>CM045767.1:75218770-75818770 GCA_025200525.1 Camellia lanceoleosa | reverse complement strand
TGCTATTTCCATTGGTCATGATAGACCATTTATGTGTATAAGCTTTTGGTATAGCTGACTATGTGCTCGAATGATCCTGGGTGTACAAGATGTTAACTACTAATATGTGGTGTGAGTTATTATTAAGTATATGTGAAATTTTTTGATATGCCATGTAAGCACCGCTCATTGGACAAAATTTTTAAGTCTGCTTCCGCATCTGACCCCATATTATTAATTTTTAATTGATTTCTATTTGAGGTCGTAGGTAATCTCATGATTACTGGCCGGTTATGACCTTAATCTATAGGGACCAGCTCTGGTCATGACATCTGACAATGATATAAGTTGATTATTGCAAATATTTTAATACATATATTTCAATACCCGCTGCTTAAAACCATGAGAAGGACTAGGGGCGTAGCTATCTTGATGGCAGTGATGTTAGTTGACACCACTAAACTTCAAAATTTTGTTAAAGATTATATGTAAATTCCATATAAAAGTTTTGAGTATTAACAAATTGAACCCAATAGATCTAGAAATAAAATACTAAGTTTTAAAAGTTTACAAATTGACCCCAGTGGAGTTAAAAACAAAAATCAAACCTTATGCTGCATTTTTAATCTTCTATAAATAAATTCATAATCTGCTCATGTTAGAGACTTATTCCATAGCATTTTTTTTAAACCACTCAAGTTAAGTTCATATAATCTAGCAACTACTCCATTTATGGCCAATTAGTGTCATAATGCAATCTATTTTGTTTGTCTTTGTACCCTTATTTGTTGATTTGTTTTCCTATTTATTTGAGATTTGTCCCACATCACTTCTCTAAACTACCCAAGTTTGATTCATCCACATCTTCTCTAAACCACCCAAGTTCGAATTATATAATTTAAAGGCTACTCTACACATAATCAATTGATTTTATGTTGGATGTCTCAAATAATTCTAATAGTTAGTTATGTTGCGTTTATCCTCGAATAATTCTAACAATTTGTTCTCCCTCGAGTCTCAGCGATATAGTTCTCTATTGACCATTGTAGTGTTTATTCTTATAAAATGTTTTTTTTTTGAAATATTAAGATTTTTTTAATTTAGTAATTTGAATTGTTTTTTTTCAATGTAATCAAAATATATGTGATTTACAAGTATCATGTGAATGCTAATATTATTAATAGGTTTTGTAGAACTAAAGATACAAAATAATAACATTAATGATGACTTGTTAAATGACTCCACTGATTGAAATTCCTACCTACACCACTGAGGAGGACTCTCATTTGGCCATTTTCATTTCTTCATGGTTCTCATTGGTTTTCTATCCTTCCTAATCCAATTCATTGTTAGGAGTTATGGGTATCTCGAGTTTAATCTGACAATCTTAAAAATTCAACAAAATTATCGTTTTGCTAATAAACGTCCAAATCTCTGCATAAACTTCCTACTAATCACCATTCTATCACAAAGTGTACTTTGCTTGGACAGTATTCCCAACTTTGTAATTTTTAGAATTCTTTTCTTGTAAAACTTAATATCTCCTTTATTCTCCTCCTTTTTATAAATAGAATTGCTTGACAACCTTTACTTTGCTCTTAAGACTCCTATAATTGGCAATTCATTCTTTTCCTATCCATATGAAACTTAACAAAGTTTCAGAGTTCCATTTCCAAAAATGGCAATCTCACCAACCAACAACTTCATAGCTCTTCCTCCCATCATCAGCCGAGCTTTCAAGTTTGCATCGGATTGCAATTTATCAGAGTTATCCACACTCCTCTGCAATTTTCTCAGACAAGAAGGTGTGCAATCGATAGATGCATGAGACAACACTCTCCTCCATTTTCTCGACATGTACGGCAATTTATCCGCCTTCCAGATGCTTCTTGGGGATGGTATACTAACGAATGAAGAGCTCACAATAGGTAAATGTTGAATCGTTATTAACTCACCTAAAAATTTAAGTTTAATTTTTTTCAACAAGTTTTCTCACATGTGGGAAAACTCTCTTTTATTAGTGATTCAAATATGGACAAAAATCTTGCCACCCGTATTACTTTAACCATCTATTCTGCTTATTTTCTTTTAAATTTTAGTATGTAGATCATCTATTAAAAAATATAAAATAAAAAAAATCAAATTAATCTATTAACCATAACCATATAATTTTGTTGTCCTTATAAAGACGACAAAAATGATATCCTATTATCATTAGATCAATTTTGAATTTTTTTAATAGAAATTCTACACAATAAGCAAAATTGATCATTGAATTAGTGTACTTTTAATTAGAAACGACAAACTAAAAATACCTCTCCTCTAACTTTTAAATAATCTTTTTTTTTTTTCCAATTCTTCAACTTATTTAAACTAATTTTTTAATTTAAAAAAAAAGAACTCCATAAACTGTACCAAATAATTTTATTGGGTGCCCCACAAACTAAACTCAACGACCCAATCCACTTATTAGAGAAAAGCTAAGTTATTTAATTGTTGAGTAGATAATGAGGTTTAAATTTCTAATTATAAAATTTATTATGTGTTCTAATATCATATTAACTAATAACTCATCGAAAAATGTTAACTACTTGAGTGAAGGATAACATTATTATTTATTTTCACTTCACTAGGAAATAAAAATGGCAACACGGTGCTGCATGAGGTTGCAAGGTTCGGTTAGAAAGAAATTATTGAGGTGCTATTGGAGTATGAGAGAGATTTGGTTGTGGTGAGCAATAGTTCAGGAGAGACTCCACTATTCATTGCGGCTTTGTGCGAAAAGAAGGATGTTTTCGATCTTCTTATCAAAGATGGAAGAATTCATAGTGATCATAGTGTGATGGCAAGAACTGATGTTTCCATTATTCTTCATGCTGCTATCATGGGAGACTATTTTAGTGAGCTTACTTCTCTTTCTTTTCAATGAATTTGTGACGACCTGGTCTTCCTTTTTCCTCACTTTCTTCTCTTTTCTGTCTTTCTTTGCTCCGTCTTTCCTTTATTCTCGTTAAGCTTGAAACGTCCAGAATTTAGCTCTCAAAATAAAATCCTTATGCTTGTTGCGTTTTGGTATTGAATCTCACTTGTTCCGGAGAGCGTGAGGACAAGTCCAGAGGGTCCCGAAGCCAAATCAGGAAATTCTGGACTGCTGGGCATAGGCTGCACATGCAGGGGCCCAGGGCCACATAGACTGCACGTGCGGGAGGCCAAGCCGCATATGCAGGAAAAGGGGAGGCAGTGTGTGTTGCATTCTGCTTAAATTGGAGGTGCGGAGGGGAAGTGCGGGACCAGCCGCACGTGCGGGGGCACGTGCCGCACGTGTGGGGCTGGACCACTCCGAAAACTCTATTTTTTTTAACACTTTGGGGCTGTTTGTATCTCATTCTAAAATCTCTCCCTCTCTCTCTAAAAACACTTTCTCTCCTCCTTCTCTCTAAAAACCCTAACCAAGGCACTAAAAACTCTTGAATCTTTCTATCCATTGAGCTTAGATCATCATCATCCGCCTCCACTCTTGAAGATCAAAGCTAGGGCTTCTTTGGTGTAGGAGAAATTAAAGGATTCTCCTTCTTGATCCTAGGGTTTCATCTTCATTTCTTCATCAAGCTTGAGGTAGGGGAAATTCTTGAGTTATATATGTATGTTTTGCAATGTTGTTGTTGATTTAGTAGTTCCATGAAGCATTGGTGTTGATTTTAATTTTATGATCTAAAATGTAGAGGGTTTTCAAAATGGGTCTAAAGCTCAAATCTTTTTACAAATCCTTGTGGGTTTGCTTATTTATCACACACTAGCTAGATGGTTGGTAGGTTTTCTTCAAGGGAGTGAAAATGCTTGTTTTGATGAAAACCCTAGGTAAAATTTTGGGGAATTTTGGAAAAAGAAGAAAAGTGTCTATGAAATTCCTTGTTTTTCTTGTATCAAGTGAATAAATAAAAGTAACTCCATCCTTTATGTAATAAAATGGCCACCTACTCGTTATATGAGATTTGAAATGGTATTTTAACATTGTTACCAAATATATGAACTTGTGTTGTTGTAAGGAGACAAATGGTTGTGCATTAGGGAAAGTGTGAATTGTTAAATCTTATAGTTTGATGTTGAAAACATTGCATGTATCCTTGAAGAGGTTAACCTATTGTGATTTTGATATGATGAAAGGTTGTTATTGATGCTACAAATTAATATTGAGGAGATAAGAAGATAAATTTGGTAAGTTGACATTGTTGAAGAAACGTCATGAAATGTTGCGTAACAGCATCATTTTCTTATTTGATTTTCATCATTGTTTGTACATCTTGATGTGAATTGGCAAAACGTTTACATTAAAAAAAGATTGCATTGAAAGGAGAACCTTGGAATTGTGATATGGGGTAAATATGTGGTAAGTCCGGATAGGGGGTGTAGTTGTACTTGTTAAGTTGGCCTGAGTGTCCTTGGTGAAAGACCAGAAAACCGCGCGGATAGGTGTTGAGCCTTCCGAGTAATACCGGTAAAAATGACAGTTTGGTAGTACTCGTAGAGTCTACTTGCAGACACCAGTCTAGGGATTACCAGTGTCGTATTTACTGCCCCTATTGAATTAATATTGGAAGTTTGAAATTGAGAAGATCACTTGATAATACTAAGAACATGGTGATTATGAAATAATGCATGGAAATGAACATTTTCCTCATTGATTAACCTTAGCATGGCATTGCATTTACATTTATTTTCGTGGTGAGGAAAAAGCATAATTGCATATACTTTGTGAGAATTTCTCTACTAGGCTTATGCTCACCCCTATGGGATTTGGTGCAGGTAAAGATGTGGTGATCCCTCCGAGTTGATGGCGTGGACGTGATTGTGAAGAGTGCTTGCTCTTATATTTTTGTGTAAATTTTTGTAAAGCCGAGGGCTAATGTATATGGGTTCGAGAGACCATTTTGTGTAGCCAGGCTATCTCCTTGGAACTTGTAAGCCCTTGAGGGCCTTATTCTTTTTGTTTTGATGATTTTACATGCTATAGATTCATGTACTAGTTTATCAATGAATGTATAACCGCATGTGAGATTACTTTGTAAAACATTTGATCTTATGTAATGGGATTTGGAAAATATATTATTTGGAAGTGGGTAGTTCATGTCGAATTATTTCGGGGTGTGACGAGATTCAAAATATTTTTCAATTGGAGCTTTCCTCATTACTTTTATTGAATAATACCACTTATCCTAGTGAGTTTTACGAACTTACTAGACCAGAAGTTTCTCAAACTCAAGCATTTACTTTTCTAGTTAGAGATTCTTGGAATTATCATTTCTATCTAGTACCACGAGTGAATCAAAAGTTGAATTTACATTGGATTTATAAGTCCATCAGCCCACATAGTTGTTCATGTATGAGTAGAAGATTTGGCCACTCAAAACTAGTACTCATTAATTTATTCAAAAAAATGTCGGATTGTGATTCTACTTAGTATGAGATCACTTACAATTATAATGAATTTGTATTTTTTTGTGCAAAAATTCTGAATACCTAGCAATTCTCTTATTTTTTGAATTTTACGTGAAGCATTGACAAAACTAAAATGATCAAATACGCACATGATTTAAAATTTTAAAATATGCATTTTTTTTTCATTTTCTTCATTAATCTTTTTTTGGTAAAATGCTAAAAATACCCCTCCTATTACTGATTTTGAATAATGCTACTAATATTAGGGATTAAAATGTAACAAAATGCATATTTGAGAGACTATTTGTATAATTAACCCTTTATTCGTCTAAAGGAAAACTACTAATTAGATAACTAAATTATTGAATTTAATATATATATTGTGTGAACTAGGTCTTGCTATGAGAATATTGGAAACATTCCCTAAACTTGCTCACAAGTATGATGGCAAAGGAAGGACTCCCTTGGATTTGCTAGCCACAAAACCCTTGTCTTTTAATAGTGGCTCGCCTTATTCCTTGGTCAATTTGGGCAGGAGGCCTTTCATTCCCCTCCAGCTTATTGCAATATTTGTATATTTTTGTTAGTCCTGCCATTACTATATATTAATAGTCTTTTCCATAAATAAAGAAATCGCAATACATATTGAATGAGATAGATTGTTTATCTATCAACTATCTAACAACAACGAGTCTTTATCTCCTACCTGTAAAATTTTCCACTCCATGATTTGATTTGAAAAATACTTGGAGACTAAGAAGTATGGACACTTCTAAGAAGATAGCATGTCATGTTTGATACCAATATGACACTCGTCGAACACTTTCCAACACTTAGACACATAAAACATATTACAAGTTTAAATAAAATAACTTAAAATTATATGATAAAATAAAAACAATGTAAATTTATACTTATTCTCCTCCTTTAGACTTTAAAATTATTATTTTGATTTAAATATTCACATATATATATGATGTGTAATAATTAATTATTTCTAAAACATAGTATAAATGTATAAAATTATATATTTTACGTGTGCTTTCCACATCTTGTCTTACGTTTTCTTAAAATTACATATCGATATGTCCGTATCGTGTTGTGTCCATATCTGTATCATGTCTGTCACGTATCCATGCTTTCCTAGCTCAGAGAGTACTACATCAAAAAAAAGATAGATATTGTCTTTGTTTGTTTTTAAGTAGGTTTTCTTGGTTTATGGGTGGAAACATGCTAGTGATGAGGAAAATCAACATCAAAATGGACATAATATCTCCAAGTTAGGGCATTTGGCAACAAAATTAATCTCAGGTTCGATTTTTGTTTTTTACTACGAAATTTTTTTTTAAAAAATAAAAATTTCACTCTATGCCCAGTTTTTTCATCTTCCACGTTGAATATGACATTTATCGTGTTGATCCACGTAAACAAAAAGTTAAAAAAAAAAAATGAAATTCATTGGTGATATATATAGTAATCAATAAATGTGGCTTTACAAGTCATATATATATGATTACATATATGTTGCATTTTCAAGAGGAGTTTGTTTTTTTAATCCCTAGTTTATTTTTCTATTTTCAACTTTGTTTTTCTTTCACCTAATTAGTTATTTCTTACCACAAGATTCAGAAGGATTCTCAGAGGTTGGTTGCTCTTACTCTTTAATTATGATAAAATTATTATATGCTCTATACTATTACCTCCATTTTATGTGGCTCCTGGATTTATTATGACATTTACCCAAAAACACCACATTTCTTATTTGAGTTAGAAAGTCTATTAGTATTTTAATAATAATTGATCTCTTATAAACTTGTTACTATGATGATAGATAGGGTCTTGTTCTCTCCTTATTATTCCTTCTCTTCTTTCTCCAAGTTTTTCCTTGGCTTAGAGAAATTGATAATGTAAAGCAAAAACATGAATTTGCACTTGCACTGGCAAAAAAGCTAGTAAATGAAGAGAGTGATTGGAATCATTATTCATATACAAACCCAATTGTTCACACAACGGAGAATGGTATCATTGAGTTGGTTAAGGAGATTTTGATAAATTTCCCTTATGCCACGTATAGCCTTGACAAGAATGGAAAGAACATCCTGCACATAGCCGTTGAGTAGAAAGACGGAATTCTATATGACTACTTGAAGAAAAATGTTGATCACAAGGTTGGGATGTTGTCGAATGTTGATAATAATGGGAACAATGTATTGCATCTGGCTGCCAACTTGGGAACTAGTCCTAAAATTGTTCCTAGACACTTGAACCAGATAACGTGGGATATGTGTTGGTTTAAGGTACAATTAAATGTATTTAGTTTGGGAAAACAATATTTGTTGCTAGATAAATTTCATCGTTTATTATTATTATTATTAGGCAAACTCTCTATTATAATTTTTTGTTTCTAAAAGGTGTCGAGCTCTTAAGAGTATCCCTTGCACATGCAGTCCCTCATTCAACACAAACTACATAACTTTTCAATAATGTGCACCCTATAGTACCCTAGCAAATCGACACCAATAATAAGAAACCAAATCCTTTGTAGCTTTTTGTTTTGTCTCTCTGTCCAAAAGCCCCTCTACTATATAGGATTAGAGTCAAAGAGAGAAATCGTATGGTAGAGAAAAAATTTAGGAGGGGACAGAAGAAAGTGAGATAAGAGGCTCCTCAGCCCAATAATAAGAATGAGAAAATCTTAGTTGTTGTATGAGAACACTTCTTAGTAACTCGTTGTTCAACAATTCAACTGTTGAAAAGGTTAGGGTCATCATAATTAGACATGTTACTGGCGAGAAGCCAACCCCTAGTAGTATAATGGAAAAATTGCATCCATAGGCCCTAACCAAAACTCCACACTAATATATATTCGGTTTACAACCATTGTACCCTAGCAAATCAATACCAATAACAAAGAGCCATATCCTGTGTTCCACTGTCCTTTGTAACTTTGTCCCCAAAGCCCCTTATTGATCATGATTAAAGTTAAAGACATATATTCTATGGTAGAGAAAATGTTTGGGACAAAGGAACAAAAGAGAGTATGATAAAGGATCCTCTGTCCCATACTAAGAACAAGAAAGTACTAGTTGTAGTATGGCAACAATGTCTATCTAGTAACTTGATGTTCAATTGTAAGAGAAGTTGGGGCCCATCACAATTGCACATGTTACTGGAGAGAAACTAGCCTCAAGTAATATAATGAAGAAGTTACATCCTTAAGTCGTAAAACTTTAAGCTAACATATATTCGACTTGTTCTTTATTCTTTTTTTCCACAACACGTGTGGGATGAATCTCCTCCACACTTTTTGTACCATGAAAACTCTAATGGAATGACAGCAAAAGAACTATTTGAAGGAAACGACATAGACCTACGAGACAAGGTTAAGAAAGCTTTCAAAGATATGAACAATGAACTCATGCTTGTTGCCACTCTCACTAGCACACTCAATTATGCGACACTCATCACCCTCCCTAGAGGTTATGATCAAGAACACACAAGTAAAACCTACGGCGAGCCCTGTTCTTCTTATCCATAAGGATTCACATGATGATACTATGAAGTTCTTGTGGTACATAGGTATTGGTCTATTTTTTTTCCCTATTCACCTTGGTTGCCATGCTTTCACTTTAGTTGTTACAGTTTCGTAGCAATGAGTTCTATATAGCATTGCCATTAAGATATATTGTTGATATAACTACCTTAGCTTGCTCCACAATCTTCACTATCACAGGATGTTTGAAAGCCTATTTTCTTGATCACACAGATTTTAATGTAGATACTTATGTGTGGTGTTTTAGTGTTATGATGGTCCTAAGTTATGTAGACGCATTATACCTGACCTTTTATTACATGTTCTTTGTGATTGGTTCACTCTCCTATAAAAGTCAGGAAAAGTATAATCTGTCTGCTTAATTTGTATATATAT
Organism: Camellia lanceoleosa; assembly: GCA_025200525.1. Lineage (NCBI taxonomy): Eukaryota > Viridiplantae > Streptophyta > Magnoliopsida > Ericales > Theaceae > Camellia > Camellia lanceoleosa. Next base: position 75,809,427 of record CM045767.1, on the reverse strand, counting down.
GCAAGAATATCTAAATGTAGCTATCTTAAATTTGTGACACAATGACTTGTTAGCTGCTCCAACCCACATGAAGGAGTAGTTAAAGGTTGGCTGGTTTGCTCCAAGTCAAGAAGTAGGAGGGGAGATGGCAGGTGGCAGCCAACCCAATAACTCCTCTTCCTTGACTTTGTTTCCTTCTCTTTTCTGTATAAATTGAGGTGAAGAAGAAGGGAATAAACATAGAAAAACACAGAGTGTGTGTTTGAGTAAGAGTGTTATAGAGAGAGAGCGAGGGAGAGAGGTGTGAGTACTGTAACTCCCTCCGGGAAAATTCTATAGTGGATATCTCTCTCGTAGACATATACAATTGTTGAACCACATAAATATATTGTGTCTTTTCTATGTGTGATTGATTTATGGGTGTGCCTTAATCCTAACAAGTGGTATCAGAGCTGCGTTGGTCGATTTTCAAAAAAACAGAGTGTGTTTTTTCAGAATTGCCCATAAATTGAGTTGCTCAAAATTCACTTTTAAGTATAATGAGAGGAAGCTCTTGATGAGAGGAGTCCAAAACTGCCAAGCCGAGCTCCAGAAAAGCTTCCACGCGCTTTCACGCGCCACCTAAAAAAGGCGCGTGAGTCTCCATCTTAGATACACGCCACAGGCACTATTGACATTATCGACGCGTCATACTAGTCTTGGGCACACGCCTGACGCGCGGTAGAAGGAAGAAGGAGAGTGGTGTGCGCGTGTTCATGACGTCACCACTACATCACAGGCCATCTGGCAATCACGTCAGCACCATGTCACTGCCACGTCATCACTACATCACTGCTACGTGTCAGGCACGTCATCGCCACATGTCATCTACGTCAGCTCCACGTGTCAGCCATGTCATCATGCTGGCTGACTAGTTAACCTGCCGGTTTGACACGACCCGACCTAGAGGTAGAGGGTTATCTGGTGTTACGTGGCTACAGTATATCTGTTGATTTGAATCGTTGAACATATTTTGGCTAGATCTGAGCCATTTGAAGTTCGATTTTGGAGAGCCAATAGTGGTTTCCAACTATTTGGAGTATTCCAGAGAGATCCATACGATCAGATTTTTGAGTCAGAGTTTCTGTAAAAAGTAAGAAGACAATGGAGGAATTCACTTCAACTTCAGGATCCATGATCAAATTGATTCCTTCCAATTATGCAATATGGAAGCTGCGGATGAAAGACATCCTATATTATAAAGACCTGTTTGACCCTATTGCTCTTAAATGGATTAAACTGAAAGAAGCAAATGATGAAGACTGGATAAAGATGAACCAGAAAACTGCCGGTTATATCAGACAATGGATAGACCACAATGTGTTCCACCATGTCACCTAGGAGACATATGCATATGTCCTTTGGACAATGTTAGAAGGAATGTACCAGTCAAAGACCGGCCAAAATAAAGCCTTGGTGATGAGAAAGCTTGTAAATCTGAAGTTGAGGAATGGTGTGTCTTTCGCCGAGCACACTAGTGAATTCAAGAATCTGGTGAATCAGCTTACACCCGTCAAGATGCCCTTGGATAATGAAATGCAAGCCGTTCCACTACTCAATTCTTTACCGGACAGCTGGGAGACATTGGTGGTTTCTCTCAGCAACTCGAAGCTAACCATGAGCATGGTCACATACGTCATGTACAATGATGAGACACGGAGGAAAGACATGGGAGGTAATCAGTCCCATGCTCTTGTCACAGAATATAGAAGTAGAGACAGAGGTAGAGGAAGAGGCAAAGGAAGAAGTAAGAGTAGAGGTAGATGGAACAACAAGAGTAAATCTAGAGATAGTGAAAGTCTAGGTAACTATAGCTTTACTTACTTTTATTGTTGCCAGAAGGGTCACATAAAGAGAAACTCTCCAAGCCAAAAAGATAAAGGTTAAAGTAGCAAATAAAAGGGAGATGAAAACACGACAGCCACAACAACTGATGAAATACTTCTTGCAGTTGGTGAAGAGGAGGATTGCCTTCATGTGGCTGACCACAGCTGTACAAAGTAGGTGATAGACATAGTTGCTGTGATACCCCTGTTCTGTATTATGCTAATTAGTCCTTAACATGAGTAGGATTATGTGTTTGATATGATTTTGCATGCCATTACGTGGGAATATGTAGTTCTGAATTTCTATTTGTTCACCGTAGGAATATCTGTTTGATTATCTACTTTGGAAATTAAATTGAAGGCCTTATCGGCCACAAAACCTGAAATTGGTTACGCCATTGTGATTAGCGTAATTTTTAGGGCCTACGGTGAAATTTAATTAAAAATTGATTCGGATCATATTAAATTGATTTAATTAATGGATTAAGTGCCAAATTACTTTATATCATTAATGTATTTGAGAGGGGGCTTTTAGAGGCCATTATACACCCTCACTTTGTTCCTTTGTGGCTCACCATCCGAAATTCCTCTTTAGAGAGAGAGAGAACCGGATTTAGAGAGAGAGAGAGGGTTCAATCTTGAAGATTTTGCTAAGGAGCTCAAGCTTTGAAGGGGCTAGGCTCAAGAACTTGCTACTATTTGGAAGATTGAACCTCTAGGTGAGCATTTGATCATGGATCCATGGGTATAAGTTTGTAAATTGAGTATTCAAGTTAGTTGGGTAATCAAGAGCAAGAATTAAGATGAATTTGAAGTTAGAATGAACATGCATGTGCATAATTGTTACAATCTTGGGTGTTCTAGCATGTAGCATGTTAAATATGGAGAATGGAGCATCAAACCATACATGCATGAGTAGTTTTGTGTAGCTTCATGATTTGGAGCATCATTCGTACCATTTGTAATAGAAATGAAGTCAAAATTTGACATGCATGCATGATTGATGAGGATATGAAGCTTAAATGCATGAATTCAATGTATTGGAAGTAAGTTTGGTATAATTTGGGTTTGCATGTGATTGATTCATGGGAATTGAGCTTCAATATGTTGTAATTTGGTGTTTATATCATGTTGGTATATGCATATGAGTGCTATGGGTTGTGAAATGCAAGAAATATCAGTTTGAATGTGTGTTTGAAGCTCAAGAACAGTCCTGGAAAACCCAGAAAGTTTGGTGCCCGCCGAAGGGGAAACCGCCGAGCGGAGAATTGAGCTCCCAAAGATTTTTCAGCAGACATGGTCCCCGCTGGAGGGGGGAAGTTGACGCTCGAGCGGGGAGCTATGTAGACACGCAATCCGCCGGCGCCGAGTTCACGCCGAGCCGAATTAAAGGCAACCAAAGACTTTTGCAGACCTAAGGGTCCGCTGAGGGAAGTCCACGCCGAAGGGACCTGCTCAAATTCAAAATGCATTCTCAGGTTATATTTTTCCGTTCTCTTTCACTTGTAAGCACTCTTAGGCATATGTTAAGCATTGTAAATGAGTTAATGAGATAAGAATAAAGCCTAAAGAGGAATATGTGAATTAAAGAACGGATTGAGTTATTTGTGACCCGTATATGTTATGTGATGTGTAGGGTCAAGCTCCAGGGCAAATCTGCAAGCCGATCACTGTGAGTAATATCTGACACATGTTAATGTCCAATGGCTACTTCTATGTAAGTTTTGTAAAGTTCATTAATTTGAATGGTGGACACAGTTTGATAAACATGAATGGACCCAAGGTCGTTTTGATAAATATGAATGGACCCAAGGTCGTTTGATAAACATGAATGGACCCAAGGTCGTTTTGATAAATATGAATGGACCCAAGGTCGTTTTGATAAACATGAATGGACTAAAGGTCGTTTTGATAAACATGAATGGACCAAAGGTCGTTTTGATAAACATGAATGGACTAAAGGTCGTTTTGATAAACATGAATGGACCCAAGGTCGCTTTGATAAACATGAATGGACCCAAGGTCGTTTTGGCATAAATGAATGGACCGAAGGTCGTTTTGACATAAATGAATGGGCCAGAGGCCATTTTGACATAAATGAATGGGCCAGAGGCCGTTTTGACATGAATGAATGGGCTAGAGGCCGTTTTGACATGAATGAATGGACCGAAGGTCGTTTTGGCATAAATGAATGGACCGAAGGTCGTTTTGACATGAATGAATGGGCCAGAGGCCGTTTTGACATAAATGAATGGGCCAGAGGCCGTTTTGACATAAACGAAAGTCTGAATGGGCCAAGGGCCAGTTTGCTATGGAAAGATAAATGGACCAAAGACGAGTATGTTTGGAACCACAGTCACTCGACTTAAATTGCACATATATATTAAATAGAAATATGAATTGGGCCCAAGGCCGTTTGGGACATGTTGTTCTACATATTGTTGTATCTTCTTATTTGATATTATTCACTGGGCTTTCGCTCACGCTCATTCATGTGTTTGTAGGTGAGCCCGGAGAAGTCCAAACCCACTCTCAGTGAAGTCGTAGGAACAACAAAGATTTTTGGGGAAGTCAGCTCTTGTGTCTCACGCACGAGACCCGCCTTCGCCTTTTGTCGTTGTTTTCTGTTCTGTCATGTCGGCGAAGTTTGAGTACATCTGTGTATGGTTTCGTTTGGCTAACTTAGATTTGAATGATCCTGTCTGTACAGAATTTTATGTCATTGTACTTTCTGTCGTGAGTTATTAACATATGTGTGTAATGATGTGCATATAAGCACGGCTCTATGGACAAAGTTTTAAATTGCTTCCGTTTGGCCCCCATTAACTCTGTCTAATTATGTTTGTTTCGGTTTGAGGCCGTAGGTAATCTTATGATTACTGGCCGGTTACGTCCTTAACCCATGGGGGCGGGTTCGGGTCGTGACAGAGTGGTATCAGAGCACGAGTTAATAACTCACACACTCTTCCAAGAGAGCAATAAGTGTCTAGAAAAGATCTAGGATGCATTCATAAGTACGAATTTGGAAGCATCGATAATATGCTTAACTTTTGTTACAAATGATTATGTGCTATAAATTGTGAATTTCTTGCATTATAATTGGTCGAATATGCATGCTTTCTAGTATATACACACTTGTGTATCTTCTGTATAAAGCATGATGCAAGGTTAATCAAATGGTGAACTTTAAATATTTTCTGACGATATGAAATGATGAGTTTCTTGAAATGCTATTTTGCATGAATGAATGATTGTCTAAATTCTCCTTGGATGTAATTGTGGTATCCTTAGCGGAGGCCCTCGCCCAGGGGACATAATACTGTGGCTTATGGTCATGAGGCCCTAGCCCGGGGGAAATAATACCGTGGCACAGGCCCTCGCCCGGGGGAGATAATACCGTGGCCTATGTATGAGGTATGTTGATATGCTTGACCAACATGATATTTCACGCTAAAGGAAGTACCACACATGATTCGAATATGAGATATGAACTGTTACACTAATGTGTACAACAAGTTTGTTTTGTTATAATGCACGTACATGAATATATGAACCATGAAAAGTTGTTTATGTGCATTCAATTTTGCCTACAGGTGTCTATGTGAAATATGAACATGATTTGAGTATATAATTACTTAGTAAATGTTCAGCATGCGATATTTGATAAGTATGCAATTATCTGTTACGTAAGTGATTGATTGCGTACGATATGTGAAAGAAGAATATAACAATGTGCCTATGTGCGAATGTACTTATGTGATTTTGTGTTTAATTTCGTATTGGGCATCCCAGTATTTGGTAATATTTGATAAGAACTTGTGTAGAGTATGGGCAAATTAAGGGCATACGGGTTGGAAGGTTCTTCCATAGCCCGACTGGATAGACTGGAAAGAACAGTACAAGAAATGGCAAAGATCTTAAGACAACAGTACCAGCTGCCGCTACGGCAAGAACCTTTGCCACCACCAGTGCAAGAGCACCAAGTGAATGGATTGGAAGTCACAAAATGTGTTGAGGTGCCGGACCGAACGCTGATGACCAAAGCTAACATGAACCGATCTTCTGAATGGAAAAGCAAGAGGCAAGGCTTTTTCTCAAAGAAGGAGTTATTTAAAAAGCAAAATATGGGATCATCGCGCACTTCAAACTCTACAAGGAATACAGCACCGACATGTAATAAATGTGGTAAGAAACACCGATGAGTTTGTCATCGAATTTCTGGGGCTTGTTATGGGTGTGGTGGAATGGACCATCTGGTAAGGAACTGTCTCCGAAATAAACAAAATGTGAGTAGATCCTCTGTCTCAGTTGGATTCGTACCAATGGTAAGAATTGCTAATCGAGATAGAGTAGTTGCACATGTCCCAGGAAGTGCTCAGAATGCCATGGCCGTTATCCCAGGTATCTGTACTGTTAAGAATGAATGCTTATGTGTTGATTGATTCTGAATTGGTACACGTGCATATCCTTGCTTGGGATATTAATTGATTCGGATTGGCATGTTCTTTCGTATCTGCTGCATGTGTATTTAGATTGGTTAGACCCACGAGATCGAGACCGTATCCCTTAAATGTATATACTCCATTTGAGAAATTTGTGAAATATGTATTGGGGTATCGATTAACTCTGCACATGCACATGTACAGCTGAATCTATGCTTAAGGTGATTCGTTATACTACTGTCTTCAATGACTAAACCACTGGAATTATGACTTTGAGATAGTGTGACCAAGTTGAGCACCCCAAATAACAACCCCTATAAATTGTGAGACCATGTATTTTGATTGGTAGGAAGTTGAATGGATTATATGACTATACTGGGTTCGACTCATAAACCTATGCTTTTGTGGCTAATTTGGCAACTGCTATACCGATTATGATACATACCTCCTGATATGAACACTTGCATGTTTATGTAACTATGCCTGAACTTATGTGGATAATACCGTATTGCACATGATTTGAGACACTTTGATATGAACAGTTGTGATGAATGATTCTGATATGACCTTGAGAACTGATAAACTTAGGACAGTTGTGAAACTATCAGCCATGTGCCTAAACAAACGAAGCGAGCCTTACAGAACCGAATGTACCATATTTGAGAAAACCTCTATTTGACTTAATCCAATAGAACCTTTGTCTGATTTGACCCGATAGAACCCTCATTGGATATAATTTGATGGGACCTTTGTTTGATTTAATTTGGCAAGACCCGTGTCGAGATTGGTTTGATAAGACCCTTTGTCTGATTTAATTTTGTAAAAAGGGGTTGAGGATTGCCTGTAAATAAATAGCCAGATTATTCTTGGTAGAAAAACTGATAGACCCGAAACTTGAATCTGTCTAGAGTACTTAACCTATTTGAAAGAGTTTGTGGGCTATGACAGATTGATCTAACCGCGAACACCGTTGAGAACCAACCCCCAACTATCGAGGGCATATGTGTTGAAAATGAGCCGAATTGTGCAAATCCCGTGGTTGGGTGTCTTAAGGAACGATACTTGTGTATTGCCCCATCCTTGTTGGTTTGACGCTATGGGGACTGATGATGGTAGATTGATTTGATAATGAGCAATACTGAACATTTGTCTTTGACTGATCAGAATATGTTTTGTAAAGGAGAGTAGTTGCTGCAATGTTGTCAGATTTTGGGGAATCAGGTTGTAGTGAGTGGTATTATGTTTGTTGTGGTGACATTCTTGGGACGCCCTTTCGTGCTAGGGGACGCTAAGCTTATGTAGCACCTTTGATTGAGGTACCTTTTACCACCGACGGTTTCGTACGGGTGGGTTTGACTAATCGATCTCGAGTCGGCCACCGACGGTCGTGAACGGGTGTGCTTCGATTCCGAGACGATTATTCTTTTGTTTTGACCGAAATGTCATCCTTTGGTAATGTGTAGATGTTTAAACATCCAAGAAACTTTGAAAAACCCTGATCGCCCGTAAGTGCGTGAATTCAGTACGCTTTGTGAATAACTGCTCAGTGTCATCATATTCTGTGATTGGGGCTCTGAGAATGTGTGAATTGTGTTTGACATATGATTGACTTCTTTGATAATGCCGTTGACATCATGAGGATTAATATATAAATTGCCTTATCCTTTTGATGGCTATCTGATGATATGGAAAGACTCAATAGAAAGGGGAATTGAACATTGAGCTGAATTGTTTAAATGAATTGAGAACACGGGTATTATGTTAGAAATTGCCTGCTTCGACGTTATTGTACTTTACAATCAGTATTATGGGGATGTCTGGACTATGTGTATGGTGTGGGTAATTACTTCGATGTTACTGTTGTTGATTCGAGAATCAGTATCTGGATCCACCTTATGTCCCTGAAGATTTTTGATTGACCTTGGATAATTGTGATGAGTCACTAGACTAAATACCGAACCAGATTGTGAATCGTGGAATTATTGAAGAATGAACTAAACTTTTGCGACAAGGAATAGACCGAACATCTGTGATAAAGTTAGCCGGTTGGTGACCTACCTTGAAGAGGGTAGTTGGTGAATGTGTCTAAATATTTTCCGGTGCCCACAGGTCGAAGTTGAATTTCAGATAGTGGCGAGACTACTTCAATCTCTCTATTTTGGAATGGAAATGGGAATATGTGACTACGAATTTTGTTATGGGGCTACCTTGAGCACCCAAGGTATAAGTCCCGTTTGGATTACTGTGTGCAAAATCACCGAGTCCGTTCATTTCCTCCCTACGGAATTTTCGTATAATGCTTATAGACTAACCGTTGTTCACGTCGAAAGGATTGCTTGTTTGTATGGAGTCCCAGTATCCATTGTATTAGACAGGAATCTGGAAATGTGTTTGAAATCTGACAAGCCTTCAAGAGGCAATGGGAATTGAATTGTGAGTCAGCACTATTTTCCATCCGCAAATTGATGTATAATTAGAAAGAATTTCTCAGATTTTGGAAGGAATGCTCCGAAGATATGCATTAGATTTTTCAGAGAAGTTGGAAAGATCTATCCATCATCGACAAACTTTGCTTGCAACAACTCATCCTCTAGTTTCGGCATAGCACCATACAAGCCTTGTATGGCGGAAAAAGGTAAGTCTCTGACTGATTGAGAATAGAGCGTTGCCTGATTTTGAGATTGAGTGGATAACTAAAAAGGGAATGGAACCGTTGAATAAGAAAGTATTCCGAATTATTTTTGGCTACAGGTAAATTAAGTTTGGAGGACCAAACTTCCTAAAGGGGGGAAGACTGTGATACCCCTGTTCTGTATTATGCTAATTAGTCCTTAACATGAGTAGGATTATGTGTTTGATATGATTTTGCGTGCCATTACGTGGGAATATGTAGTTCTGAATTTCTATTTGTTCACCGTAGGAATATCTGTTTGATTATCTACTTTGGAAATTAAATTGAAGGCCTTATCGGCCACAAAACCTGAAATTGGTTACGCCATTGTGATTAGCGTAATTTTTAGGGCCTACGGTGAAATTTAATTAAAAATTGATTCGGATCATATTAAATTGATTTAATTAATGGATTAAGTGCCAAATTACTTTATATCATTAATGTATTTGAGAGGGGGCTTTTAGAGGCCAATATACACCCTCACTTTGTTCCTCTGGAGCTCACCATCCGAAATTCCTCTTTAGAGAGAGAGAGAACCGGATTTAGAGAGAGAGAGAGAGAGGGTTCAATCTTGAAGATTTTGCTAAGGAGCTCAAGCTTTGAAGGGGCTAGGCTCAAGAACTTGCTACTATTTGGAAGATTGAACCTCTAGGTGAGCATTTGATCATGGATCCATGGGTATAAGTTTGTAAATTGAGTATTCAAGTTAGTTGGGTAATCAAGAGCAAGAATTAAGATGAATTTGAAGTTAGAATGAACATGCATGTGCATAATTGTTACAATCTTGGGTGTTCTAGCATGTAGCATGTTAAATATGGAGAATGGAGCATCAAACCATACATGCATGAGTAGTTTTGTGTAGCTTCATGATTTGGAGCATCATTCGTACCATTTGTAATAGAAATGAAGTCAAAATTTGACATGCATGCATGATTGATGAGGATATGAAGCTTAAATGCATGAATTCAATGTATTGGAAGTAAGTTTGGTATAATTTGGGTTTGCATGTGATTGATTCATGGGAATTGAGCTTCAATATGTTGTAATTTGGTGTTTATATCATGTTGGTATATGCATATGAGTGCTATGGGTTGTGAAATGCAAGAAATATCGCTTGAATGTGTGTTTGAAGCTCAAGAACGATCCCGAAAACCCGAAAGTTTGGTGCCCGCCGAAGGGAAACCGCCGCCGAGGAGAATTCGAGCTCCCAAAGATTTTGCAGACATGGTTCCCGCCGAAGGGAAGTTGACGCCGAGGGAGCTATGTAGACAGCGATCCGCCGGCGGCCGAGTTCACGCCGAGCCGAATTAAAGGCAACCAAAGACTTTTGCAGACCTAAGGGTCCGCTGAAGGAAGTCCACGCCGAGGGACCCTGTCAAATTCAAAATGCATTCTGTGTTATATTTTTCCGTTCTCTTTCACTTGTAAGCACTCTTAGGCATATGTTAAGCATTGTAAATGAGTTAATGAGATAAGAATAAAGCCTAAAGAGGAATATGTGAATTAAAGAACGGATTGAGTTATTTGTGACCCGTATATGTTATGTGATGTGTAGGGTCAAGCTCCAGGGCAAATCTGCAAGCCGATCACTGTGAGTAATATCTGACACATGTTAATGTCCAATGGCTACTTCTATGTAAGTTTTGTAAAGTTCATTAATTTGAATGGTGGACACAGTTTGATAAACATGAATGGACCCAAGGTCGTTTTGATAAATATGAATGGACCCAAGGTCGTTTGATAAACATGAATGGACCCAAGGTCGTTTTGATAAATATGAATGGACCCAAGGTCGTTTTGATAAACATGAATGGACTAAAGGTCGTTTTGATAAACATGAATGGACCAAAGGTCGTTTTGATAAACATGAATGGACCAAAGGTCGTTTTGATAAACATGAATGGACTAAAGGTCGTTTTGATAAACATGAATGGACCCAAGGTCGCTTTGATAAACATGAATGGACCCAAGGTCGTTTTGGCATAAATGAATGGACCGAAGGTCGTTTTGACATAAATGAATGGGCCAGAGGCCGTTTTGACATAAATGAATGGGCCAGAGGCCGTTTTGACATGAATGAATGGACCGAAGGTCGTTTTGGCATAAATGAATGGACCGAAGGTCGTTTTGACATGAATGAATGGGCCAGAGGCCGTTTTGACATAAATGAATGGGCCAGAGGCCGTTTTGACATAAACGAAAGTCTGAATGGGCCAAGGGCCAGTTTGCTATGGAAAGATAAATGGACCAAAGACGAGTATGTTTGGAACCACAAATACCGACTTAAATTGCACATATATATTAAATAGAAATATGAATTGGGCCCAAGGCCGCTGGGGACATGTTGTTCTACATATTGTTGTATCTTCTTATTTGATATTATTCATCGGGCTTTCGCCACGCCATTCATGTGTTTGTAGGTGAGCCCGAGAAGTCCAAACCCGCAGTCTCTGAAGTCAGTGGAACAACAAAGATTTTGGGGAAGTCACTTGTGTCTCACGACGAGACCCGCCGCCTTTTTGTCGTTGTTTTACGCTCATGTCGGCGAAGTTTGAGTACATCTGTGTATGGTTTCGTTTGGCTAACTTAGATTTGAATGATCCTGTCTGTACAGAATTTTATGTCATTGTACTTTCTGTCGTGAGTTATTAACATATGTGTGTAATGATGTGCATATAAGCATGGCTCTATGGACAAAGTTTTAAATTGCTTCCATTTGGCCCCCATTAACTCTGTCTAATTATGTTTGTTTCGGTTTGAGGCCGTAGGTAATCTTATGATTACTGGCCGGTTACGTCCTTAACCCATGGGGGCGGGTTCGGGTCGTGACAGTTGCATCCTATTACGTCACTTTCCCCAAAGAACTCTTTAGCTCGTACAACATTGGAGATTTTGGCACTATTCGAATGGAAAATTCTAGCTATTCCAAGATTGTGGGCATTGGAGACATTAGTATTCAGACTAATGGTGAACACAAACTGGTTCTCAAAGATGTGAGGCATGTTCCAGATTTGTGCCTCAATTTTATCTCCGAAAGCGCCCTGGACCAACAGGGCTATACAAGTACATTCGGAAATGGCCGTTGGAAGCTGACAAGTGGAGCTTTGACAATCACCATAGGAGAGTTATCTTCAACACTGTACAAGACTCAAACGAAGATCTGTCTGGGAAGTCTTAATGCAGTAGCAGACAAGGAGTCACCAGACTTATGGAACAAAAGATTGGCTCACATGAATGAGAAGGGATTGTATCTGTTGGCAAACCAATCCAAGATACCCTTATCAAAAGGGAGTGCCTTGAAGTCGTGTGATCATTGCCTTTATAGCAAGCAACATCGAGTATCATTTAGTTCAACGAGCAAGAGGAACACAGAAGTGCTCAGTATGGTATACTCGGATGTTTGTAGCCCAATCGAAGTGGATTCACTTGGCAGTTGCAAGTATTTTCCCACCTTTATTGATGATGCATCAAGGAAGTTGTGGGTGTATTTCCTGAAAACAAAGGATGAGGTATTCCAGCACTTTTAGGAGTTCCATGCGATGGTGGAAAAAGAGACCAGGAAGAAATTGACGTGTCTTTGCACAAACAATGGTGGTGAGTACACTTCTAATGCTTTTGAAGTATATTGTGCTAGCAGAGGTATTCGGCACAAGACAACAGTTCCCGGTACCCCACAACACAATGGTGTGGCAGAAAGGATGAACCGCACTATTATTGAAAGAGTCAGATGTATGCTCAGAATGGCAAAGTTGACAAAGTCATTCTAGGCTGAAGCAGGCTAGAAGAAAGGCATCATATTCTCACTTGTCAGTCTTCGGATATAAGGCGTTCGTATACATCTCCAAGGAAAATAGATAGAAGCTTGATGACAAGTCCACTCCATGTATATTTGTGGGCTATTAAGATGTAGAATTTTGGTACAAGTTATAGGACCCAGTGAACAAGAAGATGTTCAGGAGCAGAGATGTTGTGTTCCAAGAAGACCAGACAGTAGCAGATTTTGAGAAGTTTGCAAAGTCTAGAGATGTCATCACTGCAGACTTGTTCCCATCTCCCGAGCCATCACAAAATGCTAGATGCGATGATATGCAACAAGAAATGCCAGAGTTACAGGATCCTATGCTAGAAATTAAGGACCAGGAGAAAAGAGATGAAGACCCAGATGGAGAGGATGTTGAGTAGGGTTCAACCAGAGGCAACTGGGCCTTAGTTGCGGAGATCTGAAAGAGCTGTCATGCCATCAACCATATATCCCACTTCTCAGTATATTCTGATTACTGATGAGGGGGAGCCCGAGAGTTTTTCAGAAGCAAAAAGTCATACAGAAAAAGACTGTTGGATGTAAGCCATGAAGGAGGAGATGAGTTCTTTGTAGAAGAACCACACTTATAAGCTTGTTCCATTTCCAAGAGGTAGGAGAGCCTTGAAGAACAAATGGGTATATAAGTTAAAGAAAGATGGCAATGGTAAACTACTGCAACATAAAGCTTGTTTGGTGGTCAAAGGTTTTGGGCAGAATAAGGGAATTGACTTTGATGAGATCTTCTCCCCAGTTGTAAAGATGACTTCCATTCGAGTAGCTCTGCGATTAGTAGCTCGCTTGAATCTGGAGGTAAAACAGATAGATATCAAAACTGCCTTTCTCCATGGTGATTTGGAGGAAGAGATCTACATGGAGCAACTAGAAGGATTTGAAGTTAAAGGGAAACAGAACCTAGTCTGCAAACTGAAGAAGAGTCTCTATGGCCTGAAGCAAGCTCCGAGACAATAGTACAAGAAGTTTGATTCATTTATGGTGGATCACGAGTACACAAGAATAGTAGCAGACCAGTGTGTATATTTCCGAAGGTTTTTGGATGGAAACTTCATCATTCTACTGTTGTATGTCGATGGTATGCTGATCATCAGACATGATACTACTGTGATCAACAAGTTGAAAAAGGACTTGTCACTACATTTTGACATGAAGAATTTAGGTCCAGCATAATAGATTTTTGGCATGAAGATTGTTCGTGACAAGAAAGCCAAGAAGATATGACTGTCACAGGAGAAATATGTTGAACGGGTGATTGAAAGGTTCAACATGAAAGATGCCAAGCCAGTCAGCACACCACTGGCCAACCATTTCAAGGTGACAAAACGTTCATGTCCCACGACCAGCTCTGAAAGGAAAGAAATGGAGGCAATCCTTTATTCTTCCATAGTAGGGAGTTTGATGTATGCAATGGTGTGTACCCAGCCAGATATAGCTTACGCAGTTGGCATTGCGAGCAGATTCCTCGCCCATCCAAGAAAGGAGATTTGGGAGGCAGTCAAATGGATTCTTTGGTACTTAAAGGAAACTTCAAAGATGTGTCTATGTTTCGGGGGAGCTAAACCAATTTTGGAGGGTTTTATAGATGCCGATATGGTAGGTGATCTTGATGGTAGAAAGTCTACATCAAGATTTTTATTCAACTTTGCAGGGGAAGTTGTTTCATGGCATTCCAAACTACAAAAGTGTGTTACTTTATCTACAACAGAGGCAGAGTACATTGCTGCCGCAGATGCTGGAAAGGAAATGTTGTGGTTAAAGCGGTTTCTCCAAGAATTGGGTCTACAACAAGAAGAGTACAAGGTACATTGTGATAGTCAGAGTGCAATTAATTTGAACAAGAATTCCATGTACCACTCACGTACAAAGCACATTGATGTCCAGTATCATTGGATACGAGAAGTGATGGAAAAACAGTTGATGAAGTTGGTGAAGATTTACACAGACAAGAATCCTTCTGACATGATGACCAAGGTTATCACCAGAAACAAACTGGAAGTTTGCAAGAATCTGACTGAGATGGATTTTAAGTACAAAAGTTAGTTATCCATATGGGCGTGGAGGAGGAGAATTGTTAGCTGTTCTAGCCCACATGAAGTGTCACACCCCAATTTTTTAATTTCTGGAAACATTACCAAAGCCTATAATTTAGGTCCATTTTTTTTTTTTTTTAACAAACATCCATTACCCTTGAGTAATAGAAATACAATGATACTTATTCTCTCTCTCTCAATGAACATTACAATAATAACAATGATACATGCTAATCTTCTACTGAGAAGCTACAAATAAATAAAATACAAATATAAGATCCACTACATCTACAATGAAATTACATACAAAAGACACATGGACTTTTTAACTCTTTAATCACATAGTCCACACTTTCTTCCTGTAAAAAGATAAAAACAACAGGGGTGAGCACTAATGCCCAGTAGGAATCCCATAGTTCTTAATCAATAACTAACACACAGATAAAAATGATCATGCATGTAGGGTGATACCATATAGTAGAGTGACGTTTTATAATTTCAAAATATCATAAGTAGAGTACCTTTTTCTCAAAAACTATTTAAACACTTTTAAAAAAACCTTCAGCTATTAAAAATCATCCATTAACTTTAGAAAACCATAGATCCTTATGAAACAAACATATCAAAGAAACAACATTATTTAAAAGTTATTAACCAATTCCCAAAATATTTCTTATTTAATTTTCATTTTTAATGTTCCTCTTTGCCTTTCATTCTTCCTTGCTACTCATTATATTTATTTAGAACTCCATAAATTCAAGTTCAAGTTACCTAATTTATTTACAGAACAACACTCATGATCTACCTTTATTGCCACAACTACTTCATTAAGTTCACTATAACCAATTCATAATCCTCTTTCCCATTTTTGGTTTCCATTCTTTACAAATAATGTCTATGCACATTTCCTCTTTAAACTAAATTACACATCAATATACAACTTCACAAATTCATCACAAGTCACTGTAGACGTCCCTGAACGTCCCGGGAAAATCCCGTTTTGTTCATTGGGCTTACTACAGTTCGGACTCAATGTCACGGTTCTTAATCTGATCTCGCAAAGTGCAATACAAGATTGATAAATCACCAAACAGTCCAAATCCGGCAAATTGTTTTGAAAACTGATTTTTTAGAAAGAAGTGCCAAACATGGACTGCTTTGCCAGATACAGAGTCGTCACCTAAATATTTTATTTTGGGAGAATTTAGGAAACCCTGACTCTTGCCTAAGGCCACGTGTCCGTCATCACCAAAGTTGCCTCAGCTCGGGAACTTGGGTACGATTGGGGAAGGTCATGACATCAGCACCCTGCTCGCCCGATCAAAGATCGGCCACTACTAAACATGATATCGAGTTTTTGAAAACAAATGCGATCTTATTCAAGTTTATTAGCCTAGGATTATTATGTGATGCACACAGCATACAAGTGTAGACTAGATCGCCTGAGTTGGAACAAAACATTTCATGTTTGTTTATTTGAAAATGGTTTGATGGTGCTACTCGCAAGTAGGCTAAGACACGGATTTGCTACTCTCAGGTGGGCTTAGAAAACATGGTGATTTGCCACTCTCAAGTGGGCTTAAAACTCGCAATCAATGCATTGTTCCAATTCAAGTAATCCAACCTTCACCCATAGGCATTCAGGCATGTATATCACATAAGAACATAGCCTCATGGTAAGCATGCTATCATGGCAGTCACTCACACGCATGCAAGGATGCTAAAGCATAAACACTTACCAAGTACTCTGAGCTAAAGAAAGAAGCTAATTAGAAATCATGCGTGAATCCTAACTATGCTAAGAATGCCTAATGCAACACATGCAAAAATGCAATTATAATAGGCTCAGCTATTCTAAGATGGCATATGAGATGCAACAATCGATACATGTATTCAACTTGGAATTGAAATACAATGCAGTTACCATGATGTGCTGT
The DNA here is from genome assembly GCA_025200525.1 of Camellia lanceoleosa. Lineage (NCBI taxonomy): Eukaryota > Viridiplantae > Streptophyta > Magnoliopsida > Ericales > Theaceae > Camellia > Camellia lanceoleosa. The sequence continues at coordinate 75,792,686 of CM045767.1, read as the reverse complement.
AGACAAGCCCGGGGGCTTCCATCTAACAGTTCGGACTCAATTGGTGTCACGGTTCTAAATCTAAACCAAAGAGTCGAAATCCGGCAAATCGTTTTGAAGAAAAATAGATTTTTGAAAAGTAGTGCCAAACATGGACTGCTTTGCCAGATTACAGAGTCGCCACCTAAATATTTTAAAATGGGAAATTTAAGAAACCCTGACTGGTCAAGGCCACGCGGTCCGATCATCACCAAATGTCTTGGCTCGACCTTGGGTACGATCGGGAAGGTCACTATGAGCACCTTTCCGCCCGGTCCGAAGACCGGCCTCTACTAACCGTGATATCCGTTTTTGAAAACGTTATGTATTCTTATTCCAATTATTAACCTAGAATTACTATGTTATGCGCGCAGCAAACAAGTATAGACTAGATCGCCTAATTTGGAAATAAACATTGCATATCCGTTCATTTTGAAAATGCTTTGGAATTTGCTACTCGCAAGTAGGCTAAAGCACGGATTTCAATGAGTTTTCCCAACTCAAGCAATCTAACCTCCACCCACAGGCATTCAAACAGTTTATCTCATATAAGCATTTAGCCGCATGGTAAGCATACTGTCATGGCAACATTCACACGCATGTGGTATGCTAAAGAAATACTTACATCGCACTGTACAAAACAAGAAACTAGTTAGCAAACATGCATGACGTAGTTCATGTTAAGTGGCTAATGCAACACAGGCAAGGATGCAATTTAGAGTAGACTCGGCTAACCCTAAAGATGGCATGTGAAATGCACTTTATTCGATGCACGTATTCAATTCGGAATTGAAAATACGATGCGCTTTGTATGATGTACCGAGCCCGATGCATATCAACAAATGCATGGATGCACGCATGCATAGAATAAGGTATGCTAAAATAAACGTGCCCTAATACTAACCATTGAAAGCGGGTAAGTAAAAGGGAGAAAGAAATGGGGGTTGGAAGACATACACACACTCACCCACACTTATTACAGATATGCCCTCACCCGGAGGGACCAAAAGAATAATACAGATAATTAACTACGCAAGCTAATTAAATATTACAAATTAATTAAATTAACAAATTAATTAATCTAAGGAAAAGCAGTAAACCGCCTCGGGGCGAGGGCCCAATGCATGCGCGCTCGGATTCCACTCGGAATTGCACTGCCATGCCTAGCTTGCCTCTGTTTTTCCTCGCCTTGCATCTCGAAGATCGCCACGCCCCTAGGAATACTTCCTTAGGTATCGAGATCACCATCGTTGCACAAAATTTCCTCCGTTAGTGGATTGAGCTCATCGGCACTGAATTGATCCATCGGTCCAAATTGGTCACGGCCGGCACTTAAAACTGCCGGTCGGCACAAAATGTCTGCAGAACCTGCAACTCACAGCAGCAGAGGGAAAAAACTTGCATGGCAATGCAATTCAAGCAATTTATGCATCAAACACATTCCTTATCATGTTGATGACTCAAGGGAAGATGTGCCTCGGTTCTCGGACCACCAATCACGCATTTCCATGTATGATGGCCCAAAGAACCAAGTATGCAACTTTAATTTCAAATGCATGCAATGCAAACAAGCACATAAGGGTGCTAAACCTCTATCCCACACACTTCAAGAGGCCAAGCATGCACAATGCAATGCAATGAAGTCCTAAGCATGTCATCTATATGCAATATGAGCAACACAATATACTTATGCAAACCTACAAGTGAACATGCAAGATAAGCATGCAAACCAATTGAAGGATGGACTTAAACATGAATTGGGCAACTCTAAAAAGGCTCAAAGCAGTGGCCAAGTGCTATAGAAGTTAAGACTAAGATATATGCAATACATGTACACATGCAAGCATACATAATCCAACACTTAGGCATAAACAAGATAACATTCTAGCACACTTGAAATGAGTTAAACATGGACAATTAGCATGCATAGAAAGCTCTGAAATCATGCTGTAAAATGATGCCAAGTCATGTTTAAACAAGACGAGCAAAACACGCGCACATAGGTTCAACATTTCAAAGCAAGCCAATGATTTGAACTATACTTGACAAGACCAATCATGGCAAGACTTGAATGACCAAAACCAGAGTTTTAACACATAAAACATGGCCCAAAAGTCCACTTAGATGGCATCTAAATGACTTGAATTCAAAAGCATGCATCATGGCCAAAACATGGAGCATTCAACACAAGCTTTTAAAGCAATAAAGAGGCAACTAAGGCAAGCATACAAGCACACCGAAGGGTCTGAAATGACATGCCAAATGGTTCCAAACCATCAAAATGAGGTAAGCAACACATGCTACATATGCATGCTCAAAGGCTAGCAAGCCTAAAATGCAAAGGGGCTATATAATGCATGCCAAGATCAACCCAAATGACTATGGACAGAGCTAAAACATGTCAAAATAAGCATAAAACATTCATAAGTCTAAGCCTAAAGCATGCTCAAACTAGGGCTAACAACCTAGGCATGTTAAGGGACCAAAGAGGCATTACAAAGCAACCATGCAAAACATGCAAGGAGTACTAAAACCAACACATAGCAATGTTAAATCATGATATAATAAGCATGAAAAACAGTCCAAACATGCTCAACACACACTTGAACACAATGCTCCCTCAAGAGGCAAAACTTGCCCTTTTCAAGGACATCAAGGAGAGGGGGTGCCCCCCTCCTTCTTAGGACTTTAAGGCATCATCTACACCACTGAAATCCCTCAAGATTTCAGTGGTGAAGAGACCCAAACACCAAAATCCCGGAGCTCAACAAAATAGCACAAAAATGAGGCCTTTCAAGGCCTAAGAGGGGCCAAACTTCCCCAAAGCACAAAGCACCCTTAATAAGCTATCAAGAGGACTAAAAAACAGAACTTTTATGTGTTGAACACCAAGCACAAAAACAGCTCTAAACTAGGTAAAAACAAGGTGCAACAAAGGGGTAAAAATGGCTAGTTTCTTACCCTTGAAGCTTTTCTTCACAAAGGTTGATGTTGTTGCTTCCTTGAGCTCAAATCCAATCAAAAATAGCAAGAATAACCTCTTGGGACCTCAGAAACCAAGGAAAGGTGAAACACTAGGTGTTGATGTGCAATAGTAAGGCACAAACACCTAGTCACACAAACAAGAGAGAAATATAGATATAGGATATGTGTTGAACCCTAACCCTAAAACCAGAGCTCCCTCTCACCTCTCTAACCAAAACTTTTCTAACCCTAATGCCAAGAGAGAAGGCCTTCTCTTATAGGCAACCATCTTGTAAAGCTTGTCAAACAAGCTTACAAGGAGGGCATCCCTCCATACACGTGTATGGAGGGGAAACAAATGCAAGACAGCTGCCTTAAAATATCTCGTAAAGCAATCAACAGAGATTCATGGCAAAATTGTCATTTTGACAAAATTGACTGCCGACCGGCACAAAAGAGTGCCGACCGGCACAATATAGTGCCGATGGAAACACTCACCAGCCGGTGGCTTCTAGCCACTGCCGGTGGTGTGTGGGGATGTCTCAGAAGGCATTCCCTGCCCCACCAAGGCAAAGCACAAGTGTTTGGTGCAAAACCAGACACAAAACAGTCGAGTTCGGAGATCCTGAGGCAAGGCGCGTAGCCGAGAACTCCGGGAACTCCAAACAAACACAAACATGGGAAATCATCGAGTGTTCAAGTGGTGACGTCTAAGTCTTGAGGACAGTCAAAAATGGGGTGTCTACAGTTGCCCCTCTTTGACAGAACTCGAAAGTCATAACAATGACGAGAGTGAATGTCAAAGCCCAGAGACGACCCATTTTTGACAAGGCCGAAGACTTGGACAAACATACAAAGCGCAAATGGTTGAACTCGAAGTCGCCTCGATCCCTTTAGGAATCAAACCAGCGTAGTTCAGGCACAAGCATACAAGCCGCAGATAAGGTATGCGCCCGTAGGCGGGGGCAAGATGCAACTGACGATGCAAATGGCCGAGTATAACTTATGATCATGCAAAGAAAGCTGTAATGAAGCACACATGCGACAGTTATAAGCTAGCATACGCCAATCTACACTACAATGCAGAAAGGACGTAAGAGAATTATGGAATTCTCTAAACGTCTCACGCGGAGGATACAATACCTGTGCGGCTCATCTGGTTGGGCCGGCCTCAAATGAGCCGTACATACAATATCGTGCCTGCAAAGAAAGCAAACTTAATAGGTACAATATTGTTAGCCATGTGCATGACAATGTGAAATAAATGCAAAATGATATGCAATATATACAAAACTACGTATAAACAATGCAAATGATATGCAATGCAATTGAAACTATACAAACTACATGCAAAGCAGTTGAATCATGATTCGATCACGAGCGGTTCGAAACCACACAAATGTCAAGTAGATTGATGGAAGTAACGAGTCCGTCTACCATAGAACGATGTCTGAACTATGAGTGATGTAGACGGACACAAGAACAAGTATTGGGTGGATTGACATAAGTGGGGTGACGACCCGTTGAGGAAAGAACAATGATCCTAATGCCGGATGCAATAATTACACTACAATGTAATATCTACAATGGATATGGCGTGTAGCCAAACCGTATCTCGCTTAGGAAAGGCATGCACACGTACAAATCATGTCTAACACAGAAAAGGTGCCGCAACCTCAAACCAAGTTCATCAAGGAGTAGGCGCGATACACATGCAGAACTGTGCTTCAATGTGGAAAGTAAGGGCACATACCAGACCAAGCTCAACAAGGAAAGGCGCAAGCCATAGATGGAAGATGATGCAGTGGATGCATCCAAGCTACAATGCAATATGCACTGGATGTTTTACAGAAAATGCATGACATATACACTATATTACAATGAAATGCATGACATATGCATGGGGGTTTTTTGTTTTGGATTTTTTTGATTTTTTGAAATGCATGACATATGCAGTATTTACAAATGATGCATGACAATGCACTGATGATGCAACGACTATGACCGCAGCTTTCCCTATCTTACCAACAAGGCGATATACTAGGTTGGTTCAGTATCCAGAACTGAGGCGTAAACACGCCGCCTCAACCTATGGGGCTTCCATACAAATTTCAAGCCGAGGGTACACCCCCTGGGTATTTAAACCAGACTTTAGTCTCGGAAATTCCGAACCTTTGTGTTCTAGGCACAAGCCATTCGAACTCTAGTTTTCACCATCCCAGTTGGTCTTCTAGGAACTTACCGCAAAAACAGGTAGCTGGCTTTACCAGACCACCGAAAGTCGTTCGGGTACGACAAACACCAAAGGAATTGCACCTTCGGAGGATTTAAGGTCTCCTAGACTGCGCGTGTTTAAGGTCTCGCCAGACCCAGGGCGAAAAACAATGAGGTGCGCAAGATAGCACGATGAAATGCAAGATGAGGCACGCATACCTCATGGATGCAAAATGCAAAACGAAATGCAAATGAAATGCAAAGTGAGCCACGCATACCTCAAGGTGCAAAATGAAATGAACATGAGGCACGCATACCTCATAAATGCAAAACTGAAATGGACATGAGGCACGCATACCCCATTGGACGGAAAACGAAATACAAAACGAAGCACGTGTACTTCGAGATGCAATGAAATGCAAAAATGGGGCACGCAAACCTCATTGAGTGGAAAATGAAATGCAAAACGAGGCACGCGTACCTCGAGATGTAATGAGATGCAAAATGGGGCACGCAAACCTCATTGAATGGAAAATGGAATGCAAAACGAGGCACGCGTACCTCGAGATGTAATGAAATGCAAAATGGGGCGCGCATACCTCATTGGATGGAAAATGGAATGCAAAACGAGGCACGCGTACCTCGAGATGTAATGAAATGCAAAATGGGGCACGCATACCTCATTGAATGGAAAATGGAATGCAAAACGAGGCACGCGTACCTCGAGATGTAATGAAATGCAAAATGAGGAACACATACCTCATTGAATGGAAAATGGAATGCAAAACGAGGCACGCATACCTCGAGATGCAATGAAATGCAAAATGGGGCACGCATACCTCATTGAATGGAAAATGGAATGCAAAACGAGGCACGCGTACCTCGAGATGTAATGAAATGCAAAATGGGGCACGCATACCTCATTGGATGGAAAATGAAATGCAAGTATGACACGCATGCCACACGAAAATGCAAAACGGTGCAAGTCGCAAGGGACGTGCAAGACGGCGCAATGCGACGCACCGGACAACATGATGGATGCGTGCAACGCACACGGGGCAACTTTTGAATCTTGTAAAAGACAAAAGGATACAAAAGGATACAATCTTTGCTCGAATTTGAGTGCCACGCACAGAAGACACGGCCCGAGGTCAAAACGGAGGCCGGTTGAGCATCGGGAATTCACTTTCTTGCACTTTTTGAGCTATGAAGATCAGAAACCACTCACATGGCCTAAACAAGGCTGTGGGAGCATCACCGGCTGGACTAGGTGGCCACCGGCTGGCCACCGGCTGAAGAAAAGTTCCACCGGCACAATATTGTGCCGACCGGCACAAAATAGTGCCGACCGGCCAAAAATTGCTGAATCGGGGTAGTTTTGACATTTTGCCTCGGGTTTTATAAAATAGGGCTTGAAACCCTATTTCCTCACTTCTATACCGCCGAAATTTCCTCCTCCTTCTTTCTAGAATATTTTCGGCCTTCGATCCTCGCTTTTCTGCGTTTGCCCGTTTGCTTGATTCGCGAATACCTTCGCGTTTCGCACATTTTCAACTGAGCAAATCTTTGTTTCGGCGTCTCTTTTGCCATTTCCGCTTTTTCGGGGCTTGTTCCCTTCGATTTCCTCTTCATTTCCGTGCCTTTCCCTCTTCCGGCCTTCCCGATCATTTTCGGCCCGCTTGGGGTCGACTTTTTTCGGTTGACCCTTCGTATTCCGACTTTTCTGACCATCTCCTCACCACCATTGCCATGGCTAACGATGTTCCACATGTCGGGACTCCCCCGGATCACGAGATGGATCTCGGGGTCGAGCTCCTCCCGCTGAGCGAGCGCCCCTTCGATCCGGTGACATACCGCCCGGCGATCCACGTCCTACCTCTGGATGGTCTTCGCCATTTTCGCGGCTTTGACCGAGCGCTGGATCCGGAGCTTCTCCTGCGCGAGCCGACCTCTCATCTATCCTTCGGCGCTTCTGAGGTAACATTTTTTTCTTCGCTATTTTACTTTCTGCAATGTAGAACTGTTTACTGTCAAAGTTACTTTCGTTCTTTAACTGCTTGATTCTGATACGCTGTAGACTGTAGTAGATTGCACTCATGCTTACAATTGATATCTGTTTAAGACGGACACATGCACACACACTGCACTAGTCTCAATCACCCAAACACACGGCACACACCGTACTTCACTGCAAACTTACCGACACTTAAGACTTACTTGAATCAAAACATTTGTATGTCAGATTTAAACCGAACCACACAAAACACGCCGACGATCATATGTTGTAGTTCACCCATCGCACACTATAACCCGCCATCCGCTTGAATCAAAAATGTGCACACATGCACCATATTCAGAAGGTGATTCTCACAAACACACCGACACATCAGTCAGTCCACCGTAGTACATCGAAACCCAGATTCTGTTGAATCTAAAAAACTTGCAGGCATGCTAGACTTGTATCGATTCTAACATGTTTCCTCAGAACTGTACATTTCATATTGCTTTGCAACCATTTGTTTGAAAACAGGGAGATTCCCATACCATCCGCGGGTATGGGAATGTCGCGGCCCGAGATTGGTACATGGAGCTTCCCGAGGCGGTTCGACGCATCGTGGATGATGCGGGCTTCGGTTCTTTTCGCAGGGTCCGACCCGGCATTACCGCAGCCTCTTCTAGCCGCCGCGAGAGGTGGTGGGACACCACCGACTCGTTCCACCTATCGGCAGCGGGAGACATGACGATGACTCCCTACGACTTCTTGGTGCTCACCGGCATCGGGGTAGGGGGTGATCCGATCCCCTTCGACACCGATATGGACGAGTGGACCGCAACAGATCCTTGCTTGGCGCTGCTCCACCTCATGGCGTCCGGCTTTGTCTGGTATTCTTGGTTCGAGGTGCAGTTTCGGGTGCAGCCACTTCTTGTTGATGCAGCTCCGATGACCCCAGAGGCCGTAGAGAGGTATGCACGTGGCTTTCTGATGTTTTTACTAGGGACGACCCTCTTCGCCGACCGGGCAAACACCGCGGTGCCCTCGCCTTCTCGGTACTGGTGGATGTCCGACATCTTGCGTTATGATCGGGCGGTGCCGCTCGCCACTCAGACGGTACATGAGCTCGGTCTCCGTGGTAGCGGCGCTGTTCGGAGGCTACCGCGAGCTTGGGAGGTACGCCTTCTCCTCTGCTTACATTTCGTTATGTTTCAGTACCGCACACCGCACACATCGTAGTCTGCTTTACACTTGTTGTATAATCGCATTAACGCACACACATACTCGCTCTACATCGCTCGCATTAATCGCTCACACTCAGACACTCGCCAACACTGCACAACACACGGCTCTGTTATTTCATGCTTTATTCTGTATTCTGCCTTATCTAATAAACATTATGGTATTCACCTTGCAGTTATGGGTTTATGCCTACTTCCCTAGGCTCGCTCCCGTGCCTGATGCGGAGACCCCTCTGGTCATCCCGTTCTCACGTCGCTTTGACGGGAGGTGCACCCGGAGGCCGCGAGAGACATTCATCTTTTTCCGCCGTTACTTCGACACCATCACCCCTGCTGAGGTATGTTTTATTTGCAGTTCGTTTAAGCTTCACTTTTCCACTGTATATTTGCAATACCGAAGAGGTAACAAATCAGATTTCAATTTCAGATCACCGCGTGTGGGCCTTCCCGCCGATGGTGCGGGATCGGTTTGCCGGCGCCGTTGAGACCTCGCGTTACCGAATTTTGCTGGAGGGCCCGATTTATCAGGCTTGGAACCTAGGCGAGCGCTTCTTGCGTCAGACCTTAGGTTTACCTGAGCAGATAGTCCCGGTGCATCCTCCTAAGCATATGAGGGACACCGAGCGTTTCACCGCCGAAAGAGATGGCGGACTACACCATTGGCCGGAGGCGACGGCTTCAGAGGCGAGGGCGACACTCGTGAGTACGCCCGACCTTCATCATGCGCGCCGAGTGGTGGTCGCCGAGCCGAGAGAGAGACCAAGGCCGGGCGTCGAGTAAGAGTAGGAGGAGCGCCGAGGAGGGCTCTAGTCCGCGGCGGCGAGTCCGAGAGGACGGAGGCCGCTGGCCGCTCTACCCGCTTCATCGTTTTTCCGGGGTCGGATGGGGCGACCTATCAGATTCCCTTCGCCCCTCCGCCGGCTGATCACGAGTTTGTCGGTATCCCCGACTTGCCTCCGGTATGTGTTACTGCATTTCTGTACAGTTATTTCATTTTAGTTTATTTGACATTCTACAGAATATTGATGCATCTGATTCCCTTGTAGGCGTCTTCTGAGTACACCCGGTGGTCATTGGAGATGAATGCCTCCATGGCGGGGATGCTGCAGCGGACCTTCAACTTCCTAGCCTTTTACGGCCTTCCGGTATGTTCTCTCTGTCATAGCTTCAAATCATACCCAAACTGCTTCGCATAATCTGATGCACGATACAACCTTTGGATACCGGTCACGGCTTTGATACACTGTATTGATACACTGCATTCTGTACTAATAAACTGCTCACGGCATTCAAACATTGTATTTATACACTACATTGTGCACTGTTTCAACTACTCACAGCATTCATACTCTGTATTCATACACTGCATTCTGCACTGTTTATACTGCTCACGGAATTCATACTCTGTATTCATATACTACATTCTGCACTGATTCAACTACTCACGGCATTCATAAATCAGACTCATAATCGCATTCTACCGATAAACTGCTTCATACATACTGATGCATTTGCCTTTCATGTTTTTCAGCCTCCCTTCCCACTTCCTCCGGCGGGTGGCGTCGCTTCATCTGGACCTCCCGTGTTTACCCGGGATGACAGGATATTCCCCCGCACCAGAGGAGGGCGTACTTACGTCGGGAGCAGCTCGCGGGCTCCAGTTCCAGACGATGATTCTAAGGAGGAGGCAGAGGCATCCGAGGAGGAGGCCGGGGGCAGCTCGGACTCAGACAGTGACACTTCCGGTGATGCTCCTGGACTTCTGCCCAGGAAGAGGGCGAGGACAGATCCCCCGGCGGGAGGCCATTGATGACACTGACGACCCAGACTTTTGTTGTTTTTCTTATTTCTTTTCTTGTACTTTTCTCTTTTGTTGGTAGATAGAGTACCTTGTACCGCCACAGGCAGGTTTTTGTTTTCCTCAAACTATGTACTTAAAAAAGATAATATGAAATGAAACAAACTTTTTGTCTGAAAAGAGTGTTATATCTATACATCTCATGGTTTGCATTGCATTGCATCATATTACACCTCAAATGTACATGATATTGATCTGTTGCCCGAAACTTAAGCAATTATATTGTGGTAATCAGATAGTCACCCAATTAATCAGCAAAACAACTCATACAAATCACTGCTCAATTTGGATATACAGCCCATACTCTACTGGGGATTGATCGGCATATAGCCCATAACACAGTATTCGGTTCATTCTGCCCACAGCAAACCCTAAAATAATAGCCCCAATCTGACAAGACGGATCAGAAAGTTGATACGGTTGCAGTTGAAACACACTCGAATGTCCCAAATTTTCCCCCTCTTTCTCTTGCTTCGCACGGATGTAGAGAATGGCACAACATTCTGAGCACAAGCGATTACTTTTTGGAAGAGGAGGGGTTTTCAACTGGGGTATCGAGCCTACCACAGAACACGATGAGACAGACTCAAACAAAGAAACAAAAGGCACACGGCCTGACCTAATGAGACATGCTCGGAAAGGACTCAAAGCCAAAATCGAGGTCGACAAATCAAAAGACACGACACACAGACATGTTTACAAAAAGACCTCAGATCTCGAGAAGCCAGTTCCTCCGGGTATTATTTCCCACCCTTTCTGATTTGTGATACTCGCATCGCTCGGCCCTCAGGCTCGTTTTTTTCTGAAAAAAGCCCTTTTCTCACATTTTCTCTCATCTTACACCTCTCTATTCTTTATTCTCTCATTTTTTATCCCTCCCCAGGCATGGTTGATGGACAAACGAGAGGTTGTGGGTTCATGCCCAACATTGTTAGCTCACGGCTATTTCTTCTGGTGATGGAGTGCCTGCTTGGCAAGTGCTTTGATAACAAAAGGGGGAGGCGGAACACCCGACTCAACTGTGCCCCTAGTTCGTCATTTTGACCATTTTTCTTTTTGTTTTCTAAAACAGTCTTGATCAAAAATGAGAGTTGGATAAATACACTTATTCGATTTTTGATTTGAAAATCATGCGAATCAGGCTGTGAGCACTGAAATTCTCCTTTTTGGGTCCAAACATGGTCCAATTTTGAAAATGAAACAGTTTTCAAGAAAATAAGTCAACCTCAGTGAAAATTTTCAAAAACTATTTTTTGCAAACAGTCAATGCTCAACGAGCGCGGAACTTACCCTCGAGATGCGCAACCTCGGATTGGAAGCAATGGAAATTTCCCCTTGCTTAAAGGGGGATAAGGCAACAGAAAGTTGCCCCTGGTTTGGACGGTAACTCAGGGCAACTTACGGCAACGCATGGCAACGGAAAGTTGCCCCTTGTTTGGATGATGCCGCGGCATATTGTAAGCCAGTCTTTTGTTGACGACGATCGGACCCTCGGACGCGGAGGGGACGAAGATGGTTTAAATCAATATATGGACACAGTCACCTGGAATGTGTTGGTGGTTTGGACTTCAAGAGGAAGTTAATCACGTAGTTCCAAGTTGCTGCAATCGAGACATCAAATTCAGAGGAGGCAAAAGTGATCAAAACCATGACATGGACTGAGACGCTATGAAAGCGTTGGGGGCTGGACTTCAGGATGAAGTTGCCTACGTATCCCAAACATGGGAATCAAGCCTTACGTAGTTCCGGTTAAGGTACATTCAGGTATTTTAACCTTCACTGTTTAGGCTCTAATTTTTGTCAAGGCGCCTGTTGCAGGTTTTCGACCTTGCGAGCTTTGTTCTTCTTTTCTTTTCAATTCTTTTCTTTTCATTTTCATTTTTTCTTCTCTTTTCTTTTTTTTTGCATTCTTTTCTTTTCTTCTTGTATTTTTCTTTTTTCTTTTCTTCTTTTTGTATTTTTTCTCTTGCTCTAACTTTTGCTCAGGTCGCCTTTCCGGTTTTCGCCCAAATGAGCCTCTCAAAGGGTAAAAGTGTAACAAGTCCATGCCAAATGGTTTTGAGATTGAAGCCCTCTGTATTCAGGAGAATGGCTGTTGTATTGATTTGTAGAAGGATCCACCTTTGGCTCTTCGAGCACATCGGATATTTTTTTTTTTGCCCCTAGTTCAAGGGGTGCTTCTGTTCTAGCTTTGCAAGCTTCTTCGGATGAGGTCTGACCTTCTTGATCTGACTTTGATGCCTCTTGCTTGAGGGCTGCTTCAAATTGGGCCACACAGGCGTTTCATGACACTGAAATATTTTGAACGGGTTCCAGTTTGCAACAGATGAATTGAATCTTGAGGCTGAGAGCAATCCTAGGCTGTACAATTTCAAGAGCGATTCCACACAGGTCTTCGCAAGACTGCACAAGACATTTTGTTTTTGAAAGTTTTTAAGAAAGCGACAAATCATTCACGTTGAAGATAGTATGGAACCAGTCTGGATCAGGCCAGGGTCCTTCTCAGTACTCACGCTGACAAACATGATTTCATTCATTAAAAGCTTAGCAAGCCTCTCTTTCTCTCAAAATGATCAAAATTTTACAAAAGCCGAGGAATTCCTTCCTCTTCTTTTTTTTTTTACCGCAGTGTTTGAAAGAGTTTTGAAAAACTTAGGCCATTATGACGACGGTCAAGGCACAAGAGAGTAGGTGGTATGCACTGTCATTCCATTCACATCCTCCGGCACGGCTAACTCAAATAGCAGCAAGTACGGAACGTGATAGCCACAGCTGTTTCATTCAGATTTGTTGGTATAACTGGCTCCCTGGCGGCAAGCAAGCTCAAAAAGAAAAAGCAACTAATCACAAGACACAACGGTGTTTGAGGCAACAGCCCTGAAATCACCTGGTATTCTAAGAGGGACTGACTCATTACAATTAGACAGACCCTTAAGCAAAAGGACTGACTCAAAACAATGAGACAGGCTCAAGACAAAACAGAAGACTGACTCGACACCCAAGTCGGGATTTACAAAACTAGCGTTAAGGTGTGCTCAAAATGCGTGCGACGCCATATCCAAAAATGTACCAGACGCGTCGCAGCGGTTCACCTTTTGATTACATGCTTGCAGTATCTGTATCCTCAAAGTCCAACAACTGAGTGGTGACGGACTTTGCTGAAGTTGGCGGGAGGATAACCTCGTTGTCAATCAAGTCTTGTACCTCATGACGGAGGCGGAAGCAATTATCAGTGGCATGGCCAGTCTGCTGATGGTACGCACAGTACTAAGTAGAGTCATGAGTATCAGGGAGATTCTTCGGGAGAGGCCTAGGTTCCAGGGGTTTAAGGTGTTCCCTCTCGGCAAGGATTTGAAGTGCCTTGGACAACGGCATGTAGAGAGCATGGAAGACTCTGCGCCCTCGGGGCAGGTATTTTGGAGTCTGAGCACTCTTGCTAGATGCACTAGCGAACAGATCGGCGGGTGCGGCCTTGGGTTTCTGATCCTTTCCGGATGCAAGGCTGGGAGCGGGAGGAACTGTTCTAGCATGACGGGGCCTGTCCCGATTCTCTGATTGACTGAAATTGCCCTCGGGCGGAGTGGGGAAAGCATCCTCCACAGCTTTTGACACAATTGCAGATATCTGTTGCCTGTTCATTCCCCCAGCTTTCAAAGCCTCTACTGCCCACAGTAGTTGTTCGGTAGGGTCGGCATCTGCCTTCATCTTGCCTTTGTCTCTGGCCTCGGCCTGATCTAGAGTTTGGTTTGCTGCATTGTTACCATAACTGGAGGTCATCTCCGGTTGGTTGAGTTCAATTACAATTCGTCCCAGTAGCGGGGGCTCTTGGGGTATGAAGCCTCCGGCATATGGTGCGATTGGTGGCGAAACAGACATTCCATAGGCGAGATCCGTTAGGGATCTTTGAAGATCACCTATCATTCCCATTAATTCAAATGTGGTGGGCTCGCGAGCCTGATATAATTGAGGGGTCCAAATTGGATGTGCGGCAGGCGACCTGGGTGGATGCGGCGTGTCAACAGTAGTCTCACTGTGTAGGGTGATTCCTTGATCCAACGCGGCCGTCATGACCACGATCTCTTCTGAATTCTGCGTCATGCTCAATCCTATCTCGGCAAGGAGAAGACACTAGCTGTCCTTGATCGGCCCTCTGAATCTCTGAACTGAAACGGAAAACAAGCAGTAGTTCAGCCCCAAACAGATCAAACACGGATGCAGCCGGACAACTGTACCCTACTACTGATCACTGTTCCCCGACATCACTGCCCCAAAGCTGAATCTGATACCCGCAGATATAACTGTTTCTTAAAATTACTGATACCGGTGCCCTCAGGCATGATACCCAATCTTGCAAACTGATATGTGTGTTCCTGTAGAGATACACTCTAAAAGCACATAGCAGGTAAATGAGAGCCAATACACCCCTATGTTGGGGTAGGGTTTCCCTGTCCTATTTTGTCAGGAGCTAGGGTTTCACTACGCACACAGCGATTTCAAACAACCTATATCGGGTAAGCAACCTGTCCTAGTTTGGAATGGTCACTATGGATCCGAGTATGCACTAGGTCGAATGGTCGAAAAGGGTGCCCCGGTAAAATCGGGGTTTGTGTTCCCATACTGGCAGAGCCCGCAACCGGTCAGCCTTATGGACATGCCTTGACAAGACAAGCCTCCGGCAAATCGCTCAGGAATAGCAGATGGCCAACACGGTGTCCTAGGCGCACTAATGCACATGCAATGCAAAGAGACACATAAATGAATTCAAAACAGGATATCACGAGTTCGAGTCAAGCTCTCTAAAACTCCCCAGCAGAGTCGCCAGAAACTGTAGACAAGCCCGTGGGCTTCCATCTAACAGTATGGACTCAATTTGTGTCACGGTTCTAAATCTGAACCAAAGAGTCCAAATCTGGCAAATCGTTTTGAAGAAAAACAGATTTTTGAAAAGTAGTGCCAAACATGGACTGCTTTGCTAGATTACAGAGTCGCCACCTAAATATTTTAAAATGGGAAATTTAGGAAACCCTGACTCGGTGCCGAAGGCCACGTGTCCGTCATCACCAAATGTCTCGGCTCGGGACCTTGGGTACGATCGGGGAAGGTCAGCTATGAGCACCCCTTTCGCCCGGTTCGAAGACCGGTCTCTACTAACCGTGATATCCGTTTTTGAAAACGTTATGTGTTCTTATTCCAATTATTAACCTAGAATTACTATGTTATGCGCGCAGCAAACAAGTATAGACTAGATCGCCTAATTTGGAAATAAACATTGCATATCCGTTCATTTTGAAAATGCTTTGGAATTTGCTACTCGCAAGTAGGCTAAAACACGGATTTCAATGAGTTTTCCCAACTCAAGCAATCTAACCTCCACCCACAGGCATTCAAACAGTTTATCTCATATAAGCATTTAGCCGCATGGTAAGCATACTGTCATGGCAACATTCACACGCATGTGGTATGCTAAAGCGTAAATACTTACATCGTACTCCGTGCCAAAACAAGAAACTAGTTAGCAAACATGCATGACGTAGTTCATGTTAAGTGGCTAATGCAACACAGGCAAGGATGCAATTTAGAGTAGACTCGGCTAACCCTAAAGATGGCATGTGAAATGCACTTTATTCGATGCACGTATTCAATTCGGAATTGAAAATACGATGCAGTTTGTATGATGTACCGAGCCCGATGCATATCAACAAATGCATGGATGCACGCATGCATAGAATAAGGTATGCTAAAATAAACGTGCCCTAATACTAACCATTGAAAGCGGGTAAGTAAAAGGGAGAAAGAAATGGGGGTTGGAAGACATACACACACTCACCCACACTTATTACAGATATGCCCTCACCCGGAGGGACCAAAAGAATAATACAGATAATTAACTACGCAAGCTAATTAAATATTACAAATTAATTAAATTAACAAATTAATTAATCTAAGGAAAAGCAGTAAACCGCCTCGGGGCGAGGGCCCAATGCATGCGCGCTCGGATTCCACTCGGAATTGCACTGCCATGCCTAGCTTGCCTCTGTTTTCCCTGCCTTGCATCTCAGAAGACTGCCACAGTCCTAGGAATACTTCCTTAGGTACTGGAGATCACTACCGGCTGCACAAAACTTCCACCGGCAGTGGATTGAGCTCATCGGCACTGAATTGATCCATCGGCTGCAAATTGGCTGCCGGTCGGCACTTAAAACTGCCGGTCGGCACAAAATGTCTGCAGAACCTGCAACTCACAGCAGCAGAGGGAAAAAACTTGCATGGCAATACAATTCAAGCAATTTATGCATCAAACACATTCCTTATCATGTTGATGACTCAAGGGAAGATGTGCCTCGGTTCTCGGACCACCAATCACGCATTTCCATGTATGATGGCCCAAAGAACCAAGTATGCAACTTTAATTTCAAATGCATGCAATGCAAACAAGCACATAAGGGTGCTAAACCTCTATCCCACACACTTCAAGAGGCCAAGCATGCACAATGCAATGCAATGAAGTCCTAAGCATGTCATCTATATGCAATATGAGCAACACAATATACTTATGCAAACCTACAAGTGAACATGCAAGATAAGCATGCAAACCAATTGAAGGATGGACTTAAACATGAATTGGGCAACTCTAAAAAGGCTCAAAGCAGTGGCCAAATGCTATAGAAGTTAAGACTAAGATATATGCAATACATGTACACATGCAAGCATACATAATCCAACACTTAGGCATAAACAAGACAACATTCTAGCACACTTGAAATGAGTTAAACATGGACAATTAGCATGCATAGAAAGCTCTGAAATCATGCTGTAAAATGATGCCAAGTCATGTTTAAACAAGACGAGCAAAACACGCGCACATAGGTTCAACATTTCAAAGCAAGCCAATGATGCATTGAACTATACTTGACAAGACCAATCATGGCAAGACTTGAATGACCAAAACCAGAGTTTTAACACATAAAACATGGCCCAAAAGTCCACTTAGATGGCATCTAAATGACTTGAATTCAAAAGCATGCATCATGGCCAAAACATGGAGCATTCAACACAAGCTTTTAAAGCAATAAAGAGGCAACTAAGGCAAGCATACAAGCACACCGAAGGGTCTGAAATGGCATGCCAAATGGTTCCAAACCATCAAAATGAGGTAAGCAACACATGCTACATATGCATGCTCAAAGGCTAGCAAGCCTAAAATGCAAAGGGGCTATATAATGCATGCCAAGATCAACCCAAATGACTATGGACAGAGCTAAAACATGTCAAAATAAGCATAAAACATTCATAAGTCTAAGCCTAAAGCATGCTCAAACTAGGGCTAACAACCTAGGCATGTTAAGGGACCAAAGAGGCATTACAAAGCAACCATGCAAAACATGCAAGGAGTACTAAAACCAACACATAGCAATGTTAAATCATGATATAATAAGCATGAAAAACAGTCCAAACATGCTCAACACACACTTGAACACAATGCTCCCTCAAGAGGCAAAACTTGCCCTTTTCAAGGACATCAAGGAGAGGGGGTGCCCCCTCCTTCTTAGGACTTTAAGGCATCATCTACACCACTGAAATCCCTCAAGATTTCAGTGGTGAAGAGACCCAAACACCAAAATCCCGGAGCTCAACAAAATAGCACAAAAATGAGGCCTTTCAAGGCCTAAGAGGGGCCAAACTTCCCCAAAGCACAAAGCACCCTTAATAAACTATCAAGAGGACTAAAAAACAGAACTTTTATGTGTTGAACACCAAGCACAAAAACAGCTCTAAACTAGGTAAAAACAAGGTGCAACAAAGGGGTAAAAATGGCTAGTTTCTTACCCTTGAAGCTTTTCTTCACAAAGGTTGATGTTGTTGCTTCCTTGAGCTCAAATCCAATCAAAAATAGCAAGAATAACCTCTTGGGACCTCAGAAACCAAGGAAAGGTGAAACACTAGGTGTTGATGTGCAATAGTAAGGCACAAACACCTAGTCACACAAACAAGAGAGAAATATAGATATAGGATATGTGTTGAACCCTAACCCTAAAACCAGAGCTCCCTCTCACCTCTCTAACCAAAACTTTTCTAACCCTAATGCCAAGAGAGAAGGCCTTCTCTTATAGGCAACCATCTTGTAAAGCTTTTCAAACAAGCTTACAAGGAGGGCATCCCTCCATACACGTGTATGGAGGGGAAACAAATGCAAGACAGCAGCCTTAAAATATCTCATAAAGCAACTGAACAGTAGCCGGCAGGGCAAAATTATTATTTTGACAAAATTGACTGCCGACCGGCACAATATAGTGCCGATGGAAACACTCACCAGCCGGTGGCTTCTAGCCACTGCCGGTGGTGTGTGGGGATGTCTCAGAAGGCATTCCCTGCCCCTCCAAGGCAAAGCACAAGTGTTTGGTGCAAAACCAGACACAAAACAGTCGAGTTCGGAGATCCTGAGGCAAGGCGCGTAGCCGAGAACTCCGGGAACTCCAAACAAACACAAACATGGGTAATCACCGAGTGTTCAAGCGGTGTCCAAGTCTTGAGGACGGTCAAAAATGGGGTGTCTACATGTGCCGAGCCCGGTGCATGTAATACAGATAAATGAATGCAAACATGCGAACATATAGATACTAATTGAAACATGCCCTAAAACTAAGCATCATAAGCTAGTAAATAAAAGGGAGAGAGACGTGGGGTTGGAAGACATGCATCACACACACACACACTTATTACAAAGTTCGCCCTCTCGCAGAGGGTTCGAATAAATAATACAGACCGAATAATTAATCAACTACCCCAGTTAATTAAGTATTACAAATCCCTTAATTAATTAACAAATTAATTACAAAACAATCTAAGTATGAAATTAAAGAGGCCGCCACAGCTTTGCCTCGAAATGATTGGATGATGCATGCTCGATTTGCCTCGCTCGGAAATCCGTTGCCATGCCAACTGTTGCCTCTGTTTGCACTGTTTCATGTCCCTTAAAGCTGCGCAAGTCCCAAGGCCACTTCTGAACCACTCCCTGAGCACTGTGGGAGGTCACCGGCCAGGAGACAGGACTGCCGACCATGGGAGGATGGTCATTGACCAAAGATGGGGCCATCGGCTGGATACTGGTAGTCGGCCGGCACTGAAAGTGGCCGACCGGCCATTTCTCCCTGCAGAACACTGGTTTTACTGCAACAGAGGGCAGACAATGCATGGCATGGAATTTACAAGCCAAATGTATGCATAACCACCCTCCCTATCATGCTATGAACTCAAGGGAGTATGGCTCTCGACCCTCAGGCCACCAATCACGCATCTCGATGCATGATGGCCGAGGAATCGAATTGCACAACTTAATATAGAATGAATGCACATATGAACACATAAATGTCTAAACTCCATCACGTGTCGTCAAGAGTGTCAGTGACCGGAAATCGAGGCACGTTTCGTCACTTCGAGTACGAAACGTCCCTCATTTCCCGTGTTTGGACTAACTCCTATTCCAAACACAATGAAACAAACAATGCATGGTATGAATGTTACTCTAGCATGCAACCTAAATACAATGCAACTAAATGATGCAAACATGCAAAGGATGACATGCAAGGGTGTGACTAGCATACGCAATGCTATGAACTAAGAATGGCATACACAATGCACATATGAAGACTATCAATGAGACGATCAAGGCATACACAATGCAATGGTCAATCATGCAACAACATGGACTATATGGCATATACAATGCAAGATGGACTTAAACTAAAATGAATGGGCCTCAGCCACACTTAAATCAATGGCCAATCATGATAAAAATGAGGCAACAACACACGCACAAACATGCAAGGTGCAATGGCTCCGAGTCTGGGGCACAAAGCACAACTCTACAACAGCATTGGAAGGATGAAATATGGCATACAATAGCACAAGTTCCAGCTCTAAAATGGCATACAAGATGGTCCAGAATCATGCAAACAACTCACACAATGCATGTTGGATGGCTCAAATACCGAAATTAGTGAAACACATTACACTAGAGGTATGCAAAGCAATGCACAAATGACCAAACTAGCCCCAAATAGCCCCTATGCAGGCCCAAAACAGTGGCAAAATGGACTAAGATGATGTCTTGAAGTGTGCAAAAATGAAGCTCATGCAATGACTCATAAATGGGGCATACAAGCACAACTCTCAAATGCGCTTAAAGAGTGATAAACATGGGAAGATGGAGAATGAATAAGCTCTAAAATATCATACACAATGATACTAAAACATGCAAACACCTCAATAGGCTTCAAAACTCAAAGCTAGGCATGGCTATTACACTACAAGCATGCATGGCAAGCATCATTCGACCATGGGACATCAAAATAGAGCTAAGGCAGCCCAAATCATGAATAAAATCAGTTTAGAACATGGCCAAAATATGCTAGAATCAAGGGCCAAGACAACATGCGATGTAAGCTAGTGAGCATGGTTTACACTACAAGTATGTGAAACATTCAAGAGGCCACTAAACTAAAAAAATACAGAGGTATGACATGCCAAATAATGCCCAAAAACCCACTGAAAAGTGATCAACACATGCAAGAATGACATGCTCCTTTGATAAGCTATGAATAGGATTATTCTACACATGCAAGAGGCACACCCAAGATGACAAAACCAACTCTGGGCAGAGCCTAGGCAGGCCCTAAAAGTCACCAAAAAGGGCCTGAAACAGGGCTTGGAGGTGTGAAAATATAGGCTCCTTTGAAAGGCCAAATATGCTAGTAAATAAGACAACAAGAGATAGGGTCACCCCTCTTTGATTTTGGCCCTCAAAACCACATTCTCACCATTGAAAATCCACTGGATTTCATTGGTAGGAAGGCCAAGAAAAGACTAGCTCAAAGGCCTTATGGCATGGCACAAAACAAGGCCAAAACAAGCATGCAAGAGGGTAGATGACCCTCAACAACAAAATGGTCTTAAAAAAACATGAAAAGGACCTTAAAACAAGACTTTTTCAGTTCACAAAAAAGCTTAAATATGTATGCAAATGAGGCTAAGAGAAGGATCAAAATAATGCTAAAAAGAGGGAAAAGGGGTTACCCTTGTAGCTCAGCAAAACCAACAGCTTCTCCAGCCCAAAACCAACTCTTCAACCTCTGAAAATACCCTCCAAGGACCTTAGATGAATGGTGGAGGTGTGTGGCTATGAGGTGTGGTGTAATAGGCCAAGAATAAGACCCTTTTGAACCCAAAATATAGAGATATAAAGAGATATATCTTGGAGCCTTAGACAATTTTTTTGGAACCTCTCTAAAGAGAGGGAGACCCTCTCTTATAGAGAAATAAGAGGGTTCAAGCTTCTTGGAGAAGCTAGAGCAAAGGTTTAAGCTTCCTCAAGAAGCTAAAACAAAGGTTCAAGCTTCCCCAAGAAGCTAAAGCAAAGGTTGAAGAGGTTCAAGCTTCCTCAAGAAGCTAAAGCAAAGGTTCAAAAGATTCAAACTTCCTCAAAAAGCTAAAACACGGGTTCAAAAGGTTCAAGCTTCCTCAAGAAGCTAAAACAAAGGTTCAAAAGGTTCAAACTTCCTCAAGAAGCTAAAAAAAAGGGTTCAAGGGGTTCAAGCTTCCTCAAGAAGCTAAAACAACGGTGCAAATCCTCCATACACGTGTATGGAGGGTAGGGTCCGTGCTTACTAGTTGGCACAGCTGGTATGCATAATGCCTGAAAAAGGCAAAGAAAAGGTCTCGGCCAGAAA
Source organism: Camellia lanceoleosa (assembly GCA_025200525.1). Lineage (NCBI taxonomy): Eukaryota > Viridiplantae > Streptophyta > Magnoliopsida > Ericales > Theaceae > Camellia > Camellia lanceoleosa. Next base: position 75,770,672 of record CM045767.1, on the reverse strand, counting down.
AAGTGGCTGATCGACCAAAACAATGGTCGGCCGACCAAAAACATTGCCGACCGGCCAACACCTTTGGCTGGTAGCAAGAAAACAGGGCCGGTGGCCTCAAGCCATGGCCGGTGAGGTTTGGGGATGGCTAACAAGCCATTCCCTGCCCTTAGAAGCAAAAACACAAGTGTTTGGTACACAACCAAGCACAAAACAAACAAGTCGAGAGGTCTTGAGGCAAGGCGTGCAACCGAGACCTCCGAGAACTCAAAATGAACACAAACATGGATGATCATCGAGTGTTCAAATGATGATGTCCAAGTCTTGAGGACGGTCAAAAATGGGGTGTCTACAATCACAAATAAATATCATCAACTCAACACACTTCTCAACACAATCCACCTTTTGTCGACTTATTACGGCAGGACAGTGGGCACCCAATTCATAACACTCTCCACCTTTCGCCGGCTACTATAGGGCGGGAAGTGAACTCCCAAAAACCATTTTCTCAAAAGCCATTTTCTTCCAAAAACCATATTTTTTCGAAAATCATTTTTCAACTTTTGAAAACCATCCCCACATTTGTTGGCTACTATACGACGGGATGTGGGCACCCAAAACATTTTCGAAAATCATCCATTTTTTTGCTTCTGCCGGCTACAATACGGCAGGACTGTGTGGACACCCAAAAATCATTTTTCCACTTTTGCCGGCTGCTATACGGCGGGACTGTGTGGACACCCAAAAATATTTTCCCACATTCGCCCAGCGATAAGCCTAGACAGGGCAATTGGGCACCCTTAATTCAAATCACCCCCACATTTGCCGGCTACTATATGGCGGGATGTGGGCCCTCAAAAACCTTTTTCTTCAATTTTTAAAACCAACCCCAACATTTACCGGTTATTATACGGACAGTCGTGGACACTGAAAAATCATTTTTCAATTCCCTGTGCGGGTACCAACACAACACCACCCAACACAACTCAACACAAACTCAACACACCCAACACAACTCAACTCAAACTCAAAATGACCCAACACACCTCAACTCAAACTCAACACACCCAACATAACTCAACTCAACATGATTCAAACACAATTCATCATAGTCCATCACAATTTGATTCAACATCATTCAACACATCTCAACAACATCAACACAATTCAACATAATTAACACTATTCAACATAATTCAAGGTGAACACTTAAACCTTTATTTCATCAATTCACCCCAAGGCCCATGTCATCCATATCACTAATAAATCATTTCCCCAATCTTTCTTTCACATTATAGCATGATTTACTATGTCCATAATAAAAGTTCAATCGCTAATTTTTAACATAATTTTCAAATACATCCAAAATCCAATTAAATTTGTATATAGATAATTCAACCTACCAATTTCATGATTCTACTTTCAATTTGGGCAAAATCATTATTTATCATCATGAATCAACTTAGGGTTTTCAAGAAAATCAAGAATTTCAAGAAAAATTCGAACTTCGTAAACCATTACTCTTTATTCCAATTTTCCCATTGATTAAACACCTAAGGTTCATAATCCACCATATTAACCCAACAATTGAACCCCCAACACTTCAAACCCTAAACCCCCAAAACTCATGATGTACACTATATGCTAAAAAATGTGGGTTTTATGTGTATATAATCAAAATACCACAAATCTATCTATTTATAGAAGTATTGAAGAAGAACTAGGATCCCTACCCCAAGAATCAAGCAAGAAAAGCAAGCTTTGAGAAGAATCCTTCGCCAATCCAAATTCCAATAGGTTGAAAATGTTGATCTTCAAGCCTTCTTCACTTTCTTGTAAGAGATCTTGGCCAATCCTTAGAGAAATGGAAGGTATTTGAGGTAAAAAACATAGGGTTTTTGGACCTTGGGTGAGAGGAAGGAGGAAGGAAATAAAAAATGCAAAGAATGATCTAGAAATGAGAATTTAAACTTGTTGAATTCGCGCAGTTTGCTCGAGCATAGTTTTCCACGCTCGAGCATACCTGCTTCCAACACAGATATAAAAACTTCAAACGGGTATAACTCTCTCATCGGGACTCCGTTTTAGGTCGTTCTTATGTCCAAATTGAAGCCCCGGAAACAAGCCTTCCAATGGTTCTAGCTTCACATTCAAATTCAAAGTGTGGAAGGAGAAAAGGGCAAAAGAGTGACAGCTGGTCAAAAATTCAAACTCAAACTTGGGGCTTTTTTATCTAATCTTACCTAAATACCTTGTTGAGGCTTCAATCAAGGTTCCAAACATCACCTAAGGGTCCTCAATTATAATATTTAAAGTTCACTTACCAACCCATCAATATCAAGAGTCCGAAAACCGTACAAGTTTTAAAGTGACGAGCACCATTTTACCTCAATCCAATGTAAATTAAAATCCAAGTCATTATATGAAGGAGTAGTTAAAGGTTTGCTGGTTTGCTTCAAGTCAAGAAGTAGGAGGGGAGATGGCAGGTGGCAGCCAATCCAATAACTTCTCTTCCTTGACTTTGTTTCCTTTTCTTTTCTATATAAATTGAGGTGAAGAGGAAGAGAATAAACATAGAAAAACACAGAGTATGTGTTTGAGTGAGAGTGCTATAGAGAGAGAGAGAGAGAGAGAGAGAAAGTGAAGTGTGAGTATTGTAACTCCCTCCGGGAAAATTCTATAGTGGATATCTCTCCCATGGATGTAGGCAATAGGCAATTGCCAAACCACATAAATATCCTGTGTCTTTTCTGTATGTGATTGATTTCTGAGTGTGCCTTAGTCTTAACATGACTTGTACTAAGATTGTTTGAATTTTTATATTGATTGTAATAAACAGATGTATGCAAGTTTCAATAATACTTGTTCTTCTCATGAGATAAAGTTTATTCAACAAATATTAATTGAATTGAGGGAAATTTAAAGTGCACTAACTTCTAAAATAATAAATTTCCTCTAGAATAGATCAAAGAATGACAACGTAAGATCAAATTGTGCAACCCTATGAAGATCATTTATTTGTTGAGTGATTGCCATGATATCTATCATGGACCTGTAGGGGTAAGCATGGATTGGTTCTGTACGGTTTAGAGAGGAATCACAGACCAAACACTACCAAATGTTCCTAGAAATTTGGATAAAATCAAATTGTAAAAATTGTGGAACTAAACTTCACCAAACCTATACAAAGTGTTCGACTAAGCTTTGGAATAGTTGTTCAAGACAAAAATCAATAACAAAATAAACTTGTATAGCATATGACACAATGAAAAGGGTGAAAGTGTGAAACTTTAAAATTCAAAATTGGCTAGTTAGGGGTGAAAGTGTAAAATAACCACTTAACGGCCCAAAAATTGGCACGAGCGCCACACTCAGCTTAAACAAATTTGTAGGAATAAACACATTGAAAAGAGTTATGGTCTTAGATTTAGGGTCATTCTAGAATATATGTAAGTTATAATATTTTATCTTATTGACTTTTTAATCTATTTGCCTTTCAGTAAACTAAATTAGTCCTAACTTACTTCCCAAATAAGGCCTCAGTGAAAGTTAACTGATGCTTGCACTCTTCCTTGCATTCTCAAAAAAGAGATAACATTACACACGGTCGAACTGTAAATGACATTCACAGTCAACCCATGTTCAACTGACACGCAAGCAACGAATGTAGGCCCATCTTTACACCCCTCTTTCCCAAAGAAAAACCAAAAAAGAAACCAGTTTGCACAATGTCTATACATATACATGTGTATATATATATGAGAAATGTTTTCATTATATTCTATCATAGAATAGAATTTGTGTTTCAATTTTTGTATGGACTTCAAGAAAAATTCAATACCAATATCTGTTTAAAATGACCCTAAAAACAAAACTAAAAAAATTATTAATAAAATCTGGGTTTTAAATTTTCTTTTGAATTTCAAATTTTTTTTTTTCTTTGCAAGACCAATCAACTTGTTTGGTTTGGTTTTTCATGATTCACTTTTCAAAAAATTAAATTTTTTTGTTTTTTTTTGTATTTTTTTGTTTTTATTGAATTTTTTTAATATTCCAAGCAAATTTTATTTTTATTTTTAGATACATCTAACATAAATACACTTAAAAAGTATAATATTTGTGAAAAAATCTTTAGAAAATTCACTAAATATCAAAAATATAAAAAAAAAATGAGAATTTATTATATTTTTCGTATTCTTGTGTATTTATTGTTTTTTAAAATATTTTTTTTACGAATATTTTACTTTTTAGATATATCTAAGTAAGGTACATCTAAAAAAGTAAAAAAAATGTTTCAAATTTTTATTCACTAAAAATAAAAAAAATAAAAAAAATAAAAAACTCAATTTCCAAAAAATTGAATCTAGAACAGTGAATATTTTTTTAACAAGGATAAAACAGACCTGAAAAAGAAAAAAAAAATTCCTGTTTATTTATATGTCAAAGATTATGTTCTTGGTTGATGCATTGTATGAGATGGGATAGCCCAAGACGACTGCGGGGAAAAAAATTAAATACAACCAAAAAAAAGAGAGAGAGAGAAGATTGGTAGATGCGTTGTATGAGATGGCAAAACTCAAGAAGACTGGAAAAAAAAAAAAATACAACAAGAAGAAGAGAAGAAGCAGCATTAGAAGATCTCAAAAATGTTTGTCTTGCTAAAGAGAAGATGGATAGACTAATAAGTTCGCAGTAAATTCTCAGTAAATTATCCAGTAAATTCTTAATAAATTCTCTGTAAATTAGTCAATAAATTATCGATAAATTCTTTGGAAATTACTGAATAAATTCTCAATAAATTATCAGTGAATTAATTAGTAAATTCTCACTAAATTACTCAGTAAATTATCAGAATTTTTTTTTGTGAATTTTTTAATAAATTCTGAATAAATTACTCAGTAAATTCTTAGTAAATTACTCAGCACATTACTCCGTAAATTTGTAGTAAATTCTCAATAAATAAGTCGTTAAGTTTTTAATAAATTCTTTGTAAATTACTCAGTAAATTATTGGTAAATTCTCATTAAATTCTAAGTAAGTTACTCATAAAATTTTCAATAAATTCTAAGAAAATTCTCAATAAATTCTGAGTAAATTACTCAGTAAATTCTCAATAAATTACTCAGCAAATAGCTCAATAAATTATCAGTAAATTCTTAGTAAATTCATGATAAATAACTCCGTAAATTTTCAGTTAATTTTGTAAATTACTCAGTAAATTATCGGTAAGTTCTTAGTAAATTACTTAATAAATTTTCAATAAATTACTCAGTGAATTCTAAATAAACTCTTAGGCCCTGTTTGGTAGAGCTGTGGGAAACTGCTTATAGCTTATGCCCAAACAGCTTATAGCTTATAACTTTCAGCTTAAGCTGATTTCCAGCTTATTCTTAAAGCATCTCCTGCCCCACTCAAAGAATAAGCTGATTTCTGACTTCCAAAAAGCTATAAGTTATAAGCTATAAGCTAAACCAAACATATCAAAATAGCTTAAATTAAGCTGAAAGCTGGAATAAGCTGATTATAAGCTGTGCCAAACAGGCCTTTAGTAATTTACTAAGTGAATTCTCAGTAGAAACTCGATTAAAAAAAAAAATTACTTTTAATCTCAAAGTATGTATGTAATGTGTATTATATTGATCATTAATATTAAAACCATATCAACCTAATTTTTAAAATTATATTAACGTCTATTTCATTAATCATACCATATCCCTATGCTAAATCATAATAAGCGAGTGGAACCTAGCATTAGACTAGTAGTATTGTTTATGTTATGAGTAAATCTTTAGACATACAGGATAAGAATTGTGAAAATAAAATGATGCATTATTTTTTTTAAAGTACTTGCAATTATATGTAAACTGTCTATCAACAGAGATCCAGCGAAGTATCTAGAGCAATCGAACCATGTAAGTCAAATCCTTATATTGAATTCATTATGAGTTGGTAATAACTTGGAATAATATTTTGTTATAATTTATTCCACATCCCACTGATTTGGTTTGGTTTATAAAGTGGACATTGTTAATTAAATAATTAAATGGAGGGAGGTCACCAATAGTAAGAACCAAGCTGGATTGGGTGTGAGGGACTTAGGTGAAGTTAATGTCTGTCTGCTTTTAAAGTGGTGGTGGAAGTATAGCTATGAGGACAAAGCCTTGTGGAAGTCTGTGGTATGCTCCAGGCATGGCGGAATTGGAGGGGGTTGGACTCCTTCAATGAATCATCCAGCAGGGGTCTCAGTTATTTGGAAGGATATCTCACAGTTGACTGCGGCTAACCAGTACCTAGGTGAATTCTTTAGTGATCAGGTCAAGATCAGAGTTGGCAATGGGAGGAGAATAAAGTTCTGGATTGATGCCTGGTTAATTAACAGAAGTCTCAGGGAGGAGTTCCCCAAATTGTTTAGTTTATCCATCGAGAAGGAGAATTCTATGCAGCAGGTGAAGGCAAAATTTGGGGCCTCTGGAGGGTGGCAGCTTCAATTTAGAAGAAATTTACTAGCCTGGGAGGAAGAGGAATTGCAGAGGTTATTAGGTTTGCTGACATCATCCCCTTGCCTCAAATACGGTTTAGAAGATTATTGTACCTAGTTAGCAAAGAGATCTGGGAGGTTCACAGTAGCCTCTGTGTTGAGGTGGTGGGTTGCAAATAGAGGGCTCGGTCTGGTAGTCCCAATAGGGGTTTGGGTTAGTTTAGCCCCTCAAAAAATGCAATTTATCTGCTAGTTGGCTTGGTGAGGCAGGCTTAAAATAGCTTCCTTCCTCCAAAGAATAGGGGCTATTGCTGAAAGTGCCAATACTCTGTGTATTTTTTGCCAAGTTGAGGTGGAAACGGTCGATCATGTGTTTCTGCTCTGCCCTTTGGTGCGGAAGTTCTGGTCTCATTTGGTAGACTGGTGGGAGCTGGTTTGGGCTATTCCAGGTTCAGTAGCAGGGCTGCTACATTGGTGGTCTGCTCGTAAATTTAGGTTGAAGTCTTGGGAGCTTAAAATCTGGCAGATTATCCCCTCCTTTGTCTTTTGGTCTGTGTGGAAGTTAAGGAATGAGTGTTTGTTCAAGGGAACCCATCCTGATTTTCAAGTTTTTTGTGAGAAGGTTAAATTGCAGATAGCCTTATGGACCAAGTGGCACTTGAAGGTGGACTACTCAGTTCATGATATTCTATCCAATTTGCACCAAATCAGCTGGAGTGCTAGTTGATAGAAGCTGCTGTGTTGGTTTTTTGGTGTTTCTTATGCTGCTGTCTGGCTGATTAATGGTGTGTGGTTGCTGCTGCTTTGATGAGGGGTGGTGAGGATGGATATAGCAAATGCGGAAGTGTGGTATTGTTGTGGCTATGTTTCTGGTTTGGTGCTTCTGTGCTGTTTGCTGGCAGCTGTGGCAAGGAATAATGCATTGGAGTTTTGTGTGTTTGGTTGAATGGCTATATTTGCTTAGCTATATTTGCTTTGATCTGTTCTTGTGTACTGTTGGCTGACTGGTGGATTCCCCAACTGCTATGCTTGGCTATATTGGCTGATCTGATTTTGGCTATTTCTGCAGATCTTGTTTTGATCTATTCTGATTGGCTGAACTGCTATGCTCTGCTAATATTGTCTGGTGTCTAGATTCAGAAGGTTGTGTTTGTTAGTTTTGTTATTGGTTGTAAGGGGTGATTCTTTCTGGTGTTAGCAGCTTTGTGTTTTCTAGTGTTTGTTAGTTTTGTTTTTGTTTTTGCTCTGTATGTTGGTTACTCACCAACTTAGAGCTTGGAGTTGGTGCTAGCAGATGATTTGGTGCGCATTTAGGTGCCAACCTAGTTGGGATCTTGGTGTTTCACTGTGATGTCTTTTGCACTCTCCTCTTTATTGATGTATGTTTCCATACTCTGTATGTTTCTCCATCAATAAAGCTTTCTTTTGTTGATAAAAAAAAAAAAAAAAAAAAAACTAGGTAAGACCGTTTTATATTGTTGTTATCGTTATATTTAAGAAAGATACTCTTTAATAATTTTGTCTGATAACAAAATATACCTAGGAGGATATTACTAGGTGTCTTCGTTGACAACAATGTAGTTACAACTGTTCTTCCACCGAAGCAAACATTGAGAAAAAAAACAAAAATAGTATATTCAGTAACATCCATGCATTAGTATAATTATATGAATCTGGAAACTCAAATTCCATTGCTCATCATCTCACTTGAGTGATATCCTTAATTCCACATGGTGGTTTGACATCTCCTAAATAATCCATCTTTTTAACTTTTTTTTCATCACATCACCTCTCTACTTTTCTGCACATCTTTTCATAAAAAATTAAAAAGTGCACTTATTTAGATCATCCCAAATAATTCTGCCCGAGGAAACGGCTAAAGTGGACTCCGAAGGGTGGTTTAACGGTGGTGGCGATGAAGAAGGATATGATGCTGTTGTAGTGGGGTTTGGATATGGCGGCTCTGTGGTTGCTTGTCGGATGTCAATAGCCGGAATAAAGGTGTGTTTGATGGAGAAAGGCTGCAAGTCGCAAGCTCATGACTTCCCCACCGACGTTTTCAAGTTTATGTCCACCGTGAGGATGGAAAACACCAACTTGGGTTTCACTTTTGGTCCCAAAGATGCTTTATTTCATGCCATTCTTTCATGTGTGGATTTTTATGTGCACATAAATTATATACAGAATGAAACCAAAATATAAAAACAAAAATAGACAGAATTTTATGAGATTTATTGATGACCCACTTCTTAAAAATCTTATCAGTAACTATATTTTATGTGTTTGATTTTATATTTAAAATTTTTGTGTTTTTAAACTTATTACACTAATTTCAAGCAACAATACTGCAAACACATTGCACAATCACATAAACAAGCACATACACTCACTCACATATCTTTGTATGTCAGGTCCAGGATGTGTGTGTGTCTTGTACTTTTTGTTCATAGCATTCTTACTTTTTTTTAAAGATATATATATATATATATATATATATATTTTGGCGTTTGATATAGGAGTGTAACTTGGGTAAGTTTAGTTAGGTTAAAAAGTTATCCAAGCCCATCTCAAGTTGTGTTGAGATCAGCCTAAACCCGAATTGTATCCTGAGATTGTCTATCCAAACCCAACTTGAGTTCTACCTGAGTTGTCCAAATTGCACATAAATTTTAATTTTTTTCAGCTAAAATATTAATTTGTTAAAATTAGATTCTATTTATATTTTTTTAGAAAATCATTAACGAGATGAAAATTGTAACGCCCTCAAAACAATACATATAAACCCACATTCATGACATCCATAGATATAAGAGAATAAAGCATATTTTCATTTATCAGAGTATTCATAACAAAAGTATTACATGTTGACATCAAAAGTAAATGTCCTACAGGCTTATAACTTTCCAAGTCAACACTTGGGTATAACAAAAGAAGAGTTCTAACTCTTTATACAAAATAAAGCCTTGGCTTGATCTACATGTAATACTAAAAAGAAATCAACAAAAGAGTCTTTCAGCCTCTAAGCCTCCCATGCTACGTCCTTGGAGATAACATATCACCTGAACCTGAAAATGATGTCCCATATAGGGTGAGTCAATGCCCAGTAAAGATATACTAAACCAAGTATGAGAAATAACTAAAACATTAGCATTTGATAAATGGTTAACACTTGTAAACTAACTTACAACACTTTCCAGTTCAATAACAAATACAATCGTTTTTCATTCCACTTTCCTTTACTTATCCAATTCAGATTTATAAACATGGCTCATTATCTAGCCCAACAATTACATGAGACTACAACTCATATTAAAATACTTCCATTATTCACAATTCACATGAGACTACAACTCATATTAAAACACTTCCATACTTATATTATCTACATTATGCAAACGTAATCAAGATTTCGGGACTTTCACCCTGGACACTCCGGCCAACTTAGTTATCAATGGAGTCCATCCCCTATCTCCTCCCAAACAGGTTTGAGAGTACATCCCCTATCTCCTCTCAAACCACGGAGTACATCCCCTATCTCCTCCCAAACAATATACATATACAATGTATTTAAACACTCATCATATACAATGATCAATCAATACACATATTTAATGTATTACCCCAACCATCATATTCAATGACATATTCAATGTGATTAGTTTCAGTCTTCCCTAATCAACATACAGTGTCTACAGCAATCAAGACTATCCTCCACCGATAGCCCAAAGCAGTTATTTCTAAACAGATAATAAATTTATCAAACAGATAAAGTATCAACATTTTTAGAGGTGAGTGATTAATTTGTTAACTACACCATTCAATCTCATAATTTCCCAATTTCATAATTTCCAACTCAATTTCACATTTTCATAATTTCTCAAATTAATTATACAAATTAATTAGTTACATTTAATTAGGGTTTTTTTTCCTTCTTTTCTCAATTATCAACCATAAGGCTCAATTTCATCAATTTAACAACAATAATTCCATTCTCCAAGGTCTCACATACACATGGAGTTTTTAAAACACAAAACCCCTCTTTATATAATTTCAATGCAAATCTTAACTTTCCCAAAATTACCAAACAACACCATCTATCCAAAATACCCAACATTTATGTCAAAACTCATAGAGAGAAGTAGGTTATCCCTGCCTCAAAATTAGAAGCCCAAACAAGTTGATGAAGAAAACTCAAAGTGCTCCAAATCCACGGTTTTTTAGATTAAAGTGAAGCTCACGCCACTCTGTATCTTCTTACAAAGAGATTTTGGTGCAAACACTCTAGAAGTAAATGAAATCCTAGAGAGAGAGTGTGCGTAGAGAAAGGAGCAGTCGGGGCTAGGGTTTGAGTAGAGAAGAAGATGAAAAAGTGTGTAAAATCCCGCTGCTGCAAACTGATTTAATCGATCCTCACTCGAGCGACCAGACACAAAGAACCTCGCTCGAGCACAGAAAACCTCGCTCGAGCCAACAACACAAAGCTTCAGGTCTGCAACCCAGAAGCACGCTCGAGCGAAGGAAAGCTCGCTCGAGCGAAGAAACCCAAAACATAGACCTCGCTCACTCGAGCGAAGGAAAGCTCGCTCGAGCCAAGAAATGCAACCTTCAGGTCCAAAACCAGACGCAAACGCAAGCTCGAGCGCAAGCTCGAGCACAAGACTTCTCACTCGAGCCACCAGACACAACACTCAACTCTCGCTCGAGCGAAGGAATTAAAACACAGAGCTCGCTCAAGGGACAAAAGACTCGCTCTAGCAAAGACACCAAAAACTGGGCAGCAACAATTTATTTCTAATCACAACCAACCTGTTAGAAACCTGCCCAACACATCCTAAAACTCAAATACAAAGAATTAAAGGACGGAAAAGAAACATATACAACAATAGACATCTATGGCAACCGAGTCCAAAATACAATAACCAATGGAGGGAAAACTCGGATCGCTATAACCTCTCCCCCTTAAAGAATTTCGTCCCCGAAATTAGATATAAGTTTCAAAAAAAAAAAAAAAAAAAAAAAAACATGATTTCTCAACTCTCAACAATATTACCATTCAATGTTCAACATCTTGACTCATTATCGGTCATTCCATCTCTTTTCAAGTGGCAATTCACAATATAATTCAATATGCATTAACAACATGCTTTTCTTTGAAATTCAACAATTTCCAATACTATATTCCATCATTCCATAACATACTTAATGTTAATGATATATTTGCATTTCTACAATACATTTAACATATACAATGTCAAATTAAACTTCCATTTTCAAGGCATATTCAATAATACCACCATAAACTGAAACATGTACAACGATTTACAACTTAAGACATATTCAATGTTCTTAAAGTTTACCAATACAACAAAATATTCAACATAAGATTAAACATCCACAAATAGATCTAGATACTTCTCTCGGACCTTCAATTCACATTCCCAAGTGGCTTCCTCCACCCTGTGATGTTTCCACAAAACTTTTACTACGGATATCGTCTTGCCTCGCAAGACTTGTTTCCGTCTATCCAAGACCTTCACCGGTCTCTCCTTATACGAGGCATCTTATCAACCTCTAAGTCAGTCCAATCCAAAACATGTGACGGATCCGGCTCATACTTCCGAAGCATACTAACATGAAATACGTCATGTACTCCGAGCAACTGCGGCGGCAAAGCTAAACGGTAGGCAACCTCGCCAATCCTCTCAAAGATCTTGAAAGGGCCGATAAACCGAGGGGACAACTTCCTACTCTTACCAAACCTCATCAAACCCCGCCTAGGTGATATTTTCAGAAAGACATTATCACCCACCTCAAATGCCAAAGGCCTCCTCCTACAGTTGGCATAACTCTTTTGACGACTCTGGGCTGTAACAAGTCTCTTACGGATAATCTCAACTTTCTCCGTCATCTCCTGAACCAATTCTGGGCCCAACAAAGGTACATCACCCACCTCGGCTCAACACACTAGAGACGTACACGGTCGGCCATACAAGGCCTCAAATGGTGCCATACCGATACTCGATTGGAAGCTGTTGTTGTAAGCAAACTCCACTAAGGGCCAATGCCTCTTCCATGACCCACTAAAGTTAAGGACACAACCTCGAAGCATATCCTCAAGGATCTTAATAGTACGCTCGGACTGCCCGTCAGTCTGAGGATGACAAGCCGTGCTAAAGGTCAGTCTAGTGCCCAAGGTACTCTGCAAACTCTGCCACAACCTAGCAGTAAAACATGGATCTCTGTTTGAGACGATCGACACTGGGACCCCGTGCAACCTCACTATGTCCCGAATATACAAGTTGGCAAGATGATCTACCGAATCTCTCACGCGCATAGGGATAAAGTGCGCTGACTTAGTCAACCGGTCTATAACCACCCAAATAGCATCACTACCCCGTTGAGTCCTCGGAAGACCTACAACGAAGTCCATCGTGACATGCTCCCACTTCCACTCGGCTATAGGCAAGGGTTGCAACAAAACCGCTGGCCTCTGATGTTCGGCCTTCACTTGCTCACAAGTAAGGAACTTAGACACAAAGATAGCCACATCCTTCTTCATCCCTCTCTACCAAAACTGGCGACTCAGATGACGATACATCTTAGTGCCTCCCGGATGCACCGCAAGGCGTGGATGGTGAAACTCTCGAAGCACCTCCTCTCGGCAAGACTTCGGCATAAATAGACGGTCTCGGTACATCACACTCAAGTCAGGGTACACAATCAAACCCTTTTCAACTTTCCCACTGGTGATCTTCTCCCGGAGGGATTCTACCTCAAGGTCACTCCTCTGTGCCTCTAACACCCAATTTACAAATGTAGGTTGCGCAACTACAGAAAACAAAGCCGCAGACTTAAAAAGTTCGCCCAAAAGCAAATCAAACTCGCCAACTGCAACCAACATTTCCCACTCTTGGATGGCTATACAAGCTACATCACCAATGGATTTCCTACTAAGGGCATCGGCCACAACATTGGCCTTCCCTAGATGATAATGCAACTCGAAGTCGTAATCCTCAATGAACTCCATCCACCTCATCTGCCTGAAGTTCAAGTCTTTCTGTGTAAACAGATATTTCAGACTCTTATGATTCGAGAACACCTCGAATCTCTCACCATAAAGGTACTGCCTTCAAATCTTCAAGGAAAAAATCACAGTTGCTAACTCTAGGTCATGTGTAGGGTAATTTCTCTCTTGTGTTTTCAACTGCCGTGAGCCATAGGCTACCACTTTCCCCTTTTACATCAACACACAACCCAAACCCTCTCATGAGGCATCACAATACACTGCATAACCCAAGCCTCTCTCTGGAATAATCAAACTGGAGCGGTGGTAAGTCTAATTTTCAGCTCTTGGAACGACTTTTCACAAGTCTCACTCCACACAAACTTGACCCCTTTCCACGTCAATCTAGTCAAAGGCGAAGCAAGCCTGGAGAAATCTTTCACAAATCGACGGTAATAACCGGCCAATCCCAGAAAACTGCGGATCTCAAAGACACTCTTAGGCTGTGCCCAATCTTGCACTGCCTCTATCTTGGATGTATATCAACAAACACCCCTTCCCTGGAGACCACATGGCCTGAGAACTTAACCTCTCTTAGCCAGAACTCACATTTCCCAAACTTAGCATACAGCTTATGGGCTCTAAGCAGCTCAAGCACCACTCTCAAGTGTTCCTCGTGCTCCTCCTCAGAAGGTAAATAAATCAGAATGTCATCCACGAAAACGACCACAAAACGACCTAATAATTCCCGGAAGATCCAGTTCATCAAGTCCATACACACTGCCGGTGCATTGGTAAGCCCAAAAGGCATCACCAGAAACTCATAATGGCCATACCACGTACGGAATGCCGTCTTCGGGACATCTTCCTCCCTGACCCTCAACTGATGGTAACCCGATCTCAAGTCTATCTTAGAGAAACAACGGGACCCTTTCAACTGGTCAAATAAATCATCTATACGGGGCATAGGGTAATTGTTCTTAACCGTAGCCCGATTAAATTTTCGGTAATCAATACAAAGTCTCAAGGCACCATCTTTCTTTTTAGCAAAGACGGCCGGTGCTCCCCACGACGAAGCACTAGGGTGAATAAAGCCCTTATCTAGAAATTCCTGGAGTTGAATCTTCAACTCACTCAACTCGACTGGGGCAAAACGATAAGGTGCCATAGAAATCGATGTTGTGCCAGGCACTAAATCAATAGAGATCTTGATCTCTCGATGAGGTGGTAAACTAACAAGATCCTCGGGAAAAACATCTGAATACTCTCAAACCACTCTGGGTAACTCAATCTGGATCTCACCACACTCACCACTCATACAGCTAGCGAGAAGGTAACTAAGCTCACTCCGCCCTCGCGGATCATACACTGGTGGCAAAACTCTACCAACTCGATCTCCCAAGAAATGACCACAATCCCCGCTCAAGGTACATACAGTGACCCTCTGGCAGTAGCAATCTATAACAGCCCGGTATGACGATAACCAGTCCATACCCAAAATCACATCAGAACCCGACACAGCCATAACTACAAAAGATAATGGAAGCCGGCGGTCGGCAACCTCAATATCACAACCTCTACACCCTTGCTTCAAAATCAATTCAACCGCAACAGGTGATACAACACAAATAGGAGATGCTAACTGCGCCAACTCCAACCCCAAAACATATGCAAATGCAACAGATATAAAGGAATAGGATGCACCCGTATCAATCAACACATTAGCAATCGAGTTGCAAAACAAAAAGGTATCTCTCACAACAGATGGAGCCGGTACAAGATCCTCATGTAATAAAGATACACACGCCCTAAAGGTCTCTCGATCTACACCGCCGCCTCGAGCAAAAAAGATCGTCTGCAGACTAAGACGATAAGGCTCCTTGATTGGCCCTCGAGGCCTGAATAGACTGAGCTGGTTGATAGCTTTGCCTCAACCCAAATGCACCAGGTGTGCCACTCAACTGCGGGCAAAACCTCTTCAGGTGCCCCGCCTCACATTGGTAACAAGAGAGCAGCTGACCTCTGCCCTGACTCTGGCTCTAAGGACGAGCTGAAGATGAAGCTGCTCTCTGTCCCCCTCCCCTCTATGGGCAAGCTGGAGACTTGTGGCTTAGCTGACCACATTTGTAACAAGTAAAGTCTCCCTGACTGCCTCTCCTAGAGCTTGAATTCGGCACTGGAAAGGTAGATCTCGCAAAAGCACCCTGGGACTGCTGAGGGTTAGAACCCCTCTGCCTCCTACTATCTCCCTGGCCATCCTGACTCCTCTTGGAGCTCCTCATTCTCACCTCCTCCTCATGCATCATAATTTCAAGATGCGTTGCAGCATCCACAAGGTGCCTATACTCCCAAGTCATGGACCCTACAACCCTAAGCTTGAGCCCAGTCCTCAACTTCTTTTCAAACTCAAGACAACGGCGTTCCTCAGACGCCACTAGCTCAGGTGAAAACCTAGATAAACTGGTAAATGCGGCCTCAAACTCGGCCACTGGTGTGTTCAACTGCTTGAGCTGACAGAACTGATCCCTCAACTTCTCCCTAACAGCGGGAGGCAAGAACTTCTCCTAGAAGGCACCAACGAAAGCCTCCCAAGTCCCACCAATACAGCCCCGAACAAACTTCCACCACTGACCCGCGTCTCCCTTCAGCTGGAAGGATGCCAAGGTCACCCGCAAAGCTCCGTCTTCGATGCCTAGCATCTCAAACATCTTCATTATCTGCTCAAGCCACTCATCAGCCTTAAGTGGCTCTTTAGGATCCCCTAGAAACTCATCCGGATTGGATCGGAAAAACTCCCTCTTCAGAAAAGAAGGCCCTGCCTCAACCACCTAGGCCTGGACTTGATTATCAGCTATGAGAATGTCCATGGATTTCCTCAACGCTCCTGCCATCTCGCGGGCTAAGGCGCCCATGGCCTGCTGACTTACTGGCTCGGCCACATTGGCCTGACCAACACCCTCCTGCTGCACCAGAATCTAGGCACTTCCTGCCTCCTAGGCCTACCTCGCCTACCACCACGTCCTCGTCCTGACATCCTAATAAAGGTAACAAAGACATTAGCACATTCACAAATGTGCCGAAGCTATTTCACTCGCGTCCTAATGCATTGGACAACAGTAATTCATTCCACGTAAGTACATAATCACGTAAGCACTTACGAATTTCAATTCCGGATAATGATAGTCCCATGGCGTTGCTAGAGTTCCGGTTAGAAACATCATTGATCAAGTGCTTTTACAACACGACTCCCAGAAACCCAAGGATCCAATCAACATCCTAGAAATTAAATCCCATACCCATATAGTCACATAAGCATGTCATTAAATAAACACATAACATTACACACAAGTCTCTAATAAGCGAGACAAACCCATTGTGGTACTAACCACTTTCCACGTACCCAAAGTATTCAAACCCGGTACGCTCTGATACCAAGTTGTAACGCCCTCAAAACAATACATATAAACCCACATTCATGACATCCATAGATATAAGAGAATAAAGCATATTTCCATTTATCAGAGTATTCATAACAAAAGTATTACATGTTGACATCAAAAGTAAATGTCCTACAGGCTTATAACTTTCCAAGTCAACACTTGGGTATAACAAAAGAAGAGTTCTAACTCTTTATACAAAATAAGCCCTTGGCTTGATCTACATGTAATACTAAAAAGAAATCAACAAAAGAGTCTTTCAGCCTCTAAGCCTCCCATGCTACGTCCTTGGAGATAACATATCACCTGAACCTGAAAATGATGTCCCATATAGGGTGAGTCAATGCCCAGTAGAGATATACTAAACCAAGTATGAGAAATAACTAAAACATTAGCATTTGATAAATGGTTAACACTTGTAAACTAACTTACAACACTTTCCAGTTCAATAACAAATACAACCATTTTTCATTCCACTTTCCTTTACTTATCCAATTCAGATTTATAAACATGGCTCATTATCTAGCCCAACAATTACATGAGACTACAACTCATATTAAAATACTTCCATTATTCACAATTCACATGAGACTACAACTCATATTAAAACACTTCCATACTTATATTATCTACATTATGCAAACGTAATCAAGATTTCGGGACTTTCACGCTGGACACTCCGGCCAACTTAGTTATCAATGGAGTCCATCCCCTATCTCCTCCCAAACAGGTTTGAGAGTACATTCCCTATCTCCTCTCAAACCACGGAGTACATCCCCTATCTCCTCCCAAACAATATACATATACAATGTATTTAAACACTCATCATATACAATGATCAATCAATACACATATTTAATGTATTACCCCAACTGTCATATTCAATGAGATATTCAATGTGATTAGTTTCAGTCTTCCCTAATCAACATACAGTGTCTGCAGCAATCAAGACTATCCTCCACCAATAGCCCAAAACAGTTATTTCTAAACAGATAATAAATTTATCAAACAGATAAAGTATCAACATTTTTAGAGGTGAGTGATTAATTTATTCAACTATACCATTCAATCCCATAATTTCCCAATTCCATGATTTCCAACTCAATTTCACATTTTCATAATTTGTTAAATTAATTATATAAATTAATTAGTCACATTTAATTAGGGCTTTTTCTCTTTTTTCTCAATTATCAACCATAAGGCTCAATTTCATCAATTTAACAACAATAATTCCATTCTCCAAGGTCTCACATACACATGGAGTTTTTAAAACACAAAACCCCTCTTTATATAATTTCAATGCAAACCCTAACTTTCCCAAAATTACCAAACAACACCATCTATCCAAAATACCCAACATTTATGTCAATACTCATATAGAGGAGTAGGTTATCCCTACCTCAAAACTCAAAGTGCTCCAAATCTACAGTTTTTTAGATTAAAGTGAAGCTCATGCCTGTAGCCACCCCATTTTTAACTGCCCTCAAGACTTGGGCGCTACTGATGGTTTACTTGTTGGAGAAAGGTGTGCAGTGCATAGGTTCAGTTTCTTCGGCAAGGAGAGAGGCAAATCTCAACTTCATACCCCATTGTGGACCAAAATTATTTTTGATGGTTTTTATACCTTAAAACCCTCTCTTTCAAAACATTTTTGAAATAAAATTCCCACGATGTTCGGACGACAGATTTCGGTAAATGTTGCGCTTTTCGGTAAACCGAGCAAGGACAAAGGGGAGATGAATGAAAGAGAGATGAAATCTTTGAAAAATCTTTCAAAACACCTTACTTAGGGGTTTGAAGTTGAAGAAAAGAGGAGAAGAGGGGAGAAAACTAGTTTGGGAGAAGTTCAGCATGAATCCGTGTAGGAGAAAGACGAGCGGTCATCTCTAAAACAAGCTTATCTGTCTATACACTTGGATTTGAGCTATGAGGCCACCATCGTTGAAAAGAAGACATCTGGGGCTTCATTTTTCACTCAAGAATCTCTCAAATCCAAGTCCGGGTGGGGGAGATATGGTTGGTTGAAATAGGGGATCAGTCCGGTTGGATCGAATCTGCGCGGCTTCACCAAAAAGGGCATAACTTTTTCCACAGGAGGAATTTTAATGCAAGGTTTGCGCCATTGGAAAGCTAACTTCCGGGGCTTCAATCTGGACTTCCACCGGCACTTTTTGACCTCATTAGCCACCCATCGGCACTTTATTTATCCGACCGGCACAAAAGATTGCCGGCTGGCCAAAAGTGTCCAGAACTCAGATTTTTGACAGATATTTATCATCCAGCTGCTATACACTGTACCAGATATTTTCAATTGGGATATTTCGACCAAAAGCTCTTATTTTGATATATATAGAGCCTTATATCTCATATTGGATAGGTTAGAACAAAAAAGCAAGTTTTGGGAGCTTCTCACTCTAAAAGATCCCTCTCTCTCTACACTTCCAAGTTCCAAACCTCTCAAATCCTTGGCCATTTCTTCATCACCACCTAGCACCACACCACCACTTCCATTTCCAGCAGCTTGGAGGTCTTCTCAGAGGCTAGGAGGCAACATTCTTTGGTCCAAGAGGTAGTAAAGAAGTGATCTTCAAGGGTAAGACCATTTTCCCTCTTTTGTAACACATTTTTGCACCATTCTTCAAGCCTATTTTCTTGCTGTTTTGGGCTCCGAACCTAACTGAAAGGGTCATTTTTTTGAGCCATTCTTCATGTTTGTTTAAGGGCTCAACCCTGTTTGAGCCCCCCATTTGGTACTTGCTTCAATACCCTCTTAAATACCATAATCTTGCATGATATTTCTAGCCTATGTGTGATCTGTTTTTGAGCATGATATAAACTGTGAGTTGGCCTATTTTGAGCCCCTCTACAACATTGTAGAAGGGCTCAACACTGTTGGGGGCTTCCATGTAGCACTTACCATTATACCCCTCTTTGGCCCCCATTTTTGCATGCTTTGTTGGCCCGTCTTGCTTCTGTTTTTAGGCCATCATCAGAAAAAAAAAATGGCCATATTTTGACCTTCTTGGAATATCTCATTAAGGGTCTTTGGCTGTTTGGTGAATGATTTGTATACCTCATGTTATAGCCTCTTGTTGGCCTATTTCTTGCATTGCATTTTGAGCATATTTGTATACTGTTTTGGGGCTTGTCATCTACTGTGAGTAGTCATATTTTTGGTCCCTCATCAGTGTTGTAGAAGGGTCATTTTCCATTCGGGCTTTGCATCTACCACTTGTTTCATGACCTCTCTTGCGGAGCCATTTTTGTATGCCATTTTAGCCCTACTCGTGATTGCTGTTTGGCCATGTTTTGCACTGTAAAAATGCTTTTCTCGGGGCAGCATTGCTTCTGTATTTTCATGTCAAGTTCAAATTATGCATGTATTGTATAGCTGTAAGCCATTTCGTGCACTTATCTTCGCATTTCGGGATCGTTTCATGCATCGGGTTCCATTTTCGCCATGATTCGGGGCTGTTTTGCCTCTCATTTTGCCACTGATTTTTGCATATTTTCATATCATATTCCATGTCTTTGCCATGTCTCATTAGAGTGGCATTTCGGTGCCTGAGGGCCCATCCTCGGTTTGCGTGCACGCATGCACGCATCTCGAAGTGTCTTATTTTCATCTGATGGCCACTGATGTGAGTGTGGCTGAGGTCCACTCACGTTGGTGTAAGCCCATCTTGTATTGTGTATGCCATGTTACAATGCGTTGTGCATGTTATGTTGTTACATTGCGTCATGCCTTGCATGCTTGTTCGCATAATCATATTGCATACTTAGCTCGCATGCTTAGGTTGCATTTGGCAAGCATCCCTTGCTTCTTGATCGGGCATGATAGAGGTTGGGGCCCTTGATGTGTTTTGTGCTTGCATTTCATTTGATATCAAAGTTGCTAACTTGGCTTTTGGGCCATCATGCATTGAAATGCGTGATTGATGGCCCGAGGGTCGAGAGCCATGCTCCCTTGAGTCCATTGCATGATAGGGAGTGTGTTCATGCACACATTTGCTTGAAATTCCATGCCATGCACTGCTTGTCTGCTGTTGCTGTCAAAACTGTCCTCTACAGGAATTTTATGCCGACCGGCAGTTTAGAGTGCCGACCGGCACTATATGGATGGCCGATAATCTTCCTAGCAGCCGACGGAAATTTTAGATGGCCGGTGGGCACTTCTTCTAGCCGGTGGTGTACAGCAGCATGCAAGGAAGGTATTCTGGGATGTTGGAAATTTTTGGAGAGACAGGGCAGTAAAAACAGAAGCAATAGTGGCATGACACGGGTTTTCCGGGCAAGATGGATCAAGCATGCATCATTCGCGCATCCCGAGGCAGGGCTAAGGCCCCTTTCTTTTTTACATTGAATTTAATTTAAATTAGAATTTTTGTAATAATTTATTATGTATTTGGACTGTATTATTTTGGGACTGTATATTCTTTTGGTCTCTCCGTGTAAGGGCAAATCTATAATAAGTGTGGGTGAGTGGTGTGTATGTCTTCCAACCCCACGTCTTTCTTCCCTTTTATTTACATGCTTATGACGGTAGATTAGGGCACGTTTAATTTAGCATACCGTATGATAGCATGCGTGCATCATTCATCAGTATTTGCATGCACCGGGCTCGGTACATCACGCTAACTGCATTGTATTTCAATTCCAAATTGAATACATGTTATCTGTCGCATTCCACATGCCATTTTAGGGTTAGCCGAGCCTATCCTAATCACATTCTGTATGCGATGCATTAGTCATTCTAACATGAACTAGGGCATGCATTTTTGCTAACTAGTTTATTGTTTTGGCACGGAGTACGATGCAAGTATTTACGCTTTAGCATATCCCATGCGTGTGAATGTTGCCATAACAGCATGATTACCATGTGGCTAAATGCTTGTATGAGATAAACTGTTTGAATGCCTGTGGGTGGAGGTTGGATTGCTTGAGTTAGAAAAACTCGTTGAAATCCGTGTTTTAGCCTACTTGCGAGTAGCAAAATCCGAAACACTTTCAAAACGAACGGATATGCAATGTTTGTTTCCAAATTAGGCAATCTAGTCTATACTTGTTTGCTGTGCGCATAACATAGTAATTCTAGGCTAATAACCGGAACAAGAACACATAATGTTTTCAAAATTGGATATCACGGTTAGTAGAGGCCGGTCTTCGGACCGGGCGAAAGGGGGTGCTCATAGCTGACCTTCCCCAATCGTACCCAAGCTTCCGAGCCAAGACAACTTTGGTGATGATGGACACGTGGCCTTTGGCACCGAATCAGGGTTTCCTAAATTTCCCCATTAAAAAATATTGAGGTAGCGACTCTGTATCTGTCAAAGCAGTCCATGTTTGGCACTTCTTTTCAAAAAACCTGTTTTCTCAAACGATTTGCCAGATTTGGACTCTTTGGTTCAAGATTAAGAACCGTAACAACAAAATTCAGTCCGAACTGCAGCGAGGTTCCCCGCGGGCTTGTTACAGTTTCTGGCGACTCTGTTGGGGATTTTAGAGAGCTTGACTCGAACTCGTGATATTCTGTTTTGACTACACTTATGTGTTTCTTTGCATTGCATGTGCATTGGTGTGCCTAGGACACCGTGTTGGCCATCTGCTATTCCTGAGCGGTTTGCTGGAGGCTTGTCTTGTCAAGGCATGACCATAAGGTCGACCGTTATGCGGGCTCGCCAAGATAGAACACAAACCCCGGTTTTACCGGCACCCTTTTGACCATTCGACCTAGTGCATATCGAAATCCATAGTGACCATTCCAAACTAGGACAAAGTTGCTTACCCGATATAGGTTGTTTGAAACCGCTATGCGTATAGTGAAACCTTAGCTCGACAAAATAGGACAGAAAACCCTACCCCAACATAGGGGTGTATTGGCTCTTTTACATGCTATGTGCTTTTAGAGTGTATCTCACAGGAATGCATATACCATTTTGCAAGTCCGTATCCTACTGCGGGCACCAAGATCAGATTTTGAGAATCGCTTATATCTCATGTATCGATTCAAATTTGGGGCGATGATTTCGGGAACAAAGGATCAAGAATAGAATACGCTTGTTCAACTTTGCTCGATCTGCTCCAAAGGAAATTGAGCCGAGATGTCGTCTGCTTTTCTTTGTTAGGTAGTCCCGAATCATAGCTTCAGAAGGCTCCACTATCTCCCGGGTACATTGGACTAGTGCTGATAGACTTTGTTAGATCAGAAATTCAATTCAGGGGCAACCAGTGTTCTTTCGCTGAGGCAAGGCAAAGAAATGCTAGTTAGGGCTCACCGGTTCATCTGATTCGACAGTCCCCAGTCACATCATCAGCAGACCCGTGATGGCACTGGGTTCAGAAGAATTTGTGGCCGTGATAGCGCTAAATCGTGAACTACCATGCATCGAGACCGTATTGAAACTCAGCGCCTATCTGGGGCATCTGCCTCACATCCAGCTTCGGGACCCCAGCCAAACTTTGATCCACTTCCGCTAGTTGAAGATTTACAGGGTTCGAATCCCCAAGAAGGGTTGGCTCAAGCTCGAGTTGTCAGGCCCCTGGTGCAGCCTATTGAGAGGTTTCAACCCTTTCATGTTGATGAGTTCAATCCGACTGCAGCGAAAATTGCGAGCCTTGAGAAACAATTCAAAAAGGCACAAGGCCTTAACTCCATTCCCGACATTGAGGATGGGCACACTAAGTCTGCCGTGCGGCTTCCAGACAGATTCAAAATGCCATATATTGACCGTTTCGATGGGTCTGGAGATCCAATGGTACATATCTGACTTTTCTTGGATGTCCTGAAGCCGATGGGTCTGACTAAGCCACAGAAACTCTCTCTGTATGGAAGAACCCTGTCGGGTGTAGCAGCCACTTGGTACGCTAAGTTGGAAGATAAAGTGAAGCAAAACTGGGAAGAACTGGCTGAGGCCTTTGTCGGTCAGTATTCGTACAACACCCAAGTTGAAATGACCATCCAAGAGCTTGAAGCAACCCGCCAGAACCCAAAAGTGCCTTTTGTGGAATTTGTTGCCAGGTAGAGAGCAAAGGCAGCACAGATGACGGATCGTCACCCTTTGGAGAGGGATCAAGTACAGATGATGGTGCGAAACTTTGAGCATGATATGTTGCAAAAGTTGATAGTCGCTCCGCTATTCACTTTCAAAAGTTTACATGAACTGGGGGTTCAGGTCGAGAACGCGTTCAATAGTGGGATCATTCCCAGAACAAGTGAACCGACAAGGAGGGTGATTTCAGGGAATACCAATGCTCGTAGTAACGCTATTCCCAAACCCACCGAAATCAATACAATTGCTAACCGACCCTTTTGCCAAACCAAGCCTACAAACAATGCCCAAATTTGAGCTCAGGCGTAACTTTCACCCTTCCATATGAGCTTGACTAGCGACTAAAAGTCTTGATGGAAAGAGGGCATCTCAAACCCTCGATCCTCAACCTCTTCTGACCCACTCCCACCAGACATAACCCTTCCAATCAGATGTACCATCAAGCTAGTGGTCATGGCACCGATCACGTTATCATTTTCATCATGAGATCCAAAATCTCATTGACAACCAAACGATAGCTCCACCTTCGCACCCCCAATGACCAAATACCTCATCCACATCTCAATCTAATCCACACATTAGCCGTCCCTTACGACCCCAGCATATACATCACCCCAGCCCATCTGCCCAAGCCTGCGGTGTTCATTCCAGAGAGCCTGGACTTATGTATGATGGATGCAGCTGAACCCCAATCATCTCAAACCCATGAACCCACTACTTCTGAGCTGATGAGGATGATCGAAGATCTTCAGAGAACTGTGGCAGATCTGGCCTTTGGGGTTTTGGCCCCATCATCAACCACATCACGTACCAGGGAGTTCATGTCTAAAGGCTCCCCAACCTTGGGACGGGTTGCATTGGAAGAAGGCCAATCCCTTGACAAAGTGGAAGCAAGTGGAAAGAACAAGGCAGTGCATCGTCTCATGAACACCTTCGGTGGGATATCGAGGCTTTGAAAGCTGAAGGACTGAACAAAGAGCAAGTCCTTGCGGTTGTTGCAGAGGCTGTGGATGACACTTTCGCCAATCAAGTTGGGGGCAGTTTGAATCAAGGGGCAAGCCGGGAGAAGCGCCTTTGTACTAGGAATGTTCCTTTCAACTCTAGTCCCGTTCTCGGAAGAGATCAGCAAACCCAGTCAATGCCTGCCAATCCCTTTGCTGGTGCATCCAGCAAAACTCCACAAACCTCAAAATACCCACCTCGAGGCCAGAGGGTGTCCGCACCACTGTACATGTCTCTATCAGCAGCCTTGAGGGTCCTGATTAGAGAGGGGGATTTGAAACCCTTGGAGCCGCGACCACTGCCAGATAAACTTCCTCCCTCCCATGATCCGGCCAAGTACTGTGCCTTTCATCAGCAAGTCGGCCATGTCACTGATAGTTGTTTCCGTCTTCACCACGAAATACAAGATCTGATTGACAATAAGGTCATCGTCGCACCAACTCAGCAAAGTCTATCGGCACTTGATCAGTGAACTTGTGGGGGATAATGTGATGTGATCGGGAGATGAACCACCTGCAGATGGTGCTCGATTTACTCCAGATGTGGCGTTTGGCACGCACTGTTTTGAGCGTTTGCGAATGCTAGTTTTGTAGTTTCTGACTTGGATGTTGAAGTCAGTTCTATAGTTTTGTTTTGAGTCTGTTTCTGCCTTGTTGTATCGAGTCAGTCCTGTTGTACAAAGGTCGGGTGATTCTGGGGGTGTTGCCTCGGGCATCACCCTTTTGTTTTGCGTTTGTCTTTTCATTTTGTTTTGAGTATGTTTCTGCCTGGAGCCAGTTACATCAACAGATTTGAATGAACAGTAGTGATTTTCACATTCTTGTGTTCGCTTCTGCCTTGTACTAGTTGTACCAGAAGTTCTGAATGAGATGACAATATTTGACTAAGAACTCTGTCTTTTTTGTGCCTTGAAGTCGTTGTAATGAGCTGAGTTTTTTAAAACTTTTTGAACACTACGGTGAAAACGAAGAGGAGGGAATTCCTCGGGATTTGTAAAAATTTGATCAATTGAGAGAAAGAGAGACATGCTAAACCCTTAATGATTGAGATCATGCTTGTTAATGTGAGTATTGAGAAGGATCCTGGCTTGATCCAGATTGGCTCCACACTGTCTTCAGCGCGAGCGACTAGTCGCTTTCTTAAAATTTTTCAAAAATGTTTTGCGCGGTCCTACGAAGACATGTGTGGAATCGCTTTTGAGATTGTGCAGCCTAGGATCGCTCTCAGCCTTAAGACTCGACCCCTTTGCTTTCCAACCTTGAACTTGGATTCAAAACGTTCAAAGGTCAATCATGATGTGAGGCCTGTGTGGTCAGATTTGAAGCAGCTTGCAGACTAGGGGCGAGAAAAGTCAGATCAAGAAGCTTGCGAAGCTAGATCAAGAGCACTCCTCGAACTATAAAAAAAAATGTCAGATGCGCTCGAAGAGTCAAAGATGAGCCACCAAGTTCCTATCCACAACATTAGGGGCTAATTCGGCCCCCATTGGATGGACTCCTACACCGTCAGCAAACATCAGCCATTCTCCTGGATTCAGATGACTTCAGGATCTCAAAACTATTTGGCATGGACTTGTTATACTTTTACCCTTTGAGAGGCTTGCTGGGCCGAAAACCCGGAAGGGCAACCCAGGCAAAAGTTAGAGCGAAGAAAAGAATGAAGAAAAAGAAAAAAGAGAAAAAATGCAAAGATACAAAAAATGCAAAAAGAAAAGAAAAGAAAAATGCAAAAAAGAAGAAGAAAAAGGATTGAAAAGAATAAAAAAAAAAGAAAAGAAAAGAAAGAAGAACAAAGTTCGCAAGGTCGAAAACCTGCAATAGGCGCCTTGGCAAAAGTTCGAGCATAAAAAGGAGAGGTTAAATACCCGAGTGTACCTTAACCCCGAACTACGTAAGGCTTGATTCCCATGTTTGGGATACGTAGGAAACTTCACTCTGAAGTCCAACCGTAAAACAATTCAAATTCGACTATGTCCATGTGATGGTTTTGATCATCTTTGCCTTCTCTGTATCCGAGAGTCTGGTCGTGTTCGTCGCTCAGAGGACTGATTACAATGTGCTGCGACATCATCCAAACAAGGGGCAACTTTCCGTTGCCATTCAAAACACTGCGGTGCCGTTCAAACAAGGGGCAACTTTCTGTTGCCATGTAGCTCTCTTCGAACAAGGGGCAATTTTCCATTGCTATGGGTCAGAGGTTGTGCATCTCAAGAGCTGGTTCCGTGCTTGTTGAACATTGGCCGTTTGCAAAATAGTTTTTGAGAATTTTTACTGAGGTTGACTAATTTTCTCAAAAATTGTTCCATCTTTTCCAAAAACTGGACTATTTCTTGGACCCAAAAAGGAAAATTTTCAGTGCTCATAACCTAACTTGCATGATTTTGAATCAGAAAACTGAACAAGCATGTTAATCTAATTCTCATGTTGGTCAAAATTGCTTTAGTAGAAAGCCAAAAAAAATGGTCAAAATGATGAACTAGGGGCACAGTTGAGTCAGGTGTCCTATCTTTTCCCCGTCGCCAACATACTTGATAGAAAGGGCACAACTGAAGTTAACAACAAAGGGCTGAAAGCTCTTTCATCCTCCAAACAACAAAGTATCAAGCCAAGTGCGAAGCACAGATTAGAATAGATCAGGATATTCCACTCCCTCATCTAGACAGATCTAATCACGTCCAAACTCCCCAGTAGAGCATCGTCAACCGATGTCAGCTGTAGATCTGCTGCACATCCACCATCGCAATCCTCTCAGGAAAGTTCATCACAGCGCAGAAGAAAAAGAATCTAGCCGTCAATGCTAGGGCAAGAGTCCACAACTTCCTGCTTATCCACCAACCACCTAGGAGAGGGATAAAAAATGAGAGATTGAAGAATAGAGATGTGGGGTGAGAGAAAAGGTAAGAAAAGGGCTTTTCCAGAAAAACAGAGATTGAGTGCCAGAGTGATGTGAGAATCACAAATGAGAAAGGGTGGGAAACAATACCCAAAGAAACTGGCTCCTTGTGCACTGAGAGGTCTCTCGTCTTTGTAACATGTCTGTGTGTCGCGTCTTTTATTTTGTTTGTCTCGATTCTTGTTTTGAGTCGTTCCGAGTGTGTCTCGATGTGTTTAGGTTGTTTACCTTTGTTTTCCTTTGTTGAGTCATGATGCTACTGCGGTCCAACAGAGACTCAATACCCAATTGAGAAATCATTTTTTCAATTTCAATTTCAAAATAAAATCGTTTTGTGCTCAGGGTGCTGTGCCATTCTCCACATTTGTGAAAAACAAGATTCGTCCTTTCATAAAACTACAGGGCCCACCCCCGATAAGTGTGAACAGTAAAACAAGGACCTATCTGAAGCTATGTGGGTTCCAAACTGCAAAGTAAAAGAAAAAGGAAAATTTTGGTGCATCTTAGTGTGTTTCAATTTCGGCAAATTCCGAGATTATATTCCGGATGTACCTCTTCAGACCTTGTCAGTGTTCCGAAGAATGAGCGTGCCTCTACTTCAAGTGTAGGCCTGCTTCAAGTCAGAATGGCAGTCCAAACAACATCCGAGGGTTTCACATGCAGATGTTACCTCTCGCCAATATAGACAGGGTGTCCCCTTTTGAACTGAGCATGTTGTAAAGTCGTCTAAGAGGTAAATCAGAGGCACCAGAGTACATGTTTGATGCCCCTCTATTGCATAGAATGTGCACTTTCATATACACTTCTGTTGCATGCGTGCCACGCATTGTTATGATACATGCATAGAAAACGCTTACTTTCGATTCCGCATAGAATATGCTTTGCTTTCAATATTGCATAGAAAATGCTCGTATCTTTTGCAGAGAAAATGCATTCTTCCTCACTTGCATAGAACATGCATTTTATCGCACTTTCTTGTGCATTGTATCTCACTCGCACTATTTTTGTGCACTTACACATTGTATCTCACTCGCACTATTTTCGTGCACTTACACATTGTATCTCACTCGCACTATTTTGTGCATTACATTTCATTCGCGCTATTTTGCGCAATGCACTATCTTGTGCATTCGCACTGTCTTGTGCATCACATTTCATTCGCGCTATTGTGCGCATCGCACTATTTTGTGCATTACACTTCATTGGCACTATTTTGCGCATCGCACTATTTTGTGCATTACATTTTCTCGCGCTATCTTGCGCACCCCATCTGCACTTGTTAGTGCATTGCATTTCATTCGCGCTATTTTGCGAATCGCACTATTTTGTGCACCTTACTTGCATTTTGCATCCATTCGATCGCGCTATTTTGTGCATCGCACCATCTTGTGCACTCAATCGCACTGTTTTGTGCATCGCATCATCACGCTATCTTGCGCACCTCCATCGCACTGTCTTGTGCACTCGCGCTTTCTTGCGCATCGCACTATCTTGTGCACTTACATGCTATATCTCGCTCGCACTTTCTTGTGCATTCCATTACACTCGCGCTGTTTAGCATATCGCACTGTTCTGTGCAATTTACTTTCCCGCTTTCTTGCGCATCGCACTGATTTGTGCATTACATTGTTTCATTCGCGCTATTTTGCACATCGCACTATTTTGTGCATTTTTACTTGCATTGCACGTGCATTTTATCGCGCTATCTTGCGCATCTTACCTACACTTGTTAGTGCATGACATTTCATTTGCACTATTTTGCGCATCGCACCGCTTTGTGCATCTATGCCACATCTCACTCTTTTGTGCATCTTGTTAGCACTGTCTTGTGCATTCCAACCTGTTCTGCACTGTTTTGTGCATCTCCTTAGCATTGTTTTGTGCACTCACTCTGCATCACATTGTCTTGTGCACACTGTGTTTTTGCATAAATCCTGAATTTTCAAACCGGCTTCGCGTAGCGTATAAGTCCAATTATCAAAGTTTTCCTGCATATCCTTTGCATCCTGCCCCAGAACTACGCTGGTTTGATTCCTTGCAAAAGGATACGTAGGCAACAAGGGCACAACCATTTATTCATCTCAGATTTTGTTTGTCCAAGTCTTCGGTCTTGTCAAAATGGGTCGCTCTCGGCTTTGACATTCACTCCGTCATTGTTGTGACTTTCGAGTTCGGTCAAAGAGGGCAATCAGAGACACCCCATTTTTGACCGCCTCAAGACTTGGGCACTACCGATGGTTTACTTGTTGGAGAAAGGTGTGCAAAGGCATGTTCAGTTTCTTCGGCAAGGAGAGAGGCAAATCTCAACTTCATACCCCATTGTGGACCAAAATTATTTTTGATGGTTTTTATACCTTAAAACCCTCTCTTTCAAAACATTTTTGAAATAAAATTCCCACGATGTTTCGACGCTCGCATTTCGGTAAATGTTGCGCTTTTCGGTAAACCGAGCAAGGACAAAGGGGAGATGAATGAAAGAGAGATGAAATCTTTGAAAAATCTTTCAAAACACCTTACTTAGGGGTTTGAAGTTGAAGAAAAGAGGAGAAGAGGGGAGAAAACTATCTTGGGAGAAGTTCAGCATGAATCCGTGTAGGAGAAAGACGAGCGGTCATCGCTAAAACAAGCTTATCTATCTATACACTTGGATTTGAGCTATGAGGCCACCATCATTGAAAAGAAGACTTTTGGGGCTTCATTTTTCACTCAAGAATCTCTCAAATCCAAGTTCGGGTGGGGGAGATATGGTTGGTTGAAATAGGGGATCAGTCCGGTTGGATCGAGTCTGCGCGGCTTCACCAAAAATGGCATAACTTTTTGCACAGGAGGAATTTTAATGCAAGGTTTAAGCCATTGGAAAGCTAACTTCTGGGGCTTCAATCTGGACTTCCACCGGCACTTTTTGACCTCATTAGCCACCCATCATTACTCTATTTATCCGACCGGCACAAAGATTGCCACGCCAAAAGTGCCTGTAACTCGATTTTGATGATATTTATCATCCAAATTGCTATACTGTACCAGATATTTTCAATTGGGATATTTCGACCAAAAGCTCTTATTTTGATATATATAGAGCCTTATATCTCATATTGGATAGATTAGAACAAAAAAGCAAGTTTTGGGAGCTTCTCACTCTAAAAGATCCCTCTCTCTCTACACTTCCAAGTTCCAAACCTCTCAAATCCTTGGCCATTTCTTCATCACCACCTAGCACCACACCACCACTTCCATTTCCAGCAGCTTTGAGGTCTTCTCAGAGGCTAGGAGGCAACATTATTTGGTCCAAGAGGTAGCAAAGAAGTGATCTTCAAGGGTAAGGCCATTTTCCCTCTTTTGTAGCACATTTTTGCACCATTCTTCTAGCCTATTTGCTTGCTGTTTTGGGCTCTGACCCTAACTGAAAGGGTCATTTTTTTGAGCCATTCTTCATTTTTTTTTAAGGGCTCAACCCTTTTTGAGCCGCCCATTTGGTACTTGCTTCAATACCCTCTTAAATACCATAATCTTGCATGATATTTCTAGCCTATGTGTGATCTATTTTTGAGCATAATATAAACTGTGATTTGGCCTATTTTGAGCCCCTCTACAACATTTTCAAAGGGCTCAAAACTGTTGGGGGCCTCCATGTAGCACTTACCATGATACCCCTCTTTGGCCCCCATTTTTGCATGCTTTGTTGGCCCATCTTGCTTCTGTTTTTAGGCCATCATCAGAACTGAAAATGGCCATATTTTGACCTTATTAGAATATCTCATTAAGGGACTTTGGCTGGTTGGTGAATTATTTGTATACCTCATGTTATAGCCTCTTGTTGGCCAATTTCTTGCATTGCATTTTGAGCAAATTTGTATACTATTTTGGGGCTTGTCATCTACTCTGAGTAGTCATATTTTTTGTCCCTCATCAGTGTTGTAGAAGGGTCTTTTTCCATTCGGGCTTTGCATCTACCACTTGTTGCATGACCTCCCTTGCGGAGCCATTTTTGTATGCCATTTTAGCCCTACTCGTGATTGCTGTTTGGCCATGTTTTGTACTGTAAAAATTCTTGTCTCGGGGCTTCCTTGCTTCTGTATTTTCATGTCATGTTCAAATTATGCATGTATTGTATAGCCATAAGCCATTTTGTGCACTTATCTTCGCTTTTCGGGATCGTTTCATGCATCGGGTTCCATTTTCGCCATGATTCAGGGCTGTTTTGCCCCTCATTTTGCCACTGATTTTTGCATATTTGCATACCATATTCCATGTCTTTGCCATGTCTCATTAGAGTGGCATTTCGGTGCCTGAGGGCCCATTCTCGGTTTGCGTGCACGCATGCACGCATCTCGAGGTGTCTTGTTTTCATCTGATGGCCATTGATGTGAGTGTGGCTGAGGTCCACTCACGTTGGTGTAAGCCCATCTTGCATTGTGTATGCCATGTTACAATGCGTTGTGCATGTTATGTTGTTACATTGCGTCATGCCTTGCATGCTTGTTCGCATAATCATATTGCATACTTAGCTCGCATGCTTAGGTTGCATTTGGCATGCATCCCTTGCCTCTTGATCGAGCATGATAGAGCTTGGGGCCCTTGATGTGTTTTGTGCTTGCATTTAATTTGATATCAAAGTTGCTAACTTGGCTTTTGGGCCATCATGCATTGAAATACGTGATTGATGGCCCGAGGGTCGAGGGCTATGCTCCCTTGAGTCCATTGCATGATAGGGAGTGTGTTCATGCACACATTTGCTTGAAATTCCATGCCATGCACTGCTTGTCTGCTGTTGCTTTCAAAACTGTCCTCTACAGGAATTTTATGCCGACCGGCAGTTTAGAGTGCCAACTGGCACTATATGGATGGCCGATAATCTTCCCAGCAGCCAACGGAAATTTTAGATGGCCGGTGGGCACTTCTTCAAGCCGGTGGTGTACAGCAGCATGCAAGGAAGGTATTTTGGGATTTTGGAAATTTTTGAAGAGACAGGGCAGTAAAAACAGAAGCAACAGTGGCATGACACGGGTTTTCCGGGCAAGATGGATCGAGCATGCATCATTCGCGCATCCCGAGGCAGGGCTGAGGCCCCTTTCTTTTTTACATTGAATTTAATTTAAATTAGAATTTTTGTAATAATTTATTATGTATTTGGACTGTATTATTTTGGGACTGTATATTCTTTTGGTCTCTCCGTGTAAGGGCAAATCTGTAATAAGTGTGGGTGAGTGGTGTATATGTCTTCCAACCCCACGTCTTTCTTCCCTTTTATTTACATGCTTATGACGGTAGATTAGGGCACGTTTAATTTAGCATACCGTATGATAGCATGCGTGCATCATTCATCAGTATTTGCATACACTGGGCTCGGTACATCACGCTAACTGCATTGTATTTCAATTCCAAATTGAATACGTGTTATCTGTCGCATTCCACATGCCATTTTAGGGTTAGCCGAGCCTATCCTAATCACATTCTGTATGCGATGCATTAGTCATTCTAACATGAACTAGGGCATGCATTTTTGCTAACTAGTTTATTGTTTTGGCACGGAGTACGATGTAAGTATTTACGCTTTAGCATATCGCATGCGTGTGAATGTTGCCATAACAGCATGATTACCATGTGGCTAAATGCTTATATGAGATAAACTGTTTGAATGCCTGTGGGTGGAGGTTGGATTGCTTGAGTTGGAAAAACTTGTTGAAATCCGTGTTTTAGCCTACTTGCGAGTAGCAAAATCCGAAACGCTTTCAAAACGAACGGATATGCAATGTTTGTTTCCAAATTAGGCAATCTAGTCTATACTTGTTTGCTGTGCGCATAACATAGTAATTCTAGGCTAATAACCGGAACAAGAACACATAATGTTTTCAAAATTGGATATCACGGTTAGTAGAGGCCGGTCTTCGGACCGGGTGAAAGGGGGTGCTCATAGCTGACCTTCCCCAATCGTACCCAAGCGCCCGAGCCAAGACAACTTTGGTGATGATGGACACGTGACCTTTGGCACCGAGTCAGGGTTTCCTAAATTTCCCCATTAAAAAGTATTTACGTGGCGACTCTGTATCTGTCAAAGCAGTCCATGTTTGGCACTTCTTTTCAAAAAAACCTGTTTTCTCAAATGATTTGCCAGATTTGGACTCTTTGGTTCGAGATTAAGAACCGTAGCAACAAAATTGAGTCCGAACTGTAGCGAGGTCCCCCGCGGGCTTGTTACAACGCCACCCTGTATCTTTCTTACAAAGAGATTTGGGTGCAAACACTCTAGAAGTAGACAAAATCCTAAAGAGAGAGTGTGTGTAGAGAGAGGAGCAGCCAGGGCTAGGGTTTGAGTAGAGAAGAAGATGAAAAAGTGTGTAAAAACCCACTGCAGCAAACTGATATAATCGATCCTCACTCGAACGAAGGAGTGGTCGCTCGAGCGACCATATACAAAGAACCTCGGTCGAGCGTAGAAAGCCTCGCTTGAGCCAACAACACAATGCTTCAGGTCTGTAACCCAGAAGCACACTCGAGCGAAGGAAAGCTCGTTCGAGCGAAGAAACCCAAAACATAGACCTCGCTCGCTCGAGCGAAGGAAAGCTCGCTCGAGCCAAGAAATGCAACCTTCAGGTCCAAAACCAGACGCAGACGCAAGCACAAGAGCAAGACTTCTTGCTCGAGCCACCAGACACAACACTCAACTCTGGCTCAAGGGAAGGAACCCTAGCTCGAGCGAAGGAACTAAAACACAGAGCTCGCTCGAGCGACAAAAGATTCGCTCGAGCGAAGACACCAAAAACTGGACAGCAACCATTTGTTTCTAATCACAACCAACCTGTTACAAACCTGCCTAACACATCCTAAAAGTCAAATACAAAGAATTAAATGACAGAAAAGAAACATATACAACAATAGACATCTACGGAACCGAGTCCGGAATACAATAACCAATGGAGGGAAAACCGAGATTTTTATAAAAATAAATAATTTATATAATATAAAACAGATGCTGCTATGATAGTCTTTCTAATTTATGAGTGAGAATAAAAAAATTAAGATTTTGTATTATGTTATTTATGTATATAATATATATTTAATATGATATAACATCTAAATTATTTTAATATAATATAATAGCTGACAATCTATATGTATATTAAATATATATATATATATAATTCGGATTTCAAGTTATTGGATATCTTTATTCAAGAGTTTTACAATTACCGACCACCAACCCTATCATAACCACAGCCACCGTTATCGTCGTCATCATCATCATCTTTTACCCTTAGGGTCGACCGTTATCATCATCATCTTTAGGTCAAACGTGGAGCATTTTTTAAATTTGTTTTGAAAAAAAAAAAGGTGGAAGATGTGACAAATGAAACTGAAAAATGGAACTTGAAATCAGTAAGCATAAATTAGAGACTCAATGACCAAGCAAGCAGAGGATGCATGAACAAATATAAAGTTGGAATGCAAAACTATTAAGTATTCGTTTCGCATAAGATTATGGGGTTAAAATAATTAGAAAAAGATAAAATAAATTAAAAAGTTAATAAGATAAAATGTCACATTCAAATCATAATGATTTCATTTTTTCTCTCACAAATGTCAAAAAATACGAAAAGCTCAAAAAGTTATCCCGCATCCCAAACGAACCCCAATTCTACTTCCCTTAAATAACCAATATATTTATTGGAGGCAGATCCCTTTCTATCGAGATTTTGGACAAAAGAGCGTTATATGGGTGTAACAACGCCCACGGGGGACCTGGCTACAGTTCGGACTCCTTTTGTGTCACAGTTCTTAATCTTGAACCAAAGAGTCCAAATCTAGCAAATCGTTTTCAGAAAAAACAGATTTTGAAAGAAGTGCCAAACATGGACTGCTTTGCCAGATACAGAGTCGCCACCTAAATATTTTTTTAAATGGGGAAATTTAGGAAATCCTGACTTGGTACCAAAGGCCACGTGTCCGTCATCACCAAAGTTGCCTCGGCTCGGGAACTTGGGTACGATTGGGGAAGGTCAGCTATGAGCACCCCCTCTCACTCGGTCTGAAGACCGGCCTCTACTAACCGTGATATCTTGTTTTGAAAACGTTATGTGTTCTTGTTCCGGTTATTAGCGTAGAATTACTATGTTGTACGCACAGCAAACAAGTATAGACCAAATTGCCCAAATTGGAACAAAACATTTCATGTTAGTTTTGGAAATGGTTTACTACTCGCAAGTAGGTTAAAATGAAGATTTTGCCACCCTCAAGTGGGCTTTAAAAAAGATGGTTTTGCCACTATCTAGTGGGCTTAAAAACTCACAGTTTTAATGCATTATTCCAACTCAGGTAATTTGACCTCCATCCATAGGCATTCAAGCAATTATATCACATAAGCAGCTAGCCTCATGGTAATCATGCTATTATGGCAACATTCACATACGTGCGATATGCTAAAGCATAAAAGCTTACCTAGTACTCCAACCCAAAACAGAAACTAATTAGTAATCATATGCATGATCCTAGTTCATGTTTAGAATGGCTAATGCAACACATGCAAAGATGCAATCTAGACAGGCTCGGCTATTCTAAACATGGCATGTGAAATGCTACAACTAACATGTATTCAATTT
Organism: Camellia lanceoleosa; assembly: GCA_025200525.1. NCBI lineage: Eukaryota > Viridiplantae > Streptophyta > Magnoliopsida > Ericales > Theaceae > Camellia > Camellia lanceoleosa. Next base: position 75,734,238 of record CM045767.1, on the reverse strand, counting down.
GGAATTGAAATACAAATGCAGTTAGCATGATGTGCCGAACCCGATGCATGTAAGACAAATGTATGGATGCACGTATGCATAGCATAAGATATGCTAATTTTAAATATGCCCTAGTCTACCATCATAAGCAGGTAAATAAAAGGGAAGAAAGACGTGGGGTTGGAAGACATACATACACGCACGCACACTTATTACACGATTGCCCTCACTCGAAGGGTCCAAAAGAATAATACAGACTGAATAACGAATTACTTATCTTAACTAATTAATTATTACAGACCCTCTAATTTAAACAAATTAAATGCATAATAGAGATGGCTGCAACCTTGCCTCGGGGTGCAAGAATGTTGCATGCTCGATCCATCTTGCCCAGAAACCCATAGCCATAGCACTACTGCCTCTGTTTTCACTGCCTTGCTTCTCTGAAGACTGCCAAAGTCCCAAGGTATCTTCTATGAACACTGCAAAACACCATCGGCTAAGGGAAATGACCACCGGCCATGGTAAAATGCCATCGGCTGCTGATGAAATTATCGGCCATCCACCAATGGCCGGTCGGCACTAAATGTTGTCGGTCGGCAAAAACTTCCTGCAGAAAACAGTTTTGACAGCAACAGAGGACAGGCAGTGTATGGCATAGAATCTCAAGCACATGTAAGCATGGTCATGTTCCCTATCATGTATTGAACTCAGGGGAGCATGGCCCTCGATCCTTGGGCCATCAATTGTGCATGATAGCCTAAGGGACCAAGCTTGCCATTCAATGTAAAATGCATGCAACACACAAATGAGGACCAAGACCCTATCATGTCAACGTCAAGGGCCTCGATGACCAAGGGTTGAGATGTGTTTTGTCACTTGAAGTACAAACAGCCCTCAACCCCCACACTAGGTTTGACACCCCAAACCAAGCAATATAATGAATGTATGCAATATAGCTCAAGTTATGCAACATGGCTCAAATATGCAAATGAGGCTAAGTAAACAAACATGCCAAAATGTGATGTAAACTAAACATGCAAATGCACAATGCTAGGCATGCAAGATGCAATGCAATACACTCTAACATGTGAGTTGAGACATGAAATGCAACTAGCCAATAATATGCAAACATGCAAGTATGATACCATGCAAGCATGAATCCAATGCAACATGATCATGCAATGGTGGTTCCAAATCATAAAAGGCAGACCTCAGCCCACCTGAAACAGTGACCAGAAATGCCTAAAATAGTGGACAGATATTCATGCAAGCAATCATGCCAATAAGCCCAAGGACTAAGGCACAAAATGGAGCACTTTGCTATCATTAACAAGGCCACTCATGGCATGAACCAAGCAACCAAAAACAGAATTTCAGCATGCGAAATGAGCTCCAAAACTCACACACATGGCATCCCAAATGATCCAAACACATAGGCATACACAATGCACATTTCAAGGCATGAAATCACAACGCTTCCAAGCATTAAAAGAGACACAAAGGACAATGTAAGACGACATTATATGGACTGAAACATGACATCAAATGATGCCAAATGATGATAATAAGCTTATGCTAAGCATGTTAGTGACCCATATAACTAAGGCTTATAAGCCAAAATGCAAAGCAACTATACCAAGCATGTCAAACATGACAAAATTAGTGGCCAACAGACCTAAAGCATGACAAATCATGACCAAAAGCTTCAATAATCTAAGCTAAAACATGAGGATATACTAGGCTAAACACATGCCACATTTCTAGGCAAGATAGAGAATTACAAAGCAAGTATAAGATGCATGCCAAGGGCTACAAATCCAACCAAAGACAGAGATATAATATGACTAAAAGACACCCAAAAACCTCTGAGATGGGACCAAAAACAACCAAGCATGCATGTTGCCCTTTAAGCCAAAAACAAAGGTAAAAGAAGGACAAAGGGGATAGGGATGTCCCTCCCCTACACAAGACTTCAAAATCACTTCATCACCACTGAAAATCCACTGGATTTCAGTGGTGAGAAGACCAACACAACAAAGTAAACAAGGCTTAAAGAAAAGGCACCAAAATAGGCCAAAAGAGGCCTAAGAGGGGGAGTTCGAACCCTAATGCCAAAACACCCTTAATGAAAGATGTTAAGCATGAAAATACAAGACTTTTGTATGTTATACACAAACATCAAATCAGCATGCAAGACAGGTAGAAAACTACTGCAAGATTGGGGAAAATAAAGTAAGAATCTCACCCTTGAAGAACACTTCGAGAACAGAAGCTCCAGCCGCCCTTCTCTAACTAAAATCAGTCCAAAACCTCAAGAATCAACCCTCAATGCCTCTCAAACTCGAAGTAAGGTGTAATGGTGTGTGTATTAGTGCAAAAGTAAGGTCAAAATGCACTTTCTAGGCCTAGAAACACACATAAAGGATGAGAGATATAGAGAGAGAAGGTATAATACAGATATATAGATATAGAAGCTCTGGTTTTTTGGTTCAAAAGCTCTAACCCCTAACAATGGGAGAGGAGGGGTGCTTATATAGGCAAAGGCCAAGGTTCTAGGCTTCTCCAAGATGCTAGACGAAAGGGGCAAAGGGTGCAAAGGGTTCTTGGCTTCTTGGAGAAGCTAATACAACTGGCCAAGCTTCCCCAAGAAGCTTGGCCGAAGGGTTCAATCTTCTAGAAGGAAAGGGGGTTCAAAGGTTCACACCAGCCAAAAACTGCACGGGGAGGGGTGATGGTGCATTCTAGCTGGCACAGCTGGCATGCACCATGCCTCAAAGGTGCAAATGAGTCACACCGGCCAGCAAAAGAGGTCGCCGGCAAAATAAAGTGCCGGTCGGCCAAATATAGTGCCGACCGGCCATTGGTTTTAAGAAACCATGGCCGGTGGCACCCATAAACATGGTGATGTTACGGAAGGTTGGGATGTGGGGATGGCCAACAAGCCATTCCCGCCCTTCAAGGCAAAAACACAAGTGTTTGGTGCCAAAACCAAACACTTGAATGCCGAGTCGAGAGATCTTAAGGCAAGGCGCGCAGCCAAGACCTTCGGGAACTCAAGACGAACACAAACAAAGAGGATCACCGAGTGTTCAAGCGGTGACGTCCAAGCCTTGAGGATGGTCAAAAATGGGGTGTCTACAGTTGCCCCTCTTTGACAAAACTCGGAAGTCATAACAATGACGGGAGTGAATGTCAAAGCCCAGAGACGACCCATTTTTGACAAGGCCAAAGACTTGGACAAGGCAACAAGCCACAGACAAAGATATGCGCCCGAAGGCGGGGGCAAAATGCAAGACAATGCAAGAAGCCGAGCATAACTGATGACCATGCACAGAAAGTTGTAACGAAGCATACATGCAACAGTTTTAAGCTAGCATACACCAAACTACACTACGATGCAGAAAGGATGTAAGACAATTATGCAATTCTCAATACGTCTCACTCGGAGGATACAATACCTGTTTCGGGTTTGGTTCGGTTCTACCAAATGAAATGACCCAGACATACAATATCGTGGCTCGCAAAGGAAACAAACTTAACAGGTATGATTTTATTAGTAACATGCAGATAATGCAATTGACAATGTGTGACAACACAAACTAAATGGGAGGTATGACCATGCCGCAAAGGTACAATCACATGTACGTAAAGGATGCGGTCTACGTAAGCAATGAATATTGAACACGTGTAAGTGAAGTATGCAGTCCATGCAATTGATGGATTTGAACACAAGTATGCGGTCTTCGCAAGCAATGAAGTTGAACACAAGCATGCTGTCTACGCAAGCAAAACATGCGGTCTACACAAGTAATGGATTTGATTACAAATATGCGGTCTACGCAAGCAAAACATGCGGTCTACGCAAACGAGACATGCGGTCTACGCAAGTAATGATATTGATTACGAACATCCAGTCTACGCAAGTAAAGCATGCGGTCTACGCAAACAAAACATGCGGTCTACGCAGGTAATGATAGTGATTACAAACATGCGGTCTATGCAAACAAAACATGCGGTCTAAACAGGTAATGATACTGATTACAAACATGCGGTCTACGCAAGTAAATCATGTGGTCTACGCAAGTAATGATACTGATTACAAACATGCGGTCTACGCAAGTAACATCATGCGGTCTACGCAAACAAAACATGCGGTCTACGCAAACAAAACATGCGGTCTACGCAAGTAACATCATGTGGTCTACGCAAGTAATGATAAAACATGCGGTCTACGCAAGTAAAGCGTGCGGTCTACGCAAGCAATGATAAAAACATGCGGTCTACGCAAGTGAAGCATGCGGTCTACGCAAGCAATGATAAAAACATGCGGTCTACGCAAGTGAAGCATGCGGTCTACACAAGCAGTGGATATAAGAAAAGAACTTGAATACATGAAAGTAAAGTATGCGGTCTACGCAAGCAATGTGTATAAAAAGAAACCTGAATACATGCAAGTAAAGCATGCGGTCTACGCATGCACTGTGTATAGAAATCTGAGGTGTGTAATGCAAAGCACTGCAACGTAATACAATTGAAGCATGTTGTGGAGCTCACAAGATGCAAAAGGATACGGGAAGGGATGTTCCTCGCACATACGGAGCGTCGCTCAAAAAGATACGGCCTGAGGTCAACTCGAAAGCCTACTAATGTTTTAAAAGTGCGCTTTCTTGCGATATCTTGAATAATGAAGGTGCCAAATCATATAGTTGACCCTGAATAAGGGCGCGGGTGGTGCATCGACCTCAAGAAAAAGGAGGGGGTTATCAGTAGCAATCCCGATACTCACGCCTCGCTTCTTTTGTTTTACTTTCCTTTTTACCGTAGTTCAAGCACATTGCCTCGCCAGTGCAGTTTGTTATCATCGTTTTTCAAAACTGTGTATTTCTTTGCAAAACACATGACGGAAATGAAATTACTGTTTGATTCAAAAGATGTTACATTTGCACGTTCTATGCATCGCATCGCAAGGCATCACATAACAATATGAATGAAACTGAAATTCATTTGAAAATTAAGCACTTGCATCGTAATAATCGGGTAGCGAACCGACTTACAACTCGATAAGCAAAATGAGAAAACTCGATAAGCTAACTATGTGCAAGTACAACTCGATAAGCAACACGAAGACTTAAAGAGAGTGAAATACAACTCGATAAACAAATGTACAACAACTCGATAAGCAAATGGGCGCGGCCCCGCAAGAATTGATCCCTGGAGGGCATTGGAAATGGTGGGATTCCCCAACTTCTCAGCATAAACAACTCAAGGAACCAAGGGGAAGACCACCGGCCCCGGGGAAAAGCCACCGGCCATGAGAAGACTCCACCGGCCAACAGTAATGGCCGGTTGGCACCATACTTGGCCGGCCAGCCAAAAATGGAAGAAACTAGCAGAATGCTGACACCTGTCCTTCATTCAACCTTATCCCCTACAAAAGGCCCCAGCTTCGTAGTTTTTCTCATTTCCACACTGATTTACTCCAAATGGAAGAATTTCTTGCCCAAAATCTTGCAGCTTGGATTAACAACTTGGATGGCTCGGAAAAGCTAAATTTTTGGGGTTTCGGCATAAACGCACCATTCACTTTGGGTCGTACCCCGCTGCACTTTCCGTTTCTCCATGCCGCGGCAAGGTTTTGGAATCCAGTGACACATGTTTTTAGCTTTGGCGGGCAAGAGGTATGTCCCACCTTTGAAGATTTTCAAGTCTTAATGGAGTCTCGAAAGAATGAAGAGATCCCGCCCTAACCCCTGCTTTTGGCCATGCCCAAGCCTTAGGACAAATGTGTGGATTCTCCGCACTGATGCTCGATCTCCGATTTGTGATGTAATCTTTGGATATTCCGAGTTTAGTTTGCCGTTTTTCTGAGACTGGTGATCGCGGCGACTGTCATTGGCAAGGTTTTCGGCAACACGCACTTTGTTTGTGTACGCTATCTCATTTCTTACTTGCCTCGGGTTCTGGAGGATCTAGCGTCCGATTGATTAAAGTTACCCAAGGTTTGAAGGAGGGTAAGAGTTGCATTGTCATGACTCTGGCTGAGACGTTGACGGGCTTGGATGCTTTCTATCATCGCGAAGCAACCAAATTTGCGGGGAGTCCACTACTACTGCAGGTAAAGTTCCCCACCGTATCTCTCACATGTATTGCTCACATCACTCGGCCCTCAAGTTCGATTTTTCTCACAACACCCTTCTCTTACTTTTCTCTCATCGTACACCTCTCTATTCTTCATTCTCTCATTTTTCATCCTTCCCCAGATATGGTTGATGGACAAGTTGCACGTTGTGGACTCTTGCCCAACATACTCAAATTGGTTACTTCTTCAGTAACGCCTAGTCGATGCCCTTGATGAGGGTTGGTGGTTCGACCGATGTGTAGCTTGTCCATGATCGCATTGCTTGGCGATGTCCTTGGCTTACCCAAGAATGAGCTACGTGATGACTCGCCAACCTGGGATTCAGTTGATTGGCTTGACTCACTGTGTCTTCTATTTTCCGTTCCGGATCCGACGTCAATTTGGTCATGACCAAACTTGTCCACCAAAAGAGATAGAGTACCCAGTTGCATTCCCGATCCGAGGCGCATAGCTTGCCCGATATGCTACAGCATGGAGAAACAGAGAGCTCCTGGCCCCTGCTACCGTTTTCAACTGCACTTTGTCTGATGAGTGTTGGGATTGTCTCAATGAAGAGGCACAGAATGGGCCTAGATTGGTATTAAAGACTTCGACCAGCTCTAGGAGGGGGCGCAGGGGCACCTGACTTGACTATGCCCCGGGTTTATTGCTTTATTAGAACTTTCAAGTTTTCCTTATGATTGTAATAAAAAGCAACTTCAATTGTATGCAAGAGCAGGAGAACTCTGTATTGAAATCAATGAAATTGAAGATTGTGGTACTGAAAATTTTTTGCTTTGGTCTAAAAATGGTCTTAGTTGTAAAAAGATTAATTTGAACAAAGTCAACTTTTATTAAAACTTTTCAAAACCATTTTCGATATGGATCAGAACTGAACATGCTTGAAATTTGTCACTGAGACGTACAATTCCGAATCCCAGCAACTGGAAAGTTGCCCCTAGTCTGAATAGCACTGCAGCACTGCACGGCAACGGAAAGTTGCCGCTAGTCTGAAAAGCACTGCACCAGAGATCACGATGAATGCTGATAGACAAAGATAGCTGAGATGATCAAATGGACAAAGTTGATCGGGGAAAATTTTGTGGCAGAACTTCAGGATGAAATTGACTATGTATCCCAAAGATGGGAATCAAGCCTTACGTAGTTCGGCTTAGGTTCACTCGAGTATTTTCACTCTCCTTTTACGCTCTAACTTTTGCCAAGGCCGCCCTTTGCGGATCTTCAACCTTGCGAGCTCAGTTTTTCTATTTTCTAATTTTCTGTGCTTTAACTTTTGCCTAGGTCGCCCTTTCGGGTTTTCGGCCTAGCGAGCCTCTCAAGGGTAATATTTCTTCAACTTGTCCATGTTGATAGGTTGTGAGAACCCCAGGCCATCTAGGTCCGTCAGAACCACAGCTCCACCCGACCAGATAGCTTTGATGATTTAGGGGCCAGTCCAATTGGGTCTGAACTTGCCCTTTGGGTCATGGATGGGAGCTCAGTTGTCTTTGAGCACCAAATCTCCTTCCTTCTGATTCCTGGACTTAACCTTCTTGTTGAAAGTCTGGCGATTCTACCGATAACCCCAACATGGTACGTTGCTTTTCTTCTCATCGAAGAGCATGAGTTCCTCAAACCTGCTCTGCTGCCAATCTACTTCGGCTATTTGGCACTCAGCCAATACTCATAATGACGGAACCTCGATCTCGATAGGTAGGACGGCCTCCATCCCATAGACTAATGAATACGGAGTTGCCCTAGCAGAAGTTCTAATCGAAGTCCGATAGCCCCATAGAGCGAACGGCAACTTATCTGGCCAATCCCGATAGGTTTCCACCATCTTCTGCAATATGTGTTTGATGTTCTTGTTGGCGGCCTCAACTGCTCCGTTGGTCTGCGGCCGATATGTGGATGACATATGAAAAGCCACATGGTATTTCTCCAACAAATCAATCACCTCCTTCTTGAAGTGGGAACCATTATCCGAAATAATCTCGTTCGGGACTCCATAGCGACAAATGATGTTGTTCCTGAGAAACTTCGTGACATGTGAAGCCTTCAGTACCGCATAAGATTGGGCCTCAACCCACTTTGTAAAATAATCTATCGCGACGAGGATGAACTCATGCCCATTCGACCCCTTTGGAGTAACAGCCCCGATCACATTGGTTCCCCATACTGAGAATGGCTATGGCGAAGTCATGTTGTATAGCTTTGACGGTGCGATGTTCATGCGGTTTGCATGGATCTGGCATTTATGGCATCGTCGAACAAAGCCAATACAATCCTCCTCCATGGTGGACCAATAATAACCCTGTCTGAGGATCTTCCACGCCAGCATTACCCCATTCATATGTGCACCACATTCTCCTCCATGGATGGCCTCCATCAGGCGCTTCGACTCCTCAGCTTCTACACACAGCTTATGCATTCCCAGATGACCTCTCTTGTACAGCTTACCCCCGCAGATGATGAACTGAACAGCCATTCTCCTGATTGCCCTTTTATCTTTGGCATTTTCCCCTGGTGGATACACCTCATTCCCTAAGAAGTTCCAAATGTCGTAATACCAGGGGTTCTCATTCTGAGCCTCATCTATGGTAGAAATTGACTCATATGCCGGCACAAACTTCTGGTCAATGATGACCGGACGCATCCGGACTCCGGACGGTATGTCTATCACGGAAGATAGAGTTGCTAGTGAATCTGCGAGCCTGTTGTTCTCTCTTACTAGATGAGTGAAGTTCAGCTTTTCAAACCGAGGAATTAACAAATCCAAGGTCTGGTGGTAAATTATCATTTTCTCTTCTTTGACCATCCAATCTCCTTTTGCTTGAGACACAACAAGGTTGGAGTCCCCAATAACGTCCAATCGTTTTGCCCCTAGTTCTAGAGCCGCTTCTAAGCCAGCGAGCTTGAATGCTAAAAGGATACGGGAATTGTCGAGCGCTATCAGCAACACTCCTATCCCATACCCGTACTGGTTTGACGCTCCATCAAAGTACATCGTCCAAGTTTCATCTTCGACGTGCAAAATGGCTTCATCCGGGAACATGTACTCAACTGCTTCATCCCCTTCAACCGGGTGGTCGGCAAGGAACTCTGCTACTGCTCTCCCTTTTACGGACTTGCGCGTCACATACTTTAGATCAAATTCGGAAAGCAACAGCAGCCAACGAGCTAGCCTACCTGTAAGTGCCGATTTCTCGAAAAGATATTTGATAGGATCGAGTCGTGAAACCAACATTACAGAGTGAGCTAACAGGTAGTGCCGCAGCTTCCTAGTAGCCCATACCAAAGCTAAGCAAGCCTTCTCCAGCGGAATGTAGCGGGTCTCGTAATCCAGCATCTTCTTGCTCAAATAGTAGATGGCTCTCTCCACCTTATCCTCTGATTCTTGTGCGAGCATATAGCCCATTGTAGTCTCAGTTACTGAAAGGTACAATATCAACGGTTTTCCTGGCTCCGGTGGTGACAACACGGGTGGGTTTTGTAAATATTCTTTGATCTGTTCAAAAGCTGCTTGACATCGGCCGTCCCATTGGAATTTCTTTCCTTTCTTCAGGAGACTAAAAAGTGGTTCACAAGTTAAGGTTAATTTTGAAATAAATCGCCTTATGAATTGCACTTTACCCAGAAAGCCTCGCACCTCTTTTTTAGTCATTGGTGGTGGTATTTCTAAGATGGCCTTGATTTTGGAAGGGTCGACTTCGATGCCCCTCTGCGTAATCAGAAACCCTAGCATTTTTCTCGCTGTAACACCAAATGTACACTTTTGAGGATTCAACCGCAGCCGAAATTCTCTGATCCTTTGGAAAAACTTTTGCAAGGCGGTGTAGTGACCTTCTCTTTCTTTGGATTTGACAATCATGTCGTCCACGTACACCTCAACCTCTTTGTGGATCATATCCTGCAATATTGTGGTCGCCTGCTGATAAGTAGCTCCAAAGATTCTTCAACCCAAATGGCATTACTCAGAAAGATGTACCCCACAGGGTGGTGAATACAGTCTTCTCCTGGTCTTCGGGAGCCATTACTATCTGATTATAGCCTGAGAAGCCATCCATAAACGAAAGCAAAGCATGCCCCCCGCTGTGAAATCTACCAACTCATCAATGTGTGGCAAGGGAAAGTCGTCCTTCGGACTAGCTCTGTTCAAATCCCTGAAGTCTACACATACCCAAATTCTGCCATCCTTCTTCGGCACTGGAACAATGTTGGCCAACCAAGTCGGGTATTCGGATACCAGTAGGAAACCTGCGTCGATTTGCTTGATGACCTCTTCCTTGATCTTAATGGCCCAATCCGGGCGGATCCTCCTGAGTTTCTGTTTGACAGGTCGAGCCTCAGGATCGAGAGGGATCCGATGCTGTACAATCTTAAGATCGATTCCAGGCATGTCTTTGTAGGACCACGCGAAAACATCTTTCAAATCCTTCAATAAAGCGACTAAGCGCTCGCGTTCCTCCGAAGACAACGTGGATCCGATCTGGACTACCGCGGGTCCTTCTCAGTACTAACATTCATAGTAATGATTTCATCAACTAAAGGTTTGACAAACCTTTCCTGCTCTTGTTCAATTAAATGTTGTAAAACCGGAGGAATTTCGTCCTCGTCGTTTTCATCAAAATTTTGAAAGTCCTGATTTAAGAAATAAATCAAAGGCACAGAAAAGTACTCGGAAACCACATTCATATCATTCTCATTATGTACTTCCAAACAGTCCAATTCTTCTATTACAACAGACTCAAAAGAGAAAGAAAAAGACGACCTGGACAGAACTGTGGCATCCGGGTTATCACCCCCAAGAATACCGGACTCAGACTCAGTCGAGCTGGAACCTGATTTCGACTCAACAAATTCGGAGGAATCAGATTCCGGCTCACTACCTGACCCGGTGCTGCTAAATAAAAATCCCTCCTCGTACTGCCAAACAAGGAAGGGTGAGATAGATGCATCCAGAATAGTCGACGGTAGGCCCACAGCCGCTTCATTCCCGATCATGGACACCGAGAAGTTATCCCCCAAGCACAACTGGTAGATCAAAGGATCTGAAAGTAGACATGCCAGTGCTACTCCCATTTCAAGTTCGGTGTCCTCAGACTCCACTTTCTGCTCGCTCAACTCAATCTGGGTCTGCTCGCTTTCAAAGAACATCATCCCTGTAATCAGAGGTCAAAGAAAATCTTGAACCCTAGTACGTGCTTCCTCTCTGCGTTTAACCACGGCTCTGGAAAGCCACAGAATGGAAAATCCTCTCCCTCCCGGATGAAGCGTCCTTTAAGGGTAGCCTGGATAGGCCGGTGCATCAACTCAAAGGGTTTTCCTATCTGTTTCGCTCTGGCTCTCCCAGCCATCTCCTTTCCTTTTCTTACCCAATCCACCTTGGTGGGTAGATAACCCAAGCCAAAGGTATGGGGGTTGTGTGGCACTTCGGCCAATGCAGCGACGCCCTTGCAGCCGCTCTTTCCTAATCCCATCCCGGGGATATGTTGGAGTTTGTTCATGAGATACACTGCTTGGGCACTGACATATATCCCCTCGTTAGTAGCCATGATGTTCTGTACAACCTGAGCCTCAGCTAGGGTAAACCCTGATATGAACACATCCTTCGTGCCATGCTCGATTTCTAGAACAGGCGTGGATACCTCTGGTGGCGGATGGATTGATGAATTCCCGAAAACAATGGCTACTCCCTTCCCATAGGGGTATTTCACCATTTGATGCAAAGTGGAGGACACCGCCTTCACCTGATGCAGCCACGGCCGCCCTAAAAGCATATTAAAAGTTGCAGGCACCTCCAAGACATGGAAATCTATCTCATGCTGTCCCGGCCCAACTTTGGTCTGAACTTTTACAATTCCCATCACTTCTCTACTTGTATTGTCATACGCCCGGATGACTTGGGCTGTTGGTACAAAATCCACGGCTTTCAAGCCGATTGCAAACGCCGTCCTTGCCGGGCAGACGTTGATGGCGGATCTGGTATCGACGAGAACCACCGGTATCCATTTATTCCTACATTCCACGGAAATGTAGAGAGGCTTGTCATGGTCTGCCCCCTCGAGTGGCAATTCCTTATCGGAAATAGTCAGCGTCGGGGTAGCTCCTCCCAGAAAGACTAATCCCACTAGCTGCTCTGGCGTGGTTTCTATTGAAAGCTTCGCTTTGTCCATGGCTGATAAGACAGCCTGTCTATGCACCCATGATGCCATGAGCAGTCCCCAGATGGGGATGTCTGCTTGTATCTTTTCTAGCTGCTTGAGTATAACCTCCTCAAGTTGCTTCTCTTTTTGCTTCTCAACCTCTCTATCCTTCCCCGAGGCCTCTGGTTGATCTAGGTGTGGAGGTTTGAAGTACCACCCACTCCGCGTCATATGGTCAACCTCTCCAAGGTACCAGGTGTTATCGGGTTGGTTGTTAACCCCAAGCTTCATCTGTGTGGGCAAGACACAAGCCCTCATCTTCCCACCACATTACATCAGCAGCTGACAAACATCTGTCCGGCTCTGGTATGGCTGTCCTTGTACTCGCAGCACCTTCCATCCATATGCTCGCAGCATTCTCAATTTTTGTGCACACAGCAGTTTCAGTCTCCACATGGGCCTTTGCCTTCCTGATTCTCTCGGGATCTTCGAATCTTTCCTGTTCTGGGTGTGTCAATACAACCGATCGTTCAGTAATTCCCGTACTTGAAATGCTCCAGTCTCGAGCGAAATTCTCCACACCAGGGCTCTCCGGCGATACACTCTGTTCTTCGGCCCTTCCGGCTGTCACTGACATTCTTGCCCCTATCGGGCCTCATTCTAGCTGGGACTCTTCTACCACATCTGGTTGATCGTCTAACCATCCCGTAGCCTCTGCCGACTCCTCATAATCATACCAGCTGACTGCCATGTCCCCTGGGTTTTGGTCGCTGTAAAACTGGAGATTGGCAAGGTCCTCCCCCACAGCCGTTAAATCATCTCTCCTCGCCCTGCACTATCCCTTGATTACACACAGCTCTCCTCCTGCTGGAAATTCCACATATGGCCCATCCTGGCCTATCGATGAAATGTAGTCACCCGGGCTATATGTCTTCTCAACACAACTTTCGGATTCCGCAGACTCTGGCTCAACAATCCTTTTCTCCTTTGGGACCTCCTCTCTCCTGTCTTCGACAGTCACCACCGCCGGCTTAGGTTGGGTTATGGAGATGTCCATCATGCACAAATCAGCGCAATCGGGAAGAAACACCTCCGGCTTAGGCAGGTGAGAATGTGTGATATAGATACTAGGATCGTAGGACACGTCCCCAGTATGGATGAAATTGAGTCTTTTGGGTGGTGGAGCTTGGTTATGTGTGGGGAGAGGATTTGTAGTAACATTGGGCTTCTTGGGCGGCAGAATCACCCCGTTATCGATGAGATCTTGAATCTCATGACGTAATCGGAAGCACAGTTCAGTGTCATGACCGTGTTGTTGATGAAATGCGCAATACTCGGCTGGGTTGTAAGTAGAGGGAAGTCTTTCTGGTAAGGGCCGCGGCTCTAGGGGCTTCAAGTGCCCTTTTCTGATTAACACCCCCAGAGCTTTGGACAAGGGCATATAAAGTGGAGCGAAGGTTCTGGTATTTTTGGGTGGGTATTTGGCTGTTGGTGGGTTACTTCCGGACGCACCGGAGAATGGTGCAGCTGCTGTGGTTCTCGGAGGGGGGTTGGTGGTGACCACGCTCACTTCGGAGGCTCTCGTAGTTGTGGTGCCACTCGGGCCCGCATTAGTGTTGCGGTTGAAAGTCCTTCGGGGTTGCTCCTGGTCGTTATCAATTAAGCCTTACTTCAAGGCATCCTCAATCTGAACCCCCATTTCATGCAGGTCAGAAAAAGTAGGGAAGGGGAGTACAATCATCTTTTGCATCAACTTCGGTTGAAGATTGCGCATAATCATCCGAATCTGATCTTTGTCTGTAGGTCTTAAGGTCATCATCGAAGCCTTGGCCCTCCATCTGGTTACAAATTCTGAGAAACTCTCTTTAGGTTCCTGTCTTGTAGTCTTGAGATCACGGGTTGTAATCTCGATTTGTGTATTTTATGAGTACTGCGCAATGAAGGCCTCAACCATCTCGTCCCAGTTTCTCTTGACATCATCTTCTAATTTGGCATACCATATGGCCGCCACACCTAACAGGGTCCAGCCGAACAAAGACATCTTCAGAGTTCATCGAGGCCCATCGGCCTTAGGATATCCGAAAACAGCCTCGTGCACCTGGGTCCCCGGACCACAAATCGATCAATATGGGGCATTTTAAATTGTCAGGCAAATACATACTGTCGGTGTAGCCATCCTCAATGTCGGGATGGTCTTGGCTCCTTGGGATCTCTTAAAATTTTTCAAGCTTGTTCAACTTTAGAGCTGGGATCATCTCAAACTCAAAGGGAGAGTCTGGTAGGTTGGTGGGTGTCTTTGATAGTTGAGGTTGGATTTGGGGGAGAATCGGAGGTGGAGGTGGTCCTGTGGGAAGTTCTGTATCATTCTAAGCATTGGCCGTCTCCCCGAGGTTTGGAACTCTTGGTGGGGGAGGAACTTGGTGCGGAGCAGAGGCTCGACTTGTCAGAACCTTACAATTAACTCGCTTGTTCATTCATAACCGTGGCTGTTGTTTGGCAAACTCGTCATTTAACGAGATCCTCGCATCATTTTCATGCTATCCTAAAGCTGGCGCACCATCTCTTCTAAGCTAGCCATACTATTCTGCTCTGACTGAATTATTGGTGTATGTTCCCCTCCTGTGGGAGGAGCAGAGTCCTGATCCCTACTGTACACAGGTGGGGTAGACAAAGCCCTCTCAGATCGATTGAATCAAGCCTTCGCCTTAGCCGTCCTCCATCTAGTAACCGGGGGTAGAGAGTGGTACACTGGTTGTCCGTCTACCAGATCCTCAGATCGATGGAGTCGACGACCTCTAGTCCAGAGTGCTTGGGGAATATCTGCTGGCTCGGAAGCAATTGTGCTCGACTACCTAGGAAAAAAATAAATAAAGCGTATAAATAAACAGACAATCGGACAGCGTAACGGCGTGAAATAAACATACAACACGCGGTTGGGTATCATAATATGTTGCCAATAAGCTGAACACACTGTTCCTCAAATACTGAGCACTATTTCTGAATCGTTGTCCCTAAGTCTGAACCTGATACCCACAGATAACTGATTCCCAAAATACTGATACTGATGCCAGCAGGCCAGATACCCAGACTTGCAAACTGGTATATGCACTCCCTGTAGAGATACACTCTAAAAGCACATAGCAAGTAAATGAGAGCCAATACACCCCTATGTTGGGGTAGGGTTTCCCTGCCCTATCTTGTCAGGAACTAGGGTTTCACTATGCACGCAGCGGTTTCAAACAACCTAAGATCGGGTGAGCAACCTGTCCTAATTTGGAATGGTCACTATGGATTCCGAATATGCACTAGGTCGAATGGTCGAAAAGGGTGCCCCGGTAAAACTGGGGTTTGTGTTCTATACCGATAACTCAGAATCGTCACTTTATGGCACGCTTTGACAAAGTCAAGCCTCCGGCAGACCGCTCAGGAATAACAGATGGCCAACACGGTGTCCTGGGCGCACCAATGCACATGCAATCCAAAGAGACGCATAAATGAATTCAAAACAGGATATCACGAGTTCTAATCAAGCTCTCTAAACTCCCCAGTGGAGTCGCCAGAATCAGACGCTGCTACAGCTCGACTCTTTTGTGTCACGGTTCTTAATCTTGAACCAAAGAGTCCAAATCTGGCAAATCGTTTTGAGAAAAAACAGATTTTGAAAGAAGTGCCAAACATGGACTGCTTTGCCAGATACAGAGTCGCCACCTAAATGTTTTTTTAAATGGGGAAATTTATGAAACCCTAACTCGGTGCCAAAGGCCATGTGTCCGTCATCACCAAAGTTGCCTCGGCTCGGGAACTTGGGTACGATTGGGGAAGGTCAGCTATGAGCACCCCCTCTCGCCCGGTCCGAAGACTGGCCTCTACTAACCGTGATATCTTGTTTTGAAAGCGTTATGTGTTCTTGTTCCGGTTATTAGCCTAGAATTACTATGTTGTATGCACAGCAAACAAGTATAGACCAAATTGCCCAAATTGGAACAAAACATTTCATGTTAGTTTTGGAAATGGTTTACTACTCGCAAGTAGGTTAAAATGAAGATTTTGCCACCCTCAAGCGGGCTTTAATAAAGATGGTTTTGCCACTATCTAGTGGGCTTAAAAACTCATAGTTTTAATGCATTATTCCAACTTAGGTAATTTGACCTCCATCCACAGGCATTCAAGCAATTATATCACATAAGCAGCTAGCCTCATGGTAATCATGCTATTATGGCAACATTCACACGCGTGCGATATGCTAAAGCATAAAAGCTTACCTAGTACTCCAACCCAAAACAGAAACTAGTTAGTAATCATATGCATGATCCTAGTTCATCTTTAGAATGGCTAATGCAACACATTCAAACATGCAATCTAGACAGGCTCGGCTATTCTAAACATGGCATGTGAAATGCTACAACTAACATGTATTCAATTTGGAATTGAAATACAAATGCAGTTAGCATGATGTGCCGAACCCGATGCATGTAAGACAAATGTATGGATGCACGCATGCATAGCATAAGATATGCTAATTTTAAATATGCCCTAGTCTACCATCATAAGCAGGTAAATAAAAGGGAAGAAAGACGTAGGGTTGGAAGACATACATACACGCACGCACACTTATTACACGATTGCCCTCACTCGGAGGGTCCAAAAGAATAATACAAACTGAATAATGAATTACTTATCTTAGCTAATTACTTATTACAGACCCTCAAATTTAAACAAATTAAATGCAGAATAGATATGGCCGCAGCCCTGCCTCAGGGTGCGCGAATGAAGCATGCTCGATCTATCTTGCCCGAAAACCCATAGCCATAGCACTACTGCCTTTGTTTTCACTGCCTTGCTTCTCTAAAGACTGCCAAAGTCCCAGGGTATCTTCTATGAACACTGCAGAACACCATCAGCTAAGAGAAATGACCACCGGCCATGGTAAAATGCCATCGGTTGCTGATGAAATTATCGGCCATCCACCAATGGCCGGTCGGCACTAAATGTTGTCGGTCGGCAAAAACTTCCTGCAGAAAACAGTTTTGACAGCAACAGAGGACAGGCAGTGTATGGCATAGAATCTCAACCACATGTAAGCATGGTCATGTTACCTATCATGTATTGAACTCAGAGGAGCATGGCCCTCGATCCTTGGGCCATCAATTGTGCATGATAGCCTAAGGGACCAAGCTTGCCATTCAATGTAAAATGCATGCAACACACAAATGAGGACCAAGACCCTATCATGTCAACTTCAAGGGCCTCGATGACCAAGGGTTGAGATGTGTTTTGTCACTTGAAGTACAAACACCCCTCAACCCCCACACTAGGTTTGACACCCCAAACCAAGCAATATAATGCATGTATGCAATATGGCTCAAGTTATGCAACATGGCTCAAATATGCAAATGAGGCTAAGTAGACAAACATGCCAAAATGTGATGTAAACTAAACATACAAATGCACAATGCTAAGCATGCAAGATGCAATGCAATACACTCTAACGTGTGAGTCGAGACATGAAATGCAACTAGTTAATAATATGCAAACATGCAAGTATGATACCATGCAAGCATGAATCCAATGCAACATGATCATGCAATGGTGGTTCCAAATCATAAAAGGCAGACCTCAGCCCACCCGAAACAGTGACCAGAAATGCCCAAAACAGTGGACAAATATTCATGCAAGCAATCATGCCAATAAGCCCAGGGACTAAGGCACAAAATGGAGCACTTTGCTACCATTAACAAGGCCACTCATGGCATGAACCAAGCAACCAAAAACAGAATTTCAGCATGCGAAATGAGCTCCAAAACTCACACACATGGCATCCCAAATGATCCAAACACATAGGCATACACAATGCACATTTCAAGGCATGAAATCACAACACTTCCAAGCATTAAAAGAGACACAAAGGACAATGTAAGACCACATTATATGGACTGAAACATGATATCAAATGATGCCAAATGATGATAATAAGCTTATGCTAAGCATGTTAGTGACCCACATAACTAAGGCTTACAAGCCAAAATGCAAAGCAACTATACCAAGCATGTCAAACATGACAAAATCAGTGGCTAACAGAATTAAAGCATGACAAATCATGACCAAAAGCTTCAATAATCTAAGCTAAAACATGAGGATATACTAGGCTAAACACATGCCACATTTCTAGGCAAGATAGAGAATTACAAAGCAAGTATAAGATGCATGCCAAGGGCTACAAATCCAACCAAAGACAGAGATATAATATGACTAAAAGACACCCAAAAACCTCTGAGATGGGACCAAAAACAACCAAGCATGCATGTTGCCCTTTAAGCCAAAAACAAAGGTAAAAGAAGGACAAAGGGGATAGGGATGTCCCTCCCCTACGCAAGACTTCAAAATCACTTCATCACCATTGAAAATCCACTGGATTTCAGTGGTGAGAAGACCAACACAACAAAGTAAACAAGGCTTAAAGAAAAGGCACCAAAATAGGCCAAAAGAGGCCTAAGAGGGGGAGTTCGAACCCCAATGCCAAAACACCCTTAATGAAAGCTGTTAAGCATGAAAATAAAAGACTTTTTATGTTATACACAAAGTTCAAATCAGCATGCAAGATAGGTAGAAAACTAGTGCAATATTGGGGAAAATAAAGTAAGAATCTCACCCTTGAAGAACACTTCAAGAACAGAAGCTCCAGCCACCCTTCTCTAACGAAAATCAGTCCAAAACCTCAAAAATCAACCCTCAATGCCTCTCAAACTCGAAGTAAGGTGTAATGGTGTGTTAGTGCAAAAGTAAGGTCAAAATGCACTTTCTAGGCCTAGAAACACATACAAAGGATGAGAGAGAGAGAGAGATATCGAGAGAGAAGGTATAATACAGATATATAGATATAGAAGCTCTGGTTTTTTGGTTCAAAAGCTCTAACCCCTAACAATGGGAGAGGAGGGGTGCTTATATAGGCAAATGCCAAGGTTCTAGGCTTCTCCAAGAAGCTAGAGGAAAGGGGCAAAAGGTGCAAAGGGTTCTTGGCTTCTTGGAGAAGCTAATACGGCTGGCCAAACTTCCCCAAGAAACTTGGCCAAAGGGTTCAAGCTTCTAGAAGGAAAGGGGGTTCAAAGGTTCACACCAGCCAAAAACTGCACGGGGAGGAGTGATGGTGCATTCCAACTTTACAAATGGCATGCACCATGCCTCAAGGGTGCAAAGGAGTCACACCGGCCAACAAAAGAGGTCGCCGGCAAAATAAAGTGCCGGTCGGCCAAATATAGTGCCGACCGGCCATTGGTTTTAAGAAACCATGGCCGGTGGCACCCATAAACAGCCGGTGATGTTAGGGAAAGGCCGATGGGATGTGGGGATGGCCAACAAGCCATTCCCTGCCCTTCAAGGCAAAAACACAAGTGTTTGGTGCCAAAACCAAACACGGAACAGTCGAGTCGAGAGATCCTGAGGCAAGGCGCGCAGCCAAGACCTTCGGAAACACAAGA
The DNA here is from genome assembly GCA_025200525.1 of Camellia lanceoleosa. Taxonomy (NCBI): domain Eukaryota; kingdom Viridiplantae; phylum Streptophyta; class Magnoliopsida; order Ericales; family Theaceae; genus Camellia; species Camellia lanceoleosa. The sequence goes on along the minus strand of CM045767.1, from coordinate 75,714,517 downwards.
CGAACACAGACAAAGAGGATCACCGAGTGTTCAAGCGGTGACGTCCAAGCCTTGAGGACGGTCAAAAATGGGGTGTCTACAGTTGCCCCTCTTTAACAAAACTCAGAAGTCATAACAATGACGGGAGTGAATGTCAAAGCCTAGAGACGGCCCATTTTTTACAAGGCCAAAGACTTGGACAAGGCAACAAGCCACAAACAAAGATATGCGCCCGAAGGCGAGGGCAAAATGCAAGACAATGCAAGAAGCTGAGCATAACTGATGACCATGCACAGAAAGCTGTAACGAAGCATACATGCAACAGTTTTAAGCTAGCATACACCAAACTACACTACGATGCAGAAAGGATGTAAGACAATTATGCAATTCTCAATACGTCTCACCCGGAGGATACAATACCTGTTCGGTTTGCCTGGTTCTACCAGCCGGAAATGACCCGTACATACAATATCGTGCCTACAAAGGAAACAAACTTAACAGGTATGATTTTATTAGTAACATGCAGATAATGCAATTGACAATGTGTGACAACACAAACTAAATGGGAGGTATGACCATGCCGCGAAGGTACAATCACATGTACGTAAAGGATGTGGTCTACGCAAGTAATGAATATTGAACACGTGTAAGTGAAGTATGCGGTCCACGCAATCGATGGATTTGAACACAAGTATGCGGTCTTCACAAGCAATGAAGTTGAACACAAGCATGCGGTCTACGCAAGCAAAACATGCGGTCTACGCAAGTAATGGATTTGATTACAAATATGCGGTCTACGCAAGCAAAACATGCGGTCTACGCAAACGAAACATGCGGTCTACGCAAGTAATGATATTGATTACGAACATGCGGTCTACGCAAGTAAAGCATGCAGTCTATGCAAACAAAACATGCGGTCTACGCAGGTAATGATAGTGATTACAAACATGCGGTCTACGCAAACAAAACATGCGGTCTACGCAGGTAATGATACTGATTACAAACATGCGGTCTACGCAAGTAAATCATGCGGTCTACGCAAATAAAACATGCGGTCTATGCAAGTAATGATACTGATTACAAACATGCAGTCTACTCAAGTAACATCATGCGGTCTACGCAAACAAAACATACGGTCTACGCAAGTAATGATACTGATTACAAACATGCGATCTACACAAGTAACATCATGCGGTCTACGCAAGTAATGATAAAACATGCGGTCTACGCAAGTAAAGCGTGCGGTCTATGCAAGTAATGATAAAAAATGCGGTCTACGCAAGTAAAGCGTGCGGTCTACGTAAGCAATGTTAAAAACATACGGTCTACGCAAGTGAAGCATGCGGTCTACTCATGTAATGATAAAACATGCGGTCTACGCAAGCAATGAAATTGATTACAAACGTGCAGTCTACACAAGCAGTGGATATAAGAAAAGAACTTGAATATATGTAAGTAAAGTATGCGGTCTACGCAAGCAATGTGTATAAAAAGAAACCTGAACACATGCAAGTAAAGCATGCGGTCTACGCATGCACTGTGTATAGAAATCTGAGGCGTGTAGTGCAAAGCACTGTAACATAATACAATTGAAGCATATTGTGGAGCTCACAAGATGCAAAAGGATACGGGAAGGGATGTTCCTCGCACATACGGAGCGTCGCTCAAAAAGATACGGCCTGAGGTCAACTCGAAAGCCTACTAATGTTTTAAAAGTGCGCTTTCTTGCGATATCTTGAATAATGAAGGTGCCAAATCATATAGTTGACCCTGAATAAGGGCGCAGGTGGTGCATCAACCTCAAGAAAAAGGAGGGGGTTATCAAGAGCAACCCGATACTCACGCCTCTACTTTCCTTTTGTTTTACTTTCCTTTTTTATTGGTAGTTCAAGCACATTGCACTGCCTCAGGCAGGTTTGTTATCATCATTTTTCAAAACTGTGTATTTCTTTACAAAACACATGACAGAAATGAAATTGCTATTTGATTCAAAAGATGTTACATTTGCACGTTCTATGCATCGCATCGCAAGGCATCACATAACAATATGAATGAAACTGAAATTCATTTGAAAATTAAGCACTTGCATCGTAATAATCGGGTAGCGAACCGACTTACAACTCGATAAGCAAAACGAGAAAACTCGATAAGCTAACTAAGTGCGAGTACAACTCGATAAGCAAGACGAAGACTTAAAGAGAGTGAAATACAACTCGATAAACAAATGTACAACAACTCGATAAGCAAATGGGCGCGGCCCAGCAAGAATTGATCACTGGAGGGCATTGGAAACGGTGGGATTCCCCAACTTCTGAGCATAAACAACTCAGGGAACCAAGGGGAAGACCACCGCCCCGAAAAAGCCACCGCCATGAGAAGACTCCACCGCCAACAAGAATGGCGGTCGGCACCATACTTGGCCGGCCGGCCAAAAATGGAAGAAACCAAAGATAATGCTAACACCGCCCTTCATTCAACCTTATCCCTACAAAAGGCCCCAAACCGTAGTTTTTTCTCATTTCCACACCGATTTACTCCAAATGGAAGAATTTCTTGCCCAAAATCTTCCAAATTTGATTAACAACTTGATGGCTCGAAAAGCTAAATTTCGGTTTCTAGATAAATGCACTATTAACTTTGGGTCGTACCCCGCTGCACTTTCCGTTTCTCCATGTCGCGGCAAGGTTTTGGAATCCGGTGACACATGTTTTTAGCTTTGGCGGGCAAGAGGTATGTCCCACCTTTGAAGATTTTCAAGTCTTAATGGAGTCTGAGAGCAATGAAGAGATCCGGCCCCAACCCCGTTTTGGCCATGCCCAAGCCTTAGGACAAATGTGTGGATTCTCCGTACCTGATGCTCGATCTCTGATTTGTGACGGAATGTTGGATATTCCGAGTTTGGTTTGTCGTTTTTTTGAGACTGGTGACCGCGGCGACCGTCATTGGCAAGGTTTTCGACAACACGCGCTTTGTTTGTGTATGCTATCTCATTTCTTACTTGCCTCAGGTTCTGGAGGATCTAGCGTCCGATTGATTGATGTTACCCAAGGTTTGAAGGAGGGTAAGAGTTGCATTGTCATGACTCTGGCTGAGACGTTGACGGGCTTGGATGCTTTCTATCATCGCGAAGCAACCAAATTTGCGGGGAGTCCACTACTACTGCAGGTAAAGTTCCCCACCCTATCTCTCACATGTATTGCTCACATCACTCGGCCCTGAAGCTCGGTTTTTCTCACAACACCCTTCTCTTACTTTTCTCTCATCGTACACCTCTCTATTCTTCATTCTCTCATTTTTCATCCTTCTCCAGATATGGTTGATGGACAAGTTGCAGGTTGTGGACTCTTGCCCAACATACTCAGCCCGTGGTTACTTCTTCAGGCAACGCCTAGTCGATGCCCTTGATGAGGGTTGGTGGTTCGACTGGATGTGTAGCTTGTCCGCGGATCGTATTGCTTGGCGATGTCCTTGGCTCAATCTCCCGGCAATGAGCTACAGTATGACTCGCCAACCTGGGATTTAGCTAATTGGCTTGACTCACTGTGTCTTCTATGTTCCGTTCCGGATCTGACGTCAATTCGGTCATGACCAGACTTGTCCACTAGAAGAGATAGAGTACCCAGCTGCATTCCTGGTCCAAGGCGCACAGCTTGCCCGATATGCTACAGCATGGAGAACCAGAGAGCTCCTGGCCCCCGCTCTCATTTTCAACTGCACTTTGTCTGATGAGTGTTGGGATTGGCTCAATGAAGAGGCACAGAATGGGCCCAGATTGGTATCAGAGACTTCGACCAGCTCTGGGAGGGAGTACAGGGGCACCTGACTTTACTATGCCCCGGGTTTATTGCTTTATTAGAACTTTCAAGTTTTCCTTATGATTGTAATAAAAAGCAACTTCAATTGTATGCAAGAGCAGGAGAACTCTGTATTGAAATCAATGAAATTGAAGATTGTGGTACTGAAAATTTTTTGCTTTGGTCTAAAAATGGTCTTAGTTGTAAAAAGATTAATTTGAACAAAGTCAACTTTTATTAAAACTTTTCAAAACCATTTTCGATATGGATCAGAACTGAGCATGCCTGAAATTTGTCACTGAGACGTACAATCCCGAATCCCAAAGAATCGAAAGTTGCCCTAGTCAATAGCACCAAGATCGCACGGCAACAGAAAGTTGCCCCTAGTCTGAAAAGCACTGCACCGGAGATCACGATGAATGCTGATAGACAAAGATGGCTGAGATGATCAAATGGACAAAGTTGATCGGGGAAAAGTTTGTGGTTGAACTTCAGGGTGAAGTTGCCTACGTATCCCAAAGATGGGAATCAAGCCTTACGTAGTTCGGCTTAGGTTCAATCGAGTATTTTCACTCTCCTTTTACGCTCTAACTTTTGCCAAGGCCGCCCTTTGTGGGTTTTCAACCTTGCGAGCTCAGTTTTTCTATTTTCTAATTTTTTGTGCTCTAACTTTTGCCTAGGTCGCCCTTTCGGGTTTTTGGCCTAGCGAACCTCTCAAGGGTAATATTTCTTCAACTTGTCCATGTTGTTTGGTTGTGAGAACTCCAGGCCATCTAGGTCCATCAGAACCACAGCTCCACCCGACCAGATAGCTTTGATGATGTAGAGGCCAGTCCAATTGGGTTTGAACTTGCCCCTTGGGTCATGGATGGGAGCTCGGATGTCTTTGAGCACCAAATCTCCTTCCTTTAGATTCCTAGACTTAACCTTCTTGTTGAAAGCCCGGGCGATTTCAACCGATAACCCCGAACATGGTACAGTGCTTTTCGTCTTCTCATCGAAGAGCATGAGTTCTCAAACCTCGCTTCACGCTAATCTGCTCGCTATTTGGCACTCAGCCAATACTCGTAATGACGGAACCTCGATCTCGATAGGTAGGACGGCCTCCATCCCATAGACTAATGAATATGGAGTCGCCCCAGTAGAAGTTCTAATCGAAGTCTGTTAGCCCCACAGAGCGAACGACAACTTATCTGGCCAATCCCGGTAGGTTTCCACCATCTTCTGCAATATGTGTTTGATGTTCTTGTTGGCGGCCTCAACTGCTCCGTTGGCCTGCGGCCGGTATGTGGATGACTTATGAAAAGCCACATGGTATTTCTCCAACAAATCAATCACCTCCTTCTTGAAGTGGGAACCATTATCCGAAATAATCTCATCCGGGACTCCATAGCGACAGATGATGTTGTTCTTGAGAAACTTCGTGACATGTGAAGCCTTCAATACCGCATAAGATTGGGCCTCAACCCACTTTGTAAAATAATCTATCGCGATGAGGATGAACTCATGCCCATTCGACGCCTTTAGAGTAACAGCCCCGATCACATCGATTCCCCATACTGAGAATGGCTATGGTGAAGTCATGTTGTATAGCTTTGACGGTGGGATGTTCATGCGGTTTGCATGGATCTGGCATTTATGGCATCGTCGAACAAAGCGAATACAATCCTCCTCCATGGTGGACCAATAATAACCCTGTCTGGGGATCTTCCGCGCCAGCATTACCCCATTCATATGTGCACCACATTCTCCTCCATGGATGGCCTCCATCAGCGCTCGCTTCTTCTACACACACGCCTTATGCATTCCCAGATGACCTCTCTTGTACAAATTTTACCCTCACAGATGATGAACCGAATGTACCATTCTCCTGATTGCCCTTTTATCTTTGGCATTTGCCCCTGGTGGATACACCTCCTACTCCAAGAAGTTCCAAATGTCGTAATACTAGGGGTTCTCATCCTGAGCCCCATCTATGGCATTAATCGACTCATCTGCCGACACAAACTTCTGGTCAATGATGACCGGACGCATCCAGACTCCGGACGGGATGTCTATCATGGAAGATAGAGTTGCTAGTGAATCTGCGAACCTGTTGTTCTCTCTTACTAGATGAGTGAAGTTCAGCTTTTCAAACCGAGGAATTAACAAATCCAAGGTCTGGTGGTAAGTTATCATTTTCTCTTCTTTGACCTTCCAATCTCCTTTTGGTTGAGACACAACAAGGTTGGAGTCCCCAATAACGTCCAATCGTTTTGCCCCTAGTTCTAGAGCCGCTTCTAAGTCAGCAATACATGCCTCGTATTCCGCTACATTGTTTGAGACTTTGAACCGGAGCTTGAATGCTAAAGGGATATGGGAATTGTCGGGCGCTATCAGCAACACTCCTATCCCATACCCGTACTGGTTTGACGCTCCGTCAAAGTACATCGTCTAAGTTTCATCTTCGACGTGCAGAATGGCTTCATCCGGGAACAGGTACTCAACTGCTTCATCCCCTTCAACCGGGTGGTCGGCAAGGAACTCCGCTACTGCTCTCCCTTTTACGGACTTGCGTGTCACATACTTTAGATCAAATTCACAAAGCAACAGTAGCCAACGAGCTAGCCTACCCGTAAGTGCCGGTTTCTCGAAAAGATATTTGATAGGATCGAGTCGTGAAACCAACATTACAGAGTGAGCTAACAGGTAGTGCCGCAGCTTCCTGGTAGCCCATACCAAACCTAAACAAGCCTTCTCCAGCGAAGTGTAGCGGGTCTCGTAATCCAGCATCTTCTTGCTCAGATAGTAGATGGCTCTCTCCACCTTATCCTCTGATTCTTGTGCGAGCATACAGCCCATCGTAGTCTCAATTACTGAAAGGTACAATATCAATGGTTTCCCTGACTCAGGTGGTGACAACACGGGTGGGTTTTGTCAATATTCTTTGATCTGTTCAAAAGCTGCTTGACATCGATCGTCCTATTGGAATTTCTTTCCTTTCTTCAGGAGACCAAAAAGTGGTTCACAAGTTAAGGTTAATTTTGAAATAAACTGCCTTACGAATTGCACTTTACCCAGAAAGCCTTGCACCTCTTTTTCCATCATTGGTGGTGGCATTTCTAAGATGGCCTTGATTTTGGAAGGGTCGACTTCGATGCCCCTCTGCGTAATCAAAAAGCCTAGCATTTTTCCTGCTGTAACACCAAATGTACACTTCTGGGGATTCAACCGCAGCCGAAATTCTCTGATCCTTTGGAAAAACTTTTGCAAAGCGGTGTAGTGACCTTCTCTTTCTTTGGATTTGACAATCATGTTGTCCACGTACACCTCAACCTCTTTGTGGATCATATCGTGCAATATTGTGGTCGCTGCCCGTTGATAAGTAGCTCCAGCATTCTTTAACCCAAGTGGCATTACTCTGTAGCAGTATGTACCCCACGGGGTGGTGAATGCAGTCTTCTCCCGATCTTCGGGAGCCATTACTATCTGATTATAGCCTGAGAAGCCATCCATAAACGAAAGCAAAGCATGCCCCGCTGTGAAATCTACCAACTCATCAATGTGTGGCAAGGGAAAGTCGTCCTTCGGACTGGCTCTGTTCAAATCCCTGAACTCTACACATACTCGAATTCTGCCATCCTTCTTCGGTACTGGAACAATGTTGGCCAACCAAGTCGGGTATTCGGATACCAACATGAAGCATGCGTCGATTTGCTTGGTGACCTCTTCTTTGATCTTAATGGCCCAATCCGGTGATCCTCCCGAAGTTTCGCTTGATGTGTCGGGCCTCGGATCGAGAGGATCCGTGTCAGCAATCTCAGATCGATTCCAGCTTGTCTTCGTGGGACCACGAAAACATCTTTGAAATCCTTTAATAAAGACTAAGCGCCAAGGTTCCTCAAGACAACGTGGATCCGATCCGACCATCCGGGTCCTTCTAAGTACCAACATTCACAAGAATGATTTCATCAACTAAAGGTTTGACAAACCTTTCCTACTCTTGTTCAATTAAACGTTGTAAAACCGAGGAATTTCGTCCTCGCTTTCATCAAAATTTTGAAAGTCCCGATTAAGCAATAAATCAAAGGCACGTAAAAGTACTGAAACCACATCTATATCATCCTCATTATGTACTCCCAAACCGTCCGATCCTCCTGTTACAACAGACATAAAAGAGAAAGAAAAGATGACCGACAGATCAGGCATCCAAGTTATCACCCCCAAGAATACCGACTCAGACTCACGAGCCGAACCTGATTCCGACTCAACAGATTCGGAGGAATCAGATTTCGGCTCACTACCTGACCCGGTGCTGCTAAATAAAAATCCCTCCTCATACTGCCAAACAAGGGAGGGTGCGATAGATGCATCCAGAATAGTCGACGGTAGGCCCACAGCCGTTTCATTCTCGATCATGGACACCAAGAAGTTATCCCCCAAGCACAACTGGTAGATTGAAGGATCTGAAAGTAGACATGCCAGTGCTACCCCCATTTCAAGTTTGGTGTCCTCAGACTCCACTTTCCTGTTCTGTTCAACCTCAACTATTGGGTCTGCTCGCTTTCAAAGAACATCATCCCTGTAATCAGAGGTCAAATAAAATCTCTAACCCTGGAACGCGCTTCCTCTCTGCATTTAACCACGGCTCTGGGAAGCCACGGAATGGAAAATCCTCTCCCTCCCGGATGAAGCGTCCATTTAGGGTACCCTGGATAGGCCGGTGCATCAACTCAAAGGGTTTTCCTATCTGTTTCGCTCTGGCTCTCCCAGCCATCTCCTTTCCTTTTCTTACCCAATCCTCCTTGGTGGGTAGATAACCCAAGCCAAAGGTATGGGGGTTGTGTAGCACTTCGGCCAATGCTGCGACGCCCTTGCAGCCGCTCTTTCCTAATCCCATCCTGGGGATATGTTGGAGTTTGTTCATGAGATACACTGCTTGGGCACTGACATATATCCCCTCGTTAGTAGCCATGATGTTCTGTACAACCTGAGCCTCAGCTAGGGTAAACCCTGATATGAACACATCCTCCATGCCATGCTCGATTTCTAGAGCAGGCGTGGATACCTCCGGTGGTGGATGGATTGATGAATTCCCGAAAACAATGGCTACTCCCTTCCCATAGGGGTATTTCACCATTTGATGCAAAGTGGAGGACACCGCCTTCACGTGACGCAGCCACGGCCACCCTAAAAGCATATTAAAAGTTGTAGGCACCTCCAAGACATGGAAATCTATCTCATGCTGTCCCAGCCCAACTTTGGTCTGAACTTTTACGGTTCCCATCACTTCTCTACTTGTATTGTCATACGCCCGGATGACTTGGGCTGTTCGTACAAAATCCGCGACTTTCAAGCCGATTGGAAACGCCGTCCTTGCCGGGCAGACGATGATGGCAGATCCGGTATCAACGAGAACCACCGGTATCCATTTATTCCTACATTCCACGGAAATGTAGAGAGGCTTGTTATGGTCTGCCCCCTCGGGTGGCAATTCCTTGTCGGAAAAAGTCAGCGTCGGGGTAGCTCCTCCCGGAAAGACTAATCCCACCAGCTGCTCTGGCGTGGTTTCTATTGAAAGCTTCGCTCTATCCATGGCTGATAAGACAGCCTGTCTATGCACCCATGATGCCATGAGCAGTCCCCTGATGGAGATGTCTGCTTGTATCTTTTTTAGCTGTTTGAGTACAGCCTCCTCCTCAAGTTGCTTCTCCTTTTGCTTCTCAACCTCTCTATCCTTCCCCGAGGCCTCTGGTTGATCTAGGTGTGGAGGTTTGAAGTACCGCCCACTCCGCGTCATATGGTCAACCTCTCCAAGGTACCAGGTGTTATCGGGTTGGTTGTTCCCCCAATCTTCATCTGTGTGGGCAAGACACAAGTCCTCATCTTCCCACCACATTCCATCGAAATGACAAACATCCGTAAACTCCTGGTATGGCTGTTTGCACTCGCAAAGACCTTCCATCCATATGCTCGCAAAGATTCTCAATTCCTCGCACACAGCTTGATCCCCACATGGGCCTTTGCCTTCCTGATTCTCTCGGGATCTTCGAATCTTTCCTATTCTGGGTGTGTCAATACAACCGACCGCTCAAGAATTCCTGCATTGAAATGCTCCACCTCGAGCGAAATTCTTGACACCGGCGCTCCCATGATACACTCGTTTCTTCGCCCTTCCAAATGCCATCGACATTTTTGCCCTATCGGCCTCGTCTAGCCGGACTCTTCTACCACATCCGTTGATCGCCTAACCATCCCGTAGCCTCTGCCGACTCTCATAATCATACTAGTGACTACCATGTCCCCCGGTCTTGGTCATCAGAAACCGAGATTCGCAAGGTCCTCCCCCAGCCATTAAATCATCTGCTCCACGCCTGCACTATCCCCTTGGATTACACACACGCCTCCTCCCGTTGAAATTCCACATCCGCCCATCCCGCCTATCGATGAAATGTAGTCACCCGCTATATGTCTTCAACACAACTTCGGATTCGCAGACTGCTCAACAATCCTTTTCTCCTTTGGGACCTCCTCTCCTCTCTTCGACAAATACCACCGCCGGCTTAGGTTGGGTTATGGAGATGTCCATCATGCACAAATCGGCGCAATCGGGAAGGAACACCTTCGACTTAGGCAGGTGAGAAGGTGTGATATAGATACTAGGATCGTAGGACACGTCCCCAGTATGTATGAAATTGAGTGTTTTGGGTGGTAGAGCTTGGTTATGTGTGGGGAGAGGATTTGTAGTAACATTGGGCTTCTCGGGCGGCAGAATCACCCCGTTATCGATGAGATCTTGAATCTCATGACGTAATCGAAAGCACAGATCAGTGTCATGACCGTGCTATTGATGAAACGCGCAATACTTGGCTGGGTTGTGAGTAGAGGGAAGTCTTTCTGGTAAGGGCCGCAGCTCTAGGGGCTTCAAGTGCCCTTTTCTAATTAACACCCCCAGAGCTTTGGACAGGGGCATATAAAGTGGAGCGAAGGTTCTGGTATTTTTGGGTGGGTATTTGGCTGTTGGTGGGTTACTTCCGGACGCACTGGAGAATGGTGCAGCTGCCATGGTTCTCGGAGGGGGGTTGGTGGTGACCGTGCTCACTTCAGAGGCTCTCGTAGTTGTGGTGCCACTCGGGCCCGCATTAGTGTTGCGGTTGAAAGTCCTTCGGGGTTGCTCCCGGTCGTTATCAATTAAGCCTTGCTTCAAGGCATCCTCAATCTACACCCCCATTTCATGCAGGTCAGAAAAAGTAGGTAAGGGGAGTACAATCATCTTTTGCATCAACTCCGGTTGAAGATTGCGCACAATCATCCGAATCTGATCTTTGTCTATAGGTCTTAAGGTCATCATCGAAGCCTTGGCCTTCCATCTGGTTACAAATTCTGAGAAACTCTCTTTAGGTTCCTATCTTGTTGTCTCGAGATCACGGGTTGTAATCTCGATTTGTGTATTGTATGAGTACTGCGCAATGAAGGCCTCAGCCATCTCGTCCCAGTTTCTCTTGACATCATCTTCTAATTTGGCATACCATATGGCCGCCACACCTGACAGGGTCTGGCTGAACAAAGACATCTTCTGTAGTCTACTGAGGCCCATCAGCCTTAGGATATCTGAAAACAGTCTCAGGTGCACCATGGGGTCCCCGGACCCGTCAAATCAATCAATATGGGGCATTTTAAATGGCGTTTCAACGCAAATACGTCAATGTAGCCATCTTCAATGTCGGGGATGGTCTTGGCTCCTTGGGATCTCTTAAATAGCTTTTCAAGCTTGTTCAACTTTAGAGCGGTGGGATCAGTCTCAAACTCAAAGGGAGAGTCAAGTAGGTTGGTGGGTGTCTTTGATAGTTGAGGTTGGATTTGGGAGAGGATCGGGGGTGGAGGTGGTCCTGTAGGAAGTTCTGTATCATTCTGAGCATTGGCCGTCTCCCCGAGGTTTGGAACTCCTGGTGGGGAAGGAACTTGTTACGAAGCAGAAGCTCCCGGCTTCTTCAGAACCTTACAATTAACTCGCTTGTTCATTCATAACCGTGGGTCGTTGCTTGGAAAACTCTGCTTTGACAAAGATCCTGCCGCATCATTTTCATGTTTCTCTCGAAATTTGGCGCACCATCTCTTCTAAGCTAGCCATACTGCTCGCTCGATCAATTATCTGTATGTTCCTTCCTGGGAGGAGCAGAGTCCCGATCCCCATCAGACAGGTGGGGTAGACAAAGCCCTTTGTACTGATTGCTGAACTGATGCCTTCTGCCTAGCTATCATCCGTCTAGTAACCAGGGGTAGAGAGTGGTACACTGGTTGTCCGTCTACCAGATCCTCAGATCGAAGGAGTCGATGACCTCTAGTCCAGAGTGCTTGGGGAATATCTGCTGGGTTGGAAGCAGTTGTGCTCAACTACCTAGCAAAAAGATAAATAAAGCGTATAAATAAACAGACAATCGGACATCGTAACGGCGTAAAATAAACATACAACACGCTGTTGGGTATCATAATATGCTGCCAATAAGCTGAACACACTGTTCCTCAAATACTGATCATTGTTTCTGAATCGTTGTCCCTAAGTCTGAACCTGATACCCACAGATAACTGATTCCCAAAATATCGACATCGATGCCGGAAGCTAGATACCTGCATTTGCAAACTGGTATATCCACTACCTATAGAGATACACTCTAAAAGCACATAGCAAGTAAATGAGAGCCAATACACCCCTATGTTGGGGTAGGGTTTCCCTGCCCTATCTTGTCAGGAACTAGGGTTTCACTATGCACGCAGCGGTTTCAAACAACCTAAGATCGGGTGAGCAACCTGTCCTAATTTGGAATGGTCACTATGGATTCCGAATATGCACTAGGTCGAATGGTCGAAAAAGGGTGCCCCGGTAAACCCGGGGTTTGTGGTCCCATATCCGGTAGAGCCAGAACCGTCAAATTGACTTATGGCATGCTTTGACAATGTCAAGCCTCCGGCAGACCGCTCAGGAATAGCAGATGGCCAACACGGTGTCCTAGGCGCACAATGTACATGCAATGCAAAGAGACACATAAATGAAGTCAAAATAGGATATCACGAGTTCGAGTCATGCTCTCTAAACTCCACAGCGGAGTCGCCAGAAACTATAACAACGCCCACGGGGGACCTGGCTACAGTTCGGACTCCTTTTGTGTCACGGTTCTTAATCTTGAACCAAAGAGTCCAAATCTGGCAAATCATTTTGAGAAAAAACAGATTTTGAAAGAAGTGCCAAACATGGACTGCTTTGCCAGATACAGAGTCGCCACCTAAATATTTTTTTTAATGGGAAAATTTAGGAAACCCTGACTCGGTGCCAAAGGCCACGTGTCCGTCATCACCAAAGTTGCCTCGGCTAGGGAACTTGGGTACGACTGGAGAAGGTCAGCTATGAGCACCCCCTCTCGCCTGGTCCGAAGACCGGCCTCTACTAACCGTGATATCTTGTTTTGAAAAGGTTATGTGTTCTTGTTCCGATTATTAGCCTAGAATTACTATGTTGTACGCATAGCAAACAAGTATAGGTCAAATTGCCCAAATTCGAACAAAACATTTCATGTTAGTTTTGGAAATGGTTTACTACTCGCAAGTAGGTTAAAATGAAGATTTTGCCACCCTCAAGTGGGCTTTAGAAAAGATGGTTTTGCCACTATCTAGTGGGCTTAAAAACTCACAGTTTTAATGCATTATTCCAACTCAGGCAATTTGACCTCCATCCACGGGCATTCAAGCAATTATATCACATAAGCAGCTAGCCTCATGGTAATCATGCTATTATGGCAACATTCACACCCGTGCGATATGCTGAAGCATAAAAGCTTACCTAGTACACCAACCCAAAACAGAAACTAGTTAGTAATCATATGCATGATCCTAGTTCATCTTTAGAATGGCTAATGCAGCACATTCAAACATGCAATCTAGACAGGCTCGGCTATTCTAAACATGGCATGTGAAATGCTACAACTAACATGTATTCAATTTGGAATTGAAATACAAATGCAGTTAGCATGATGTGCCGAACCCGATGCATGTAAGACAAATGTATGGATGCACGCATGCATAGCATAAGATATGCTAATTTTAAATATGCCCTAGTCTACCATCATAAGCAGGTAAATAAAAGGGAAGAAAGACGTAGGGTTGGAAGACATACGTACACGCACGCACACTTATTACACGATTGCCCTCACTCGGAGGGTCTAAAAGAATAATACAGACTGAATAATGAATTACTTATCTTAGCTAATTAATTATTACAGACCCTCTAATTTAAACAAATTAAATGCAGAATAGAGATGGTCGCAGCCCTGCCTCGGGGTGCGCGAATGAAGCATGCTTGATCTATCTTGCCCGAAAACCCATAGCCATAGCACTACTGCCTTTGTTTTCACTGCCTTGCTTCTCTAAAGACTGCCAAAGTCCCAGGGTATCTTCTATGAACACTGCAGAACACCATCAGCTAAGGGAAATGACCACCGGCCATGGTAAAATGCCATCGGTTGCTGATGAAATTATCGGCCATCCACCAATGGCCGGTCGGCACTAAATGTTGTCGGTCGGCAAAAACTTCCTGCAGAAAACAGTTTTGACAGCAACAGAGGACAGGCAGTGTATGGCATAGAATCTCAAGCACATGTAAGCATGGTCATGTTCCCTATCATGTATTGAACTCAAGGGAGCATGGCCCTTGATCCTTGGGCCATCAATTGTGCATGATAGCCTAAGGGACCAAGCTTGCCATTCAATGTAAAATGCATGCAACACACAAATGAGGACCAAGACCCTATCATGCCAACGTCAAGGGCCTCGATGACCAAGGGTTGAGATGTGTTTTGTCACTTGAAGTACAAACTCAACCCCCACACTAGGTTTGACACCCCAAACCAAGCAATATAATGCATGTATGCAATATGACTCAAGTTATGCAACATGGCTCAAATATTCAAATGAGGCTAAGTAAACAAACATGCCAAAATGTGATGTAAACTAAACATGCAAATGCACAATGCTAGGCATGCAAAATGCAATGCAATACACTCTAACATGTGAGTTGAGACATGAAATGCAACTAGTCAATAATATGCAAACATGCAAGTATGATACCGTGCAAGCATGAATCCAATGCAACATGATCATGCAATGGTGGTTCCAAATCACAAAAGGCAGGCCTCAACCCACCTGAAACAATGACCAGAAATGCCCAAAACAGTGGACAAATATTCATGCAAGCAATCATGCCAATAAGCAAAAGGACTAAGGCACAAAATGGAGCACTTTGCTACCATTAACAAGGCCACTCATGGCATGAACCAAGCAACCAAAAACAGAATTTCAGCATGCGAAATGAGCTCCAAAACTCACACACATGGCATCCCAAATGATCCAAACACATAGGCATACACAATGCACATTTCAAGGCATGAAATCACAACACTTCCAAGCATTAAAAGAGACACAAAGGACAATGTAAGACCACATTATATGGACTGAAACATGATATCAAATGATGCCAAATGATGATAATAAGCTTATGCTAAGCATGTTAGTGACCCACATAACTAAGGCTTACAAGCCAAAATGCAAAGCAACTATACCAAGCATGTCAAACATGACAAAATCAGTGGCCAACAGACCTAAAGCATGACAAATCATGACCAAAAGCTTCAATAATCTAAGCTAAAACATGAGGATATACTAGGCTAAACACATGCCACATTTCTAGGCAAGATAGAGAATTACAAAGCAAATATAAGATGCATGCTAAGGGCTACAAATCCAACCAAAGACAGAGATATAATATGACTAAAAGACACCCGAAAACCTCTGAGATGGGACCAAAAACAACCAAGCATGGATGTTGCCCTTTAAGCCAAAAACAAAGGTAAAAGAAGGACAAAGGGGAGAGGGGTGTCCCTCCCCTACGCAAGACTTCAAAATCACTTCATCACCACTGAAAATCCACTGGATTTCAGTGGTGAGAAGACCAACACAACAAAGTAAACAAGGCTTAAAGAAAAGGCACCAAAATAGGCCAAAAGAGGCCTAAGAGGGGGAGTTCGAACCCCAATCCCAAAACACCCTTAATTAAAGATGTTAAGCATGAAAATACAAGACTTTTTTATGTTATACACAAAGTTCAAATCAGCATGCAAGACAGGTAGAAAACTAGTGCAAGATTGGGAAAAATAAAGTAAGAATCTCACCCTTGAAGAACACTTCAAGAGCAGAAGCTCTAGCCACCCTTCTCTGACTAAAATCAGTCCAAAACCTCAAGAATCAACCCTCAATGCCTCTCAAACTTGAAGTAAGGTGTAATGGTGTGTGTATTAGTGCAAAAGTAAGGTCAAAATGCACTTTCTAGGCCTAAAAACACACACAAAGGATGAGAGAGAGATATAGAGAGAGAAGGTATAATACAGATATATAGATATAGAAGCTCTGGTTTTTTGGTTCAAAAGCTCTAACCCCTAACAATGGGAGAGGAGGGGTGCTTATATAGGCAAAGGCCAAGGTTCTAGGCTTCTCCAAGAAGCTAGATGAAAGGGGCAAAGGGTGCAAAGGGTTCTTGGCTTCTTGGAGAAGCTAATACAAGTTAAGCTTCTCAAGAAACTTGGCCAAAGGGTTCAAGCTTCTAGAAGGAAAAGGGGTTCAAAGGTTCACACCAGCCAAAAACTGCACGGGGAGGAGTGATGGTGCATTCCAGCTGGCACAGCTAGCATGCACCATGCCTCAAGGGTGCAAAGGAGTCACACCGGCCAGCAAAAGAGGTCGCCAGCAAAATAAAGTGCCGGTCGGCCAAATATAGTGCCGACCGGCCATTGGTTTTAAGAAACCATGGCCGGTGGCACCCATAAACAGCCGGTGATGTTAGGGGAAGGCCGATGGGATGTGGGGATGGCCAACAAGCCATTCCCTGCCCTTCAAGGCAAAAACACAAGTGTTTGGTGCCAAAACCAAACACAGAACAGTCGAGTTGAGAGATCCTGAGGCAAGGCGCACAGCCAAGACCTTCGGGAACTCAAGACGAACACAAACAAAAAGGATCACTGAGTGTTCAAGCGGTGACGTCCAAGCCTTGAGGACGGTCAAAAATGGGGTGTCTACAGTGGGCTCATGGGGCTCATTACGAATCTCGTTTCGATAATTTGAACCATTCATTTCATTAGGCAATTTGTATATTTCATATACAGAAAAAATTATGTGAATTTGATAACTGTAACTTGTTCAATTTATCGCGTTTTTAATAAAAAAATATTATATTTAAAAGTAATAATAATAAATTTTTTTGGTTAAAAATGTAATAAATTGAACAAGTTACAGTTATCAAATCGACTTCATTTTTTGTATAGATGAAATACAAAAAGTGTTCAAAAAAATTAACACTTTGTATTATCAAAACAGGAGCCGTGATAGTCCAAAATTTACACTGGAGGGGACCCTCCTCCATATTTATTTTATTAGACATAAAAAGAGAAATTCTAATACACATTTTAAATGATATATTATATCCACCCCTAGTTATGTTATTTTTTTTCTTTAGTCATGACAATATTTTAGTTAAAACTCATGACTTCTTTAGTTATGACTCATGGATTCTTTAAGAGTGATGCTATTAGCACCTCGTAAATTATTTTGGACCCCACATTTCTTTGGACCCACACTTATAAATTTTGAAACCTTTAAAATTTCTTCCTCCCTAAATAATACCAAAATTATCCTCAAACATTTCACCCATTAAATGTACACCTCCACATCCTAAAAGAAAAAACCACCCGTCCAAAAAACCTTAACAAAACCCACTAAAAAGAAGAACAATTTCATCCTTTTCAAAACCCACAAAAAAAAGAAGAAAAATATTGTCTATGTTCATATAAGCTACAACATGGTATAGCCTTTTGACTAACTACTACAGAAAGAGAGGGGGGGAGAGAGAGTGAGTGAGAGAGACAGACAGGTAGGCACCTTTATTTTTTATTTTTAATCTCGTTTGGGCCATTTGATATGCTGACTTGTGTAGACATCCCCGAATGCCCCGGGAGGATGAGTCCCGTTCCGTTCATCTTGGGCTCACTATAGTTCAGGACTCCAAATTGTTACGGTTCGTAATCTGAACCAAAGAGTCCAAATCCGGCAAATCGTTTTGAGAAAATAGATTTTTTGAAAAGAAGTGCCAAACATGGACTGCTTTGCCAGATACAGAGTCGCCACCTAAATATTTTATTTTGGGAAATTTAGGAAACCCTGACTCGTGCCTAAGGCCACGTGTCCGTCATCACCAAAGTTGCATCGGCTCGGGAACTTGGGTACAATTGGGGAAGGTCACTTCGTAAGCACCCCCGCTCGCCCGATCAAAGATCGGCCTCTACTAACCATGATATCTAGTTTTGAAAACATTATGCATTCTTATTGCAGTTATTAGCCTAGATTTACTATGTGATGCGCACAACATACAAGTATAGACTGGATCGCCTGAATTGGAACAAAACATTTCATGCTTGTTTTTGAAAGATGGTTTGCTACCCGCAAGTAGGCTCAAAATGCAGATTTTGCCACCCTCGGGTGGGCTTAGAAAACATGGTTTTGCCACTATCTAGTGGGCTTAAAACTCACAGTCAATGCATTGTTCCAATCCAAATAACCCAACCTTCCCCCACAGGCATTCAGGCAGTTATATCACATAAGCAAATAGCCTCATGGTAAGCATGCTATCATGGAAATCACTCACACACATGCAAGGATTCTAAAGCGTAAAAACTTACCAAGTACTCCAAGCCAAAACAGAAGCTAATTAGAAATCCATGCATGATCCTAACTATACAGAAATGCCTAATTCAACATATGCAAGAATGCAACTAAGATAGGCTCGGCTATTCTAAACATGGCATATGGAATGCTACAGCTAACAAGTATTCAACTTGGAATTAAAATACAATGTAGTGAGTTATGATGCGCCGAGCCCGGTGCATGCAAAATAGATGAATGAATGCAAACATGCTATCATAGTGTATGCTAATTGAAACATGCCCTATTCTAACCATCATAAGCTGGTAAATAAAAGGGAGAGAAAGACGTGGGGTTGGAAGACATACCTCACATGCACGCACACTTATTATAGTTGTGCCCTCACTTGGAGGGTCCGAATAAATAATATACAGTCCCAAATGAATAATTACAGTCCGAATAAATACAAAATCCTAATTAATTAACAAATTAACCAAGGAAAGTAGTAAATTAGCATGCAAGCTAGGGACTGCCTCGACTCTGCTCCGGATGATGAATGATGCATGTTCGGGTTGCCTTGCGCGGAAATCCATTGCGATGCCCCAATTAGCCTCTGTTTACAATTAAGCCTGGAATATTGTGCAAAGTCCCAAGAGATTGTCGGTTTCTAATTTGCTGCAACAGAGAGCAGGAATGGTGCATAGCAATGTATTTTCACATATGTATGCTTGACTACTCTTCAGGGAGCATAGTCCTCGATCTTCGTGCCACCAACCGTGCATCTCGATGCGTGATGGCCGAGGAGTCGATTTGCATGACTCAATATGGAATGAATGCACATGAAAACACAACAAGGCCTAAACTCCATCATGGAAAATCTGAGTGGTCATCGTGGGGAATTGAGACACGTTCCGTCACTCAAAGTACGAAACGTCCCTCGTTTCCCGTGCTCGGGCTAACTCCTATTCCAAACACAATGTAAATGAACTGGCATGCACTATGCAACTAATATACAACCTAGCATACACAATACTATGAAATGGCATACACAATGCTCGATGTAACACGACATACACAATGCTCTAACATGTAACCTAGCATACGCAATGCTATGAAATGAAATGGCATACACAATGCACAATGGACTTACACCAACATGAGTGGACCTCAGCCACACTCACATCAGCGGCCATAAGATGAAAATGAGACACTCGAGATGCGTGCACACGTGCACGCAAACCGAGGACCGACCCTAAGGCACAAATGCCACTCTAACAAGGCATGGCAAGGCATGAAATATGGCATACAAACATGTAAGTTCCAGCACTGAAATGTGATGCAAAAAGATCCCGAAACATGGAAACATGGCATACAATGCATGGAATGGTCCCAAAACTCGAAACTAGGCACATGTATTGACTTATAGCTATACAAAGCATGCATTATTTGATCATGAAGCATAAAGACAGAACTAAGGCAGTCCCAAAATATGAATATTTCTAGTTTAAAGCATGGCCAAAAGATGCTAGCAAGATGGGCTAAAATAGCATGCAACTTTGACTAACAAACATGGTTTACATGGCATGTATATGAAGAAAGTGAGAACTCATCAAACCAGTGAAAATCAGTGAACAAAATATGCCAAAATATACCCGAATAACTACTGAAATGCAGTCAATGCATGCAAAGATGCGGGGCTCCTTTGGAAGGGCATACAAGGGGTTATTAAGCACATGCATCAAGGACACTTAGCATGGAAAAATAAACTCTGGAAATCAAATATGATAGTCATAAAACTCATCAAATTGGCCCAAAAATCAGTCAACAAAGCATGCGAGATAGGGCCTCTTTGGAAGGCCAAAAAGACCATCAAACAAAACAAGGCGAGAGGGGGTCACCCCCCTCTGATTTTGAGGCTCAAAAATGCATCAAAGCCACTAAAAATCCACTAGATTTCAGTGGCTAAGAGGTCAAACCATGTCCAATGCAAGTGCTCTAATGCATAGCCCTAATCATGAAGGAATGAAGCATACATGAGGGAAGATGACCCCAAACAGAGAATAGACCTTAATAAAACATGAAGATGGTGTCAAAAAAAGACTTTTTTCAGTTTATGCCGAGATCCAAAAAAGCTCACAAATAGGGCTAATATATCATGCAAAAAAATAGCCCTAAAAGAGAGGATGAACAAATAGGGCAGCAAAAGACCTCAAACAGCAAAGAGCCCTTCAACAAAGTTGAAGATAGGCTCAAAAAAAGATACTTTATATTTTATGGAAAATCTCAAATATGCTCCCAAGTAAGGCTAAAATATGATCCAAAAATGGCCCTAAAAGAGAGATAGAGAGCAAGAGGCAGTAGATGGCCTCAAACAGTGAAGATCCCTTCAACAAAATTGAAGAGGGCCTTGAAATAAGACACTTTATAGTTTGGTGCGAAATGCAAAAATTCCTACAAACAGGTCTAACATATCATGCAAAATAAGGCCTAAAAGACGGATAGAACACAAAGGGTGAGTATAAAACCTCAAACAGAGAAAAGTCCTTAATCAAACATGAAGATGAGCTCAAAATAAGACTATTTCCAGTTTAGGTCGAAGCCCAAAAAAGTAAGCAAAAGGAGCTAAGATATAGAACAAAATAGTGCAAAAAAGGGAAACATAGGAGCTTACCCTTGTAGAACAACAACACAGCAGCTTTTGGTCCAAGGAAATGAGCTTCTAGCCTCTGAAAATCAGCCTCAAGGTGTTGAAATGGAGGATGGAGGTGGTAGGCTATCGGTTGGCGTGTAAATGGTGCAAGAACAAGGTGGTTTTGAAGCTTGGAAGGGAGGGATATGGAGGTTTGTATGCCAAGGCTCTAGCTAGTTTTTTGTAACCCTTAAAGATGGAGAAGGGGTGCTGGTTATATAGAGGAGAGGCCAAGGAAAAAGGGGAGGAAAAATCAATTCAAATTTCCCTCCCAAAAGGGTAGTCCCCCGGGCAGGGGTCTAGTGCAAAACAGCTGGCACAGCTGGCATGCACCAGGAGAGAGAAGAATGGCCGGCCAGGTTCAGGAGGTTCAGGTGGCCGGTCGGCCACCTCCCCTGGCCAGCCGGCCAGGTGCAAAAGGGTCAAGAAAATTTAGTGGCCGGCCACCCCCAAAAAGGTGGCCTCCCATGGGTGTACAACACAGCTGTATGGTCAAAAACTGGAAAAAGTGAACCAGAAGAGAGAAAAGCCAACTTTTTAGAGGGGTTCTGTAATGACCCCAAAATGCATATAGGAAGTCACCCTTATTTAATTAGGGGTTAATGTGTTTTAATTCAACTATATCTATCGGAATTAAAGAATTATCTGCTGAGTTATGGCGACCTTTATTGTATCGGCTTGGAATCTTTTACCCTCCACTCGAGCATGGGCTCATTTTTGACATTCTTAATAGTGTATTTGGAATGTTCTTACCTTATTTTGGGGTATTGTTTGAGGTGGTGGTATGATGGTAAAGTAAGATTGGACCAACGAATTTAATTCGAATAGTTAACCTATGATCAGCCGTCATTCATTTGTCCTTTTCTTTTTCCACATTTTGAATTTAAATGTGAGGTTAGAACCATTGAAAAGTTTATTTTCGGGGCTTCGATTTGGACACAAGAATGACCTAGAACGGAGTCCCGATGAGAGAGTTATACTCGTTTGAAGTTTTCACATCTGTGCTGGAAGCAGAGCCGCACGTGCGGGGAATAGCGCCGCACGTGCGGTCTGTGCGGGACAGCAGCTCCAAAAACGGGATTTTTGGACCATTTCTTGCAATTTCTTTTCCTCTCTTCTTCTTCTCCCCTCTTCCATGTCCAAAACCCTAGCTTCCAAAACCTTGATTTCCTCCACTTTTATCAACAAATCCTCCATGGATCTTGTATCAAGGATGGAGAACAAGAAATGGTCAACATTTCCAACCGATTGAATTTCAAAATTGAGGTGGAATCTCATCCAAGCTCACTCCTTTGTTTGTTCTTCGAGGTAGGGGTTCTAGATCTCCTCAATACTTACATCTATGGATAGATTTATGGTAACTTCATTATATTAATGCAAAAATCTTCATTTTTATCATCTAGGGCATATTATGAGATTTTGGGATTTAGAGTTTGAGATGTTAAAGTTAAATTGGTGGGTTAAAATGATGAATTGTGAATCCTAGATGTAGAATCATTGGGAAAATTGGAATTAAAAGTGGTGATTCAAGAAGTGTGAATTTTTGTTAAAAATCCTCATTTTTCTTGAAACCCTAGGTTGATTAATGATGATACCCAATGATTTGGCCCAAATTGAAAGTAGAATAATGAAATTGAGGTATTGAATTATATGTGTTCAAGTTTAATTAGAATTTGGAAATGTTTGAAAATCATGTTTAAAATTTGCGAATGAACTTTGTTATGAATATGGGAATTCATGCTAGCATGTGAAGGGAAAATTGGGAAAATAATCTATTAATGGTATGAATGATATGAACTTGGTTTTGGAATGTTGAAATGGGATTCAAGGATTTATTTCGAATTATGTTAAATTACAAATGGTGTTGATGAACTAAATGTTGACTTTTGTTGAAGTTATGTTGTGTTGAATAATGCTGACTTGAATGGTGATATACTATGATAAATGATGTTTGAATTACGTGAATTGTGTAGGGTCAGCTACAGGGGCGGACCAAGCACCTGAACCCTGTGAGTAGTAGTACTTCGATGTACCTTTAACTGTTAATAACTATTATTATTGACGTTATGATCTTCGTCGTAAGAATTATGTTGACATATATGCCATGTATGCTATGTGAGAAACATTGTGAACTCATGGAAACATCAAAGAAGTTGTGAAGTTATGTATGCTATGTGAGAAACATTGTGAAATTATGGGAACATTAAAAGATTTGTGAAATTATGAATATTTGTGAAATATGAAGTTATGTGGCCAAGGGCCATTTGTGAATTATGAATCTATGTGGCCAAGGGCCATTTGTAAAATATGAAGTTATGTGACCAAGGGCCATTTGTGAAGATCAAACCTATGTGGCCAAGGGCCGACTTGTGACTTATGAAGCTATGAGGCCAAGGGCCAAATTTGTGAACTTGTGAATCCAAAGGGCCGAAGGCCGATGTGATAAGTTGTGAATCTATGAAACCCAAAGGCCATTGTGAATGTGAGAACCTCTCAGGCCAAGGGCCGAACTGTGAAATTGTGAAACCGATAAAGTCATCTGTAATCTAATGAAAATGTGCTTACTTTTCGTTACTAATTATCAGGAATGTCCTGTTAACTTTACGTTAATTATGTCAATTTATGGGAATGATGTAACGGTTACCATTAGGACTCTGTTAATTACAAGGCAAGGCAACTATGTTAACATATAAGAATGATTAAACAAAGGTGTATGCTATTGATTAATAGAGCACGTAAAGTAAGTCATTTACCGAAAAGAATTTATGTTCATTCTTGAATGATGGATTCTGAGTAAATATAAGAGTAGCTATGTGCATCCATATGAATTGAAGTTATTTTGCTATGTTGCTTATAAATTGGAAGTTATTCAGAATCTACGTTATAAGTGCAAGTTTAGCATCATTGTGTGACCCTCATGAGAATGTGAATTAGTCTCTCATTGTTAAGCGTACGATAATGACATGATACAACAAGAAATGCTCTAGTTATGATATGTTCCGTTTGAATTAATGAATGATGTTCAAGTGTGTTTCAGGCATGTTTCCAGTATGTTACAAGCTCAAGTATATTCAGGTATGTTTCAAGTGTATGTTACAAGCTTATGTATGTTACAAGTTTATGTATGTTACAAGTTTAAGTCTGTTACAAGTTCAAGGATGTTACAAGTTCTTTGTTTCAAGGGCTTTATGCCAACTTTTCAAGGGCTTAACGCCAACTTTTCAAGGGCCTTAGTGCCATATGTTACAAGGGCTTTATGCCACATATTTCAAGGGCCTTAGTGCCATATGTTGCAAGGGCTTTATGCCACATGTTTCAAGGGCCTTAGTGCCATATGTTACAAGGGCTTTATGCCACATGTTTCAAGGGCCTTAGTGTCATATGTTACAGGGGCTCTATGCCACATGTTTCAAGGGCCTTAGTGCCATATGTTACAAGGGCTTTATGCCACAAGTTTCAAGGGCTTATAGCCACCATATTTCAAGGGCCTCGTGCCACCATGTTTCAAGGGCTTATAGCCACCATGTTTATGTTGCAAGATTGAACCTAAGGCCGTTATGTACTTAGCACAGAATCAGACTAACTATGTGAACTCTACATCTTTATATGCATTGATCTTTGTTATGTTTCAAGTTAAGCATCATTTTATTTATGTATTACTATTCATTGAGTCCGGCTCACTCTCTATTATGTCTGTTTCTGTAGGTCACCAATCAGATAGTCAGTCCTAGCCATGATGCCGCTTTCTTTTGTCAACCTTCGTGTGTCCAGGCACTATACACAGCCATTGATTTTGTTAAGCTGATAAGATGTTGGCTTTTTGAATGTCTATCTAAGAGTGATGTATATAGCTCTCATGTTTTTGTATATGCCCAATAATAGGGCTGGGTCTGTATATATGTATGTATATAACCAATGTTCAAGTGTATATTTTAGATTTTATTTGCTTGTTAAAAGTTTGTGATCCTGGCATGATAGTAGTAGCTCGATGGAGTTTGTTTCCAGTGTCAAATTTTAATATTTAGTGCTTCCGTTCAGGCCCCATATATATAGATATAAAACAGGTTAAGTGCCCGTTTCTGAAGTGGTCATGCCCAAACTTTTAGGGGCGGGTTTGGGGTGTGACAGGTTCAAAAGGGTCAAAAACAATTGATGGCCGGCCTATCCATATTGGTGGCCTCCCAGGTGTGTACAACACAATGGTGTGGTGGAAAGTCAGAAAAAGTGGCCCGGGAATGGAAAAAGTCAACTTTCTAGTGAAGAAAACCGGCGATAAAGAGCGATGAAGGAATAAAGCTGGTCTTCAGAACAATTGCTGGCCTCCCACCCTTCTACAACCTTTCTAACAATGAAAATAAGGTCTCCGCCAAAAATGAACCCAAACCGATGCAAAACGATAGTTCAAGGACCAAAACGCGCGGCCCAGGGCCCCGAAAACAAGCTGTTAAGCACTGGAGGTGGCGTTTGACCACGAAGTTGGTCTCTCGAGCCACAGTGTCCCTCAAACGGGAGGAAATAAGGTGTGTGCCAAAAACCAGAGCAAACGGAAGTGGTTAAGCGGTCCCGAACTGAGGCACATGGCCGACGACTCCGAAAACCGGGAACCGGGCTCCAAACGGGAAAAATGGCCCACGACCACAAAACGTAGCCTACGGCCACTAAGAGATGATCTACGAGACCTCTCCCTCCCTTTGGGAAGAGAAAATGAAAAAAACGGGACCCGGTTCGCAAACCAAGGCAAAGCACAAAAGAGTCCGGAAGTCCGGAGGCGAGGCTTGCAACCGAGATTCCGCAACTTCAGAACAAGCACAATATGCAACATCACCGAGCGCTCAGTTGGTGATGTCTGAGTCTTAAGGTCGGTCAAAAATGGGGTGTCTACAGTTGCCCCTCTTGACAAAACTCGAAAGTCATAAGTGACGAGAGTGAATGTCAAAGCCCAGAGACGACCCATTTTTGACAAGGCCGAAGACTCAGACAAACAGGCGAGAAAAACAAAAAGATGTGCCCGTAGGCATGCCCGCAGGCAGGGGGCAAAATGCAAAGCAGTTTGCACAAAGCCAGATGTAACTCAATGATCATGCGAAGCAGCAAGCTGTAATGAAGCAAATATTCACAATAGATGCCACAGTTTTAAGCAAGAATGCAAAGCGATACTACATTTCATGCTGTTGAAGAATGCGGAGAATCATTGAATTCTCACCACGTCTAACACAGAGAAGATACAATACCTGTGCGGCACGTCTGATCGCACCAACCTCAAATGAACCGTACATACAATATCGTGCCTGCAAAAGGAAGAAACTCAACAAGCACAACATAGTTAGCAACATATGTTCAGTGTGATATCGAATGCAAGCAAACGCGGTGTTGATGGGTGAGTGCATCGCAATGCGAGAAGCGACATGTGTGATAACGCGAGTTAAGTACAAGGGTATGACAACGCTCGCGCAGAACAGTGCAAGTGGTGTGCATGAGAATGCAAGCGACATGCATAACAATGTAGGATAAGTGTAAACTTGAATGCACATTTTGAAACGAAACAATGAGCAAAGCAATGCAAGTTTCGACGAAGGTGGCTCAATCGCGACCTCCGGTTTACCTCTCGGAGGGGTCACAACATAGTCAAAAAGGATACACCTTGATTTTGACGAGTAACGATGAGACACACATCGAAAGTTGGAGTTGAAGTTCCTACGGAGGGGTTTCGCAACGAAAAGTGCATTTTCCTTGTACTTTCTCGGGTGCCAGGGACTCCAATCATCACCAAAATTTGCAGGGACCTTGGAGACGACCTTGGGAAGGCTATCCGCAATGCTTGGTCCAAGGGGAAGGCTGCCGGCTAGGGTTGAGGGAGTGGGATGGCCGGCCGGCCACCTAGCCCAAATCCAAGGCAGTTTGGTCTTTCTGCTCTCTTTTCTTTAAATGTGCTTATCCAAAGCACTTGTCCTCATAACATTAGCTCTAAAATTTCCTCCTCTTCCTTCCTAGTCCGTTTTCCCTCTCAGATCTGTGCTCTATATGCGTTTTCCAACACCCCATGCAAGTTGTTTTCGCGAAATCTTTCAATTTTCGTCACTTTGAACCGATTAAATTTTGATTTCGGTGCTTCTTTTCTCATTTTCACCACTTGAGGTAAGTTTGTCTCGAAATTTGGAAGATTTTCTCGGGAGTTGACTTTTTCATTTTCTGAGAGTTGACTTTTGTTGACTTTTTCCAATTTTGGCTCATTTTGCTCGTTTTTGCTTCTTTTTGCAGATTTTTCGAGATGGCGGGTCATTTTCCCCAAGGTAGAGGTTCTCCAGGTGCCGGGGGTGAGCCAGACATTATTTCTTTACCCCCGAGGATCCGGCCATTCATTCCCGAGAGGTACGACCCTCCGGCGCACATCCTCCCGCAGGCGGTTTTCTACCATTTTACTAATTTTGATGATCGAGCGCCTAGGGATCTACTTTTGCGAGAGCCGGAGTCCCACCTCTCTCATCAGGCACGAGAGGTATTTACTCTATTTTTACATTTTCTGTAATGTATTCTGCATTTTCTGCGCATTTCATGCTTTTGCTATGTTTATCTGCTCGTTCAAGCACTCGGCTTGTTTTGAATGTTTAGTCTATAATACCGTATTCCGTTTGCATCTTGAACACACAGTTCAAACACTCTGACTTTCTGAACACGCGGCCCGTATATTGATTGTGAACACACAGCACACACTTGTTGAGAATTAAACATATAGCCCAAACTTTGAGATGAACACACAGCCCAAATTGAAGGTGAACACGCAGCACACACTTGTTGAGAGTAGAACACACAGCCCGAACTTTGAATTTCCGAACGCATAGCCCAAATTGAAGGTGAACACACAGCACACACTCGCTGAGAGTAGAACACACGGCCCACTGATTTTGAATTTTGAACACACAGCTCAAACACTTGACGTTGAACACACAACTCAAATTGATTGTGAACACGCAGCACACACTTCTTGTCAGTTGAACACGCAGCCCAAACTTTGAATTTCTGAACGCACAGCCCCAAATTGAAGGTGAACACGCAGCACACACTGATTGAGAGTTGAACACGCAGCCCAAACACTTGAATTCTGAACACACAGCCCATTGTTGAGGTGAACACACAGCACACACTGATTGAGAGTTGAACACGCAGCCCAAACACTTGAATTCTGAACACACGGTCCATTGTCGAGGTGAACACACAGCACACACTGATTGAGAGTTGAACACGCAGCCCAAACACTTGAATTCTGAACACACAGCCCATTGTTGAGGTGAACACACAGCACACACTGATTGAGAGTTGAACACGCATCCCAAACACTTGAATTCTGAACACACGGCCCATTGTTGAGGTGAACATACAACACACACTGATTGAGAGTTGAACACACAGTCCACTGATTTTGAATTTTGAACACACAGCTCGAACACTTGACGTTGAACACACAGTTCGAACTGATTGTGAACCCGCAGCATACACTGATTGAGAGTTGAACACGCAGCCCAAATTCTGTATCTGATTTGATTTTGCACACAGCTTATACATTTCATTTGCACGCAGCTTATTCATTTCATTATGAAACTAAATGCATGTGTTCATCCTGAATGCAAGTGACTTCTCGCGCTACGCGAGGATATGGCTCCATCACGGCGAGAGAGTGGTACGCAGAGCTCCCGAAGGCTATCCGGGATTTGGTTGACGTGGCAGGGTTTGGGTCTTTTTGCACTAGGATCTCCCGTTGTCCTGCTAGTAGGACACTGATGGGTGCTTTGGTAGAGAGAAGGTAGGACACCACCAACTCCTTCCATTTCTCTGCCACCGGGGACTTGACCATGACCCCATTTGACTTCACCGTACTGACGGGCCTCGATGTGAGAGGTTGGGCCATCCCATATAACGAGGATATGGGCTAGTGGGAGGCTGCCTGGATATACTTATTGGGGGCTCGCCTGCTAATTGACAGATCTTCGGGCATAGTCCAATACACCTGGTTTTCTTCCCATTTCAGGAGGGCGGAGATGGAACCTGAAACTCCTGAGGATGTGGCACAGTATACCCGTGGATTTCTGATGTTCCTCTTCGGGACCACTCTATTCACTAATAGGGGGAACACTGTCGGGCTCTATCTGTTGAGTGCCCTAGTGGACCTATCACAGGTCAGTCGATATGATTGGGGCGGCGCCAGCCTGGCTACCCTCTATTGCTATATGAGCGCGACCTCCCGCGGACGGGGGAACATGGTTAGCAGCTATTGGAGGGCCTGGGAGGTACTTTCTGCCCTCTTGATTTACATTTCTACTTCTCATTACTTGTACATTGCACACACGGCGCACTTTACATTCCGTACCTTGCACTTTGCTCTCAGTATTTTGTATTTACATTCTGCACTCAGCATTTTGTATTCTGATGGCTACTACTTTGTTTTTCGCAGCTATGGGTCTACGCGTACTTCCCGACGCTAGCCCCAGGGCTTGAGGTGGAGGTGCCTCTCACGACCCCTTATTCACTCATATTCGAGGGCCAGCAGCGGCCGAGGTCTCGGGAGTCTTTCCTCTACCTACTAAAAGATTTTGATACAAAGGCGTCAGAGGTATTTCGGAACTCTCAGTTCTTCATATTTCTGATCTTTGATTTATCTTGCACATTTACAATTTCTGATTAGCTTATACATCGGTTATCCGCAGATCTCGCGGCAGCCCTGGGTGCCTTTAGGCAGAGATCTCCGATTTCAGTTTGCCAAAGCATGGGGTGCCTATCAATATGGGATCCTCTTCGAGGGGCCAGTTAGTAGGGCCTGGTTTTTAGGGGATCGCTTCTTGCGTCAGGTATGGGGTTACCCTACTCAGGACCTTCCTTCAGCGCCTCTAGACGACATGTAGACCGCTGATAGGCTCTCTCCTCAGGATGTCATTAGTGCTATGCAGGGTACCGATGTGTTCTTACATCTGGAGCAGGGGGAGTATGCGACCTATCGTTACACATACTTGATGCCTCCACTGACGAGGGTCCGTACTCCGACGAGGAGGTCCGCTGGTATGCCTTCATCGAGCCGGGCTCGGATTGCAGATGTCCCTTCCACCAGCAGGGCTGGTACGTCTAGAGGTGGGGGTGGACTGGTTCCCCCAATTCCTCCGACTCATCATCATCCTGGATGGCCAGATATGCCGACTGAGCTGATAGGATGGCGATATGGGACATCCTACCCGATTCCGATAGAGCCTCCTATGCCTGACCACCGATACGTCAATGACCCTGACTCACCACCGGTATGTTCCACTGTTTTCCGTTTATCACATAGATACTTTGGCATTTGTTTATTCATTGATGACTTGAGCTTGTATCTGCAGCCACCCAGGGAGTACATAGATGAGATGCTCGGGATGGTAGCCTCACTTGAGGGCATGGTCCTACGGAGAGAGGCGCAGTTGTCCCTCATGGGTGTCCAGGTACCCTTTAGTTTTCTTACATTTATCATACTTCTGATGACATGCCGATCTTGAACATTTTACTGCATTGATAGGCTGCCTGTGTAGAGCACATCTGACACACACCGCATTCATGTACCATATCTGTATGCGCCCACTTCATGTAGTTTTCTTGCATCTGCATCTGATACACATATTTTGGCTGATGTATTCAAATTGTATTCTTCCTTTTCAGATGCTGCCGATATATACCGTGCCACAGTCCGGGCCACCTGGGCCTTCTCGAGGAGTTGGGCCATCTAGGCCTTCTCGAGAAGCCGATAGAGGGGAGTCGTCTCACGGACGAGGCAGACGCAAGGCATACATCATAAAGGAGGAGCCCAGCGAGGAGGAGGAGGAGGTTGCAGATCCCCAGTCAGAGATATCTGCTGACAGAGAGGGTGGCTCCGATCCTGGTTCCGGTAGTCGAGATGAGGCTGAGGAGGGTTCCGAGGATGGCAGCCCCGACTTAGATGATGGTGATGATGGTGCAGAGTCTGTTCCACAGAAGAGGACGAAGAGGGCCTCTCATTCTTGCTCTTGAGAGCATCGATGCAGTTGTTTCATGCTTTATTTACCTTTTTCCTAGTAGTTGTAGCACATTGTACATTGTTAGGCAGTTTTATTTTTTGTAAAACTTGTACCCTTGTTGTAAAATGTTGTAACAAAGGAAGCATGATGGAATGAAACAGCTTTTGAAAAAGTGTTGTATTTTATGCTCTTAGCATCGTATCGCATCATTTTGTACCAAAATGAGATTGAATGGAAATGTACAATGTGTATTTGCCAAGTCAGGTAGTGAACCGACGCAAAAAACTAAACAACTTAACTTACTAAGAAATAACAAAACCTTAGCAAGTTTACAACTCGATAAGCAAGACACAACAACGCTGATTTAAACAAAGAGTAACGACTCAAAATACAAAGCTCGACAACTATGATAAACAAGACTTGATAAACAAAACAGCTCGACAAACAAAGCAACAACTCGATAAGTAAAACAACAACTCGATAAGCAAGGCTTAACAACAACTCTATGAACAAAGTGCATTTCGGACGATCTGGGTGACGGAACGCATCCGAAACAGAGGGAGATGGAGGCCTTCGACACTCCCGATGCATGGAAATGCTAGGAACTTTCCTCTAGAGGGTAGAACAGGACCAAAGGCACACTTTGTAGCATGGCCGGCCACCTTTGGGAGCTGGCCGGCCAACTTTTTGCATTTGATGGAAGAGGGGTGGCCGGCCTACCAGAAAAGGTGGCCGGCCGGCCACCTACCTTGGCAGCCACCAGTTTTTCGACATGTGTCCCCCGAACAGTGCCTTATCCTCTTTAAAAGTCCCATCCTCGTAGTTGATTCATTTCATCTCAATTTTGCACAAAAAATGGAGGCGTTTCTTGTCAAAAATCTCACAGCTTGGATCGCCTCTCTAGATGGCTCGGAAAAGTTGAACTTCCGGGGCTTCGGCTTGAATGCACTATTCACGCTGAGCCGTACTCCGCTGCACCTTCCCTTCCTTCATGCCGCGGCGAGGTTTTGGAACCCAGTAACACATGTTTTTAGCTTTGGCGGGCAAGAGGTATGTCCAACTTTCGAAGATTTTCAAGTTTTGATGGAATCTGAACGCTATGAAGAAATTTTGCCTCAGTTTCGCTTCGGCCACGCCCAAGCTTTAGGACGGATGTGTGGGCTCACCATGCATGACACTCGGTCTCTGATCTGCAATGGGGAACTAGACATCCTCGGCTTGATTCATTGCTTTTCTGATGCCGGTGACCGTGGCAACCATTATTGGCAAGGTTTTCGGTGACACGCACTTTGCTTGTGCATACTATCTCACTTTTTGCTTGCCCCAGGCTTCGGTGGATCTAGCATTCGTCTGATTGAGGTTGCTCAAGGCTTGAAAGAAGGGAAGAGCTGCATTGCCATGACATTGGCCGAGACACTGATGGGTTAGATGCTTTCTATCGCCAGGAGGCGACCAGATTTGCGGGGGGTCCACTGCTGCTGCAGGTAATGTTTCCCACCCAATCTCATATATATATTGCTCACGTCACTCGGCCCTCGGGCTCGATTTTTTTTTCTCATTTCCTTACTTTTCTCTCATCGTACATCTCTCTATTCTTTATTATCTCATTTTTCATCCCTCCCCAGGTATAGTTGATGGATAAATTGCAGGTTGTGGACTCTTGCCCAGCCTACTCAGTTCGCGGCTACTTCTTTCAACAATGCCTAGTCGATGCCTTTGATGAGGGATGGTGGTTTGATTGGATGTGCAATTTGTTTGCAGATCGCATTGCTTGGCGCTGTCATTGGCTCAATCTCCCGGCAATGAGCTATAGCATGTCCCGGCAGACTGGGATCTAGTTGATTGGTTTGACTCACTGTGTGTTCTACTTTCCGTTCCTGCCCAAAGGGGCTTGGTCATGATCGACTTGCCCGCCAGAGGGGATAGAGTATCCCGCCACATTCTTGCTCGAGGCGCCACTGTCTGCAGATGCAACAAAGATGGAGGACTAGAGAGCTCCTAGCCCCCGCTCCCATTTTCAGTTGCACTTTGTCTGACGAGTGCTTGGATTGGCTCAATGAAGAGGCACAGATTGGGCCCAGCTTGGCATCGGAGGCTTCGACCAGCTCTGGGAGGGGGCGCAGGGACACCTGACTTATCTATGCCCCGGATTTATTGCTTCACCAGTACTTTCAAGTTTTCTTTATGAATGTAATAAAAAGCAACTTCAATTTGTATGCAAGAGCAGGAGAACTCTGTATTGAAATCAAAGAAATTGAAGGTTGTGGGTACTAAAAATTTTCCGCTTTGGTCCAGAAATGGTCTAAGTTGTAAAAAGATTAATTTGAACAAAGTCAACTTTTATTAAAACTTTTCAAAACCATTTTCGATATGGATCAGAACTGGACACGCCTGAGATCTATCACTGAGATACACAACCCCGGATCCTAGCAACTGGAAAGTTGCCCCTAGTCCAATAGTACCAAGAAGATCGCACAAAGAACGGAAAGTTGCCCTAGTCCGAAAAGTACCAAGAAGATCAGACAAAGAACAAAGTTGCCCCTAGTCTAAAAAGCACTGCACCGGAGATCACGATGAATGCTGATAGACAAAGATGACTGAGACGATCAAATGGACAAAGTTGATCGGGGAAAAGTTTATGGCTGAACTTCAGGATGAAGTTGCCTACGTGTCCCAAGGATGGGAATCAAGGATTACATAGTTCAGGCTTGGGTTCACTCGGGTATTCTTACTCTCCTTTTATGCTCTAACTTTTTCCAAGGCCGCCCTTTGCGGGTTTTCAACCCTGCGAGCTCAGTTTTTATAATTTCAAATTTTTTGTGCTCTGAGTTTTGCCTAGGTCGCCCTTTCAAGTTTTCAGCCTAGCGAGCCTCTCAAGGGTAATATTTCTTCAACTTGTCCATATTGATCGGTTGTGAGAACTCTAGGCCATCTAGATCCATCGTAACCACGCCTCCACCGACTGTGATAGACTTAATGATGTAGGGACCACCCAATTGGGTCGAACTTGCCCTTGAGTCGTGAATGGGAGCTCGGTTGTCCTTGAGCACCAAATCTCCTTCCTTTAGATTCCTCGACTTAACTTTCTTGTTGAAAGCTCCGCAATTCTGACCGATAACCGTGAACATGGTACAAGGTTTTCATTCTCTCATCAAAGAGCATGAGTTCCTCAAACCGCTCAAGGCTAACTGCCTTCGCTATTTGACACTCACCAAGATCTGCAATGACGGAACCTCAATCTCGATAGGTAGAACGGCCTCCATCCCATAAACTAATGAATACGGAGTCGCCCCAGTAGAAGTTCTAATTGAAGTCCGGTAACCCCACAGAGCAAATGGCAGCTTATCTGGCCAATCCCGATAGGTTTCCACTATCTTCTACAGTATGTGTTTGATGTTCTTGTTGGCAGCTTCAACCGCTCTATTAGTTTGCGGCCGATATGTGGATGACTTATGAAAAGCCACATTGTATTTTTCCAACAAGTCAATCACTTCCTTCTTGAAGTGGGAACCGTTATCTGAAATTATCTCGTTTGGGACTCCGTAGCGACAGATGATGTTGTTTCTGATAAACTTCGCAACATGTGAAGCTTTCAACACCGCATAAGATTGGGCCTCGACCCACTTCGTGAAATAATCTATCGCGACCAGGATGAACTCATGCCCATTCGACCCCTTCGAGTGATGCCACCACATCAATTTCCCAGACCAAAATAGCCATGGCGAAGTCATATTGTACAGCTTCGACGACGGAATGTTCATGCGATTTGCATGAATTTGACATTTGTTGCATCGCCGAACAAAACCGATACAATCCTCCTCCATGGTGGACCAGTAGTAACCCTGTCTAAGGATCTTCCGTGCTAGCATTACTCCGTTCATATGCGCACCGCATTCCCCTCCATGGATGGCCTCCATTAGGCGCTTCGATTCTTCGGCATCGACACACAACTTATGCATTCCCAGATGACCTCTCTTATACAGCTTACCCTCACAGATGATGAACTGAACGGCCATTCTTCTGATTGCCCTTTTATCCTTGGCATTTACCCTTGGCGGGTATGCTTCTTTCTCTAAAAAATTCCAAATGTCGTAATACTAGGGGTTTTCGTCCTGAGCCTCATCTATATCAGCAATCGACTCGTAAGCTGGTGCAAATTTCTGGTCAATGATGACTGGACGCATCCGGACTCCGAACGGGATGTCTATCATGGAAGATAGAGTTGCTAAAGAATCTGCGAACCTGTTGTTTTCTCTTAGTATATGAGCAAAGTTTAGCTTCTCAAACCGAGGAATTAACAAATCCAAGGTCTGGTGGTACATCATCATTTTCTCTTCTTTGACTTTCCAATCTCCTTTTGCTTAAGACACAACAAGGTTCGAGTCCCCGATGACGTCCGACCGTCTTGCCCCTAGTTCCAGGGCTGCTTCTAAACAGGCAATGCATGCCTCATATTCTGCTTCGTTGTTCGAGACTTTGAACCGGAGTTTGAAGGCTAGAGGGATAGGGGAATTGTCGGGTGT
Source organism: Camellia lanceoleosa (assembly GCA_025200525.1). Classification (NCBI taxonomy): domain Eukaryota; kingdom Viridiplantae; phylum Streptophyta; class Magnoliopsida; order Ericales; family Theaceae; genus Camellia; species Camellia lanceoleosa. Next base: position 75,678,807 of record CM045767.1, on the reverse strand, counting down.
TATCAGCAACACCCCTATCCTATACCCGTACTGATTTGACGCTCCGTCAAAGTACATCGTCCAAGTTTCATCGTCGATGTGCAAAATGGCTTCATCTGGGAATAAGTACTCAACTGCTTCTCCCCCTTCCACTGGATGATCGGCTAAGAATTTCGCCATCGCTTCTTCCCTTGATCGACTTATGCGTGTTACATATTTCAGATCGAATTCGGAGAGCAACAGCAACCAATGAGCTAGCCTATCTGTAAGTGCTGGTTTCTTGAAAAGATATTTGATGGGATCGAGTCGTGAAACCAACATTACGGAGTGAGCTAACAGGCAGTGCCGCAGCTTCCTGGTAGCCCATACTAAAGCTAAGCAAGCCTTCTCCAACGGTGTGTAGCGAGTCTCATACTCTAGTATCTTCTTGCTCAAATAGTAGATGGCTCTCTCCACTTTGTCCTCTCATTCTTGCGAGAGCATACAGCCCATTGTGGTCTCAGTCAGTGAAAGGTACAATATCAACGGTTTCCCCGGCTCTGGCGGCGACAACACGGGCGGGTTCTGTAAGTATTCCTTGATCTGTTCAAAAGTAGCTTGGCATCGGCCATCCCATTGGAATTTCTTTCCTTTCTTCAGGAGGCTAAAAAGTGGTTCACAAGACAAGGTTAATTTTGAGATAAACCGTCTTATGAATTGCACTTTACCTAGAAAGTCTTGCACCTCCTTTTCAGTCCTTGGTGGGGGCATTTCTAGGATGGCCTTGATTTTGGAAGAGTCGATTTCGATACCTCTTTGTGTAATCAGAAACCCCAAAGATTTTTCCCCCAGAACACAATGTACATTTCGAGGATTCACCAAGAATTTAATTCTTCGATCCTTTGAAAGAACTTTTGCAAGGCAGTGTAGTGGCCCTCTCTTTCTTTGGACTTGACAATCATGTCGTCCACATACACCTCAACCTCTTTATGGATCATGTCATGCAATATTGTGGTCGCGGCCCGTTGATAAGTAGCTCCAGCATTCTTCAACCCAAACGACATTACTCTGTAGTAGTATGTCCCCCACGGGGTGGTGAATGCAGTCTTTTCCCAGTCTTCAAGTGCCATCACTATCTGATTGTAGCCGGAGAAGCCATCCATGAACGAAACCCACTGTGAAGTCCACTAATTCATCAATATGCGGCAAGGGAAAGTCATCCTTCGGACTGGCTCTGTTCAAATCCCTAAAATCCACGCATACCCGATCTCGCCATCCTTCTAAGCATCAAACAATGTTGGCCAACCAAGTCGTATTCGGATACCAAATAGAAGCCCGCTACGATTTGCTTGGTGACCTCTTCTTTGATTTTGAGAGCCCAACCGCGGATCCTCCCGAAGTTTCGCTTTGACAGTCGGGCTTTGGGGTCAAGGGGATCCGGTGCATAATCTCAGATCGATCCTGTGCATGTCTTCGAGGACCACGCAAAAACATCTTTGAAATCTTTTAATAAAGTGACTAAGCGCTCGCATTCCTCCAAAGACAACGTGGACCCGATCTGGACCAGCCACGGGTCCTCCTCAGTACCAATATTCACAGTAGTGATTTCATCCATTAAAGGTTTAACAAATCTCTCCTACTCTTGTTCAATTAAGCGTTGCAAAACCGGAGGAATTTCGTCCTCGTCGTTTTCATCAAAGTTTTGAAAGTTTGAGTTAATGCAATAAATTAAAGGCACAGAAAAGTACTCAGAAACCACAGTTACTTGATTGTCATTAAGCACACCCAAATCGTCCGATTCCTCAGTTACAACAGACTCAAAAGAGAAAGAAAAAGACAACCTGGATAAAACTGTGGCACCCAGGTTATCATCCCCAAGATTACTAGACTCAGACTCAGTCGAGCTGGAACCTGATTCCGACTCACAAGACTCGGTGGAATCAGATTCCTACCACTACCCGAATCTTGTCACCGACAAAAATCCCTCTTCGTATTGCCAAGTGAGAGAGGGTGCAATAGATGCATCCAAAATAGTTGACGGTAGGCCCACAACCATTTCATTCCTGATCATGAAAACTGAGAAGTTATCCCCCAAGCACTTCTGGTCGACCGGAGGATCTGAAAGTAGACAAGCCAATGCTACCCCCATTTCAATTTCAACCTCTAATCCAATCGCCTTACATCGCTCAACTCACCGATGGGTCTGCTCTTCGGCAACGTCATCCCCAGATAATTGTAGGTCAAAGAAAATCTCGAAGCCTGGCACGCACTTCTTCTCCGCGTTCAGCCATGGCTCTAGTAAGCCACAAAACGGAAAGTCCTCTCCCTCCCGGACGAAGCGTCCGTTTAGGGTACCCTGAATAGGCCGGTGCATTAAGTCAAAAGGCTTCCCTGCCTTCTTCGCTCTGGCTCTTTCGGCCATTTCCTTCCCCTTTCTTATCTAATCTTCTTTGGTGGGCTGATAATCCAATCCAAAGGTATGGGGGTTGTGTGGCACTTCGGCCAATGCTGCGACGCCCTTCCGGTCACTCCTTCCTAATCCCATCCCAAGGATGTGTTGTAGCTTGTTCATGAGGTATACAGATTGAGCACTGACATACACTCCCTCATTAACAGCCATGACGTTTTGCACAACCCGAGCCTCAGCTAAGGTAAAACCTGACATAAACATGTCCTCCATGCCGTGCTCGATTTCTAGGACTGGTGTAGATACCTCCGGAGGTGGATGGATCGATGAATTCCCGAAAACAATGGCTACTCCCTTTCCATAGGGGTATTTCACCATCTGATGCAGAGTGGACGAGACTACCTCACTGGTGCAACCACTACCACCGCCTAAAAGCAAAGTTGAAAGTGGCGGAACCTCCAAGACATGGAAATCTATCTCATGCCGCCCCGCCCAACTTTGGTCTCGATCTTTATCGCCCCATGACTTCTCAAACTTGTGTTGTCATACGCCGACCAATTCGGCCGTTGGTATAAAGTCCGCGGTCTTCAAACCAATGGCATAGGCTGTCCTTGCCGGGCAGATGTTGATGGCGGACCCGGTATCAACAAGAACCACCGGTATCCATTTATTTCTACACTCCACAGAGATGTAGAGTGGCTTATTGTGGTTTGCACCCTCAAGTGGTTGTTCCTTGTCAGAAAAAGTCAGCATCGGGGTAGCTCCTCCCAGAAAGACCAATCCAACTAGTTGCTCTGGTGTGGTATCTATGGAGAGTTTGGCCTTGTCCATAGCAGATAGAACAGCCTGTCTGTGCACTCGTGATGCCATAAGCAGTCCCCAGATGGAGATGTCTGCTTGTATCTTCTTTAGCTGCTTCAATACAGCTTCTTCTTGGATCTGCTTCTCTTTCTGCTTTTTAGTTTCCTTGTCTTTCCCAAATGCCTCTGGTTGGTCTAGGTGCGGGGCCTTAAAGTACCGCCCGCTTCTTGTCATGTGATCAACTTCATCGAGATACCAGGTGTCGTCTGGTTGATTGCTCCCCCAATCCTCGTCTGTGTGGGCAAGACATAAATCATCTTCTTCCACCACATTCCGTTGGCATTCAAAAGGCACCTGTCTGGCTCCGGCATGATTGTACTCGCAGCACTTTCAACCCACATGCTCACAACATCTTCTGTCCTTGTACCCACAGCATTTTCAATCCCCTCATGGGTTTTGGCTCTCCCGGTTCCCTCAGAGCCCTGTTGTTCTACCCGCCAAGCAGCTTTGTTGTTCACTTTCTCAGATTCACAATGCTCTGTCTCCGAAGCGAAATTCTTCATACCGCGCCTCCCAAGAATGTACTCTGACTTCCGGCCCTTCCGGCCACAACTGATACCCTCGCCCCTGCCGAGCCCTATTGGAACTCTACAACATCCGGTTGATCATCCAGCCATCCGATAGCCTCTGTCGATTCCTCATACTCAAACCAGTTGACTGCTGCATCCCCTGATTCTTGGTCATTGAAGAATTGGAGTTTGGCAAAGTCCTCTTCCACTCCAGTAAATCCTCTCGTCTCGCTCAAATCCATCCTCGATCACACACGCTCCTCTCTCTGGCAATTCTACACTTGGCTCAGACTGGCCCGCTGACAGAATATAGTTGCTTGGATCGTAGGCTTCCCTAGCAAAATTCCTAGACTGCTCAAACCCTGACTCGACCATTCCATTCTCTTCTGTAATCTCCCCTACACCGTCTTCAACGGCCACCACCATTGGCTTAGGTTGGGTTGTGGAGTTGTCCATCATGCACAAAAGGTCAATGCAATCAGGAAGGAGCACCTCCGGCTTAGGTAAATGGGAAGGAGTGATATAGATGCTAGGATCGTAAGACACGACCCCAGTCTAGATAAAATTAATTCTTTTGGGAGGTGGAGCTTGGTTGTGTGTGGGGAGTGGGTTGGTTGTGACATTGGGTCTTTCTGGTGGCAAAATCACCTGTTTGTCAACGAGATCTTGAATCTCGTGACGCAATCTGAAACATTGGTTGGTGTCATGACTGTGTTGCTGGTGATATGCACAGTATTTGGCTGGGTTATGAGTGGGGGGTAGTGGATTCGGTAACGGCCTCGGCTCCAGGGGTTTTAGATGCCCTTTTCTGATTAAGACTCCTAGAGCCTTGGACAGGGGCATGTACAAAGGGGTGAAGGTTCTTTGGCCTCTGGGTTGGTATTTAGTGGTTTGTGTATTGCTTCCGGATGCACCGGAGAAGGGTGTGGCTGCCATGGGCCTTGGAAGGGGAGGGGGAATGGTGGCGACCATGCTTACCTCCAAAGTTCTTGCAATAGCTTGGCCACTGGCTCGAATGCATTGTTGTTGCGGTTAAAGGTTCTCCGTGGTTGCTTCTGTCTTGGTCAATCGACCCTATTTCATCGTGATCTTCAATTTGTACCCCATCTCGTAGATCCAAAAGGTGGGGAAGGAGCACAATCATTTTTTGCATCATTGGCCGGAGATTGCGACAATCATCCCGATCCGTCTTTATCAAGGCCTTAAAGTCATCATCGAGGCCTTCGCCCTCCACCGGATCACAAAATCCGAGAAACTCTCTTTGGGCTCCTGCCTTGTTGTTTCGAGATCACGAGTTGTAATCTCAATTTGGGTGTTGTAAGAGTATTGTGCAACAAAGGCCTCGGCCATTTCATCCCAACTCCGCTTGACATCATCCTCCAACTTCGCATACCAGATAGTGGCCACTCCTGACAGGGTCCGGCCAAATAGCGAAAGCTTCTGGGGTCTGGTGAGGCCCATTGACCGTAACATATCTAAGAATAGCCGGAGGTGGACCATGGGATCACTAGATCCGTCGAAGCGATCGATCTGCGGCATTTTGAATCTATCCGGCAGCATCACAGCCACATCGGTATATCCATACTCGATATCCGGGATAGCTTTTACCCCCTGGGATTTTTTGAATAGCTTCTTGAGCTTGCTCAATTTCAAGGTCTTTAGAGGGTCTACTTCAACTCAAGGAGAGTCCGGGTGGTTGACGGGTGTATGTACTTTGGATAATTGAGATGGAAGCGGGGGCGGAGCCGGCCCCGTTGGGATGTCTGTGTCCTCCTGAATGGCATGGACATTTGGCAAAATGTTCTGGGCATTTGGTAGGACATTCTGGGTAGTTGGTGTCTGCTCGGGTAGCGGGACCCCTGGTGGGGGAGGAATTGGGTGTGAGGCTGATGCTTCGCTTGTCCGTAGCTGTAATTAGCTCACCGCTAGGCCATGATTGTGGCTCATTGCTTAGAGAACTCTACTTGGCGAATGCCCTCCTCTGATTTGCATCATACTCTCTTGGAGTTGACGATCATTTCTTCCATTCCGCCATATTCTCGCTGATCCCATCGACCGACCGGTATATGTATCTCTATGGCGTAAACCGAGACCTCGACCGATCGCTCACCGCTAGGGTAGGCCATTACCTCGTAACCTCTCGCCGCACACACCACGCTTTCGCCTTTTTCTCGACAAATCAGGTAGAGAATGGAACATCGTCGTTCACAACCAGATCCTCGTGATCGATTGAGCCGACGACCTCTTGTCCAAAGTGCTTGGGGAATATCTGCTGGGTCGGAAGCAATTGTGCTAAAACTGCCCTAGCAAAAAGATAAATAAAGCAATAAAGAAATAAATAACCAGATAAACAAACAGTATAACAGCTTAAAATAAATACACAACACACAGCTGGGTATAACAACACACGGTCGATAAGCTGAATACACACTGTCCTCAAACACTTATCATTATCCCTGAATCACTGTCCCCAAAATTGAATATGGTACTCGCAGATAACTGATTCTCAAACACTGACTGATGCCCGCAGGCCTGATGCCCAAACTCGTAAACTGATACATGCATTTCCCTATAGAAACGCACTCTAAAAGCACATAACAAATAAGTGATAGCCAAAACACCCCTATGTTGGGGTAGGGTTTCCCTGTCCTATTTTGTCAGGAGCTAGGGTTTCACTACGCACACAGCGGTTTCAAACAACCTATATCGGGTAAACAACCTGTCCTAGCTTGGAATGGTCACTATGGATTCCGAACATGCACTAGGTCGAATGGTCAAAAGGGTGCCCCGGTAAAATCGAGGTTTTTGTTCCCATACTGGCAAAGCCTGTAACCGGTCAACCTTACGGCACGCAGCCTCAAGCTAACCGCTCAAGAATAGCAGATGGCAAATACGGTGTCCAAGGCGCACCAATGCAAATGCAATGCAAAGGAACACACAAGTGTAGTCAAAACCAGATATCATGAGTTCGAGTCAAGTTCTCTAAATCCCCAGCGAAGTCGCTAGAAACTGTAGACGTCCCCGAACGCCCCGGGAGGATAAGTCCCGTTCCGTTCATCTTGGGCTCACTACAGTTCAGGACTCCAAATTGTTACGGTTCGTAATCTGAACCAAAGAGTCCAAATCCGGCAAATCGTTTTGAGAAAATAGATTTTTTGAAAAGAAGTGCCAAACATGGACTGCTTTGCCAGATACAGAGTCGCCACCTAAATATTTTATTTTGGAAAATTTAGGAAACCCTGACTCGTGCCTAAGGCCACGTGTCCGTCATCACCAAAGTTGCCTCAGCTCGGGAACTTGGGTACGATTGGGGAAGGTCACTGTGAGCATTCTTCGCCCGATCAAAGATCGGCCTCTACTAACCATGATATCTAGTTTTGAAAACATTATGCATTCTTATTCCGGTTATTAGCCTAGATTTACTATGTGATGCGCACACCATACAAGTATAGACTGGATCGCCTGAATTGAAACAAAACATTTCATGCTTGTTTTTGAAAGATGGTTTGCTACCCACAAGTAGGCTCAAAATGCAGATTTTGCCACCCTCGGGTGGGCTTAGAAAACATGGTTTTGCCACTATCTAGTGGGCTTAAAACTCACAGTCAATGCATTGTTCCAATCCAAATAACCCAACCTTCACCCACAGGCATTCAGGCAGTTATATCACATAAGCAAATAGCCTCATGGTAAGCATGCTATCATGGCAATCACTCACACACATGCAAGGATGCTAAAGCATAAAAACTTACCGAGTACTCCAAGCCAAAACAGAAGCTAATTAGAAATCCATGCATGATCCTAACTATATAGAAATGCCTAATGCAACACATGCAAGAATGCAACTAAGATAGGCTCGGCTATTCTAAACATGGCATATGGAATGCTACAGCTAACAAGTATTCAACTTTGAATTGAAATACAATGTAGTGAGTTATGATGCGCCGAGCCCGGTGCATGCAAAACAGATAAATGAATGCAAACATGCTATCATACTGTATGCTAATTGAAACATGCCCTATTCTAACCGTCATAAGCTAGTAAATAAAAGGGAAAGAAAGACGTGGGGTTGGAAGACATACATCGCACGCACGCACACTTATTACAGTTGTGCCCTTACACGAAGGGTCCGAATAAATAATATACAGTCCCAAATGAATAATTACAGTCCGAATAAATACAAAATCCTAATTAATTAACAAATTAATCTAGGAAAGTAGTAAATTAGCACGCAAGCTAGGGACTTCCTCGACTCTGCTCCGGATGATGAATGATGCATGTTCGGGTTACCTTGCGCGGAAATCCATTGTGATGCCCCAATTAGCCTCTGTTTACAATTAAGCCTGGAATATTGTGCAAAGTCCCAAGAGATTGCCGGTTTTTGATTTGCTACAACAGAGAGCAGGAAAGGTGTATGGCAATATATTTTCACATATGTATGCTTGACTACTCTTCAGGGAGCGTAGTCCTCGATCCTCGTGCCACCAACTGCGCATCTCGATGCGTGATGGCCGAGGAGTCGATTTGCATGACTCAACATGGAATGAATGCACATGAAAACACAACAAGGCCTAAACTCCATCATGGATAATCCGGAGTGTCGGGGATTGGGAATTGAGACACGTTCCGTCACTCAAAGTACGAAACGTCCCTCGTTTCCCGTGCTCGGGCTAACTCCTATTCCAAACACAATGCAAATGAAATGGCATGCACTATGCAACTAATATACAACCTAGCATACACAATGCTATGAAATGGCATACACAATGCTCAATGTAACACGACATACACAATGCTCTAACATGCAACCTAGCATACGCAATGCTATGAAATGAAATGGCATACACAATGCACAATGGACTTACACCAACATGAGTGGACCTCAGCCACACTCACATCAGCGGCCATAAGATGAAAATGAGACACTCGAGATGCGTGCACACGTGCACGCAAACCGAGGACCGACCCTAAGGCACAAATGCCACGCTAACAAGGCATGGCAAGGCATGAAATATGGCATACAAAAATGTAAGTTCCAGCACTGAAATGTGATGCAAAATAATCCCGAAACATGGAAACATGGCATACAATGCATGGAATGGTCCCGAAACTCGAAACTAGGCACATGTATTGACTTATAGCTATACAAAGCATGCATTATTTGATCATGAAGCATAAAGACAGAACCAAGGCAGTCCCAAAATATGAACATTTCTAGTTCAAAGCATGGCCAAAAGATGCTAGCAAGATGGGCTAAAATAGCATGCAACTTTGACTAGCAAACATGGTTTACATGATATGTATATGAAGCAAGTGAGAACTCATCAAACCAGCAAAAATCAGTGAACAAAACATGCCAAAATATGCCTGAATAACTACTGAAATGTAGTCAATGCATTCAAAGATGAGGGGCTCCTTTGGAAGGGCATACAAGGGGTTATTAAGCACATGCATCAAGGAAACTTATCATGGAAAAATAAACTCTAGAAATCAAATATGATAGCCCTAAAACTCATCAAATTGGCCCTAAAATCAGTCAAAAAAACATGCGAGATAGGGCCTCTTTGGAAGGCCAAAAAGACCATCAAACAAAACAAGGCAAGAGAGGGCCACCCCCCTCTGATTTTGAGGCTCAAAAATGCATCAAAGCCACTAAAAATCCACTGGATTTCAGTGGCTAAGAGGTCAAACCATGGCCAATGCAAGTGCTCTAATGCATAGCCCTAATCATGAAGGAATGAAGCATGCATAGGGGAAGATGACCCCAAATAGAGAATAGACCTTAATCAAACATGAAGATGATGTCAAAAAAAGATATTTTTCAGTTTATGTTGAGGTCCAAAAAGGCTCACAAATAGGGCTAATATATCATGCAAAAAAAAACAGCCCTAAAAGAGATGATGAACAAACAGGGTAGCAAAAGACCTCAAATAGTAAAGATCCCTTCAACAAAGTTGAAGAGGAACTCAAAACAAGATACTTTATAGTTTATGGAAAATCTCAAATATGCTCCCAAGTAAGGCTAAAATATGATGCAAAAATGGCCCTAAAAGAGAGATAGAGAGCAAGAGGCAGTAGCTGGCCTCAAAAAGTGAAGAGCCCTTCAACAAAGTTGAAGAGGGACTCAAGATAAGGCACTTTATAGTTTGGCTCGAATCCCAGAAATGCCTACAAACAGGTCTAACATATCATGCAAAATAAGGCCTAAAAGAGGGATAGAACACAAAGGGTAAGTAGAAAATCTCAAACAGAGAAAAGTCTTTAATAAAACATGAAGATGAGCTCAAAATAAGACTATTTCCAGTTTAGGTCGAAGCCCAAAAATGTAAGAAAAAGGAGCTAAGATATAGAACAAAATAGTGCAAAAAAGGGGAACATAGGAGCTTACCCTTGTAGTACAACAACACAGCAGCTTTTGGTCCAAGGAAATGAGCTTCTAGCCTCTGAAAATCAGCCTCAAGGTGTTGGAATGGAGGATAGGCTATGGGTTGGTGTGTAAATGGTGCAAGAACAAGGTGGTTTTGAAGCTTGGAAAGGAGGGATATGGAGGTTTGTATGCCAAGGCTCCAGCTGGTTTTTTGTAACCCTTAAAGATGGAGAAGGGGTGCTGGTTATATAGAGGAGAGGCCAAGGAAAAAGGGGGGGAAAAACAAATTCAAATTCCCCCAAAGGGCAGATCCAGTAGGGTCTGTGCAAAACAATGCACAACTGCATGCACCAGAGAGAAGAATGGCCAGCCATGTTCAGAGGTTCAAGTCGGAAGCCACTCTCGCCGGCCGCCAGTACAAAAGGGTCAAGAAAATTTAGTGACCGGCCACCCCAAAAAGGTGGCCTCCCATGTGTGTACAACACAGCTGTATGGTCAAAAATTGAAAAAAGTGAACCAGGAGAGAGAAAAGCCAACTTTTTAGAGGGGTTCAAAAGGGTTAAAAACAATTGATGGCCGGCGTATCCATATTGGTGGCCTCCCAGGTGTGTACAACACAATAGTGTGGTGGAAAGTCAGAAAAAGTGGCCCGGGAATGGAAAAAGTCAGCTTTCTAGTGAAGAAAATGGGCGATAAAGAGCAATGAAGGAATAAAACTGGTCTTCAGAATAATTGCTGGCCTCCCACCCTTCTACAACCTTTCTAACAATCAAAATAAGGTCTCCGCCAAAAATGAACCCAAACCGATGCAAAACGGCGTTCAAGGTTCAAAACGCTGCCCGGCCCAAAATAAGTCAGAACCACCAAGGTGGCGTTTGACCACGAAGTTGGTCTCTCGAGCCACAGTGTCCCTCAAAAGGGAGGAAATAAGGTGTGTGCCGAAAATCGGAGCAAACGGAGGTAGTTAAGCGGTCCCGAACCGAGGCACGCGGCCGACGGCTTCGAAAACCGGGAACCAGGCTCCAAACGGGAAAAATGGCCCACAACCACGAAATGTAGCCTACGGCCACTGAGAGATGATCTACGAGACCTCTCCCTCCCTTCCGGAAGAGAAAACAGAGAAAACGGGACCCGGTTCGCAAACCGAGGCAAAGCACAAAAGAGTCCGGAAGTTTGGAGGCGAGGCTCACAGCCGAGATTCCGCAACTTCAGAACGAGCACAATATGCAACATCACTGAGCGCTCAGTTGTTGACATCTGAGTCTTAAGGTCGGCCAAAAATGGGGTGTCTATAACTTGTTGATCAATGACTCTTGTTTAACATGGTATAGCCTTTTGATGTGCTCTCATTTCTACCATAACATGTCCTCCATCTCTTCTCTCTATTTTTGTCTTTGGATTGTGGCGGTGTGGGTGGGTGTGTGTGTGGTGAGAATTGAGGAAGAGTCATAAACAAAACAGAATTGTAGTGTACCCTAAAATGACGAGTTTCCTTCATGTTCAGATCTACATTCTCAAACAAATAAGCTATATTCGGGGAATGTGTTCCCGAACAAATAAGTAATGTTCGGACCTGTATTTCCGAACTTAAAAAAATAAAATTTCTGCGAGTGTTAAGAATTTTAACTGTTGACTCACTATTATCCTGAAATAAATAGCAATAAAAATTAAATTTTAAAATGTGATCAGTAAAACAGGTCCAAACCTATGAATAATATTCAGTTACCTGTTTCCAAACAAATAAACAATATTTGGGCTTGTGTCCCCCAATTTCAGTCATATGTTTGGGAGTTCAGTCTCGAAAAAATGACGAACATATTTTATTATTTTTTTTATTTTTTTTTCAAGAAACTTACATTTACAAGGCCAATCTTCTCTGAGGCAAGAACAATATCAAAGTTATAAACCTCTTCTAAACTTTTATTGTTGTACTCCTCTCATTTTATGGAGTTATGGCTGCCAAAAAAATTTCCACTCATTGTCATTGCTGGAGAAGTGTAGGTAATCAAATAGTTGCTACTGTTACCACCAGAATATTGCTGCCAAAGAGTTTTCAAGGTTTTGAGGGTGGATATGTTTTAAAGGTGGGATTTGGAGAAGATGGATGGATGGTGACAGAGGTGGGTGCTCTCACGAACCCTAATTCATTATATAGTGGGTGTGCAGGTTTAATTATAAGATGGAGTGTCCTAAAATTAATGATATCTTTTATAGTAATTTTATTTGAAGTTATTATTGTAATTATATTAAAAAAAAAAAAAAAAAACTAAAAATTGGGAGGTCCAAAATAATTTATGAGATGCTAATTGCAACACTCTTCTTTAATTATATCTTATGTTGTATTTAATTATGACATTTTTTTATTTTTTTTATTTGTAACTCGAAAAATTGAAATTATGTTATGTTATGTTATTTATTTATTTTTAAGGGGAATACTGTTTTCCCGATATAAAACGAGTAGTCGGTCAAAAATGTACGCTTGATGGATCCATATCTGATTGAAATATAGGTGTCTATATAAGATGATTCTGTAGCAACAGTGGCCTGTGGGCTTGGCAAAGGTTCACTGGTGAATACAGGAGTGATGATACCGGCCCCAATCTGCGCGAGAAGGAATCCAAAATGGCCAAAAGAATGGGAAAAAGATTGGGAGATGTGTGAAGTTTCCGCTTCATCCATGCTGAGAATACAGAGTGTTCCCATCATGTATCCTAATGCCAAGATCATGAAGGGAATAGTTGAAGAAGATGGGTTCAAAGAAACCAACAGTGACCCATTGAAGCTAAGTGTGAATTTTGATATAGAAGAACAGCCATCCAATTCATCAAAGTTTCAGGAGATGGGCAGCTGCTTAGCATGTGGAAATTGTCTTGCTGGTTGTCCTTATAATGCCAAGAATTCTACAGACAAAAATTACTTGGTTTCTGCAGTACAGGGCATTAACGGCGGTTTTTTTAACGGCGGTAACGAAAATCGCCGTTAAAGGTACTATTAACGGCGGTAACGAAAACTGACGTTAATTTATTATTAACGGCGGTTTCGTTACCGCCGTTAAAAAAACAGCCACTAAAGTGTCTTTAATGACGGTAATAAAACCCTCTATTAACGGCGGTAACAAAACCGCCGCTAATGCCCGCCTTTAACGACGGTAAAAAACCGCCGCTAATGCCCAATCATTATCGCCGTTAATGACGGCGGTCTTTGCCGGCGGAGATCCGGCGTGCTCCGGTGAAACCATCTACAATAAAGTAAAAGTAATGTTTAAATATTTATTTAGGGAACATATTTCATGAAGAGTGGCTATGGCAGAGTGGTTGGTGTGGGTGGATGAGAGGTCTTGGGTTCAAAACTTAGGGAGTGCAAGAAGAAAGAATTATTTTTTGAAAAATTTGAACCTATTTACAGAGGTAAAAAACCGCCATTTTTGGTCCTATATTACCGTCGTTTTTGGTCGACTTTTAATAATGGTAATTTACCTTTTTACGACGGTTGTACTTTTTCCGACATGCGCATAAACGGCGGTAACGAAACCGCCGTTAATACCGCCGTTAAAGGTTTTAACGGCGGTTTTACAGCCTTTAACGACGGTAAAAAACCGCCGCTAAAGCCCAATTTTGGCGTAACGGGTTTTTGTCCTTTTCCTCATATATTTTTATAATTATATTATATATAAAAAAATAAGAAGAAGTAATGACTCGTCATTTTCAAGAAATGTGAAAAACTAACTCCATATGATTAACTGTCGTGATGATTAGCATCTATAAAATGAATCCAATTCTCCAATATCTTTGTACATCCAATGTTATGTGAACACAATGAATTGAATCAGTTGCAACGCAAGTGAATGTTTTCACCTTGTATGCTAATCTTTTCCATCCTAAAATCAGATTTTGTGTGATTCAGGCAGGATGTACCATCAATACACAATGCCAAGTTCAGTATGTGGTACAAAACCCAGATTACATTTGCGAAAAGGAAGACAAAGTTAGCAGGAAAAACTGGCGGCGCTGGCATATATACCTCAATGAGATTGACTATGTTGCATCTGATTTTGTTATCCTCTCAGGTAATATAACATAGCTATAGATGCTCAAAATCTTGTTACAATTTTAGTCAGACAAACATTATGAACTTAAAAAATAAAAATACAAAATACTTTGAATCACTCTACCGGTGGAGTGTTTGGCACGACTGAGATACTATTCCAGTCTCAAATGAGAGGACTTAAGCTTTCTGAGAGACTTGGATCAGGTTTTAGTTGTAATGGTAACACTGTCGCTTATCTTGCTGGTAGCCCTGCACCATTGGGTGCTTATGCTTTGGACAAAAAGCAATTCACAAAGATACCTTTTCAGGAGAGGCCAGACCCATCCATTTCTTCATCATACACCTCTTCGTTGGGATTCACAATTCAGGTTGAAGTTTTATGTTCATATATATAGGAGTTCTTCTTCCATGCCTCATTTGTGTTTATGATTATTGTCAAAATTGATACATGTGGTACCATTTGGCGCAGAGTGCGGTACTTCCAGTGGCATATCCTTACCTTCTATTTAAGGGGATCTTTACTTATGGATGGCCTTTTGGCTATTGGTTCCTACATGGTATTATAGACACGTTAAAACATGTGTTAGGAATGAAATATAGTAATGCAATGGTTTTCAATGCAATGGGATATGATGAGAGTGATGGAAAAATAACATTTGACAAGGACACTAACAGAATCTGCTTTCAGCCACCCCCTGATCATTTACTACCAATTGGAGTGTTTCAAAACCTTACAAAGAAATTGGGAGGAATATTGTTCATGTCAAGGTATCGGAGCGCATCAGTTCATCTTTTAGGGGGTTGCAATGCGTCGTCAGACCCTTCACAAGGAGTTTGTAACCCCAATGGTCAAGTATTTGACACAGTCTCAAACTCAGTGCACCCGGCCTCTATGTTTGTGATGCCTCCTTAATACCTTGCTCTCTTGGCATAAATCCATGTCTAAGTATTGCCACAGTGGCTGAGCATTTAAGTAGGAACCTTGTGTCAGATGTTTTCAAGTACAAGAGCAACAAAGGTATGGTTTTGGTAAATAACTTGGGTGATCTGAAGCCAGGCTCAATTACTAGTGTGAAGCTAGATAGCGATCGAAAATCAATGGTTGTCGTTAAAGAAACCATGAGAGGCTATGTGGCTGGTATGCCATGTGTAGCTTATCTCAAGATGAAAATGAACTCTAGAACTTGGAAGGAATTGGATATAAAGAGTAAACTTATCGGATTATCTCATCCTCTGCTAAGGGGTAAACTTGGAGGATATGTTTTATTTAGTGCTTTGGAGTCTGATAAATTACATATTGTAGATGGGGAAGTAGATCTGTGCAAAGTGGATGAAAGAACTCCGTATACGCAGTATAAGCACTATATTCTCCTTCTTGCTGCTTCTCCTGGTTCAAGGTCTGATATGATCTAAACTAGAAATTTATCTTCATTCTGACATTATTTTTTATAGTATTTGTTTTTCACATAAATAATAGAAAGTATTTTTCATACAGATACATTCTTGAAGGGAAGAAGGTAATGAATCCCTATCTCTTTGGATCATCTGCATGGAGGGAGACAACGAAAATGAATATGACATTCAATAAAGTCTGGATGGACAGTTCCAAGGAAGATATGCTGAACTTGAAAGGGAAGCTTAGTATTTCCATGATAGAGCTCCTGAAGTGCTTGATAAGCCTAGAAGGGAACATGAGAAGAAGGTTTGTTGGTGTGCTATTACAGAATCTTTTCAAAACCTACATTTTGCAAGTGCCACGAGGGAGTCACAAGGAATTCAATTCTTCAGAATTACACCAAAAACCTTATCAAGACAGTATTCTCCATGAGATACAAACAGGTAGTCAGAAGTATACAATCCATAGATTTGTAACTTGCAAGTTCGTTTGTTCTCTAAATTGTTCAGACTCAATCCAATACTGTCTTGAACCAATACTCTTGGATAACTACAACTGAAATAGTAATATGTCCTAGAGCACCTTATAGACTATATCAGTACTCTTTTTTTTATTTTATTTTTTATTTATTTACACTTTTTTACCTTTGGTACCGGAGTTCTCAACGTACTGTTGCTTCTTTGCTAATTGAACAGAAGATGGGTTTATCATCAGTTGCAAGCAATGGAAAGGAGAGAAGAAACTAAATCCAGTTCTCCTAATTATTGGTCATTCCACTGAGAATTATTGGCTACCAACAGAACCAAATGATTTGGTTAGAACTCTACTAGAAGAAGGGCATGAAACATGGCTGCTGCAACCAAGATTACACCCTTTGAATCCTTCAAACAATTTCACCATTGAAGATATTGGCAGATTTGATATACCTGCTGGTAAACAAAAAAAATAAAAAATAAAATTCTATATAAAAAATGTAGTTACTTACCAACTCAACTGGCCTATTTTTAACTCTTATTTTTATTTTTGTAGTGATCAATAAAATTCATGATTTGCACGGGCCATTGATAAAAATACATGTGGTTGCACATTGTGTTGGAGGCTTAGCAATTCATGTAGCTCTTATGGGAGGCCATGTCTCTGCAACCCATATAGCTTCTCTGTCTTGCACCAACTCTTCGATGTTCTTCAAGCTCACCACTTCATCCAGAGTCAAAATGTGGCTTCCCCTCATCCCGGTAAGCTTTACCTCTTCATAATTCTCGCAAAATATGATCCCGGTAAGCTTTACCTCTTCATAATTCTCGCAAAATATGATTGGAAGTTAGTTTCCATAAAAGATAACTCGAACGTGGGGAACTAATTAAAATGTACAATTGGTAGAAATCGGAAAGTGGCTCGTGTTTGAATATGGAAGCATTATGTTCTCGTTCTTGAATCATTTGGAATTTCTCAATATTCAGATCTTCATCATTTAGTGACTTATATAGCAGAAATTCAAGTAATAGTAAAACGATGGCTATATAATTTTGGTTCTTTAATATAAAAAAAAAATTTAGACATTGAGGCTTCACACCTTCACAAACTGTAAATGGAGGTACCCATTACTCTTGAGGCTAATCAAGGTAGGCCTACAAAGAACATTGTTTTGACACCATTTTATATATGTTTTAGGTCTGCATTCTTTTATAACTCCAATCCAATCATATTGCAGATGTCGATGGTCATACTAGGGAAGAACAAGATCCTCCCTTTGTTCAAGACATCAAAGGCAAGTTCACGACAAAAGCTCCTAAAATATATTGCTCGTTTGGTGCCACGTTACGAGAGATGCACCTGCGATGAATGTGAGGTCTTTTCTGGGATATTTGGTAACACATTTTGGCACGATAACATAAGCCCCTCCATGCACTATTGGTTAAACAAACAGAGCTTACCAAGGCATCCAATGGCTGGATTTCCTCACCTCAGAAAGATTTGCAATGCTGGTTTCATTGTGGACAGCAGTGGTAAAAACTCATACTTGATACATCCCGAAAGAATGGCGCTCCCTACGCTTTATATATCTGGTGGGAGGACTCTCCTTGTGACTCCCTAAACTACTTTTCTTTCTACTAACTACATGAAGCTTCACCAGTCCGGTTTTAGACATGAAAGGGTAGTTGTGGATGGCTTTGGTCTTTCGGATTTATTGATTGGGGAAGAGTACTATAAAAAGATTTTTCCTCACATTCTATCCCATATTAGATTAGCTGAAGAGGCGAAAAATTGTTTGCTGGACAGTGAGAAAAGAAAGTACAATAAAGAGGCCTTAGCATGGGGTGGTGATCCATTACAAGAAGGAAACAGAGGATTTTGGAGCTATATTTCTCCTTTAGTTGCCACCTGGTTGCTCTTTGTGTTGTTATTGTTAGCCATGGTAGTTTACTTTTTTCATTAAAATCTTGCTTGGTTGCTAAGAAAACAATAGAAGGAAAAAGGATCAATCTTTTGATTCTTATGTTTCTTATTATCCATTGACAAATGAAAAAAAAAAAAAAAAAAGCGTCCATTAATAATTGCTCCAATGTAACTGTTTTCATTTAACTGAACTGAAATGATCAAGTAAGTATTTCCAAGTATTGTTTGAGTGATGGGAGAAAGAAGTGTTCTTCAAGCCATTATAATAATTGTAGAGGAGTTATGAGACAGTTCAATTTCTTCCATGAATGTCTCCCTATTTATTTGTTTATCTGTATATTCCATTGTACACCGTCAGGCTAAATTATGGTGTGATCAAGGAAGAATACTTCTATATATTTGGTAGGAAAAAATGAGTCAGACTCCCAATTTTGAATATATTCATGTGTGTTATTTATTTATTTTTTTCCTATCTCTCACACATGAATGATTCATATCATTTTAAGGGTCACAGGGTCTCCAAATTTAGAGGTCTCAATCATTGTTGTATTTTATATTATGTTTTCGAACCTTTTTAGAGACTGTTCAAAAATTACAAACTAAAAACTAACTTACTTACAATGAAGTGTACACATTCATATAAATCCGTGGCCCATATCAGACTGTAAGTAATTGATAATTTAATTTGTAATTTGATATGAATATCTAATATTTTTGTATTTTTTAACCCACAGATTTTCAAACAATCTGTAAAGGAGTTCTTAATAGGACAGGACTCACCCACTTTTCCAAGGTTAATATGAGTTAACACGATTGTCAGTAGATATGTTGTATTATATGGATAAGCCACCAATCCATAGGCCCCGTAGAGTGCCAACTTTCAAAATTTGTAACATTGAGAGTGCGTTCATATAATTTTTAACGTTGAGAGCTTGGCCTAAAAGTCTAAATCTTAATTTTATGTAATCAAAAAGTTTAGATGTTAGGAGTTTTGTTAAGTGTGCAAGTGCATACCATGTGCCACTTATACAAAAGGTATAAGTGTTAGGTGTAAGTATAAGTATAATGTGTATAAGTATAATGTGTAAGTGTAAGGTGTAAGATGTAAGTGGGTTGCATATGGTGTGCAACCTCAAAAAAGGTGTAAGTGTAAGGTTTAATTTTTCACAAAAGGTGTAAGTGTAAGGTATAAGGTGTAAGGTGTAAGTTGCACACCATAACCAAACCCTAAATGTTAAAATATTTTGTTTAAAAAGATGAAGTTAGATAAAATAATATAATATTTTGTTGAGACCCTCTTTTTCTTTGACCCCCACCATTCCCAATTTATTGGGATTGGCCAACTTTTTGCTTTTTGTTTTTTGTTTTTTGTTGTTTTTTTGTTTTTTTCTCCCTTATCACTCACTGACATGTGTTAGTGGAAGGTTGTGGGGGTCAAAGAAAAATGGAGTTTCTATCATTTTTGTATATATATACACTAGTAGCAACCCGTGCTATGCACGGGAATGTATAATTTTAATAATTTATTATAGTCATTTTTGTATAATAAAATAAAAAATTCTTATAAATTTAAAATATAATAGGGAATTGTAACTAAGAAATATTTGAAATATGATAACTATCTCATACCTAAGTTCATATATTCATTTTTTTCGTAAATTTGTTATTTAAAACATTGATTATAAAATTATCTTAGTCCAAATAGGTCCTTGAGCAACATGAACTATATTTCTATCGGACATTATTATAACTTTAAAAAAGAATAATGTAAAAATGGGTACTATTACAAATAATGTAAAAATGTTCAAAGGCTCCTTTAAAGAAAACAACAAAAAAATGCCCCCACTACATATACACATAAGTATACAAAAAGAATAAAATTCATCAAACCGTAAAATCCTACAATTGCTTAACTAATTGTGACGTTGTTGATGATTGAATGCAATTCAAATCTTAACCGCAGAGTTTGAATGAAACTTTATACCCAATATGCAAACACTAAAAAAACTCGATGGTATGTTAGAATATATAGCTAAAAGATGAAGAATTTGAAAAATAAGATAGAAATGAAATTGAAGATCATTATCAGATAGGAATGAATTTGAAGATAATTATTAGATTAAAGATTAAAATAAATTTTAAAAAATTTTAAAAATGGCTCATATGAACAATAATATAATAAAAATAAAGTTGGAGATAATGATGGGATTGGGGATTTTTTTTTTTTTTAAAAAAAAAAGGAAAGAATTAAGAAATAAAGATAAATGAAGATACATGGGAAGATTAAGCAAAATAAGAAATAAAATAAAAAGAGATAAGGGGTCTTAGATAATAAAAAGATTTTAAAAGTTAAAATTTTAAAATTTAAAATAAAACAATATTAAGAGAAAAAAAATGTTTTTTTATTGGAGAAAAATAAGGACGAAGAAAAATTTAAAACATAACTTTGAGAGAGTGACATGTAGGAAAAAAAAATATCAACTGTTTGAGAACTGAGTATTGAGACTTTGAAAATTTTAGAGTACATAATATATTTCCTTATATATAGTATGGATATAGATATATAAGTAAAAAGATAGATATCAAATCTAATTTGAAAAAATAAAAATAAAATAATCAAAAAAGAAGAGAGAAATGTGGGAATTCGGTTGTTAATAATCAAAATTTTTAAAAAGATAAGATATTTATGAGAGATTATGTGTGAGTAGAAGATAATTTAATTTTTGTTATATCAAAATGAAGGAATATATATTTTCTTGAATAGTAGCAAAATAAATTTACATTTTTAATAAAGTTGTAATAGAATAAAATATATTTAATTTTCAAATTGTATGCTTGATGATGATTTTTTTTTTTTTAAAAAATACATTGATAGAAAATTTTAAAATTGATGGTATTCAATTGTTATCATTATAGCCTATAAAAAGAATTTAATAGTGGTCAATCATTGAGCAATAAAAAATTGACACTTAGCAACTTAAATTTTGTAAAAATTTAAAAAAAAAAAACAAAATTGGAAAATTTAGAATAAGGTATTGGAATTCCTCAAATCATATAGTTAGATATTTTAGTTAATTTTAAAATTTAAATTTTAAATCCAGTAATATTATGCATGTGTAATAATTCAAAATTTAGATAATACACTAATAGATTTGAGCCAGTTTTTTCTTTCTTTCTAATATTGTAAAAAAAAAAAAAAATCCAAACTTTAAATTAGATATGTTTAGATAAATTTTAAAGATTTTAAAATTTTAAAATTAAATATTGTTAGGTGTACCAATCACTTTAAGCCAAATATATTTTTATTTTTAAAAATTTTAAAATTTTAAGATTGAGAAATTGTGTTTAAGGTTTTGAAGTTGTTGTGTGTGATTGTGTTGTTAAGTGGGTGTATATAGGTTGTAGATGATCCGAAAAACTCTCATTTGAAAGAGCTTGAAGGAGCGAAGGTGAGATTAACTTTATGCAATGTTGATTTTCTTGAATTCGAGAGTTTACGCGAAGCCATTAATAAGTGTGATGGTGTGATAGACATGAAATAAAATAAATTAAATTAAATTCAAGATTTGATGAGTTGAGGGTTTGGAGATCGAGAGAAGGGAGAGAGAGTGACTATGATGGAAGGGTCATGTACATGATATATATATACTATGTATATAACCAAATGTAGTTGTTTTGTCAAAAGCTTCCTAATATTTACTCTAAATTCTCATAATTTTAAAACTCTATCTTTCCTACATGGTAACCTTCTTCGATTAGCTTTCATATTTTCTGTTTTTCTTCATTTTCTATTTGTTTGATAATTAAAATAAAAATTAATTTCATTGCTTAGGGATAAAGATTTAAATTTCAAAATTCCTCCATATAGATAAACATATAAAAATTAAAAATTAATTTATGAAAATTAATTTTATAGTCTATAGATAAAGATAAAAATTAAACAATTAATTTCATAACTTATAGATAATTTAAAATTTCTTCCCGTAAATAAACATATAAAAGTTGACAAATAACTTATAAAAATTAATTTCATAGCCCACAAATAAAGATAAAGATTAAATAATTGTTTAAAAAAAAACAAAATTACTCCTTTTCCCTCCTTCATTTTGTACTTTAATTAATTTCATTATAGATAAACATATAAAAATTCATAAATAATTTAGGAAAATTTATTTCATGACATATAGATAAAGATAAAAATTAAAAAAGTTAATTTCATGACTTATAGATAAATAAACATATAAAAATTGATAAATAATTTGTAAAGATTAATTTCGTGGTCTATAGATTAATATAAAGATTAAATAATTGATTTACAAAAAATAAATATACTAAAATTTAGATAAAGATATGATTTGTTAATCTACATATCTATCAAAAACATATATATCTAAATCTTTATTTTGATTTACTCATATATTTAAACACATAAAAATTCATAAATAATTTATGAAAATTTATTTCATGACCTATAGATGAAAATAAAAATTTTAAAAATTAATTTCATGACTTATAGATAAATAAACATATAAAATTAATAAATAATTTATAAAGATTAATTTCGTGGTCTACAGATAAAAATAAAGATTAAATAATTGATTTACAAAAAATTAAAATAATAAAATTTAGATAAAGATATGATTTGTTAATTTATATATCTATCAAAAACATATATATATATATATATATATATATCTAAATTTTTATTTTGATTTACTCATATATTTTTTCTCCTTCTATCACATATTATTTTTTTTATTTTACATTTTTTATTTTATGAAATGCCCTTATCTATAACTTCTTATCTCCTCTTAAATTCTTAAAATTTATTGGCTCTGAATGAGAAGACGGGACAACCTTCTTTTGCCTTCCATGTTTTTACTTTTCTCCATTTTCTATTTGTTTGATTAATTAAAATGAAAATTAATTTTATAGCGATCCTGGTTTTCCTTTTCCGTATTTGTTGTACTCCGGACTTTGGTTCCGTGGAGTTGGTAGTTGTATATCTTGTTGTCATCCTTTAATTCCCTAAGCTTGAATTTTTGGATGTGTTGGGCGTGTTTCGAATAGTTGGGTTGAGTTTTGGTCTCAAGTGTTGTTGCCCAGAGTTTTGGTGTTACGCTCGAGCAGGTCATTCTGCGCTCGAGCGGAGTTTGCTTTTTGGTTGTACGCTCGAGCGGATATTATTACGCTCGAGCGGAGTTTACACACTCCTAGTATTTCGTGCCTCTGCAAAACTTCTGCAGGTGTGTTTTTCACGCTTGAGCGGGTCTTATTATGCTCGAGCGGGTTGCGCTCGAGCGGACCTTTTGGCGCACGAGCGGGTAGCATTTGGTCTGTGAGAGTTCTGGGAGGGGGAAATCTACGCTCGAGCGGACTGGTTTTCGCGCTCGAGCGGATGTGCTTTATCTCTGTGTCTTGGAACTCGAGCGGGCCTTCTTGCGCTCGAGCGGACCATGTTTTTGTTCGTGACGCTCAAGCGTTGTGTTTTCCGCTCGAACGGACCTGTCGTATATCAGATAGCAGTTGGGCATTTTTGAATCACTTTTCACTTTTCTTCTCTCTCTCTAACTTTCCCAAAACCCTTCTCTCTAGGGTTTGATCTAGTTAGAGTGTACTCATTTCCTTCGGCCTTTGTAAAAGTTGTGTTGATCACCGAGGGCGTCGTTTTGATCCGAAAAGTTTGGAATTTGGAGCATTTTGGTTTTTGGTCTCTTCTCTGTTTGAGCTTAAACTTCGAGGTAGGGATATCCTACTCCTCTTTATGAGCTTTGTCTTTAAATTTTAGCATTTTGAGATGTTAGGAGTTGTTGGGTAATTTTGAGAAAGTTTGGGTCTTTTGTGTAATTCTATGAAAGATGGGGTTTTATTTATAATAAACCAATATGCATGTTTGGCCTAGAGAAATGAGTTAAATGATGGATTTTAGATGAAAATGGAACCTTAGGGTTGTTATGTAACTTATGGGAACAATGCCCTAATTACATAGTTAAATTAATTTGTATAATTAATTTGGAGAAAAGAAGAATTGAATTGAGAATGTTGAAATTGGAATTGTTTGGGATTAAAGGGTGTAGATGGATTTCTTTATCACTCACCTAGTTGGAATGTTGATAATATATTCATTTGATGCATTTATGTTCTGTTTAGAAATAACTGCTTTGGGCTATCAGTAGAGGATAGTCTTGATTGTTGTAGACAATGCATGATGATTAGGTAAACTAAAACTAATCGATTGAGTATGCTATCGAATATAGCAGTTGGAATAATACATTAACTTTATGTATTGATTGATTTTATATGATCTACGTTTATATATATGTGTTGTGTGGGCGGAGATAGGGGATGTACTCTACGGTTTAGGGGAAGATAGGGAATAGACTACTAAACTGGATTTTGTGTGACATTGATACAACACTACAATGTGTATCAAGTGTTGATTATGGAAGTGTTCGAATTGATTTGATAGAGCACTAAAATGTATATCATTATCAATTGTGAAGTATAGAAGTGATTCTATGTTATGTTGATACAGCACCGAAATGTATATCTTTCGTAAAGTGTGGAAATGGTTTATGTGTTATCGATACAGCATTAAAATGTGTATCCATCATGAATTTCGAAAGGGTTTTAAAGAATGAGTCTTAATCTCATTAAGTTATTTGACTAGGTGTTGAGCCTTGTTTTCAAACTCAAAGTTGAAAAAGAAATAGGAAATAGAATGTAACATGGACTTAATGTCATGAAACCGGAATGTGATATAAGTGGATACATCTGTGTTGACCATCTATCAACTACTAATTTTTTAGTCATTGTTCATAGCTGGTTTAGTATATTTCTACTGGGCTGTGGCTCACCCTTTATGGGACATCATTTTCAGGAATAAGTAGCATGCCACCTCCAAGGACATAGCTTGGGAGGCTAGAGACAGACAGACTTTTGTCGTTTTGTTATCTTTTGGATGTATTACATGTAAATTCAAGCCAAAGGCTTAATGTGTATTTGAGTTAGTACTCCTTTTTTGTAACCACGTGTTAACTTGGAAAGCTGTAAGCCCGTAGGGCATTTGCTTTTATTGTTAACATGTAATACTCATTATAAAGAACTACTTTGATGAATAGAAGAATATTTATCTTTTATATCAATGCATGTCTAATTTGATGGGTTTTATTGTCATTATTTTGAGGGCGTTACAAATTTCATTGCTTATGATGAAGATTTGAATTTCAAAATTTCTCCATATAGATAAACATATACAAACTAAAAATTAATTTATAAAAATTAATTTTATAGTCTACAGATAAAGATAAAAATTAAACAATTAATGTAAAAAAACAAATTAATTTCATAACTTATAGATAATTTAAAATTTCCTTCCCATAAATAAACATGTAAAAGTTGATAAATAACTTATAAAAATTAATTTCATGGCCCACAAATAAAGATAAAGATTAAACAATTGTTTTAAAAAAATTAATCTTTTTTTTTCCCCTTTATTTTGTACTTTTAATTAATTTCATTATAGATAAACATATAAAAATTCATAAATAATTTATGAAAATTTATTTCATGACATGTAAATAAAGATAAAAATTTTAAAAATTAATTTCATGACTTATAGATAAATAAACATATAAGAATTGATAAATAATTTATAAAGATTAATTTCATGGTCTACAAATAAAGATAAAAATTAAATAATTGATTTGCGAACAATTAAAATAAAAAAAATTAGATAAAGATATGATTTGTTAATCTATATATCTATCAAAAACATATATATATATATATATATATAAATCTTTATTTTGATTTACTCATATATATTTTCTCATTCTATCACATATTATCTTCTTTTTCTTTTTTTTTTTAATCTTATGAAATGCCCTTATCTATAATTTCTTATCTCCTCTTAAATTCTTACTTTTATTGGCTCTGAATGAGAAGACGTGACAACCTTCTTTTATTGTCTTTCATGTTTTCTATTTTTCTTCATTTTCTAGTTGTTTGATTAATTAAAATGAAAATTAATTTCATTGCTTATGGATGGAGATTTCAATTTCAAAATTCCTCCATATAGATAAACATATAAAAATGAAAAATTAATTTATAAAAATTAATTTTATAGTCTACAGATAAAGAAAAATAAATAAAACAATTAATGTAAAAAAATTTAATTTCATAACTTATAGATAATTTAAAATTTCTTCCCATAAATAAACATATAAAAGTTGATAAATAACTTATAAAAATTAATTTCATGGCCCACAAATAAATATAAAGATTAAATAATTGTTTTAAAAAAAAACAAATTAATCCTTCTTTTTACTCTTGATTTTGTACTTTAATTCATTTCATTATAGATAAACATATAAAAATTCATAAATAATTTATGAAAATTTATTTCATGACATTTAAATAAAGATAAAAAATTTAAAAATTAATTTCATGACTTATAGATAATAAACATATAAAAATTGATAAATAATTTGTAAAGATTAATTTCGTGATCTACAGATAAAGATAAAAATTAAATAATTGATTTACAAAAAATTAAAATACTAAAATTTGGATAAAGATATGATTTGTTAATCTATATATCTATCAAAAACATATATATCTAAATCTTTATTTTGATTTACCCATATATATTTTCTCCTTCTATCACATATTATCTTCTTCTTCTTTTTTTAATCTTATGAAATGCCCTTATCTATAATTTCTTATCTCCTCTTAAATTCTTAACCTTTATTGGCTTTGAATGAGAAAACGTGACAACCTTTTTTGATTGTCTTTCATGTTTTTTATTTTTCTTCATTTTCTAGTTGTTTGATTAATTAAAATGAAAATTAATTTCATTGCTTATGGATGGAGATTTGAATTTCAAAATTCTTCCATATAGATAAACTTATAAAAATGAAAAATTAATTTATAAAAATTAATTTTATAGTCTACAGATAAAGAAAAAAAATAAAACAATTAATGTAAAAAAAAATGAATTTCATAACTTATAGATAATTTAAAATTTCTTCCCATAAATAAACATATAAAAGTTGATAAATAACTTATAAAAATTAATTTCATGGCCCACAAATAAAGATAAAGATTAAATAATTGTTTTAAAAAAAAAAACAAATTAATCCCTTTTTTTCCTCTTGATTTTGTACTTTAATTCATTTCATTATAGATAAACATATAAAAATTCATAAATAATTTATGAAAATTTATTTCATGACATTTAAATAAAGATAAAAAATTTAAAAATTAATTTCATGACTTATAGATAATAAACATATAAAAATTGATAAATAATTTGTAAAGATTAATTTCGTGGTCTACAGATAAAGATAAAAATTAAAATACTAAAATTTAGATAAAAATATGATTTGTTAATCTATATATCTATCAAAAACATATATATCTAAACCTTTATTTTGATTTACTCATATATTTAAACATATAAAAATTCATAAATAATTTATGAAAATTTATTTCATGACCTATAGATAAAAAAAAATTAAAAAAATTAATTTCATGACTCATAGATAAATAGAAATAAAAATTTATTACATGGATTCATTGATTTGAATTACGAATGAATATTCTATATGCCTAGAACATGATTTGGGCCCAAGGCCGTTTTATATGTTTGAATTGGGTTTGAGGCCGTTTGACAGATCTAATAAGAGAATGAATTGGGCCTAAGGCCGTTTGATATGTCTGAATTGGGCCTAAGGCTGTTTGCCGTTTTCCGTTTGCCGTTTGCCGTTTGATACATTTGAATATTATGATAGGCCAAAGGCCGTTTGAATATTATAATGGGCCAAAGGCCGTTTGAATATGAATGTAATGGGCCAAAGGCCTCGTTTGAATGAAAAGGTGATCATGATCATGATCATGATCATGAATATAAAACGCGTATAGATATGAATATGGAAATAATAGGCCCGAAGCCGTTTGATACGTTTGAAATGTTTGAATTGGGCCCGAGGTTGTTTGATGAGTCTGACAAAGTTATGCAATGGGCCCCAAGGCCGTCTGATATGTTTGATAAGGATCTCAAATGGACCCAAGGCCATTTGACATGTACAACAAAAACACATAATGGGCCTAAGGCCGTTGGTATATGAAATATACGAGTTCGATGTACTTAACATAAATCTCATTCATATAACCTCTTTACTTTGGTATTATTCACTAGGCTAACGCTCACTCTTATTTATATGTATGTAGGTGAGCAAAGGGACGTTCAACCCCAGCCTTAGTGGAGTTTGAGAAAGGAACCCGAGTTTTGTGAAGTCAGCCCAGGTGCCTCACGCAAGAGGCTTTGTTTATGATCTTTTGTATTTTCTTTTGCTATTTCCATTGGTCATGATAGACAATTTATGTGTATAAGCTTTTGGTACAGTTGACTATGTGTTTGAATGATCCTAGGTGTATAAGATGTTAACTACTAATATATGGTGTGAGTTATTATTAAGTATATGTGAAATGTTTTGATTTGCCATGTAAGTTGAAATGCTCCTAAAATAATTCAACGTGAACTATCCACATTAATGAACATTCTCTAAACAATAACAATAGTCATTCCATCTTTACATATTTAATAAAGGAGTTTAATACAGAAGTTCCACATGCGGTATACATTCAACGAAACCAAGGAATACATAAATCTATAGCATGTAGAGCATCTAGTTCCAAAATAATAAAATGCCCTCAAGGGCTTACATCTTCCAAGGCAATAGTCCGGTTACACAAAATGGTCTCACGGACCCATACCAAATTAGCCCTAGGCTTTACAAAAATTGTAACAAAAGAAAGAATGATCTACTCTTCACCAAAACATATCCACACCCTTAGCTTGGCGGGATCACAACATCTTTACCTGTACCAAATCCCATAGGGGGTGAGCATAAAGCCCAGTAGAGAATTCTTACAAAGTATATACAGTTATGCAATTTCCAATAAAAATGCAAATGTCGTGTGTCATGCCATGCACTTTTCGAAGTAATTCCATTTTATACTCATTTGAAGATTACCATCTTTCAATAAATTAGCAATCTCAACTTATTTCGAAACTTCCAATTTTTAATCAATAGGGGCGGTAAATACGACATTGGTAATCTCTAGGCTGGTGTCTGCAAGTAGACTCTACGAGTACTACCAAACTGTCATTTTTACCGGTATTAACCGAAAGGCTCGACACCTATCCGCGCGGTTTTCTGGTCTTTCACCATGGACACTCAGGCCAACTTATCAAGATCAACTACACCCCCTATCTGGACTTACCACGTATTTACCCCATACCATGTTTCCATAGTTCTCATTACAATATAATCTTTCTCAAGGTAAATATTTTTCCAAATTCATTTCATGATATGCAATAATGATAATAAATCAAATGAGGACATGATGCAATGCATGATATTTCATAACGTTTCTCCGTTTATAACATCTCTACAACGATATCAATTTACTACTTTCATCATTTCTTCTCCTCAACACTATTTCACAAATAACCGAACCATCAATCCAAAGTAACTATGAACTTTTCATCATACCCAAATCTCAACAAGCTAGCCCCTCAAGGCAATATGATGTTTTCAACATAATTCCAAGATCTTACAATTTTCATATTTATGATACATAGTCATTCACTAATTTCCAATAACACATGTTCAAATATTTTTAACAATTATGCTACATTAACATTCATTCATCTTCATGGCACAAAATAATAAAGGGTTTCACAAGTATTTTTGAATTTTCTCAAAATGCCCAATTTCTAGGGTTTTTCCTCAAGACAATCACTTCCCATTTCTTGGTGAAAAGCCCTCATCAAAACACATTTCTTAGATCAACAAGATGGAACCCTCAAAGATTGACCAAGATTTTGAAAGTTTAAAGAAAAACCCTCTTTTGAAGAAAATCTCTGCATTTTGAATCACAAAGTTGAAATCATCAAAACTAGAAGAAAACTCTCAAATCATCATCAAAAAGGCAAAACTAGTATATATAACTCAAGAATGTCCCTACCTCAAAGATTGATGGAGAAAAAGCGTAACCCTAGCTTCAAGATGGAGTGTTCTTCAATTTCTCCTACACTAAGAGAAATCCGAGCTTGATCTTCAAGATTTAGGAGAGATGATGATCTTTGGCCCAAAAATCACAAGAAACCAAGGGTTTGGAGTGCTAGGTGAGGGTTTTTAGAGAGAAGGAGGAGAAATATGAGGTTTAGAGTGAAAAGGAGAGGCCCCAAATGGCTTACAAATTCGACAAAAAGGATTAAAAAAAAAAAAAACAGAGTTTTCGGATGCCTAGAGTGCCGCACGTGCGGCACCCAACCTCGCACGTACAAAGCACCCTTCCCGCACGTGCGGAGCACCCTTCCTGCATGTGCGGCCCTCACCCCCGCACGTGCGGGGGTCCTCCTGCACCTCAGCCTGCACCTACAATTTAAGCAATGTGCAACCAATTCAAGCTCCTCTCTTCCTGCACGTGCGGCCTTGGCCCAGCAGCCCAGAAAAATCCCGTTCCTCTTCCGAGCACTCCGGACCAGACCCCGCACCTCCTGGAACGAGTGATAGTCAGCAACGAGCACAACTAGAATAAGGACATTTATTTCTAGAATTTGTAACGCCCTCAAAATAATAACATTAAAACCCATCAATTTAAACATGCATTGATATAAAAGATAAATATTCTTCTATTCATCAGAGTAGTTCATTACAATGAGTATTACATGTTAACAACAAAAGCAAATGCCCTCACTAAGCTTCTAAACTTTCCAAGTTAACACTTGGTTACAAAAAGGAGAGTACTAACTCAAATACACATTAATCCCTTGGCTTGAATTTACATGTAATACATCCAAAAGATAACAAAATGACAAAGTCTGTCTGCCTCTAGCCTCCCAAGCTATGTCCTTGGAGGTGGCATGCTACCTGTACCTGAAAATGATGTCCCATAAAGGGTGAGCCACAGCCCAGTAGAAATACACTAAACCAGCTATGAACAATGACTAAAAGATTAGCAATTGATAGGTGGTCAACACAGATACATCCATATATATCACATTCCGGTTTCATAACATTAAGTCCATGTTACATTTCATTTCCCATTTCTTTTCAACTTTGAGTTTGAAAACAAGGCTCAACACCTAGCCAAATAACTTAATGAGGTTAAGACTCATCTTTAAACACTTTCAAAAGTCATGATGGATACACATTAAAATGCTGTATCGATAACACATAAACCATTTCCACACTTTACGAAAGATACACATTTCGGTGCTGTATCAACATAACATAGAATCACTTCTATACTTCACAATTGATAACGATATACATTTTAGTGCTATATCAAATCAATTCGAACATTTCCATAATCAACACTTGATACACATGGTAGTGCTGTATCAATGTCACATAAAATCTGGTTTAGAGGTCCATCCCCTATCTTCCCCTAAACCGTGGAGTACATCCCCTATCTCCTCCCACACAGCACATGTATATAAACATAGATCATATACAATCAATCAATGCATAGAGTTGATGTATTATTCCAATCGCTATATTCAATAGCATATTCAATCAATTAGTTTTAGTTTGCCTAATCATCATGCATTGTCTACAACAATCAAGACTATCCTCTACCGATAGCCTAAAGCAGTATTTCTATATCGAAAATAAATGCACCAAATGGATACATAATCGACATTTCCACTAGGTGAGCGATGAATGAATCCAACTACACCCTTTAATTCCATACACGTTCAATTTCAACATTCTCAATTCAATCCTTTATATCTCCAAATTAATTATACAAATTAACTTAAGTATGTAATTAGGGCATTTTTCCCATAAGTTACATAACAACCCAAAGGTTCGATTTTCATCCATAATCCATGATTTAACTCATTTCTCTATGCCAAACATGCATATTGGTTTATTATAAATAAAACCCCAACTTTTGTAAAATTACACAAAGGCCCAAACTTCCTCAAAATTATCCAACAATCCCCAATTCATCAAAATGCTAAAATTCAAAGACAAAATTCATGAGAAAGAGTAGGATATCCCTACCTCAAATTTGGAGCTCAAAGGAAGAAGATGACGAAACTCAAAGTGCTCCAAAACTCAATATGTTCGGATCAAAATGTAGCCATCGACGATCAACACAACTTTTGTAAAGGCCCAAGGTGAGGAAATCACTCATACTAGATCAATACTTAGAGAGAAGTTGAGTTTCAGTGAGAGAAGCTCTCAAATGACTTTTTCGGAAAAGTAAGAGAGAGAAAGGATGTTGAAAAGTGATTCAAAAATGGAATCCCGAAGTTGATATAAAAATCGCCCCGCTCGAGCGTCACTCACAGACTCCCGCTTGAGCGTCAAAACTCCCGCTCGAGCGACGGATATACACTCCCAGAACTTTTGCTGAACCAAGTCCCCGCTCAAGCATAAAACTCCCCACTCGAGCGTCACACACAAACTCACGCTCGAGCGTCAAAACGCCCGCTCGAGCGTCCAACACTGCAGGGGAAATATTGGGAGATGGAAAATCACGCTCGAGCGTCAAAACACCCACTCGAGCGGAGAAGCAACAACGAAGGGCTCGCTCGAGCGTCAAAAGCTCCGCTCGAGCGTGAAGGCAAAAATCTGGGCAACTACTTTTGGTTTCTAAGTTCAACCAACCTGTACAAACCTGCCCAACACATCCTATAACTCAAATACATAGTACGAAAGGATGCAAACCAGATATAAGTAACTACTAATATCCACGGAAACAAGTCCAGATCACTGTACACAAGGGAAAAACCCGGGATTGCTATAGAATTATTTCCGAATGTTTCAATTTCTAACGAGAACAAAAGAGAAAGAAGTCAAGAAGAAAGAAAAAGAATCAGAGAAAGAGACCCGGCCGTCACATAAGCACCGCTCATTGAACAAAATTTTTAAGTCTGCTTCCGCATCTGGCCCCATATTATTAATTTTAAATTGATTTCTGTTGAAGGCCGTAGGTAATCTCATGATTACTGGCCAGTTATGACCTTAATCTATAAGGATGGGTTCGGGTCATGACATCTGACAATGATATAAGTTGATTATTGCGAATATTTTAATACATATATTTCAATATCTGTTGCTTAAAACCACGAGATAGACTAGGGGCGTAACTATCTCGATGGCAGTGATGTTAGTTGACACCACTGAACTTCAAAATTTTGTTAAAGAGTTTATGTAAATTCCATATAAAAGTTTTGAGTATTAACAAATTGAACCCAATAGATCTAGAAATAAAATACTAAGTTTTGAAAGTTTACAAATTGACCCCAGTGGAGTTAAAAACAAAAATCAAACCTTATGCTGCATTTTTAATCTTCTATAAATAAATTCATAATTTGTTCATGTTAGAGACTTATTCCATAGCATTTTTTTTTAAACCACTCAAGTTGAGTTCATATAATCTAGTAACTACTCCATTTATGGCCAATGAGTGTCGTAATGCAATCTATTTTGTTTTTCTTTGTAACCCTTATTTGTTGATTTGTTTACCTATTTATTTGAGATTTGTCCCACATCACATCTCTAACCTACCCAAGTTTGATTCATCCACATCTTCTCTAAATCACCCAAGTTCGAATTATATAATTTAAAGGCTACTCTACACATAATCAATTGATTTTATGTTGGATGTCTCAAATAATTCTAATAGTTAGTTATGTTGCGTTTATCCTCGAATAATTCTAACAATTTGTTCTCCCTTGAGTCTCAACGATATAGTTCTCTATTGACCATCGTAGTGTTTATTCTTATAAAATGTTTTTTTTTTCAAAATATTAAGATTTTTTTTTTTAATTTAGTAATTTGAATTGTTTTTTTCAATGTAATAAAAAATATATATGTGATTTACAAGTATCATGTTCTTTGACAGAACTCGAAAGTCATAACAATGATGGGAGTGAATGTCAAAGCCCAAAGATGACCCATTTTTGACAAGGCCGAAGACTTGGACAAACACGCAAGACAAACAAGGCATGCGTCCGAAGGTAGGGGCAAAATGCAACTGAAAATGCAAGAAGCCGAGCATAACTTATGATCACGCAAAGAAAGTCAGAATGAAGCACGATGCATAGCTTTTTAAGCCAAAGATACACCAGACTACACTACAATGCAGAAAGGATGTAAGAGAATTATGTAATTCTCGATACGTCTCACGCGGAGGATACAATACCTGTCCGGTCCGCCCGATTGCACCGGCCTCAAATGAGCCGTACATACAATATCGTGCCTGTAAAGAAAACAAACTTAACAGGTACAATGTCATTAGTAATATGCATGACAAAGCAATCGAAAGTGCGTGACAACGCATGCAATGTGTATAGAAAAATAGCGGGATTGAACACATGTGAGTAAAGCAATGCACGCATGCAAGCAATGTGCATACAAAGAAACCTAGAATTGAACATATGCAAGTAAAGCAAGCGGTCAACGCGAGCAATGTGTATGGAAAGGGAATTTGAACACATGTAAGTAAAGCGATGCACGCATGCACGCAATGTGTATAAAAGGGGAACTTGAACACATGTAAGTAAAGCAATGCACGCATGCACGCAATGTGTATAAAAGAGGAACTTGAGCACATGTAAGTAAAGCAATGCACGCATGCACGCAATGTGTATAAAAAAAGGAACTTGAACACATGTAAGTAAAGCAATGCACGCATGCACGCAATGTGTATAAAAGGGGAACTTGAACAGATGTAAGTAAAGCAATGCACGCATGCACACAATGTGTATATAAGGGGAACTTGAACACATGTAAGTAAAGCAATGCACGCAATGTGTATAAAAAAGGAACTTGAACACATGTAAGTAAAACGATGCACGCATGCACGCAATGTGTATAAAAGGGGAACTTGAACACATGTAAGTAAAGCAATGCACGCATGCACGCAATGTGTATATAAGGGGAACTTGAACACATGTAAGTAAAGCGATGCACGCATGCACGCAATGTGTATATAAGGGGAACTTGAACACATGTAAGTAAAGCAATGCACACATGCACGCAATGTGTATAAAAGGAGAACTTGAACACATGTAAGTAAAGCAATGCACGCATGCACGCAATGTGTATATAAGGGGAACTTGAACACATGTAAGTAAAGCGATGCACGCATGCACGCAATGTGTATAAAAGGGGAACTTAAACACATGTAAGTAAAGCAATGCACGCATGCACGTAATGTGTATATAAGGGGAACTTGAACACATGTAAGTAAAGCAATGCACGTATGCACGCAATGTGTATGAAAAAGGAACTTGAACACATGTAAGTAAAGCGATGCACGCATGCACGCAATGTGTATAAAAGGGGAACTTGAACACATGTAAGTAAAGCAATGCACGCATGCACGCAATGTGTATATAAGGGGAACTTGAACACATGTAAGTAAAGCGATGCACGCATGCACGCAATGTGTATATAAGGGGAACTTGAACACATGTAAGTAAAGCAATGCACGCATGCACGCAATGTGTATATAAGGAGAACTTGAACACATGTAAGTAAAGCAATGCACGCATGCACGCAATGTGTATGGAAGAAACTTGAAATTGAACATGGTAAAACATATTTCCCATGATGCTGGAATGTAATCTGTTACAACACGGTATAATTGAAATGATTCATGGAATCACAAGATATAAAAAGGATACGGAAAGGAATGTCCTTCGCATGTACCGAGCATCGCTCACAAAAGTCATGACCTGAGGTCAACTTACGTTTCGAAAATGCATTTTCTTGTATTGCCTTGAGTGATGAAGGTGCTTAACCACACAATTGACCCAAATAAGGGCGCGGAAGGTACAATGACCGAAAGGGGAGGTTATCGGTGTCAATCCCGGTACTCTGCTACCCTGCTATTCTCCTGCTTTACTTTCCTTTTTTATTAGGAGTTTAAGCACGTTGCATTGCCTCAGGCAGGTTCTACTTTTTGAAATTGCATATTTTTACAAAAAATGCATGACGGAAATGAAACAGCTATTTGTTCAAAAGGTGTTGCATTTGCACGTTCTACGCATCGCATCGCAAGGCATCACATAACAATGTGACTGAAATTGACACTGTGTTTTGAAAACGAAGCATCGCATCGTAATAATCAGGTGAACCAATTACAACTCGATAAGCAAAGCAAAGGGACTCGTTACGACCAACCAGGTGCGAGTACAACTCGATAACAGCACAAAGACTTAAAGAGAGTGAAATATAACTCGATAAGTAAATATACAACAACTCGATAAGCAAATGGGCGCGCCCTCGTGAGAATTGATCACTGAGGGTATTGGAGGGTGGTGGGATTCCCCAGTCCTTAGCATGGAAAGGTCAGGGGACAAGGGGAGAACCACCGGCCCAGCAGAAAGTCCATCGGCCGTGAGGAGTGGCCAACGGCCGGAAAATTGATCCACCAGCCAAAACTGATGGCCGGTTGGCAATATATTTGGCCGGTCGGCCAACAGTGGAAGGAACCAGCAGAATGCTGACACCTGTCCTCCATTCAAGCTTATCTTCCACAAAAGGATCTCAGCTTCGTAGTTTTCCTCATTTCCACACTGGTTTACTCCAAATAGAGGAATTTCTTGCCCAAAATCTCGCAACTTGGATTAACAACTTGGATGGCTCGGAAAAGCTGAATTTCCAGGCCTTCGGCATAAACGCACTATCCACTTTACGTTGAAACGCACTATCCACTTTGCGTTGAAACGCACTATTCACTTTGCGTCGTACCCCACTGCATTTTTCATTTCTTCGTGCCGCGGCAAGGTTTTGGAATCCGGTGACACATGACTTTAGCTTTAGCGGGCAAGAGGTGTGTCCTACCTTCGAAGATTTCCAAGCTCTGATGGAATTTGAGCGCAATGAAGAGATTCTGCCCCAACTTCGTTTTGGCCATGCCCAAGCCTTAGGGCAAATGTGTGGGCTCTCAATACCTGATGCTCGTTCTTTAATTTGTGATGGGATGCTGGATGTTCCGAGCTTGGTTTGTCGTTTTTCTGAGACCGGTGATCGCGGTGACCATCACTGGCAAGGCTTCCGGCGACACGCTCTCTGTTTGTGCATGCTATCTCATTT
The DNA here is from genome assembly GCA_025200525.1 of Camellia lanceoleosa. Classification (NCBI taxonomy): domain Eukaryota; kingdom Viridiplantae; phylum Streptophyta; class Magnoliopsida; order Ericales; family Theaceae; genus Camellia; species Camellia lanceoleosa. The sequence continues at coordinate 75,641,732 of CM045767.1, read as the reverse complement.
TCTGTTTGTCTCAGGTTCCGGAGGGTCTAGTGTCCGGTTGATTGAGGTTGCCCAAGGCTTGAAGGAGGGCAAAAGCTGTATTGCCATGATTCTGGCTGAAACGTTGCTAGGTTTAGACGCCTTTTATCGTCGAGAGACGACCAGATTAGCAGGGAGTCCACTATTACTGCAGGTAATGTTTCCCACCCGATGTCACATATATATTTGCTCACATCACTCAGCCCTCAAGCTCGATTTTTCTCACAAAACCCTTTTCTTACTTTTTTCTCTCATCGTACATCTCTCTATTCTTTATTCTCTCATTTTTCATCCCTCCCCAGGTATGGTTGATGGATAAACTGCAGGTTGTGGACTCTTGCCTAGCTTACTCAGCTCGCGGTTACTTCTTTCGGCAAGGCCTAGTTGATGCCCTTGATGAGGGTTGGTGGTTTGACTGGATGTGCAGCTTGTCTGCAGACCGTATTGCTTGGTGGTGCCCTTGGCTCAATCTCCCGGTAATGAGCTACAGCATGACCCGTCAGCCCGGGATTCGATTGATTGGCTTGACTCACTGTGTTTTCTACTTTCCATTTCGTATCCTGCGCCAGTTCGATCATGATCAGACTTGCCCGCCAGAAGGGATAGAGTACCCGGCTACATTCCCGATTCGAGGCGCACAGCTGGCCCGATATGCCACAGCATGGAGGACGAGAGAACTCCTGGCCCCCGCTCCCACCTTCAGTTGCACTTTGTCTGATGAGTGCTTGGATTGGCTTAATGAAGAGGCTCAGGAAGGGCCCACTTTGGCATCAGAGGCTTCACTGGAGGGGGCAGAGCACCGACTTGACTATGCCCCGGATTTATTGCTTTATTAGTACTTTCAAGTTTTCTTTATGAATGTAATAAAAAGCAACTTCAATTGTATGCAAGAGCAAGAGAACTCTGTATTGAAATCAATGAAATTGAAAGTTGTGGTACTGAAAGTTTTCCGCTTTGGTCCAAAAATGGTCTTAGCTGTAAAAAGATTTATTTGAACAAAGTCACCTTTATTAAAACTTTTCAAAACTATTTTCGGTATGGATCAGAACTGGACATGCCCGAAATTTGTCACTGAGATGCACAACCTCGATCCTAGCAATCGGAAAGTTGCCCTTTGTTTGAACGATATCAAGCATCAGACAAAGAACGGAAAGTTGCCTCTAGTCCGAATAGCATCAGCATCGAGATTGCGATAGATGCCGATGGACAAAGATGACCGAGATGATCAAATGGACAAAGTTGATCGGGAAAAGTTTATGGTCAACTTCGTGATGAAGTCGCCACGATCCCAAAGATGGGAATCAAGCCTACGTAGTTCAGCTTAGGTTCACTCGAGTATTTTCACTCTCCTTTTGCACTCTAACTTTTGCCAAGGCCGCCTTTATGGTTTTCAACCTTGCGAGCTCGCTTTTTATATTTTCTAATTTTTTGCGCTCAATTTTGCCTAGGTTGCTTTTCGGTTTTCGCCCAAAGCCTCTCAGGGTAATATTTTTCAACTTGTCCATGTTGATCGGTTGGGAGAACTCTAGGCCATCTAGGTCCATCGTAACCACCTCCACGACCAGATAGACTTGATGATATAGGGACCAGTCCAATTGGGTCTGAACTTGCCCCTCAGATCGTGGATGGAAGCTCGGTTGTCCTTCAGCACCAAATCTCCTTCCTTCAAACTCCTGGACTTAACCTTCTTGTTGAAACCTGGGCAATTTCAACGATATCCTTGGACGGGTACATGCTTTCAGCCTTCTCTCATCAAAGAGCATGAGTTCTCGAATCGCTTCACGCTAATCCGCCATTATTTGACACTCACCAATACTCAGAAGACGAACCTCAATCTCTATAGGTAGAACGGCCTCCATCCTATAAACCAAGGAATACGAGTCGCCTCGTAGAAGTTCTAATTGAAGTTCGGTAGCCCCACGAGCAAATGGCAACTTATCCGCCACCCTTTAGGTTTCCACCATCTTCGCAATATGTGTTTGATGTTCTTGTTGGCGGCCTCAATCGCCCGCTGGTCTCGCGTCGATATGTGGACGACTTATGAAAAGCCACATTGTATTTCTCCAACAAATCAATCACCTCCTTCTTGAAGTGGGAACCATTGTCCAAATGATCTCGCTCGACTCCATAACGGAGATGATGTTGTTTCGATGAACTTTACGACGCGCGGCCTTCAACACCGCATAAGATTGGGCCTCGACCCACTTCAGAAGTAATCTATTGCTACCAAGATAAACTCATGCCCATTCGATTCTTCGGTAATGCCTTCAATCACATCAATTCCCCAAATCAAAATGGCCACGGCGGTCATGTTGTACATTTTGACAATGGATGTTCATGCGATTTGCATGGATCTGGCATTTGTGGCATCGCCGAACAAAGCCGATACAATCCTCTTCCATGGTAGACCAGTAGTAGCCCTGTCTGAGGATCTTTCGTGCCAGCATTACCCCGTTCATATGTGTCCCACATTCTCCTTCGTGGATGGCCTCCATCAGGCGCTTCAACTCTTCAGCTTCTACACACAGCTTGTGCATTCCTAGGTGACCTCTTTTATACAACTTACCCCCGCAGATGATAAACTGAACAGCCATTCTTCTGATTGCCCTTTTGTCCTTGGCATTTGCCCCTGGTGGATTCGCCTCCTTCTCCAAGAAGTTCCATATGTCGTAATACCAGGGGTTGTTGTCCTGCACTTCATCTATGGCAGAGATTGACTCGTAGGCAGGTGCAAATTTTTGGTCAATAATGACTGGACGCATCCGGACTCCAGATGGGATGTCTATCATGGAAGATAGAGTTGCTAGCGAATCTGCGAACCTGTTATTCTCTCTTACTAGGTGAGTGAAATTTAGCTTCTCAAACCGAGGAATTAACAAATCCAAGGTCTGGTGGTAAATTATCATCTTTTCCTCCTTGACTTTCCAGTCTCCTTTTTCTTGAGACACAACAAGGTTCGAATCCCCAATGACGTCCAATCGTCTTGCCCCTAGTTCTAGGGCCACTTCTAAACCGGCAAGACATGCCTCATATTTTGCCTCATTGTTCGAGACTTTGAACCGGAGCTTGAATGCTAAAGGGATACGGGAATCGCCAAAGCATCAAGAACACCCTATTCCATACCCGTATTGATTTGACGCTCCGTCAAAGTACATTGTCCAAGTTTCATCTTCGATGTGCAAAATGGCTTCATCTGGGAATAGGTACTCAACCGCTTCATCCCCTTCAACCGGGTGGTAGGCAAGGAACTCTGCTACCGCTCTCCCTTTTACCGACTTGCACGTTACATACTTGAGATCAAATTCAGAGAGCAACAACAGCCAACGAGCTAGCCTACCCGTAAGTGCTGGTTTCTCGAAAAGATATTTGATAGGATCGAGTCGTGAAACCAACATTACAGAGTGAGCTAACAGGTAGTGCCGTAGCTTCTTGGTAGCCCATACCAAGGCCAAACAAGCCTTCTCCAGTGGAGTGTAGCGGGTCTCATAATCCAGCATCTTCTTGCTCAAATAGTAGATGGCCCTTTCCACTTTATCTTCCGACTCTTGTGCGAGCATGCAACCCATTGTAGTCTCGGTTACTGACAGATACAATATCAACGGTTTCCCCGGCTTTGGTAGTAACAACACGGGCGGGTTCTGTAAATATTCCTTAACCTGTTCAAAAGCTGCTTGGCATCGGCCATCCTATTGGAACTTCTTTCCTTTCTTCAGGAGACCAAAAAGTGGTTCACAAGTTAAGGTTAGTTTTGAGATAAACCGCCTTATGAATTGCACTTTACCCAGAAAGCCTCGCACCTCATTTTCAGTCATTGGTGGTGGCATTTCTAAGATAGCCTTGATTTTGGAAGGGTCGACTTCAATGCCCCTTTGATAATCGAATCCCAAAGATTTTTCCCCAACAGAACACCAAACGACACTTCGAGGATTCAACCGCAAATTAAATTCTCGATCCTTTGGAAAACTTTTGCAAGGCTGTAGTGGCTCTCTTTCTTTGGACTTGACAATCATATCGCCCACGCACACCTCGACCTCTTTATGGATCATGTCATGTAATATTGTAGTTGCAAATTGTTGATATGTAGCCCCCGTTCTTCAACCCAAATGGCATCACTCAGAGTAATATGTACTTCACGGGTGGTAAAAGCATTTTTCTCGCCTTGGTGCCATTACTATCTCGATTATATCCCGAGAAGCCATCCATAAACGAAAGTAAAGCATGCCTCACGTGAAATCTACCAACTCGTCGATATGCGGTAAGGAAAGTCATCTTTGGACCGCTCGTTCAAATCCTAAAATCCACACATACCCGGATTCTCGCCATCCTTCTTCTAAGACTAGAACAATGTTGGCCAACCAAGTCGTATTCGGATACCAAAGCAGAAGCCCGCTAACTGCTTGGTGACCTCTTCTTTAATCTTAATGGCCCAATCGTATGGATCCTCCTAAGTTTCGCTTGATGTGTCGGGCCTCGGTCAAGAGGATCCGGTCAGACAATCTCGAGATCGATTCCAGCATGTCTTCAGAGGACCACGCGAAAACATCTTTGAAATCTTTTAATAAAGCGACCAAGCGCGTTCCTCCGAAGACAACGTGGACCCGATCCGACCACCAAGGGTCCTTCTCGACTAATGTTCACTAGAGTGATTTCATTAATTAAGGGTTTAACAAACCTCTCATGCTCTTGTTCAATTAGTCGTTGCAAAATCAGAGGAGTTTCGTCCTCGTCGTTTTCATCAAAATTTTGAAAGTTCTGATTTAAGGAATAAATCAAAGGCATAGAAAAGTACTCGGAAACCACATTCACCTCATTCTCATTATGTACTTCCAAACTGTCCAATTCTTCTGTTACAACAAACTCAAAAGAGAACGAAAAAGACGACCTGGACAGGACTGTGGCATCCGAGTTATCATCCCCAGGAATACCGGACTCAGACTCAGACGAGCTGGAACCTGATTCCGACTCACAAGACTCGGTGGAATCAGATTCGCCACTACCCGACCGGTGTCGCCGAAATCCTCTTGGTATCGCCAGAGAGAGGGTGCGATGGATGTATCCAGAATGTTTGCTAGTAGGCCCGCAACCATTTCATCTCCGATCATGGACACCGAGGAGTTATCCCCCAAGCACAACTGGTCGATCAAAGGATCTGAAAGTAGACATGCCAGTGCTACCCCCATTTCAAACTCTGTACTCGCAGACCCCAATTCTTTGCTATGCTTAACCTCGATCAAGGTCTGGCTCGCTCTTCAAAGAACATCATCCCCAAGCAATCGCAGTCAAAGAAAATTTCGAACCCCGCAAGCGCTTTTCTTCTCTGCTCACCATGGCTCGAAAACCATAGAATGGAAAATCTCCTCCCTGACGAAGCGTCCGCTTAGGGTACCCGGATGGGCCGATGCATCAATTCAAAGGGTTTCCATCTGTTTTGCTTTGGCTCTTCCAAACCATCTTTTCCTTTTCTTACCCAATCTTCCTTGGTGGGCGATAACCCAAGCCGAAGGTATGAGGGTTGTCAAAGACTTCGCCATCGCCGCAATGCCCTTACTACCGCTTCTTTCCTAATCCCATCCCGGGGATGTATTAGAGCTTGTTCATGAGATACACTGCTTGAGCACTGACATATATCCCCTCGTTAGCAGCCATGATATTCTGTACGACCTGAGCCTCGGCCAAGGCAAAACCTGATATAAACACATTCTCCATGCCATGCTCGATTTCTAGAACAGGCGTGGATACCTCCGGTGGTGGGTGGATTGATGAATTTCCAAAGACAATGGCTACTTCCTTCCCATAAGGGTATTTCACCATTTGATGCAAAGTAGATGACACTGCCTTCACCTGATGCGGCCACGGCCGCCCTAGAAGCAAATTGAAGGTTGCAGGAACCTCTAAGACATGGAAATCTATCTCGTGCTACCCCGGCCCAACCTTTGTCTGAACTTTAACTGTTCCCATTACTTCTCTACTTGTATTGTCGTACGCCCGGATGACCTGGGCTGTTGGTACGAAATCTGCGGTTTTCAAGCCAATCGTGATACCGCCCTTGTCAAGCAGACGTTGATGGCGCATCCAGATCAACAAGTACCACCCAGATCCACTTATCTCTACATTCCACGGAGATGTAGAGGGGTTTATTAGATTTATGCCCTCGGCGGAAGTTCTTTGTCCGAAAAGGTTAATGCCGAGAACCTCCTCCCGGAAAAACCAAATTTCAACCAATGCTCTAGTGTAGTCTCCATAGAGAGTTTGGCCTTATCCATAGCTGTCAGGACAGCCTGCCTATGTACTCGTGAGGCCATGAGTAGTCCCCAGATGGAGATGTCTGCTTGTATCTTTTTTTAGCTATTGGAGTACAGCTTCCTCCTCAAGCTGCTTCTCCTTTTGCTTCTCAGCCTCTCTATCTTTCCCCGAGGCCTCTGGTTGATCTAGGTGTGGGGGTTTGAAGTACCGCCCACTCAGGTCATGTGGTCGACCTCCAAGGTACCAGTGTTATCAGTTGGTTATTCCCCAATCTTCGCTGGTGAGCAAGACATAAGTCCTCATCTTCCCACCACATTCCATCACGTCGCCAGAGACCTATCCGCTCTGTATGATGTTCTTCTTGCGCCATGACACCTTCCATCCACATGGATGCAGTATTTTCGGTTCCTGTGCACACAATAATTTCAGCTCCCACATGGGCCTTCGCCTTCCTGATTCTCTCGGAATCTTCAAAACTTGCTTGTTCCGACATAACTGGCTGTTCAATAATCCCCGTACTCAAAATACTCTAATCTCGGGCGAAATTCTTAACACCGGCGCTCTCCGGCGATGTACTCTGTTCTTCGACCCTCCCGGCCGTTACTGATATTCTCGCCCCTGCTGGGCCCTACTCTGCTTGAAATTCTCCTACCACATCGGGTTGATCGTCCAACCACCCAATAATTTCTATTGAATTCTCATAATCGAACCACGCGACTACCGCATCCTCTGGGTCTTGGTCATTGTAAAGCTGGAGATTGGCGAAGTCCGTTTCCATAGCTGTTAGATTATCTGTTCCCTGTCCCAAACTATCCCCATGAATCACACACAACTCTTCCTCTGTTGGCAGTTCTACTCCTGGCCCATCTTGACCTATTGATGAAATGTAGTCACTCGGACTATATGTTTTCTCAACACAAATTCCAGATCCCGCAGACTCTGGCCCAACAATCCTCTTTTTCTTTGGGATCTCCTCTCTCCTGTTCTCGGTGGTCACCACCGCTGGCTTAAGTTGGATTATGGAGATGTCCATCATGCACAAGTCGGTGCAATCGGGAAGGAACACCTCTGGCTTGGGCAGGTGGGAAGGTGTGATATAGATACTAGGATCGTAGGACACAATCCCAGTTTGGATGAAATTGAGTCTTTTGGGTGGTGGAGCTTGGTTATGTGTGGGGAGAGGGTTTGTAGTAACATTGGGTTTCTCGGGAGGCAGAATCACCCCGTTATTAATGAGATCTTGAATCTCATGACGTAACCGGAAGCACTGATCGGTGTCGTGACCCTGCTGTTGGTGGAATGAACAATATTTGGCTGGGTTATGGGTAGGGGGAGTTTCTCTGGTAAAGGCTGCGGCTTTAGGGGCTTCAAGTGCCCTTTTTTGATTAGCACCCCCAAAGCCTTGGACAGGGGCATGTAAAGTGGGGCGAAGGTTCTGGTGTTCTTGGGTGGGTATTTGGTTGTTGGTGGGTTACTTTCGGACGCACCGGAGAATGGTGCAGCTGCCGTATTTCTTGGAGGGGGGTTAGTGGTGACCATGCTCACTTCAGAGGCTCTCGTAGTTGTAGTGCCGCTCGGGCCTGCATTGCTACCACGATTGAAAGTTCGTCGGGGTTGCTCCCGGTCGTTATCAATCAAGCCTTGCTTCAAGGCATCCTCAATCTGTACCCCCATTTCGTGTAGGTCAGAAAAAGTAGGAAAGGGAAGAACGATCATCTTTTGCATCAACTTCGGCTGAAGATTACGCACAATCATCCGAATCTGGTCTTTGTCCATAGGCCTCAAGGTCATCATCGGAGCCTTGCCCCTCCATCCGTTACGACTCGAGAAACTCTCCTTAGGCTCTTGCCTAGTCGTCTCGAGATCACGGGTCGTAATCTCAATCTGTGTATTGTACGAGTACTGTGCGATGAAGGCCTCAGCCATTTCGTCCCAATTCCTCTTGACGTCATCTTCTAGCTTGGCATACCATATGGCCGCCACACCCGAAAAGGTCCGGCCAAATAAAGACAACTTCTGAAGCCTACTGAGGCCCATTGGCCTAAAGATATCTGAGAACAGTCTCAAGTGCACCATGGGGTCCCCGGACCCATCAAATCGATCAATATGAGGCATTTTGAATGCTGGCGGCGTCACTAGCGTCGGTATATCCATCTTCAATGTCGGGGATAGTCTTGACTCCCTGAGATCTCTTGAATAGCTTTTCAAGCTTGCTTAACTTTAGTGCGGTGGGATCAGTCTCGAACTCAAAGGGAGAGTCCAGTAGGTTGGTGGGTGTTTTCGATAGCTGGGGTTGGATTTGAGGTAGGGTTGGAGGTGGGGTGGTCTTGTGGGAAGTTCGTATCATTCGAACATTGGTCATCTCCCGAGGTTTGGAACTCTGGTGGGAGGAGCTTGATCTTGCAGATGCTCGGTTCTTTGCTCTAGCAGCAATTGTCTCTGCTGTTCCTTCACTGGCGTGGCTGTTCGGTGAATTCTGCCTGACGGACGGCATCCTGCTGCACTGTTTTCATGCTCTCTTGGAGGTGGCACACCATCTCCTCTAAACTAGCCATACTATTCTGCTCTGGTTGAATTACCGGTATATATTCTCTCTCTATTGGTGACACGGAACCCTGATCCCTACTGAACACAGGTGGGGTAGATAAGGCCCTCTGGATCATCAGATCGATGTCCTCTGCTGTTGACCTCCGTCTAGTAATCGAGGGTAGTGAGTAGTACACTGGTTGTTCATCTACCAGATCCTCAGATCGATGGAGTCGACGACCTCTAATCCAGGGTGCTTGGGGAATATCTACCGGGTCAGAAGCAATTGTGCTCAACTACCTAGTAAAAAGATAAATAAAGCGTATAAATAAACAAACAATCGGACAGCATAACGGCATAAAATAAACATACAACACACGGTTGGATATCATAACACATTGCTAGTGAACTGGATACACTGTTCCTCAAATACTGATAACTGTTTCTGAATCATTGCCCCCAAGTCTGAATCTGGTACCCACAAATAATTGATTCCCCAAAATGCTGTTACTGGTGTCCTCAGGCCTGATACCCAATCTTGCAAACTGACATGCGCATTCTTGTAGAGATACACTCTAAAAGCACATAGCACGTAAAAGAGAACCAAAACACCCCTATGTTGGGGTAGGGTTTCCCTGTCCTATTTTGTCAAGAGCTAGGGTTTCACTACGCATGCAGCGGTTTCAAACAACCTATATCGGGTAAGCAACCTGTCCTAGTTTGGAATGGTCACTATGGATTTCGATATGCACTAGGTCGAATAGTCAAAAGGGTGGCCCGGTAAAACCGGGGTTTGTGTTCCCATACTGGCAGAGCCCGCAACCGGTCAGCCTTATGGTCATGCCTTGACAAGACAAGCCTCGAGAAACCTCCAGAATAGCAGATGGCCAACACGGTGTCCTAGGCGCACCAATGCACATGTAATGCAAAGAAACACATAAGTGTAGTCAAAACAGGATATCACGAGTTCGAGTCAAGCTCTCTAAATTTCCCAATGAGTCGCTAGAAATCAGACGCCCTTGGGCTCTCTGATTCGGACTCCCTTTTGTCGTTGCGGTTCTTAATCTTGAACCAAAGAGTCCAAATCTGGCAAATCGTTTTGAGAAATAGATTTTGAAAAGAAGTGCCAAACATGGACTACTTTGCCAGATACAGAGTCGCCACCTAAATATTTTTTTAAACGGAGAAATTTAGGAAACCCCGACTCGGTGCCAAAGGCCACGTGTCTGTCATCACCAAAGTTGCCTCGGCTCGAGAACTTGGGTACGATTGGGGAAAGTCAGCTATGAGCACCCCCTCTCGCCCGGTCCGAAGACCGGCCTCTACTAACCATGATATCCGACTTTGAAAACGTTATGTGTTCTTATTCCGGTTATTAGCCTAGAATCACTATGTTGTGCGCACAGCAAACAAGTATAGACCAAATCGCCTAAATTGGAACAAAACATTTAATGTTTGTTTTGAAAATGGTTTGCTACTCGCAAGTAGGCTAAAATGCAGGTTTTGCCACCCTCAAATGGGCTTTTAGAAAAGATGGTTTTGCTACCAACTAGTGGGCTTAAAACTCACAGTTTTAATGCATTATCCCAATTTAAGCAATTCGACCTCCATCCACAGGCATTCAAGCAGTTATATCACATAAGCAGCTAGCCTCATGGTAATCATGCTATTATGGCAACTCTCACACGCATGCAGTATGCTAAAGCATAACAGCTCACCTAGTACTCCAAGCCAAAACAGAAACCAGTTAGTAATCAAATGCATGATCCTAGTTAATGTTAAGTGGCTAATGCAACACAGGCAAAGATGCAATCTAGACAGGCTCGGCTATCCTAAACATGGCATGTGAAATACACAGGTAGCATGTATTCAATTTGGAATTGAAAATACGATGCAGTTAGTATGATGCACCGAGCCCGGTGCATGTAAACGAATGTATGGATGCACGCATGCTATCATACTGTTATGCTAATTTAAATATGCCCTAATCTACCATCATAAGCAGGTAAATAAAAGGGAGAAAGAAGTGGAGATTGGAAGACATACACACCACTCACATACACTTATTACAAATGTGCCCTCACACGGAGGGACCAAAAGAATATACAATCCCAAATAGTACAGTCCAAATACAGAATAAATTATTACAAAAATTCTAATTATCAAATTAAATCGAATGTAAAAAGAAGGAGGGGCCTCAGCCCTGCCTCGGGGTGCACAAATGATGCATGCTCGATCCGTCTTGCTCGGAAAACCCACACCATACCACTGCTGCCTCTGTTTTCACTGTCCTGCCTTTCCAAAGACTGCCAAAGTCCCAGAATACCTTCTATGCACACTGCTTCACACCATCGGCTGGATGAAATGGCCATTGGCCATGTAAAATGTTTGTCGGCTGCTTGTGAGGTTGTCAGCCACCAATACATTGCCGGCACTTTCTTATCGCCGGTCGGCAAACAATTCCTCGCAGACCGGTTTTTGACAAAGAACAAGGACAGCAGGTATGGCATGGAATTTTGGGCACATGTAAGCATGGCAATGTTTCCTATCATGTATGGGACTCAAGGAAGCATGGCCCTTGGTCCTTGGGCCACCAACTATGCATTTTGATGCATGATGGCCTAAGGGACCAAGATTGCATTTCAATGAATATGCATGCAACACGTAAATGAAGACCAAGACCCTATCATGTCAAGGTCAAGGGCCTCGGTGACCGAGAGTTGAGACAAGTTGCATCACTTGTGGTATGAACTCTTCTCAACCCTCACACTTGGCTTGACACCCCAAACCAAGTAATGCAATGCATGTTGTGCAAACATGGCTCCACAATGCAACCTAATACTAAAGTGCAAACATGTCACATGTAATGCAATCTATCATGTTAAATATGCAATGCTAGACATGGATAATCATGCAAAAGATTAGCATGTGACAAGACCTTATTAAACAAACATGCAACAAACATGAGATAAGCATGTAATAGTGGACTTAAACCATAAAGGGACAGACCTCAATCCACCCCAAAATAGTGGCCAAAAGTGCTCAAAATCATGGACAAAACGCTATACAAGCATGCAAGTTTATGAGCCTAAAGCTAAGGCACAAAAGAGGGTACTCCACCATCACTAACAAGACCACTCATGGCATGAACCAAGCGACCAAAAACAGATGTTTAGCATGCAAAAAAAGGCCATAAAAACACATGATATGGTAGCCCAAATACCTTAAACATACAAGCATGCACAAGGCCTATTTCAAGGCATAAGAGACCAACATTTCAAAACATGAAATAGATGATAAATAGAGGCATGTAGGCATGGCAAGTGGACTGAAATAGCATGTTGAATGATTCCAAATCACCTAAATAACCTAACCAATGCATATGCATGGATCATATCCTTAAGGCTCACAAGCCACAATGCAAAGCAACTACATCAAACATGCCACACATGGCAAAATCAGTGGCCAACAGACCTAAAACATGACAAATCATGACCAAAAGCTTCAATAAGCTAAGCTAAAACATGAGGATATACAAGGCCAAGTACATGACACACTTCTAGGCAAAGTAGAGCATTACAAAGCAAGTGTAAGATGCATGCTAAGAGCTACAAATTCAACCAAAAACAGAGATATAACATATCATATGAACACCAAATAAGCTCTGAAATGAAGCCAAAACAAACCAAGTATGCACGCTCCCTTATGAGCCAAAACAAAGGCAAAAGAGGGACAAAGGGGAGAGAGGTGTCCCTCCCCTATACAAGACTTCAAACCACCTTCCTCACCACTAAAAACCCACTGGTTTTTAGTGGTGAGAAGACCAAAACACCAAGGCAAACAAAGCCTCAAGAAAAGGCACCAAAGAGGCCAAAATAAGGCCTAAGAGGGTGAGTTTGCACTCAAACCACAAAGTGACCTTAATGAAAGTTCTAAAGCAAGAAAATATAAGACTTTTTCATGTTATACACAAGACCCAAATCAGTATACAAGGCAGGTAGAAACTTGTTGCAAAAATGGGGAAACTAAAGTAAAGTGCTCACCCTTGAAGAAACCTTGAAGAACAGATGATCCAACCACTCTCTATTGATCAAAACCAGTCCAAAAGCTCAAGAATCAACCCTCCAAGCCTCCCAATCTCGAGCTAAGGTGTGATAGTGTGTGTGTTAGTGCAAAAGTAAGGTAAAACTACACTTTTAGGCCTAAAAACACACACACAAGAGGAGAGAGAGGGAAAATCTAGAGAGAGGAGATATATGACAGATATATAGATACAAAGCTCTGGTTTTTTGTTCAAGAATGGCCAACCCCTAACAAAGGGAGAGATATGATGCTTATATAGGCAAAATAAAGCCAAGAAGCTTAGTGGCTAAGCAAAGGAGAAAGGGTCAAGAGGTGCAAAGGGGTCTTGGCTTCTTGGAGAAGCTAAGACAACTGGCCAAGCTTCTCCAAGAAGCTTGGCCAAAGGGGTCACCGGCCAAGAGAAGTGCCGGTCGGCAAAATATAGTGCCGACCGGCCAAAGGTTTTAAGAAAACACTGTCGGTGGCACAAATGTGCAGCCGGTGATGATAGGGGAGGGCCGGTGGGGTGTGTGGATGGCCAACAAGCCATTCCCTGCCCTTGAAGGCAAAAACACAGGTGTTTGGTGCCAAAACCGAACACGGCGGTCGAGTCGAGGTCTGAGGCAAGCGCCAGCGCGACCTCCGGGAACTCGAGACGAACACAAACATGGATAATCACCGAGTGTTCAAACGGTGACGTCCAAGTCTTGAGGACGGTCAAAAATGGGGTGTCTACACATGTGAATGCTAATATTATTAATAGGTTTTGTAGAACTAAAAATACAAAATAATAACATTAATGATGACTTGTTAAATGACACCACTGATTGAAATTCCTAGCTACGCCACTGAGGAGGACTCTCATTTGGCCATTTTCATTTCTTCATGGTTCTCATTGGTTTTCTATCCTTCCTAATCCAATTCATTGTTAGGAGTTGAACTTGTTATGGGTATCTCGAGTTTAATCTGACAATCTTAAAAATTCAACAAAATTATCGTTTTGCTAACAAACGTCCAAATCTCTGCATAAACTTCCTACTAATCACCATTCCATCACAAAGTGTACTTTGCTTGGACAGTACTCCCAACTTTGTATTTTTTAGAATTCTTTTATTACAAAACTTAATATCTCCTTTATTCTCCTCCTTTTTATAAACAGAATTGCTTGACAACCTTTACTTTGCTCTTAAGACTCCTATAATTAGCAATTCATTCTTTTCCTATCCATATGAAACTCAACAAAGTTTCAGAGTTCCATTTCCAAAAATGGCAATCTCACCAACCAACAGCTTCACAGCCCTTCCTCCCATCATCAACGGAGCTTTCAAGTTTGCATTAGATTGCAATTTATCAGAGTCATCCACACTCCTCTGCAATTTTCTTAGACATGAAGGTGTGCAATCGATAGATGCACAAGACAACACTCTCCTCCATTTTCTCACCATGTACGGCAATTTATCCGCCTTCCAGATGCTTCTTGGGGATGGTATACTAACGAATGAAGAGCTCACAATAGGTAAATGTTGAATCGTTATTAACTCATCTAAAAATTTAAGTTTAATTTTTTTCAACAAGTTTTCTCACACGTGGCAAAACTCTCTTTTATTAGTGATTCAAATATGGACAAAAATCTCGCCACCCGTATTACTTTAACAATCTATTCCGCTTATTTTCTTTTAAATTTTAGTATGTAGATTATCTATTAAAAAATATAAAATAAAAAACAAAAAACAAAAATCAAATTATTCTATTAACCGTAACCATATAATTGTGTTGTCTTTATAAAGACGACAAAAATGATATACTATTATCATTAGATCAATTTTGAATTTTTTTCATAGAAATTCTACACCATAAGCAAAATTGATCATCGAATTAGTGTACTTTTAATTAGAAACGACAAACTAAAAATACCTCTCCTCTAACTTTTAAATAATCATTTTTTTTTCAATTCTTCAACTGATTTAAACTAATTTTTTAATTTAAAACAAAAAAACTCCATAAACTGTACCAAATAATTTTATTGGGTGCCCCACAGACTAAACTCAATGGCCCAATTCACTTATTGGAGAAAAGCTAAGTTATTTAATTGTTGAGTAGATAATGAGGTTTAAATTTTAATTATAAAATTTATTATTTGTTCTAATATCATATTAACTAGTAACTCATCGAAAAATCTTAACTACTTGAGCGAAGGATAACTTTATTATTTATTTTCACTTCACTAGGAAATAAAAAAGGCGACACGACATTGCATGAGGCTGCAAGGTTTGGTCAGAAAGAAATTGTGGAGGTGCTGTTGGAGTATGAGAGAGATTTGGTTATGGTGAGCAATAGTTCATGAGAGACTCCTCTATTCATTGCGGCTTTGTGCGGAAGGAAGGATGTTTTCGATCTTGTCATCAAAGATGGAAGAATTCACAATGATCATAGTGTGATGGCGAGAACTAATGTTTCCACTGTTCTTCATGCTGCTATCATGGGAGACTATTTTAGTGAGCTCACTTCTCTTTCTTTTCAATGAATTCAAAATATTTTTCAATTGGAGCTTTCCTCATTACTTTTATCGAATAATACCACTTATCCTAGTGAGTTTTATGAACTTACTAGACCAGAAGTTTCTCAAACTCAAACATTTACTTTTCTACTTAGAGATTGTTGGAATTATCATTTCTATCTAGTACCACGAGTGAATCAAAAGTTGAATTTACATGGGATTTATAAGTCCATCAGCCCACATAGTTGTTCATGTATGAGTAGAAGATTTGGCCACTCAAAACTAGTACTCATTAATTTATTCAAAAAAATGTCGGATTGTGATTCTACTTAGTATGAGACCATTTACACTTATAATGAATTTGTATTTTTTTGTGCAGAAATTCTGAATGCCTAGCAATTCTCTTATTTTTTGAATTTTACGTGACGCACTAACAAAACGAAAATGATCAAATATGCACATGATTTAAAATTTTAAAATATGCATTTTTTTTCATTTTCTTCATTAATCTTTTTTTGGTAAAATGCTAAAAATACCCCTCATATTACTGATTTTGAACAGTGCTACTAATATTAGGGATTAAAATGTAACAAAATGCATATTTGAGAGACTATTTGTATAATTAACCCTTTATTCATCTAAAGGAAAACTACTAATTAGATAACTAAATAATTGAATTTAATATATACATATATATATTGTGTGAACTAGGTCTTGCTATGAGCATATTGGAAACATTCCCTAAACTTGCTCACAAGTATGATTGCAAAGGAAAGACTCCCTTGGATCTACTAGCCACAAAACCCTTGTCCTTTAATAGTGGCTCACCTTATTCCTTGGTCAATTTGGGTAGGAGGCCTTTCATTCCCCTCTAGCTTATTGCAATATTTGTATATTTTTGTAAGTCCTACCATTACTATATATTAATAGTCCTTTCCATAAATAAAGAAATCGCAATACATATTAAATGAGATAGATTGTTTATCTACCAACTATCCAACAAAAACGAATCTTTATCTCCTACCTGTAAAATTTTTCGCTCCATGATTTGATTTGAAAAATACTTGGAGACTGAGAAGTATGGACACTTTTAAGAAGATAGCATGTCATGTCTAACACCAATATGACACTCGTCAGACACTTTCCAACACTTAGACACATAAAACATATTACAAGGTTAAATAAAATAACTTAAAATTATATGATAAAATAAAAACAATGTAAATTTATATTTATTCTCCTCCTTTAGACTTTAAAATTATTATTTTGATTTAAACATTCACATATATATATATATATATATATGTAATGATTAATTATTTTTATAACATAGTATAAATGTATAAAATTTTATATTTTACGTGTGTTTTCCACATGTCTTGTCTTATGTTTTCTTAAAATTATGTATCGATATGTCCGTGTCGCGTTGTGTCCATATCCGTAACATGTCGTGTCACGTATCCATGCTTTCCTAGCTCAGAGAGTACTCTATCAAAAAAAAATTAGATATTGTCTTTGTTTGTTATTAAGTAGGTATTCAATCGATGGTTTATGGGTGGAAACATGCTGGTGATGAGGAAAATCAACATCAAAATGGACATAATATCTCCAAGTTAGGGCATTTGGCAACAAAATTAATCTCAGGTTCGATTTTTTTTTTTTTTTTACTACGAAATTTTTTTAAAAAAATAAAAATTTCACTCTATGCCCAGTTTTTTCATCTCCCACGTTGAATATGACATTTATCGTGTTGATCCACGTAAACAAGAAGTTAAAAAAAAATGAAATTCATTGGCGATGTATATAGTAATCAATAAATGTGGCTTTACAAGTCATATATATATGATTACGTATATGTTGCATTTTTAAAAGGAGTTCGTTTTTTTAATCCCTAGTTTATTTTTCTATTTTCACCTTTGTTTTTCTTTCACCTAATTAGCTATTTCTTACCACAGGATTCAGAAGGATTCTCAGAGGTTGGTTGCTCTTACTCTTCAATTATGATAAAATTATTATATGCTCTATACTCTTACCCCCATTTTATGTGGCTCATGGATTTATTATGACATTTACCCAAAAACACCACATTTCTTATTTGAGTTAGAAAGTCTAGTATTTTAATAATAATTGATCTCTTATAAACTTATTACTATGATTATCACAGGGCCTTGTTCTCTCCTTATATTCCTTCTCTTCTTTCTCCAAGTTTTTCCTTGGCTTAGAGAAATTGATAATGCAAAGCAAAAATATGAATTTGCACTCGCACTGGCAAAAAAGCTAGTAAATGAAGAGAGTGATTGGAATCATTATTCACATACAAACCCCAATTGTTCACGCAACGGAGAATGGCATCATTGAGTTGGTTAAGGAGATTTTGATAAATTTCCCTTATGCCGCATATAGCCTTGACAAGAATGGAAAGAATATCTTGCACATAGTCGTTGAGCAGAAAGACAGAATTCTATATGACTACTTGAAGAAAAATGTTGATCACGAGGATGGGATGTTGTCAGATGTTGATAATAATGGGAACACTGTATTGCATTTGGCGGCCAACTTGGGAACCAGTCCTAAAATTGTTCCTGGACACTTGAACCAGATGACGTGGGATGTATGTTGGTTTAAGGTACGATTAAATGTGTTTAGTTTAGGAAAACAATATTTGTTACCAAATAAATTTCATCGCTTATTATTATTATTAGGCAAACTCTCTATTATAATTTTTTGTTTCTAAAAGGTATCGAGCTCTTAAGAGTATCACTTGCACATGCAGTCCCTCATTCAACACGAACTATATAACTTTTCAATAATGCACACCCTATAGTACCCTAGCAAATTGACACCAATAATAAGAAACCAAATCCTTTGTAGCTTTTTGTTTTGTCTCTCTGTCCGAAAGCCCCTCTACTATATAGGATTAGAGTCAAAGAGAGATAAATCCTATGGTAGAGAAAAAATTTAGGAGGGGACAGAAGAAAGTGAGATAAGAGGCTCCTCAGCCCAATAATAAGAATGAGAAAATCTTAGTTGTTATATGAGAACACTTCTTAGTAACTCATTGTTCAACAATTCAACTGTTGAAAAGGTTAGGGTCATCATAATTAGACATGTTACTGGAGAGAAGCCAACCCCTAGTAGTATAATGGAAAAATTGCATCCTTAGGCCCTAACCAAAACTCCACACTAATATATATTTGGTTTACAACCATTGTACCCTAGCAAATCAATACCAATAACAAAGAGCCATATCCTATGTTCCACTGTCCTTTGTAACTTTGTCCCCAAAGCCCCTCATTGATCATGATTAAAGTTAAAGAGATATATTGTATAGTAAAGAAAATGTTTGGGACAAAGGAACAAAAGAGATTATGATAAATGATCCTCCGTTCCATACTAAGAACAAGAAAGTACTAGTTATAGTATGGGAACAACGTCTTTCCAGTAACTTGATGTTCAATTGTAAGAGAAGTTGGGGCCCATCACAATTGCACATGTTACTCGAGAGAAACCAGCCCTGAGTAATATAATGAAGAAGTTGCATCCTTAAGTCGTAAAACTTTAAGCTAACATATATTCGACTTGTTCTTTATTCTTTTTTCCACAGCACGTGTGGGATGACTCTCCTCCATACTTTTTGTACCATGAAAACTCTAATGGAATGACAGTAAACGAACTATTTGAAGGAAACGACATAGACCTACGAGACAAGGTTGAGAAAGCTTTCAAAGATATGAACAATTGACTCATGCTTGTTGCCGCTCTCGTTGGCACACTCAATTTTGCGACACTCATCACCCTTCCTGGAGGTTATGATCAAGAACACACAAGTAAAACCTATGGCGAGCCCCGTTCTTCTTATTCGTAAGGATTCACATGATGATACTATGAAGTTCTTGTGGAACATAGGTATTGGTCGATTTTCTTCCCTATTCGCCTTGGTTGCCATGCTTTCACTTTAGTTGTCACGGTTTCGTAGCAACGAGTTCTGTATAGCATTGCCATTAAGATATATTGTTGCTATAACTACCCTAGCTTGCTCCACAATCTTCACTATCACAGGATGTTTGAAAGCCTATTTTATTGATCGCATAGATTTTAATGTAGATACTTATGTGTGGTCTTTTAGTGTTATGATGGCCCCAAGTTATGTAGACGCATTATACCTGACCTTTTATTACATGCTCTTTGTGATTGGTTCACTCTCCTATAAAAGTCAGGAAAAGTATAATCTGTCTGCTTAATTTGTATATATATGCAAGAATATCTAAATGTGGCTATCTTAAATTTGTGACACAATGACTTGTTAGCTGCACCAGCCCACATGAAGGAGTAGTTAAAGGTTGGCTGGTTTGCTCCAAGTTAAGAAGTATGGGGGGAGATGGCAGGTGGCAGCCAACCCAATAACTCATCTTCCTTGACTTTGTTTCCTTCTCTTTTCTATATAAATTGAGGTGAGGAAAAAGGAAATAAACATAGAAAAACACAGAGTGTGTGTTTGAGTGAGAGTGTTAGAGAGAGAGAGAGAGAGTGTGTGTGTGTGTGTGTGTGTGAGGTGTGAGTACTTTAACTCCCTCTGAGAAAATTCTATAGTGGATATCTCTCTCGTGGACGTAGACAATTGCCGAACCACGTAAATATATTATGTCTTTTCTATGTGTGATTGATTTATGGGTGTGCCTTAATCCTAACAAGTGGTATCAAAGCCACGTTAATCGATTTTCAAAAAAACAGAGTGTGTTTTTTCAGAATTGCCCATAAATGGAGTTGCTCGAAATTCACTTTTGAGCATAATAAGAGGAAGCTCTTAATGAGAGAAGTCCAAAACTGCCAAGTTGAGCCCTAGAAAAGCTTCCACATGCTCTTACACTCCATCCAAAGAAGGTGCATGAGTCTCAGTCTCAGATACGCGCCACACGCACTATTGACGGCACCAGCGCGTCATACCAGTCTTAGGCACACGCCCAACGCATGAGGGAAGGAAGAAGAAGAGTGGTGTGCACATGTTTGTGACATCACCGCCACGTCACACGCCATTTGGCAATCACATCAGTGCCACGTCACTACTACGTCATCGCCACATCACTGCTACGTGTCAGCCACGTCATTACTACGTGTCATCCACGTCAGGTCCACGTGTCAACCACGTCATCAGGCCGGCTGACCAATTAACCCGTCGGTTTGACACGACCCGATCTAGAGGTAGAGGGTTATCTGGTGTTATGTGGCTATAGTACATCCGCTGATCTGAACCGTCGAACATATTTTGGCTAGTTTGAGCCATTTGAAGTCTGGTTTTGAAGAGCCAATAGTGGTTTCCAACTATTTGAAGTATTTCGGAGAGATCCATATGGTCAGATTTTTGAATCAGAGTTTTTGTAAAAAGTAAGAAGACAATGGAGGAATTCACTTCAACTTCAGGATCCATGATCAAATTGATTCCTTCCAATTATGCAAGCTGGAAGCCGTGAATGAAAGACATCCTATATTATAAAAGACCTGTTTGACCTTATTGCTCTAAAAGGGGTTAAATCGGAAGAAGTGAAGGATGAAGACTGGATAAAGATGAACCGGAAGACTGTCGGTTATATCAGACAATGGATAGACCACAGTGTGTTCCACCATGTCACCCAGGAGACAGATGTATATGTCCTTTGGACAATGTTAGAAGGAATGTACCAGTCAAAGACCGCCCAAAATAAAGACTTGGTGATGAGAAGGCTTGTAAATCTGAAGTTGAGGAATGGTGTGTCTGTCGCGCGAGCACACCAGTGAATTCAAGAATCTGGTGAATCAACTTACAACCGTCAAGATGCCCTTGGATGATGAAATGCAAGCCATTCTACTGGTCAGTTCTTTACCAGACAATTAGGAGACGTTGGTGGTTTCTCTCAGCAACTCTAAGCTGACCATGAGCATGGTCACAGATGTCATGTAAAATGAAGAGACACGGAGGAAAGACATGGGAGGTAATTAGCCCCATGCTCTTGTCATAGAAGATAGAAGTAGAGACAGAGGTAGAGGAAGAGGCAAAGGAAGAAGTAAGAGTAGAAGTAGATGGAACAACAAGAGCAAATCTAGGGACAGTAAAAGTCAAGGTAACTCTAGCTTTACTTGCTTTCATTGTGGCCAGGAGGGTCACATAAAGAGGAACTGTCCAAGCCAGAAAGATAAAGGTCAAAGTAGCAAATCAAAGGGAGATGAAAACACGACAGCCACAACAACTGATGAAATACTTCTTGCAGTTGGTAAAGAGGAGGATTGCCTTCATGTGGCTGACCACAGTTGCACAAAGTAAGTGATAGACACAGCTGCATCCTATCACGCCACTTTCCACAGAGAACTCTTCAGCTTGTACAACGTTGGAGATTTTGGCATTGTTCGAATGGGAAATTCTAGCTATTCCAAGATTGTGGGCATTTGAGATTTTAGTATTCAGACTAATGTCGAACAGAAGTTGGTTCTCAAAGATGTGAGGCATGTTCCAGATTTGCGCCTTAATCTTATCTCCGGAAGCGCCCTAGACCAACAGGGCTATATAAGTACATTCGAAAATGGCCGTTGGAAGCTGACAAGAGGAGCTTTGACAATCGCCAGAAGAGAGTTATCTTCAACACTATACAAGACTCAAATGAAGATATGTCTAGGAAGTCTTAATGCAACAGAAGACAAGGAGTCACCAAACTTATGGCACAGAAGACTAGCTTACATGAGTGAGAAGAGATTGCATCTGTTGGCAAAGCAATCCAAGATACCCTTATCCAAAGGGGTGTCTTGAAGCCGTGTGATCATTGCCTTTATAGCCAGCAGCATCGAGTATCATTCAGTTCAACGAGCAAGAGGAAAACAGAAGTGCTTAGTATAGTATACTCAGATGTTTGTGGCCTAATCGAAGTGGATTCACTTGGCAAGTATTTTCTGACCTTTATTGATGATGCATCAAGGAAGTTGTGGATGTATTTCCTAAAAACGAAGGATGAGATATTCCAGCACTTTCAGGAGTTCCATGCAATGGTGGAAAAAGAGACCAGGAAGAAATTGAAGTGTCTTCACACAGACAATGGTAGTGAGTACACTTCCAATGCTTTTGAAGTATATTGTGCTAACAGAGATATCCGGCACAAAACAACAATTCTCAGTACCCCACAAAACAATGGTGTGGTAGAAAGGATGAACTACACTATTATTGAAAGAGTCAGATGTATGCTCAGAATGGCAAAGTTGCCAAAGTCATTCTAGGCTGATGCAGCCCGTACAACCTGTTATCTCATCAACAGGTCGCCTTCAGTCCCGTTGAATTTTGTGATACTTGAGGAAGTCTGGTCTAGAAGAAAGGTATCATATTCTCACTTGAGAGTCCTCGGATGTAAGGCGTTCGCATACATCTCCAAAGAAAATAGACAGAAGCTTGATGACAAGTCCACTCTATTTATATTTGTGGGCTGTTCAGATGCAGCATTTTGGTACATGTTATGGGACCCAGTGAACAAGAAGATGTTCAGGAGCAGAGATGTTGTTTTCCAGGAAGACCAGATAGTAGCAGATTTTGAGAAGTTTGCAAAGTCTAGAGATGTCATTACTCCAGACTTGTTCCCATCTCCCGAGCCATCACAAAATGCTAGATGTGATGATGTGCAACAATAAGTGCCAGAGTTACAAGATCCTACGCCAGAAATTGAGGATCAGAAGGAAAGAGATGAAGACTCGGATGGAGAGGATGTTGAGTAGATGGAGCAACCCCTTCAACTAGAGGAAACTGGGCCTTAGTTGCGGAGATCTGAAAGAGCTGCCGTGCCATCAACCAAATATCCCACTTCTCAATATATTTTGATTACTAATGAGGGGGAGCCCGAGAGTTTTTCAGAAGCAAAGAGTCATACAGAAAAAGACTGTTGAATACAAGTCACGAAAGAGGAGATAAGTTCTTTATAGAAGAACCACACTTATGAGCTTGTTTCACTTCCAAGAGGTAGGAGAGCCTTGAAGAACAAATGGGTATATAAGTTGAAGAAAGATGGCAACGGTAAACTACTGCAGCATAAAGCTCGCTTGGTGGTCAAAGGTTTTGGGCAGAAGAAGGGAATTGACTTTGATGAGATCTTCTCCCCAGTTGTGAAGATGACTTCCATTCGAGCAACTTTGGGATTAGCAACTCGCTTGAATCTGGAGGTAGAACAAATGGATGTCAAAACTGCCTTTCTCTATGGTGATTTGGAGGAAGAGATCTACATGGAGCAACTAGAAGGATTTGAAGTTAAAGGGAAAGAGAACCTAGTCTGCAAACTGAAGAAGAGTCTCTATGGCTTGAAGCAGGCTCCGAGACAATGATACAAGAAGTTTGATTTATTCATGGTGCATCACGAGTACACAAGAACAGTAACAGACCAGTATGTATATTTTCGAAGGTTTTTGGATGGAAACTTCATCATCCTGCTGTTGTATGTCAATGATATGTTGATCATCAGATAGGATACTACTATGATCAACAAGTTGAAAAAGGACTTGTCACAGTATTTTAACATGAAGAATTTAGGTCCAGCATAACAGATTTTGGGCATAAAGATTGTTCGTGACAAGAAAGCCAAGAAGATATGGCTGTCATAGGAGAAATATGTTGAACGGGTGATTGAAAGATTCAACATGAAAGATGCCAAGCCAGTCAGCACACCACTGGCCAACCATTTCAAGGTGACAAAATGTTCATGTCCCACAACCAGCTCTGATAGGAAAGAAATGGAGGCAATCCCCTATTCTTCCGCAATAGGGAGTTTGATGTATGCAATGGTGTGTACCCGACCAGATATAGCTCACACAGTTGGCGTTATGAGCAGATTCCTCGCCAATCTAGGAAAGGAGCATTGGAAGGCAGTCAAATGGATTCTTCGGTACTTAAAGGGAACTTCAAAGATGTGTCTATGTTTCAGGGGAGCTGAACCAATTTTGGAGGGTTTTATAGATGCCGATATGACGGGTGATCTTGATGGTAAAAAGTCTACATCAGCATTTTTATTCACCTTTGCAGGGGGAGCTGTTTCATGGCATTCCAAACTAAAAAAGTGTGTTGCTTTATCTACAACAGAGGCAGAGTACATTGCTGCCGCAGATGCTGGAAAGGAAATGTTGTGGTTAAAGCGGTTTCTCCAAGAATTGGGTCTACAGCAGGAAGAGTGCAAGGTACATTGTGATAGTCAGAGTGTAATTGATTTGAGAAAGAATTCTATGTACCACTCACGTACAAAGCACATTGATGTCCAGTATCATTGGATACGAGAAGTGATGGAAAAATAACTGATGAAGCTGGTGAAGATTTACACAGACAAGAATCCTTCTGACATGATGACCAAGGTTGTCACCAGAAGCAAACTAGAAGTTTGCAAGAATCTGATCGGGATGGACTTCAAGTACAAAAGTTAGTTATCCATATAAGTGTGGAGAGGGAGAATTGTTAGTTGTTCTAGCCCACATGAAGGAGTAGTTAGAGGTTGGCTGGTTTGCTCAAAGTTAAGAACTAGGAGGGGAGATGGCAGGTGGCAGCCAACCCAATAACTCCTCTTTCTTGATTTTGTTTCCTGCTCTTTTCTGTATAAATTGAGGTGAGGAGGAAGAGAATAAACTTAGAAAAACACAGAGTATATGTTTGAGTGAGAGTTCTATAAAGAGAGAGAGAGTGTGTGAGGTGTGAGTATTGTAACTCCCTCCAGAAATATTCTATAATGGATATCTCTCCCGTAGATGTAGGCAATTGCCGAACCACAGAAATATTTTGTGTCTTTTCTGTATGTGATTGATTTCTAAGTGTGCCTTAATCCTAACATGACTTGTACTAAGATTGTTTGAATTTTTATATTGATTGTAATAAACAGATGTATGCAAGTTTCAATAATACTTGTTCTTCTCATGAGATAAAGTTCATTCACCAAATATTAGTTTAATTGACGAAAATTTAAAGTGCACTAACTTCTAAAATAATAAATTTCCTCTTGAACAGATCAAAGAATGACTATGTAAGATCAAATTGTGCAACCCTATGAAGATCATTTATTTGTTGATGATTGCCATGATATCTATCATGGGCTTGTAGGGGTGAGCATGGATTGGTTTTGTATGGTTTAGAGGGGAACCACAGACCAAACACTACCAAATGTTCCTAGAAATTTGGATAAAATCAAATTGTAAAAATTGTGGAACTAAACTTCACCAAACCTGTACAAAGTGTTCGACTAAGCTTTGGAATTGCTGTTCAAGACAAAAATCAATAACAAATAAACTTGTACAGCATATGACACAATGAAAGGGGTGAAAGTGTGAAACTTTAAAATTCAAAATTGGCTAGTTAGGGGAGAAAGTGTAAAATAACCACTTAACGGCCCAAAAATTGGCACGAGCGCCACACTCAGCTTAAACAAATTTGTAGGAATAAACACATTGAAAAGAGTAATGGTCTTAGATTTAGGGTCGTTCTAGAATATATGTAAGTTATAATATTTTATCTTATTGACTTTTTAATCTACTTGTCTTTCAATAGGCTAAATTAGTCCCAACCTACTTCCCAAACAAGGCCTTAGTGAAAGTTAACAGATGCTTGCACTCTTCCTTGCATTCTCAAAAAAGAGATAACATTATACACAGTTGTAAATGACATTCATGGTCAACCCATGTTCAACTGACACGCAAGCAATGAACGCCACAACAAAAACATACTTTAGTGGCACTATACTAGTGACATGTTTTTAAAAAATGTCACAAAAAGAATATTTTGTGGCATGTTTTAGAAAAATGTCATAGAGCCACAAACATAAAAGGCTTTAGTGGCATTTCAATAAAGAAGTGCCACAGCACTACCAAAAAAAAAAAGTGATATAATACTATCAATTTTATGGCATTTTATAAAAGAATGACATAATAAATTATTTTAGTAACATTTATCAACAAATGTCACTAAACTATAGTAGTAATGGCATTTTTTAAAAAAAAATGACACTAAACTAAGTAGGTGTAAATTACTTTTATGGCATTAAGTGAAAAGTGTCACAAATAAATATTTTATGGCATTTATGCCATTAAGCTAAAAAATTTCCAAGCTATCTAATGTCAAAAAATAAAATGAACTCAATATAACATGCTATCAATTGGAGTAATTTGAGACAAAATAAAAAATCCAATGTTAAAATTGATTCAATTGAAATTACAAAAATTAAAATAAACACAATAGCAAAAATAGAGAGACTAATAGTGTAATTTGCCCTAATTTTAGTATTTTTTAAAGACAAATATGCATGTAAGTGACATATTGCATTCTTTTAGAGGCAAAATAATAAATTTGCTCAACTCGATGAGTTAATCTTCAGTGATCATTTTTTGTAAAAAGCACTAACAAGATCATTAATTGTACTAAATTGACATAAATTTATTAAAAGTTAAAACTGATCTAAATAAAAATATAAGGACCAGAATTGATATCTATTTTCTTATTTAAAATGTGAACAAATTTATTTATAAATAAATAAATAAATAAAATTTTAGCACTAATATCCATGCTTCACTTCATTACTCCACCTTTTTTTATATTATGAAACAAACAAACTAAGGAAACACGGTGTAACAAGCCCGCGGGGGACTTCGCAACAGTTCGGACTCGATTGTCACGGTTCTTAATCTTGAACCAAAGAGTCCAAATCCGGCAAATCGTTTTGAGAAAACATATTTTTTTTGAAAGAAGTGCCAAACATGGACTGCTTTGCCAGATACAGAGTCGCCACCTTATTTTGTTTTGGGAAATTTAGGAAACCCTGACTCATGCCTAAGGCCACGTGTCCGTCATCACCAAAGTTGCCTCGGCTCGGGAACTTGGGTACGATTGGGGAAGGTCACTTCGTGAGCACCCCCACTCGCCCGATCAAAGATCGGCCTCTACTAACCATGATATCTATTTTTGAAAACATTGTGTGTTTTTATTCCGATTTTTAGCCTAGATTTACTATGTGATGCGCACAGCATACAAGTATAGACCGGGTCGCCTGAATTGGAACAAAACACTTCATGTTTGTTTTTGAAAGATGGTTTGCTACCCGCAGGTAGGCTTAAAATGCAGATTTTGCCATCCTCAGGTGAGCTTAGAAATGATGGTTTTGCCACTATCTAGTGGGCTTAAAACTCACAGTTGATGATTTGTCCCAATCCAAACAACCCAATCTCCACCCACAGGCATTCAAGCAGTTATATCACATAAGCAGTTAGCCTCATGGTAAGCATGCTATTCATGGCAGTCACTCACACGCATGCAAGGATGCTAAACCATAAAAACTCACCGAGTACTCCAAGCCAAAACAGATTCTGATTAGAAATCCATGCATGATCCTAAGTATACAGAAATGCCTAATGCGACACATGCAAAAATGCAACTATAGCAGACTCGGCTATTCTAAACATGGCATATGAAATGCAACAGATAACATGTATTCAACTTGGAATTGAAATACAATACAATGAGTTATGATGCGCCGAGCCCGGTGCATGCAAAACAGATGAATGAATGCAAACATGCTATCATACTGTATGCTAATTGAAACATGCCTTAATCTAACCATCATAAGCTGGTAAATAAAAGGGAAGAAAGACGTGGGGTTGGAAGACATACATCACACTCACGCACACTTATTACAACATTGCTCTCGCGCAGAGGGTCCGAATAAATAATACAGTCCCAAATAAATAGTACAGTCCGAATAAGTACAAAAATCCTAATTAATTTACAAATTAATCTAGGAAAGCTATAAACTGGCATGCAAGCCAGGGACTGCCTCGACTCTACTCTGGATGATGGATGATGCATGTTCGGGTTGCCTTGCGCGGAAATCCACTTCGATGCCCCAATTAGCCTCTGTTTGCAATTGTTTTTGGAAAGCACGCGAAGCTCCGGAAGGCTGCTGATTCTTGATTTGCTACAACAGAGAGCAGGAAAGGGGCATGGCAAAGTATTTTCACACATGTATGCATGCCTCGATCCTCGTGCCACCAATCACGCATTTCGATGCATGATGGCCGAGGAGTCGAATTGCATAACTCAATATGGAATTAATGCACATGAAAATACAACTAAGACCTAACTCCATCATGGACAATCCGGAGTGTCGGTGACTGGGGAATTGAGATACGTTCCGTCACTCGGAGTACGAAACGTACCTCGTTTCTCGTACTCGGGCTAACTCCTATCCCAAACACAATGCAATATGCATGACATGCATGGATGCAACTAAGATACAACCTAACATGCACAATGCTATGAAATGGCATACACGATGCACGAGGTAACATGGCATACACAATGCGCTAATATACAACCTAGCATACACAATGCTGAAAATAGAATACACAACGCCTAATGGGCTTACACCAACACAAGTGGACCTTGGCTACACTCACATGGGAGGCCATTGGATGAAAATGAGACACTCGAGATGCGTGCACACGTGCACGCAAATCGAGGACCGACCCTAAGGCACCAAATGCCACTCTAACAAAGCATGGCAAGGCATGGAATATGGCATACTAACATGCAAATTTCAGCGCTAAAATATGATGCAAAACAGCCCCGAAACATGGAAACATGGCACCCGATGCATGAAATGAGACTCGAAACTCGAAACTAGGCGCATGGAATGACTTATAGCTATACAAAGCATGCATTATTTGAATATGAAGTATGAAGAAAGAATCAAGACAGTCCCAAAAAAAGTATATTTCCAGTTTTAAGCAAGGCCAAAAGGTGAACACAAGTAGGGCTAAGCTAACATGCGAAAATGGCCTCGAAAGAGAGATAAAGAAGAAAGTAACAGCTTATGGCCCTAAATGGTAAAGAGCCCTTCAACAAAGTTTAAGAGGGACTCAAAATGAAGCACTTTACAGTTTACATCAAGCCACGAAAATAAACACAAGTAGGCCTAAAACATTATGCAAGAAAAAGGCCAAAAGAGGGACAAAGAAGCAAGTGATGGCTTCTGGCCTCAAACAGAGGAGGGCCCTTCAAAAATGTTGAAGAGGGGCCCAAAAAATGATATTTTACAGTTTATGACCAAACCCAAAACAGTACACAAGCAAGCTTAAAATACTATACAAAATAAGGCATAAAAGAGAGCTTTAACACAAAGAGCAAAAAGGAAGCCTCAAACAGTGAAATACCCTTGATCAAACATGAAGAGTGGGTCAAAATATGACTATTTACAGTTTGGATCAGAGCCCAAAAATGCAAGCACAAGGAGCTAAAAAAGCATGCAAAAATAGGGCCAAAAGAGAGATAAAGAGGCAAGTGACAGATGGAAGCCTCAAACAGTGAAGATCCCTTCAACAATGTTGAAGAAAGGCTCAAAAAAACCCTCTTTGAAGTTTATGAACAAGCTCAAAACAGTTTAAAAATAGGTCTAAAATACTATACAAGAAAGAGACATAAATGAGAGGTAAAGAGACAAGTGGTAGTATGAAGCCTCAAACAGGGAAGAATCCTCAATCAAACATGAAAAAAACCTCAAAAAATGACTATTTTCAGTTAGGGTCGGAGCCCGAAAATGTAAGCAAAAAGAGCTAAGAAAGCATGCAAAAATAGGCTCAAAAGAGGAAAAATGGGACTCACCCTTGTAGAACCAAACTTCAACAACTTTTGGACCAGGTTTGAGAGCTCTTGACCTCTGGAAGACAGCCTGAAGTTGCTGGAATGGATGTTGGAGGTGTGATGCTATGAGTTGTAGTGTAAAATGGTGTAGGACTTGAGAGGTTTTGATGCTTGGAAGAGAGAGAGAGGGAGCTTTAATGCAAGACTCCCAAACAAAACTTTTTTAACCCCCTAAAATGCAGCTGGAGCTGCTGGTTTTATAGGCAAAAGAGTGGAGGAAAATTGGGGAAATTGAAATTCAAATTTCCCCCCAAAATAAGCCTAAAAGAGAGATAAAGAGGCAAATGGTAGCTGTCGGCCTCAAACTGAAGAGAGCCCTTCAACAAAGTTGAAGAGGGGCTCAAAACAAGACATTTTACATTTTATGACCAGTTCAAAACAGCTCAAAAGTAAGCCTAAAATACCATGCAAAAATAGGCCTAAAAGAGAGTTAAAGAGGCAAGTGATAGTAGGAGACCTCAAACAGCAAAAGGTCCTCAATCAAACATAAAAGGAGCTCAAAATATGACTATTTACAGTTTAGGTCGGAGCCCAAAAATGCTTGCAAGCAAGGCTTAGATATAGAGCAAGATAGGAACAAAAAGGAGGGGAAAGAAGCTTACCCTTGAAGACCAATGAACCAGCAGCTTTTGGACCAAGAAGAGGAGCTCCTAGCCTCTGGAAAATAGCCTCAAAGTGTTGTAATGGAGGATGGAGGTGTGTACCAAAAATCGGAGCAAACGGAGGTGGTTAAGCGGTCCCGAACCGAGGCACACGGCCGTCGGCTCCGAAAAACTGAAAACCGGGCTCCAAATAGGAAAAATGGCATACGACCACGAAACGTAGCCTACGGCCACTGAGAGATGATCTACGAGACCTCTCCCTCCCTTTGGAAAGAGAAAACAGAGAAAACGAAGCCTGGTTCACAAACCGAGGCCAGACACGAAAGAGCCCGGAAGTCCGCAGGCAAGGCTCGCAGCCGAGACTCTGAAACTTCCGCACAAGCACAATATGCAATATCACCGAGTGCTCAATCGGTGACGTCTGAGTCTTAAGGTCGGTAAAAAATGGGGTGTCTACACACGGCAAAGCGGCAAAGAGGTAGAATCTATAGAGCAAAATCTGTAGAGCAGCTAGGGTTAGAGACAAAGAGGCAGAAGCCCAACAATTCTGAAATTGGTGAAGCAAATTTGATTTTGGTGGGACAACGAGGTGGGAGAAAAATAATGAAGCAAGTTTATCTTTCAAGCCATCCTTACATACCATCTACTCCACAAAAATTCTACGTTTTCATCTTCTATAATCAGAGTTTAGTGGTTTTCTCTCTTTCTCACTTTCATCAAACACACACAATACGTCTATTTTATCACTTATTTATGATCTTGTTTTACTCATAAAACTTGATACAATCTGAGGCTGTAATCTTCTAACTCATGAATTTATTAATTTTCAACAATTTTAATATAAAGGGATAGTTGTGATTTACTATTACTTATTTATGTTATGATTTTATATAATGCCTTGCAAGTATTTGTTTAAATGCTTCATTGAGATTGGTGATATTGATGGATGGGTTGAGATGGTTTATATATTCGCTGAGCGTCGTGATGGGGCCCTAAAAATGTTCCTTTCGCTGGCTATATGAGCTTTGGTTTGCTTCCTTAAGATGGGATTGCAAAAGTATAAAATTATGAAAGATTTGGATAAAATAGCTCCCTCTTTCTTCTTTATTGTTTTGGCCGATGTGTTTGGGGTCTCCTCACCCCTACATATACAAATGCTTTTTCTTAATATTCACCTTAAAAGGCTTGCATAGTTACATTAAATTGATTGAAGCAATGTAGAATATTATATGGTCAGAGAGCAAAACCTTTCCCTCTTTTCACTAATTTTTATTGGCCACTTCTCCCCTTAAATATTTTAAAATTTCAGTTAGCAATCACAGTCTAAATATGAGTCAGGTCTCAATTATTGCTATCTTATTTCTTAATATTCAACAATGACAAGATTTGTGATTCTTTATTTAGTAAATTCTAATGTATTATCCTCTGATGCAAGTTGGGTGAGGTTTTTTCTTGGGTCCATCTATCTAAGGCAGAGTTTGGCTTTCTTTCTCGTAAAATTTCAAAGCTAGTGTCTCTTCTAGTTTTTTTTATTTATTATTTTATTCTTTCTTTGAACGGATTCTATCACATCTTTTGTTTATTTATCCCATGAATGATCTTTGCTTGGGTCTGCTATTATCCTGTAATCTTTATTTCTTTAGTGTGGGTTTTCCTCTTTTTAATTGTTTTCTCATCTTTCCTCCTTGTGTCAGCTTGTTTGTCTATGTTTCTTGACAAACACTCAAAAAAAGGGAAAAATGAATAAGAAAGTATCTTGTTGTATTTGAGTTTGTTATTAGAAATATTTTCTGTTTTGTTAGTTCTGCTAAATTTATTGAGATGAGAATGTGTTTGTATGGCAACATTCAAACATTGGTTTGTAGAGCTTTGTGATCATTATAACCTAATTGCCGCTGTCGATTTTAGGGTCATTTGCTGAAGAAGATATTGGAAGACAAAGCATAACTGTACCATCAATTGCAGGAAATGCAACTGCAAGCAGAGGACTGGAGGTTGCAGTTGCTAATCTTCAGGAATACTGCAATGGTATGTTAGCTTTTTTTTTATTTTTATTTTTTATTGCGTGTGTCAAGATGCATGAAAATGTAGAATTACCCAATGAAGAATATATAGCGATCCCGGTTCCTCTTCCTTTGATCGTTGTATTCCGGACTTAGGTTCCGTAGAGTTGTTGGTTGTATATCTTGTTGTTATCCTTTAATTCCGTATGTATGAGTTTTAGGATGTGTTGGGTGTGTTTCGAACTGGTTGGTTGAGCTTTAGTCCCATTCCTTGTTGCCTAGAATTTTGGTGGTACGCTCGAGCAGGTCTACTTGTGCTCGAGCGTAGTTTCATTTTTGGTTATCCACTCGAGCGAGTCTTCTTGTGCTCAAGTGGGATTTCCACACTCTCAGTATCTCGTGCCTCTGTAAAACTTCTGCAGGTGGGTTTTTCACGCTCGAGCGGATTTTCTTACGCTCGAGCAAGTCGTGCTCGAGCGGGCCTGTTGGCGCTCGAGCGGGTAGTTCTTGTTCTGTGAAAGTTCTGGAGGGGGAAAATCTAAACTCGAGCGGACTGGTTTTCGCGCTCGAGCGGATGTACTTTATTCTTGTGTCTTGGCGCTCGAGCGGGCCTTCTTGAGCTCGAGCGGATCCAGTTTTTTGTTCTTGATGCTCGAGCATCCTGTTCTCCACTCGAGCGGACATGTTGGATATCAGATGGCAGCTGGGCATTTTTTAATCACTTTTTACACTCACTCTCTCTCTCTTACCTTCTAAAAACCGATTTTGAGAGCTCCTCTCTCTAGAAAATACCTTTTCTCTAGGGGTTGATCTAGTTAGAGTGTTCTCATATCCTTCGGCCTTTGTAAAAAGTGTGTTGATCGTCGAGGGCTTCATTTTGATCCGAAAGGTTTGGAGTTTGGAGCACTTTGATTTTGGTCTTCTTCTCCATTCGAGCTCTAACTTCGAGGGAGGGATATCCTACTCCATCTTATGAGCTTCGTCTTTAAATTTTGACATTTTGATATGTTGGGGGTTGTTAAGTAATTTTGAGAAAGTTTGGGGTCATTGTGTAATTTTCAAAAGAGGGATTTTCAAATTTATAAACCCATATGTATGTAATACATTGAGAAAAGTAATTAATGTTGGATCATTGATGAAAATGGAACCTTAGGGTTGTTATGTGAATTATGGGAAAAAGCCCTAATTTGTTGATAAATTGATTTGTATAATTAATTTTGGGAAATGAGAAATTGAATAGAAAATATTCAAATTGGAAAGGTGTGGGATTAAAGGGTGTAGTTGGACTAATTTATCGCTCACCTAGACATAATGATGATATTTTATCCATTTGGTGCATTTATTCCATGTTTAGAAATAACTGCTTTAGGCTATCGGTGGTGGATAGTCTTGATTGTTGTAGACAATGCTGATGATTAGGCAAAACTAAAACTAATCAACGGAATGTGTCATCGAATATGACGGTTGAAAAATACATCAACTTTATGTATTGATTGATTATGTATATGATCTGTGTTTATATACATTGTGTTGTGTGGGAGGAGATAAGGGATGTACTCCACGGTTTAAGGGAAGTTAGGAGATGGACCTCTAAACCGGAAATTGTGTGACATTGATACAACACTACAATGTGTATCATTTGTGAAGTAATAGAAGTGTTTTGTTTGACATTGATACAGCACTACAATGTGTATCATGGTGAAGTATGGAAGTGTTTGTTTGATTTGATATAGCACTAAAATGTATATCATTATCAATTGTGAAGTATAGAAGTATTTCTATGTTATATTGATACAGCTCCAAAATGTGTATCACTTGTGAAGTAAGGAAGTGGTTTATGTGTTATTGATACAACACCAAAATGTGTATCCATCATGAATTTCGAAAGTATTTTAGTAATGAGTTATAATCTCATTAAATTATTTGGCCAGGTTCTGAGCCTTGCTTTCAAATTCAAAGTTGAATAAGAAATGGAAAGTGAAATGTAACATGGACATGATTGTCATGAAACTGTAATGTGATATAAGTTGGAATATAAGTGTGGACCATCTACCGAATGCTATTATTTTAGTCATTGTTTATAGTTGGTTTAGTATATTCCTACTGGGCTGTGGCTCACTCTAAATGGGACATCATTTTCAAGTACATGTAGCATGCCACCTCCAAGGACGTAGCTTGGGAGGCTTGAGACTGTTGAACTATCTTGTATTTTTTGTTGTATTACATGTATATCAAGCCAAGGGCTTTCTTTGTATAGAGTTAGTACTCTCCCTTTTTGTAACCAAATGTTGACTTGGAAAGTTGTAAGCCTATAGGGCGTTTACTTTTGTTGTCAACATGTAATAAATTTTGTAATGGATACTCTGATGAAATGTAATTATGCTTATTTTTCTTATGTCTGAGCATGTCAATACTGTATGAATTATGGGTTTATTTTGAGGGCGTTACCGAATAGTTAAATCGTAGATTGTCCTGTTATTAGAAGCTGTAATTTTTCCAGGCAGAAAAGAATCATTAAAATAAATAATTACATCCAATGAGATTAAGAGAAATTGAAAGAACATCCATAATAATAACTATCAATCATTTATGGTTTAAAATATAGGAATCTTTCCTTGCAATAGCTAATGAGGCTCAAGAGTTCTTTTCAAGTGATGTGTGTGTGTGTGTGTGTAGCTAATGCTGTGCAAACACTAGACAAGCAGGTGGTTCCAAGTTGATACTTTGTATGCAAATGTCATCTTAATATTCATTCTAGAGTTAAGGGGGAAGTCGTGGTGTTTGCTATTGTCCAATTGCTGTTGCTTAGAATGAGATGGGTTTTCACCTAGAAAGAAAATAAAAATGGGGGTTGGGGGTTCACGGGGAGGAAAGGTCAGGAAAAGTAGAACTGTTATGTAGAAAGCAGCCCCTCTTGTGCCCTTGGTGCATTTGGAAGGACAGAAACCATATATCGGTTGGTGGAATGGAGGGTTGAATGAGAGCATGTATTTATAGGCTCAAAGAATGGGGTGTTTGTTTTGGAAACCCTCCTCAATCAAATATTTAATTGATTTTAATTTCCAAAAATGATAGAAATTTGTCTCTTTATGGAAATTATTTGATTTTGAATTTGATTTTAGATACTCCACAATTTCTTATTTATTGGGGGATTTTGACATGTGTTGTTGTGGGACCCTCATCTTTGGTTTGACCTAACCACTGGATCCAATTGTCAAAATGGGTTGATCATTTGATTTAGGCATGACTCATTATTTGAATAGGTCAACTTTTATGATTTTGGTGGGACCTCCATTGATTTGAATAATTTGATCACCTTGACTTTGATCAATCAAAATAATTTAATTTTTCTTAATAATTTGAACGGTGATTAAACCATCTCTTAATTTTGGTATCTACACTTGGTAAGTTAGAGTGTTTGGTTTTGTTATTTTTTTGAGTGGTTGTTATTGATATTTTAAGCTATTATTTGATATGGTCTAAATATTTACGGTTGTTATTTTTATATAATTTGTTGTAGTGTTGTGAACCAATTAAGTGATTAAATCCCGTGACTTGCTTATCTACTAGAGAAATGCATATCACTTTCAATTGTGATTATCTTCACTCTGGATTGTAAATATATAATTACTTAAGTAGTTAAATCTTGATTTACAGGTGGGAGATATAGTTGTTTTAAAAATTATCATTAGGCCAACAAAAATAGTTGCAAACGGAATACTTAAAAGCACAGACGCATCTAAAAAAGTAGAAGGGAAACAACTAGGACCTGACTATTGGGAGGTACATGTTCAAGTGCCAATCAAACCTAATGAGAGCTTGATTCAATCATATGGACTTGTCAAAACAGTTGGACAAGCTATTGGAGCTTATGTTACTTGGCCTGCTCCATTTGTGGTATATTTCTTTCATAAATACTAATTTCATTAACAAATTTATATTAACCTAATATAGTTTCAATTACTTTTACAAGTTTATCTTTTGGATGCAGATTTCGCAAGTTATGGATGCTAATTGAGAATATTTATACAAGTGAGGTTGAGAATTTGGGAACTAATTTTGTTTTGATAATTTGTCTCTCTGGAAGATGGATTTGACTAGCTTTTCAAAACTTATGGTTGGAATAATTTTCTTTTAAATTTTTTTTTTTGGCTTTAACTTTGTTAGTGTGGTAGAATATTTAATAATTTGGCAATTAATATTCATTTGTTTATAAAATCAATTCAATTTTTACAGGCATTTACGTATGCTTAGTTGTAGTTTTTAGAAGTGTCAATGAAAAAAACATGAGTGACATTTTGTAATAGTGATAGTGGCTTTGCAAAGTGTCATTAAAAATTCATATAGTGACATTTTTTAGATTGCAAGTCTTCTTTAATGGCACTTAATAACGTCAGGAATAGTGTCTATTATGACATTAAAGTGTCACTAAAAGTGTGTAGCCTTGATGGTGTAATGGCACTTAAAAGTGTTACTAAAGTGCCACTAACTCTTTTTTTTAATAACGCTTGATAACGTCACAAATAGTATCTATCATGACATTAAAATGTCATTGAAAGTTTTTAGCCATGATGGTGTAGTGGCACTTGCAAGTATCTATCGTGGCACTAGTATCTACTATGGCATGGATATAAATGACACTTGTTTAAAACGTCACAAAATTAAAAAATGTCAATGAAAGAATAGTTCAGTGACACTTTCAAGTGCCACTAAACTAAGAAAATGTTGTTGGTATTGAATTTTTCTTGAAACCCATACAAAGATTATGTTTTTGGTTGATGCATTGTATGAGATGGCCCAAAAAAAAAAAAAAAAAAAGATCTCAAAAATGTTTGTCTTGCTAAAGAGAAGATGGATAGGCTAATAAATTCATAGTAAATTCTTTATAAATTACTGAATAAATTCTCAATAAATTATGAGTGAATTATTCAGTAAATTCTCACTAAATTACTCAGTAAATTCTGAATAAATTACTCAATAAATTACTCGGCAAATTACTTCGTAAATTCATAGTAAATTCTCAATAAATAACTCGTTAAATTTTTAATAAATTCTTTGTAAATTACTCAGTAAATTATTGATAAATTCTCAGTAAATTACTCAATAAATTCTAAGTAAGTTACTCAGAAAATTTTCAATAAATTTTAAGAAAATTCTCAATAAATTCTGAGTAAATTACTCAGTAAATTCTCAATAAATTACTCAGTAAATAGCTTAATAAATTATTAGTAAATTCATGGTAAATAACTCCGTAAATTCTCAGTAAATTTTGTAAATTACTCAATAAATTATCGGTAAGTTCTTAGCATGTTACTCAACAAATTCTCAGTAAATTCTAAATAAACTCTCAGTAATTTACTAAGTAAATTTTCAGTAGAAACTCAATTAAAAAAAAAATTATACTTTAAATGTCAAACTATGTATGTAATGTGTATTATATTGATCACAAATATTTAAACCATATTAACCTAATTTTTAAAATTATATTAATGTCTATTTCATTAATCATACCATACCCCTATGCTAAATCAAGATAAGCGAGTGGAATCTAGCATTAGACTAGTAGTATTGTTTATAGAAAATTGTTTAAGAGCTCTAAAATAATGAGCTCTAATAGCTCTAAAAATACTGTAACCCTAATTGATGTGATGTTTACTCTTTGTTTTTTTTTTTTTTTTAATTTTCAGCACTGCCAGCTCATTAGAGCTGGCTTAGTAATGCCTTTTTAGTGGTATGTAGCACCACTGTTGTTTATATTATGGGTAAATCTTTACACATACAAGACAAGAATGTGAAAATAAAATGATGCATTATTTTTTAAAGTACTTGCAATCATATGTAAACTGTCTATGAATAGAAATCCAGCGAAGTATCTAGAGCAATCGAACCATGTAAGTCAAATCCTTATCTTGAATTCAATATCAGTTGGTAATAACTTGGAAGAATATTTTGTTATAATTTATTCCACATCCCACTGATTTGGTTTGGTTTATAAAGTGGACATTGTTAATTAAATAATTAAATAGTTAAGGAGCATATAACTAGGTAAGACCGTTTTATATTGTTGTTATCGTTATATTTAAGAAAGATACTCTTTTATAATTTTGTCTGATAACAAAATATACCTAGGAGGATATTACTAGGTGTCTTCGTTGACAACAATGTAGTCACA
Organism: Camellia lanceoleosa; assembly: GCA_025200525.1. Classification (NCBI taxonomy): domain Eukaryota; kingdom Viridiplantae; phylum Streptophyta; class Magnoliopsida; order Ericales; family Theaceae; genus Camellia; species Camellia lanceoleosa. The sequence goes on along the minus strand of CM045767.1, from coordinate 75,602,947 downwards.
ACTGTTCTTCCACCGAAACAAACATTGAGAAAAAAAAAAAAAAATAGTATATTCAGCAACATCCATGCATTAGTATAATTATATGAATCTGGAAACTCAAATTCCATTGCTCATCATCTCACTTGAGTGATATCTTCAATTCCACATGGTGGTTTAACATCTCTTAAATAATCCATCTTTTTATCTTTTTTTTATCACTTCATCTCTCTACTTTTCTGTACATCTTTTCATAAAAAATAAAAAAGTACACTTATTTAGATCATCTCAAACAATTCTGCCCAAGGAAATGGCGAAAGTGGACTCCGAAGGGTGGTTTAACGGTGGTGGCGATGAAGAAGGATATGCTGTTGTAGTGGGGTCTGGATATGGCGGCTCTGTGGCTGCTTGTCGGATGTCAATGGCCAGAATAAAGGTGTGTTTGATGGAGAAAGGCCGCAGGTGGCAAGCTCATGACTTCCCCACCGACGTTTTCAAGTTTATGTCCGCCGTGAGGATGGAAAACACCAACTTGGGTTTCACTTTTGGTCCCAAAGATGCTTTATTTCAGGTCATTCTTTCATGTGTGGATTTTTATGTGCACATAAATTATATATAGAAGGAAACCAAAAATTAAAAACAAAAATAGACAGAATTTTATGAGATTTATTGATGACCCACTTCTTAAAAATCTTGTCAGTAACTATATTTTATGTGTTTGATTTTATATTTAAAATTTTTGTGTTTTTAAACTTATTACACTAATTTGAAGCAACAATACTGCAAACACATTGCACAATCACATAAACAACAGCATACACTCACTCACATATCTTTGTATGTCAGGTCCAGGATGTGTGTGTGTGTGTGTGTTGTACTTTTTATTCATAGCATTCTTACTTCTTTTTTTTTTTAACATATATATATATATATATTTTCTGGCGTTTGATATAAGAGTGTAACTCGGGTAAGTTCAGTCAGGTTTAGAAGTTATCCAAGCCCATGTCAAGTTGTGTTGAGACCTGTTTAAATCCGAATTGTATCCTGAGATTGTCTATCCAAACCCAACTCGAGTTCAACCTGAGTTAACTTTTTTTTTTTAACATATATATATATATATATATAAAGACAACGTTGTCTGAATTACACATAAATTTTAATTTTTTTTCAGCTAAAATATTAATTTGTTAAAATAAGATTCTATTTATATTTTTTTAGAAAATTATTAATAAGATGAAAATAAATAATTTATATAAAACAGATGCTGCTATGATAGTCTTTATAATTTATGAGTGAAAATTAAAAAATTAAGATTTTGTATTATGTTATTTATGTATATAATATATATTTAATATGATATAACATCTAAATTATTTTAATATAATCTAATAGCTAACAATCTATATGTATATTAAATATTTATATATATACATAATTCGGATTTCGAGTTGTTGGATATTTTTATTCAAGAGTTTTACCATTACCGACCACCAACCCTATCATAACGACAGCCACCGTTATCGTCGTGTCATCATCTTTTACCATTAGGGTCGACCGTGATCATCATCATCATCTTTAGGTCAAACGGGGAGCATTTTTTAAATTTGTTTTGAAAAAAAAAAAAAGGTGGAAGATGTGATAAATGAAACTAAGAAATGGAACTCGAAATCAGTAAGCATAAATTAGAGACTCAATGACCAAGCAAGCAGAGGATGCATGAATAAATATACAGTTGGAATGCAAAACTATTAAGTATTTGTTTCGCATAAGGTTATGGGGTTAAAATAATTAGAAAAAGATAAAATAAATTAAAAAGTTAATAAGACAAAATATCACATTTAAACTATAATTATTTCATTTTTTCTCTCACAAAAATCAAAAAATACGAAAAGCTCAAAAAGTTAACCCGTATCCCAAACGAACCCTAATTCACTACAAAAAAATTGCTTTTTTGCGACGGTAAAATACCGTCGCCAATACCCAAACCGCCGTCGCAAAAGCTTTTTTGCGACGGTAACAGGGGGGTCGCAAAAAAAGGGGTAGCTAAAGGTCTTTAGCGACGGTAAGACGCCGTCGCAAACTTTTAGCGACTGCAAAAATGCCTTTTAGCGACGGCAAAATACTGTCGCAATTAATGTGTAAAAATCCCAAGTTTTTGAGACGGCACTAAAATACCGTCGCAAAAGGGTTTATTTGCGACGGTAAAATACCGTCGCAAAATGGTTTATTTGAGACGGGACAATTACCGTCGCTAAAGTGGTTATTTGCGACGGGTTTAATACCGTCGTTGATACTATTATTTGCGACAGAAAAATGGGCCGTCTCTAAAAAAATATTATTTGCGACGGTGAAAATACCGTCGCTAAAGGCCTTTTGTTAATATGGCCAATATCATTGGCGGCAACTACGCCATCAAAAAAACCTGGTTCTAACAAAAATGCTGCAATAAAATTATTAAAAATATGCAAATTACCTGTATTAAATAAAAATAACTAAAAATAATCAATAATTATATAATAATATAAAAATTCCTGTATATAAATAAAATTTCATCCATAATTAAAGTACTCTTCCATTCATAACAACACATCATCAAAATTATCCAACCACATAATTTTGCATAATACATACATAATGTTGTTCACAAATCTAAATAACGTAAATCAAAAATAAAAGTTTTCTTCATAATTCTTCCGTGGGTTAAAAAAACAAAAGTTCGTCACAATCTTCACACGGCTGCATTCCACAAGAAGCAAACTGCTACTCAGGAAATATCTGAAAATAAAAAATAAAAATTATTAATGACAATATAATTATGTGCTAATATTTTAATTACAAAAAAACATAAAAAATTAATTACTACATAATTACAAAGATAGTTAAGTAAATAATTTTGGCTAGACAGAAATCCGACCCTAACTCCCAAACCGGAAACCCGATTCGAGTCTCGTCTTCTCCCACAAGTCTCTCGTGCCTAGGCGATCATGTGTGCCAAGTTTCATGCTAAACCGACCCCTTTTGGTGATTTTTGAGCGTCAACACCTCGAATTCAAGTTTCTTAAGGAACTACTTTGCCTAGACCGAAATACGGCTCTAACTCCCAAACCGGGAAACTGATTGGAGTCCCGTCTTCACCCACAAGTCTCTCGTGCCTAGGCGATCATGTGTGCCAAGTTTCGTGCTAAACCGACCCCTTTTGGTGATTTTTGAGCATCAACACCTCGAATTCAAGTTTCTTAAGGAACTACTTTGCCTAGACCGAAATACAGCTCTAACTCCCAAACCGGGAAACCGATTGGAGTCCCGTCTTCACCCACAAGTCTCTCGTGCCTAGGCGGTCGTGTGTGCCAAGTTTCGTGCCAATCCGACCTCGTTTGGTGATTTTGGGGCGTCAACACCTTGAATTTAAGTTTCTTAAGGAACTAGTTTGCCTAAACCGAAATATGGCTCTAACTCCCAAATCGGGAACCCGATTCGAGTCTCGTCTTCTCCCATAAGTCTCTCGTGCCTAGGCGGTCGTGTGTGCCAAGTTTCGTATCAATCCGACCCCGTTTGGTGATTTTGGGGCGTCAACACCTCGAATTTAAGTTTCTTAAGGAACTAGTTTGCCTAAACCGAAATATGGCTCTAACTCCCAAACCGGGAACCCGATTCGAGTCCCGTCTTCTCCCACAAGTCTCTCATGCCTAGGCGGTCGTGTGTGCCAAGTTTCGTATCAATCCGACCCCGTTTAGTGATTTTGGGCCGTCAACACCTCGAATTCAAGTTTCTTAAGGAACTAGCTTGCCTAGACCGAAATACGGCTCTAACTCCCAAACCAGGAACCCGATTGGAGTCCCGTCTTCTCCCACAAGTCTCTCGTGCCTAGGCCGGTCGTGTGTGCCAAGTTTCGTATCAATCCGACCCCGTTTGGTGATTTTGGGGCGTCAACACCTCGAATTTAAGTTTCTTAAGGAACTAGTTTGCCTAAACCGAAATATGGCTCTAACTCCCAAACCGGGAACCCGATTCGAGTCCCGTCTTCTCCCATAAGTCTCTCGTGCCTAGGCGGTCGTGTGTGCCAAGTTTCGTATCCTCGTGCTTAATAGATTTGCATCTGGGGTCGTTCCTTAGACTATCCTTCACCTATCACAACCAATTATTAAGAATTTTAAGGTATATTTGAAAAAACGAGAAGAAAAATAAAAGGACCTATATTGATTATTGAAAGGTTTTAGAGACCAAAGCATCCCACTTGTATATAAATTCGGCAAGATGACAAAACAAAAATTTCTTACCAAATTTATGTAACCCAATTGTGAACGTAATGTTTATTTAGAGAAGGATGTGACACAAAATAATAATAGGAAAAAATCGATTTCAGGTTTTCTAAAGCTAATTATCAATCTTCAAAATCTACATAATTCAAGGTTTTTGCATAAATGAGGTGACATGAACATTATAGTTTCACCAACATAAATGCAAGAGTCTTGAACTTCAGCATGGGAAAACCAAGAATTGGGTTTACTTACAAGGATGACCAAATCCAAGATGTAAAGCAGTAAGTTCTGAACCAAAAATAAAACATTTTGATATCCTTTAAAAAGGAAAAAGAAAAAAAAGAAGTCTTAAAAAAAAATAAGTCAAGTTGTCCCATCTATTATATATATATATAGATAGATAAAAAGAACTTTAGTCGAAGCAGTACTTCACTATGACACCAGAAGAAATTGTCAAACAGCCTTCTCTAATATATCAGACTTCAGAGCATAGGCAGAATCTTCTAACGATTTCTTGGCAACACTTCCAAGCATGAGGAGTCTAACCATGGACGGAATGCATCTTCATAAGCCAAATTCTGGCACAATACAAACCAGTAAAAAGAATCAGAAAATGCTACTGCCGAATGGAAGAAAGCAACAAACCATCAAAACTTATGTACTTTCATGCTTATATATGCTACTATAAATTATAATGGTCATGCGTCAACATGCAAATTCAAAATCATTACATGAAATTCCAGAATGTCTTGTCAAGAGACATGGTTGCCACAATCACATGTACATTGTATAACTAATATCAAGTGCCAATTGAGATTTAAAATTGAACACATATCATCATATGTTCAAGTTGTATCCACACAAAATTATTTGAAAATATGCTTAGGCAACCTTGATTATGTGCTCATTTCTCTTAGATGCAATGCAAGATACAAGGAAAGTTACAAATAAAGCCCCTTGCACCAAAACCTTCTATAATGGATATATAATTTGTTATCTGGCACCCTGCAATATCAAGTATTATTTTCCCCCATCATTGTGGCATAGATTTGAGTCATAGAATCAATCTCTCCTAGAAAAAAATGAAGTAATCTCTGCTTCTCCCCGACCCTATTGGATGCAGAAGTCAAGTGCACTAGGTACAACATATTTCGTTTCTTTTCTCAAATGCTAGTAAACCAACCAGGTTGTTTAAGAATACATGGAAAAGAAAAAAAGAATTTCCATTGGCTTCTCCCTAATTGTATTTTGGGATTATATGCTCTTTTAAAAAGTTTTAAACTTTGAACTTTAAGATCCCAAAAAAAATATTTCAAACACGAATTTTCCTATATCCTAAATCTGAATAGCCATTGTGCAATTTCCATTTTACTTTCACATAATTGAAACTATGAAACAAACCTAGGGAGCATACTTTGTGATTTTCAAAGCATCATTTTCAGTTAATTAGGCATAATGAATACACATCATATATATATGCTAAATAGGTGAACAGAAAAAAAGGGTAAACATCTGACTTGGAAACAGAGCAGACTTCAAGATGCTTCTCAGTCTCTTGGCCCGCATCTCTCTTGTTAGCTACCTGCTTTCTAGTTATTATATCTTTCTTTGTGTATTCAAAGAAGGGAAGTCCTCTTCAAACCTGTTTGAATATTTTTGTTAGCTCAGTTCACAATTCTCATATGCAATGTAGAAGTCCAAACAAACATAGAAGATAAAGATACCCAAACCCCACCCCTCCCCCCCCCCCCAAAAAAAAAAAAAAAAATAAAACTATGAATCAAAGCAATTAATCTCCGCAAACACCCAACAAGGAGTGTGCAACCGAAATTCCAGTTCATAGAATCATACATAAAAGGGATATATAAAAATAGTGGAGGAGTACAAACCAGCAAACATAGAATCATACATACAAGTTGAATGAAAATAAAACTAATGAATATCTCACCCTTTTAATGAATTTCCAGTTGACAGTCACTCGTCGCTCACACTTGACTCCAAATTCTCACCCTTAAAATGTTCAGTCGTTCACAGTCTTGCCTCGTCACTCGTCGTTCGCAGTTGTTCACCCTCGTTCTTGCCTCGTCACTCGTCGTTCATAGTCGATCGTCGCTCGTCATTCACAGTCGCTGCCTCGTTACTCCGGCGAAGGCCGTCGTTCAACCTCCTTCACTCCGGCACTGAATGATTTTCATTTGAGGGTTTTGGGATTTAGGTTTTAATAGTTGGATCAATGGACTGGGATTTTGGGGATTTTGGTTTAGTGATTTTAGGGATTTTGATTTGAGGATTTTGGGGATTTTAGCATGACCGCGAATGGGAGAAACGAGCGGGGTGTGAAATATTTGTTTTGCGACGGCATATATACCACTATCGCAAATGATACATCATACAAATTAAAACGACGTCGGTTTCAAAATATTTTTTTGCGACGGTATTTTGCCGTCGCAGATGGTCCAACATTTGCGACAGTAACTATTTACCGTCGCTAATCATACTTTTTTGCGACGATATACCGTGCGTCACAAATGTTTCTGCATTTTTTTTACAATCATTAGCGACGGAGGTAATCCCGTCATAAAGCCCTTTTTCTCGACTAGATAAACGCCGCATAAAGACTTTTTGGCGGCGGCAAATAATCGTCGCAAAAATGATTTTTATGACGTAGTGACCCCTGTCACAAAAGCCTCCGTGTTATTTGCCAGGTTTTCTTGTAGTGATAACCAATATGTTCATTGGAAGCGGATCCCTTTCTATTGAGATTTTGGACTGAAGAGCGTTATGTGGGCTCATGGGACTCATCACGAATCTCGTTTCAATAATTTGAACCATTCATTTTATTAGGCAATTTGTATATTTCATATACACAAAAAATTATGTCAATTTGATATCTGTAACTTGTTCAATTTATCGCGTTTTTAATAAAAAAAAAATATTATATTTAAAAAATAATAATAATAAATTTTTTTTTGGTTAAAAATGTAATAAATTGAACAAGTTATGATTATCAAATCAACTTCATTTTTTGTATAGATGAAATACACAAAGTGTTCAAAAAAATTAACACTTCGTATTATCGAAACAAGAGCCGTGATAGTCCAAAATTTAGACCAGAGGGGACCCTCCTCCATATTTATTTTATCATATATAGAAAGGGAAATTCTAATATACATTTTAAAGGATATATTATATGCACTCCTAGTTATGTTATTTTTTTTCTTTAGTTATGACCATATTTTAGTTAAAACTTATGAGTTATTTAGTTATGACTCATGGGTTCTTTAAGAGTGATACTATTAGCATATCATAAATTATTTTGGACCCCATATTTCTTTGGACCCACACTTATAAATTTTGAAACCTTTAAAATTTATTTCCCCCTAAATAACACCAAAATTATCCTCAAACATTTCACCTATTAAATGTACACCCCCACACCCTAAAAGAAAAAACCACCCTTCCAAAAAACCTTAACAAAACCCACTAAGAAGAAGAACAATTTCATCATTTTCAAAACCCACAAAGAAAAAGAAGAAAAATACTGTCTATGTTCATATAAGCTACAACATGGTATAGCCTTTTGACTAACTACTACAAAAAGAGAGAGGGGAGAGAGAGAGTGAGTGAGAGAGATAGACAGGTAGGCACCTTTATTTTTTATTTTTAATCTCGTTTGGGCCATTTGATATGCTGACTTCTTAATCAACGACTCTTGTTTAACATGATATAGCCTTTTGATGTGCTCTCATTTCTACCATAACATATCCTCCATTTCTTCTCTCTATTTTTGTCTTGGGATTGTGGCGGTGTGGGTGGGTGTGTGTGTAGTGAGAATTGAGGGAGAGTCATAAACAAAACAGAATTGTAGTATACCCAAAAATGACGAGTTTCCTTCATGTTCAGACCTACATTCTCGAACAAATAAGCTATATTCGGGAAATGTATTCCCAAACAAATAAGTAATGTTCGGGCCTGTATTCCAAACTTGAAAAAATAAAATTTCTGCGAGTGTTAAGAATTTTAACTGTTGACTCACTATTATTTTGAAATAAATAGCAATAAAATTTAAATTTTAAAATGTGATCAGTAAAACAGGTCCGAACCTATAAATAATGCTCGGTTACTTGTTTCCAAAGAAATAAACAATATTTGGGCATATGTTCTCGAATTTCGGTCATATGTTCAGGAGTTCAGTCTTAAAAAAATGACGAACATATTTTATTATTTTTTTCAAGAAATTTACCTTTACAAGACCAATCTTCTCTGAGGTAAAAAAAAACATCAAAGTTATAAACCTCTTCTAAACTTTTATTGTTGTACTCCTCTCATTTTATGGAGTTATGGTTGCCAAAAAAATTTGCACTCATTGTTATTGCTGAAGAAGTGTAGGTAATCAAATAGTTGCTACTGTTATGACTGGAATATTGTCGCGAAAGAGTTTTCAAGGTTTTGAGGGTGGATAGGTTTTAAATGTGGGATTTGGAGAAGATGGATAGATGGTGATAGAGGTGGGTGCTCTCACAAACCCTAATTTATGATATAGTGGGTGTGCATATTTAATTATGAGATAGAGTGTCCTAAAATTAATGATATCTTTTATAGTAATTTTATTTGAAGTTATTATTGTAATTAAAAAAAAAAAAAACTAAAAATTGGGGGGTTCAAAATAATTTATGAGATGCTAATTGCAACACTCTTCTTTAATTATATCTTATGTTGTATTTAATTATGACATTTTATTTTTATTTTTATTTTTATTTTTATTTGTAACTCAAAAAATTAAAATTATGTTATGTTATTTATTTATTTATTTATTTTTAAGGGGAATAGTGTTTTCCCGATATAAAACGAGTAGTCAGTCAAAAGTGTACGCTTGATGGATCCATATCTGATTGAAATATAGGTGTCTATACGAGATGATTCTGTAGCAACAGTGGCCTGTGGGCTCGGCGGAGGTTCACTGGTGAATGCAGGAGTGATGATACCGGCCCCAATCCGCGCGAGAAGGAATCCAAAATGGCCAAAAGAATGGGAAAAAGATTGGGAGATGTGTGAAGCTTCTGCTTCATCCATGCTGAGAATACAGAGTGTTCCCATCATGTATCCTAATGCCAAGATCATGAAGGGAATAGTTGAAGAAGATGGGTTCAAAGAAACCAGCAGTGACCCATTGAAGCTAAGTGTGAATTTTGATATAGAAGAACAGCCATCCAATTCATCAAAGTTTCAGGAGATGGGTAGCTGCTTAGCATGTGGAAATTGTCTTGCTGGTTGTCCTTATAATGCCAAGAATTCTACAGACAAAAATTACTCGGTTTCTGCAGTACAGGTTTTTGTCCTTTTCCTCATATTTTTATAATTATATTATATATATATATATAAAAGAAGAAGTAATGACTCGTCATTTTCAAGAAATGTGAAAAACTAACTCCATATGATTAACTGTCGTGATGATTAGCATCTATAAAATGAATCCAATTCTCTAATAGCTTTGTACATCAAATGTTATGTGAACACAATGAATTGAATCAATTGCAATACAAGTGAATGTTTTCACCTTGTATGCTAATCTTTTCTATCCTAAAATCAGATTTTGTGTGATTCAGGCAGGATGTACCATCAAAACACAATGCCAAGTTCAGTATGTGGTACAAAACCCAGATTACATTTGCGAAAAGGAAGACAAAGTTAGCAGGAAAAACTGGCGGCGCTGGCATATATACCTCAATGAGATTGACTATGTTGCATCTGATTTTGTTATCCTCTCAGGTAATATAACATAGCTATAGATGCTCAAAATCTTGTTGCAATTTTAGTCAGACAAACGTTATGAACTTAAAAAATAAAAATACAAAATACTTTGAATCACTCTGCAGGTGGAGTGTTTGGCACGACTGAGATACTATTCCAGTCTCAAATGAGAGGACTGAACCTTTCTGAGAGACTTGGATCAGGTTTTAGTTGTAATGGTAACACTGTCGCTTATCTTGCTGGTAGCCCTGCACCGTTGGGTGCTTATGCTTTGGACAAAAAGCAATTCACAAAGATACCTTTTCAGAAGAGGCCAGGCCCATCCATTTCTTCATCATACACCTCTTCGTTGGGATTCACAATTCAGGTTGAAGTTTTATGTTCATATATATGAGAGTTCTTCTTCCATGTCTCATTTGTGTTTATGATAATTGTCAAAATTGATACGTGTGGTACCATTTGGCGCAGAGTGCGGTACTTCCAGTGGCATATCCTTACCTTCTATTTAAGGGGATCTTTACTTATGGATGGCCTTCTGGCTATTGGTTCCTACATGGTATTATAGACACGTTAAAACTTGTGTTAGGAATGAAATATAGCAATGCAATGGTTTTCAATGCAATGGGATATGATGAGAGTGATGGAAAAATAACATTTGACAAGGACACTAACAGAATCTGCTTTCAGCCACCCCTTGATCATTTACTACCAAGAAAACTTGGTGTGTTTCAAAACCTTACAAAGAAATTGGGAGGAATATTGTTCATGTCAAGGTATTGGAGCACATCAGTTCATCTTTTAGGGGGTTGCAATGCATCATCAGACCCTTCACAAGGAGTTTGTAACCCCAATGGTCAAGTATTTGACACAAAGTCTCATAAGTCAGTGCACCCCGGCCTCTATACTTGTGATGCCTCCTTAATACCTTGCTCTCTCGGCATAAATCCATGTCTAAGTATTGCCACAGTGGCTGAGCATTTAAGTAGGAACCTTGTGTCAGATGTTCTCAAGTACAAGAGCGACAAAGGTATGGTTTTGGTAAATAACTTGGGTGATCCGAAGCCAGGCTCAATTACTAGTGTGAAGCTAGATAGTGATAAAAAATCAATGGTTGTCGTTAAAGAAACCATGAGAGGCTATGTGGGTGGTATGCCATGTGTAGCTTATCTCAAGATGAAAATGAACTCTAGAACTTGGAAGGAATCGGATATAAAGAGTAAACTTATTGGATTATCTCATCCTTTGCTAAGGGGTAAAGTTCGAGGATATGTTTTATTTAGTGTTTTGGAGTCTGATAAATTACATATTGTAGATGGGGAAGTAGATTTGTGTGAAGTGGATGAAAGAACTCCGTATACGCAGTATATGCACTATACTCTCCTTCTTGCTGCTTCTTCTGGTTCAAGGTCTGATATGATCTAAACTAGAAATTTATCTTCATTCTGACATTATTTTTTATAGTATTTGTTTTTCACATAAATAATAGAAAGTATTTTTCATACAGATACATTCTTGAAGGGAAGAAGGTAATGAATCCTTATCTCTTTGGATCATCTGCATGGAGGGAGACAACAACAATGAATGTGACATTCAATAAAGTCTGTATGGACAGTTCCAAGGAAGATATGCTGAACTTGAAAGGGAAGCTTAGTATTTCCATGATAGAGCTCCTGAAGTGCTTGATAAGCCTAGAAGGGAACATGAGAAGAAGGTTTGTTGGTGTGCTATTACAGAATCTTTTCAAAACCTACATTTTGCAGGTGCCACGAGGGAGTCACAAGGAATTCAATTCTTCAGAATTGCACCAAAAACCTTATCAAGACAGTATTCTCCATGAGATACAAACAGGTAGTCAGAAGTATGCAATCCATAGATTTGTAACTTGCAAGTTCATTTGTTCTCTAAATTGTTCCGACTCAATCCAATACTGTCTTGAACCAATACTCTTGGACAACTACAACCGAAATAGTAATATGTCCTAGAGCACCTTATGGACTATATCAGTACTCTTTTTTATTTTTATTTTTTATTTATTTACTCTTTTTCTCCTTTGGTACCGGAGTTCTCAACGTACTGTTGCTTCTTTGGTAATTGAACAGAAGATGGGTTTATCATCAGTTGCAAGCAATGGAAAGGAGAGAAGAAACTAAATCCAATTCTCCTAATTAATGGTCATTCCACTGAGAATTATTGGCTACCCACAGAACCAAATGATTTGGTTAGAACTCTACTAGAAGAAGGGCATGAAACATGGCTGCTGCAACCAAGATTACACCCTTTGAATCCTTCAAACAATTTCACCATTGAAGATATTGGCAGATTTGATATACCTGCTGGTAAACAAAAAAATAAAAAATAAAATTCTATATAAAAAATGTAGTTACTTACCAACTCAACTGGCCTATTTTTAACTCTTATTTTTGTTTTTGTAGTGATCAATAAAATTCGTGATTTGCACGGGCCATTGATAAAAATACATGTGGTTGCACATTGTGTTGGAGGCTTAGCAATTCATGTAGCTCTTATGGGAGGCCATGTCTCTGCAGCCCATATAGCTTCTCTGTCTTGCACCAACTCTTCGATGTTCTCCAAGCTCACCACTTCTTCCAGAGTCAAAATGTGGCTTCCCCTCATCCCGGTAAGCTTTACCTCTTCGTAATTCTCACAAAATATGATTGGAAGTTATTTTCCATAAAAGATAATTCAAACGTGGGGAGCTATTAAAATGTACAATTGGTAGAAATCGGAAAGTGGCTCATGTTTGAATATGGAAGCATTATGTTCTCGTTCTTGAATCATTTGGAATTTCTCAATATTCAGATATTCATCATTTAGTGACTTATATAGCAGAAATTCAAGTAATAGTAAAACAATGGCTATATAATTTTGGTTCTTTAATATAAGAAAAATTTAGACATCGAGGCTTCACACCTTCACAAACTGTAAATGGGGGTACCCATTACTCTTGAGGCTAATCAAGGTAGGCCTACAAAGAATATAGTTTTGACACCATTTTATATATGTTTTAGGTCTGCATTCTTTTATAACTTCAATCATATTGCAGATGTCAATGGTCATACTAGGCAAGGACAAGATCCTCCCTTTGTTCAAGACATCAAAGGCAAGTTCACGACAAAAGCTCCTAAAATACATTGCTCGTTTGGTGCCACGTTATGAGAGATGCACCTGCGATGAATGTGAGGTATTTTCTGGGATATTTGGTAACACATTTTGGCACGATAACATAAGCCCCTCCATGCACTATTGGTTAAACAAACAGAGTTTACCAAGGCTTCCAATGGCTGGATTTCCTCACCTCAGAAAGATTTGCAATGCTGGTTTCATTGTGGACAGCAGTGGTAAAAACTCATACTTGATACATCCTGAAAGAATGGCGCTCCCTACGCTTTATATATCTGGTGGGAGGACTCTCCTTGTGACTCCCCAAACTACTTTTCTTGCTACTAACTACATGAAGCTTCACCAGTCCGGTTTTAGACATGAAAGGGTGGTTGTGGATGGCTTTGGTCATTCAGATTTAGTGATTGGGGAAGAGTGCTATAAAAAGGTTTTTCCTCACATTCTATCCCATATTAGATTAGCTGAAGAAGCAAAAAATTGTTTGCTGGACAGTGAGAAAAGAAAGTACAATAAAGAGGCCTTAGCATGGGGTGGTGATCCATTACAAGAAGGAAACAGAGGATTTTGGAGCTATATTTCTCCTTTAGTTGCCACCTGGTTGCTCTTCGTGTTGTTATTGTTAGCCATGGTAGTTTACTTCTTTCATTAAAATCTTGCTTGGTTGCTAAGAAAACACTAGAAGGAAAAGGAATCAATCTTTTGATTCTTATGTTTCTTATTATCCATTGACAAATGAAAAAAAAAGGGCATCCGTTACTAATTACTCCATTGTAACTGTTTTCATTTAACTGAACTGAAATGATCAAAGTAAGTATTTCCAAGTATTGTTTGAGTGATGGGAGAAAGAAGGGTTCTTCAAGCCATTATAATAATTGTAGAGGAGTTATGAGACAGTTCAATTTCTTCCATGAATGTCTCCCTATTTATTTGTTTATCTGTATATTTCATTGTATGCCGTCCGGCTAAATTATGGTGTGATCAAGGAAGAATACTTATATATATTTGGTAGGAAAATGAGTCAGACTCCCAATTTTGGATATTCCCATGACCTCTAAAATGATGTGGACTATTCATGTGTGTTATTTATTTATTTATTTTTTCGTTTCTCTCACACATGAAGGATTCATATCATTTTAAAAGTCATGGGATCTCCAAATTTAGAGATCTCAATCATTGTTGTATTTTATATTATGTTTTCAAACCTTTTTAGAGACCGTTCAAAATTTACAAACTAAAAACTTACTTAGGCTAAGTTTGGGAAGACTAAATAAGTGTACTTTTTGACTTTTCTTATATTATGTGTAGAAAAAGTAGAAAGGAGATGTTGATTGATGTGACCCAAAAAAGATAAAAAGATGAAATAAGTGCACTTTTTTAATTTAGCCAAACTTGACCTTACAATAAAGTGTACACATTCATATAATCCGTGGCCCATATCAGATTGTAAGTAATTGATAATTTAATTTGTAATTTGATATGAATATATAATATTTTTGTATTTTTTAACCCACAGATTTTAAAACAATCTGTAAAGTTCTTATAATAGGACAGGACTCACCCACTTTTACAAGGTTAATATGAGTCAACACGATTGTCAGTTGATATGTTTGTAACATTGAGAGTGCGTTCAAATAATTTTGAACAAAATATATATATATATATATGAGACCTAAAAGTCTAAATCTTAATTTTATGTAATTAAGAAGTTCAGATGTTAAAATATTTTGTTTAAAAAGATGAAGTTAGATAAAATAATCAAAATATCTTTATATATATATAAGAAAAAGGTTGAGACCCTCTTTTTTTTTGACCCCCACCACCCCCAATGTATTGGAACTGGCAAACTTTTTACTTTTTGCTTTTTGTTTTTTTTTTTTCTCCTATTACTCACTAACATGTGTCAGTGGACGGTTGTGGGAGTCAAAAAAAAAAAGGGAGTCTCTATCATTTCTGTATATATATACTAGCAGCAACCCGTGCTATGCACGGGAATGTATAATTTCAATAATTTATTATAGTCATTTTTGTATAATAAAATAAAAAATTCTTATAAATTTAAAATATAATAGGGAATTGTAACTAAGAAATATTTTAAATATGATAACTATCTCATACCTAAGTTCATACATTCATTTTTTTCATAAATTTGTCATTTAAAACATTGATTATAAAATTATCTTAGTCCAGGTAGGTCATTTAGCAACATGAATTATATTTCTATCGGATATTATTATAGCTTTAAAAATGAATAATGTAACAATGGGTACTATTATAAATAATGTAAAAATGTTCAAAGGCCCTTTTAAAGAAAACAACAAAAAAATGCCCGCACTACATACACACATAGGTATACAAAAAGAATAAAATTCATCAAACCCTAGAATCCTACAATTGCTTGACTAATTGTGACGTTGTTGATGATTGAATGCAACTCGAATCTTAAACGCAGAGTTTGAACAAAACTTTATACCCAATATGCAAACACTAAAAAAACTCGATGTTATGTTAGAATATATAGCTAAAATATGAAGCATTTAAAAAATAAGATAGAAATGAAATTGAAGATCATTATCAAATAGGAATGAATTTGAAGATAATTAGTAGATTAAAGATTAAACTAAATTTAAAAAGGGGATCATATGAACAACATAACAAAAATAAGTTGGAGATAATGATAGGATTGGGGATTAAAAAAAAATTAAAAAAAAAAGGAAGAAATAAGAAATGAAGATACAAGAGAAGATTAAGCAAAATAAAAAATAAAATAAAAAGAGATAAGGAGTCTTAGATAATAAAAAGATTTTAAAAGTTAAAAATTTTAAATAAAACAATATTAAGAGAAAAAAAATGTTTTCTTACTGGAGAAAAATAAGGACAAAGAAAAATTTAATACATAACTTTGAGAGAGTGACATGTAGGAAAAAGAATATCAACTGTTTGAGAATTGAGTATTGAGACTTTGAAAATTTTAGAGTACATATTTTGGGAAGTGGGTTATAATCCACTTCCGAGATTATAACCATCTTCCCAAAATAGCACATAATATATTTCCTTATATATAGTATAGATATAGATATATAGGTAAAAAAGATAGATATCAAGTCTAATTTGAAAAAAGATAAAAATAAAATAAACATCCTAAAAAAAAGAAGAGAGAAATATGGGAATTTGGTTGTTGATAATCAAAATTTTTGAAAAGAAAAGATATTTATGAGAGATTATGTATGAGTAGAAGATAATTTGATTCTTGTTATATCAAAATAAAGGCATATATATATATTTTCTTGAATAGTAGAAAAATAAATTTACATTTTTAATAAAGTTGTAATAGAATAAAATATATTTAATTTTTAAATTGTATGCTTGACGACGATTTTTTTTTTTTAAAAAATACTGTAGACATCCCATTTTTGACCGACCTTAAGACTCAGACGTCACTGATTGAGTGCTCGGTGATATTGCATATTGTGCTCGTTCGTGGTCTCGAGTCGCGCCGAGCCCCGCCTCGGATTCTGAACCCTCTTCAGGTGCCTTGCCTCGGTTTGCGAACGATTCGTGTTCTCTGTTTCTTTTCTGAGGGAGGAGAGGTCCAGAGACCATCTCTCGGTGGCCGTGGGCTACATTTTGTGGTCAGAGGCCATTTTGCCCATTTCGAGCCCGATTCCGATTTTGAGTCAAGCCAAAGCCTCGGTTGGGACCGCCTAACTATCTCCGATTGCTCGGTTTTGGCATGCATCTTATTTACTCCTTTTGAGGACACCGAGGTCTGAGAGACCCACTTCATGGTCGAATGCCACTTTCGATGCTTATCAGATTTGGGGCCCGAATCGCTGCTCGCCCCCGAACATTCGTTTTGCATCGGTTTTCGCTCATTTTGGTAGGTACCTGCTTTATCACCAAGAAGGTCATGTATGGGTGAGGCCAGCAATTGTTTCAAAGAACCAAGATATTCCTCCGTCGCCCTCCGACGCCCGTTTTTCTCACTTCCAAGCCAATGTTGACCACCCTAGGGCCACTTTCTTCAACCCCAAACCACATATTTGTGTTGTACACACATGAGAGGACACTAAAAGTTGGTGGCCGGCCAGTAATTCCACCTGACCCTTTTGAACCCCTTTGAAAAATGGCTTGTTCTCTTTCCTGTTTCACTTCCTTCAGTTTTGAACCACAGGGTTGTGTTGATGGCACCTAGGAGGACACCAATATCTGGTGGCCGGCCAGAAAATCTTTTTGACCATTTTGACCCTTGGCCGACCGGCCATAGGGGGTGGCCGACCGGCCACCTGAAACTCTGAAAGTTGGTCGGCCATGATCCTTGCAGTGTGTATATTACAGCTGTATATCTTTTTTTCCGTCAAAAAGTTGTATCCGGAGGGAACTCTTTTTGAGGGAAAACTTGATCCATTTTCCCTCCACTTTTTCCCTCCATTTCTCCCCCATTTTTGTCTACATAACAGGGCCTCCAACTCTATCTTGAGGGTTGAAAAAAATTTGCTTGGAGCTCATACATACATATCTCCCTCTATCTCTTTCATTTCCTTAAAAATTCCTAAGTCCTACACCTCATTTCTTCATCACCACCAAGCACCACCACCACTACTCCATTTCCAGTAGCTTGGAGAGCTTTCCAGCAGCTAGGAGGCATCACTTCTCAAGCCAAGAAGCATCCAAGGGGTAGTCTTCAAGAGTAAGCATCATTTCCCCTCTTTTGAGCTCAATTTTGCAACAATTTTCTAGCCTCTTTTCTTGTTGTTTTGAGCTCCGACCAAAACTGAAAAGGTCATTTTTTTTAGCTCATTTTCTTGTTTCATTAAGGGCTCAACACTGCTTGAGCCCCCCATGTTGCACTTGCTTCAATACCCTCTTAAATGCCATTTTCTTGCATGATATTTTTAGCTTGTGTGTGATCTGTTTTTGGGCCTGATGTAAACTTTAAATAGGCCTATTTTGAGTCTCTCTTCAACATTTAAGAAGGGCTCAACACTGTTGGGGACCTCCATATATCACTTGCCATTGTACCCCTCCTTGGTCCCCATTTTTGCATGATTTGTTAGCTTATCTTTCTTCTATTTTTCGGCCATGATAAGAACTGAAAGTTGCCATGTTTTGACCCCCTTGTCATGTTTCATTAAGGGTCTTTGACTATTTGATGAATATTTTGTGTACTTCATGTTATAGCTCTCTTATGGCCTTAATCTTGCATTGCATTTTGAGCATGTTTGTATCTGTTTTTGGGGCCTTTCATCTACTGAAAAACATTATATTTTTGGTCCCTCTTCAGTGTTATAGAAGGGTCTTTTTCTGTTTGGGCTTTGCATCTACCACTTGCTTCATTGCCTCCCTTGTGGAGCCATTTTTGTATGCCATTTTAGCCCTATTTGTGCTTATTGTTTGGCCATGCTTTGAACTGTAAAAATGTTTTTCTCAGGGCTTCCTTGCTTCTATATTTTCATTGCATGTTCAAATTATGCATGCATTGTATAGCTATAGGCCATTTCATGCACCAAAATCCATATTTCGGGGTCATTCCATGCATCGGGTTCCACTTTACCGGGTTTCGGGGCTGTTTTACCCCCTCATTTTGCTACTGGTTTTTTGCATGTTTGCATACTATATTCCATGTCTTGCCATGTCTCATTAGAGTGGCATTTCGGTGCCTGAGGGTCCGTCCTCGGTTTGCGGGCACGCATGCACGCATTTTGAGTTGTTTTGTTTTCATCTGATGGCCTCCTATGTGAGTGTGGCTGAGGCTCTCTCATGTTGGTGTAAGCCCATCATTACATTGTGTATGCCATTTCATCCATAGCATTGTGTATGCTAGGTTGCATATTACCTCGTACATCGTATTTGTCATTTCATAGCATCGCGCATGCTAGGTTGTATATTACTTGCATTCATGCATGTCATGCATATTGCATCGTGTTCGGGATAGGAGTTAGCTGCACGGAAACGAGGTGCGCCAGACCGAGTGACGGAACGTGTCTCAATTCCCAAGTCACCGACACTCTGGATTATTCATGATGGAATTAGGTTTTGTTGTAGTGTTCATATGCATTCATTCTATATTGAGTTGTGCAATTCGGCTCCTCGGCCATCATGCATCGATATGCGTGATTGGTGGCACGAGGATCGAGACATGCATACATTTGTGAAAATACATTGCTATGCCCCTTTCCTGCTCTTTGTTGCAGCATATCAAGAATCAGCAGTCTTTCGAGGCTTGGCGCACTTTTCAAGAAATAATTGCAAAACAGAGGCTAATCGGGGCATCGCCGTGGATTTTCGCGCAAAGGCACCCGAGCATGCATCATTCATCAGAATCAAGGCAGTCCCTGACTTGCATGCCAGTTTTACAGTTTTCTTATTTAATTGGTTAATTAATTAGGAATTTGTACATTATTTGGACTGTATTATTCTTTTATTCGGGACTATATATTCTTTTGGACCCTCTGTGCGAGGGCATAATTGTAATAAGTGTGGGTGAGTGTAATGTATGTCTTCCAACCCCACGTCTTTCTTAGCATATAGTATGATAGCATGTTTGCATTCATTCATCTGTCTTGCATGCATCGGGCTCGGCGCATCATACTAACTGCATTTGTATTTCAATTCCAAGTTGAATACATGTTAGTTGTAGCATTCCATATGTCATCTTTGCATGTGTTGCATTAGGTAATTCTGTGTATCTAGGATCATGCATGGATTTCTAACGAGCTTCTGTTTTGGCTTGGAGTACTCGGTGAGTTTTATGCTTTAGCATCCTTGCATGCATGTGAGTGACTGCCATGAATAGCATGCTTACCATGAGGCTATGTGCTTATGTGATATAACTGCCTTGAATGCCTGTGGGTGGAGGTTGAGTTACTTGAAGTGGAACAATTCATCAAATGTTTGTTTTAAGCCCACTAGATAGTGGCAAAATCATGTTTTTTTAAGCCCACCCAAGGGTGGCAAATCCACGCCTTAGCCTACCTGCGGGTAGCACCATCAAACCATTTTTCAAACAAACAAACATGAAGTGTTTTGCTCCAATTCAGGCGACTCAGTCTATACTTGTTTGCTGCGAGCATCACATAGTAACCTAGGCTAATAACTGGAATAAGAGCACACAACGTTTTCAAAGTAAGATATCATGGTTAGTAGAGGCCGGTCTTTGACGGGGCGAGTGGGGGTGCTCACGAAGTGACCTTCCCCAATCGTACCCAAGTTCCCGAGCCGAGGCAACTTTGGTGATGACGGACACGTGGCCTTTGGCACCGAGTCAAGGTTTCCTAAATTTCCCCATTTAAAAAAAAAATATTTAGGTGGTGACTCTGTATCTGGCAAAGCAGTCCATGTTTGGCACTTCCTTCAAAAAAAAAAAAAAACTCTGTTTTGAAAAACGATTTGCCGGATTTGGACTCTTTGGTTCGAGATTAAGAACCGTGATACAAAAATCGAGTCTGAGCTGTAGCGAGGTCCCCCGCGGGCTTGTTACAAATACATTGATAGAAAATTTTAAAATTGATGGTATTCAATTGTTATCATTATAGCCTATAAAAAGAATTTAGTAGTGGTCAATCATTAAGCAATAATTTAGGATAAAATCATGGATAGCCAATAAAAAATTAACACTTGGCAACTTAAATTTTGTAAAAATTAAAAAAAAAATGGAAAATTCAAAATAAAGTATTGAAATTCCTCAAATCATATAGTTAGATATTTTAGCTAATTTTAAAATTTAAATGTTAAATCTAGTAATATTATGCGTGTGTAATAATTCAAAATTTTAGATAATACACTAATAGATTTGAGCCACTTTTTTTTCTTTCTAATACTGTTAAAAAAAAAAAATCAAAATTTTAAATTAGATATGTTTGGATAAAATTTAAAGATTTTAAAATTTTAAAATTAAATATTGTTAGATGTACCAATCACTTTAAACCAAATATATTTTTATTTTTAAAAATTTTAAAATTTTAAAATTGAGAAATTGTGTTTAAGGTTTTGAAACTATTGTGTGTGATTGTGTTGTTAAGTGGGTGTATATAGGTTATAGATGATTCGAAGAACTCTCATTTGAGATAACTTGAATGAGCAAAGGTGAGATTAACTTTATGCAGTGCTGATCTTCTTGAATTCGAGAGTTTACGTGAAGCCATTAATAAGTGTGATGATGTGATAGACATGAGATAAAATAAATTAAATTAAATTCAAGATTTGATGAGTTTCGAATCTGATTAAATTGAAGAACAAAAACAAATTATAAATTAAAAAGTAAGCAAGCCCAAATCATGCAAAATGCAATAAGGAAGATGATGAAAAGGTATGTAGATGAACTGAAAAAAAAGAAAAAGAAAAAGAAATATATACACACAAAAGTAATAAATACTGAAAAAGTACATATAAAGTAAGAAATAATATTATGATCATAAAAATGAAGAAAATGAAAAAATTTGTAGATCAACTGAAAAATATTAAAAAAAATATATACACACTCAAAATAATAAATACTGAAAAATGCATATAAAGTAAGAAATAATATTATACTGACCTTGTAATGATTTTTGAAAATAATCAAACTTGAAAAATATAGCAATGGGAAAGATGACTCATTATGAGAAAATAAAAGATCATTGGAATAAACTGAATAGAAAATGTGTGTGTGGAAGTTGTAGAAGTTTTTTTTTTTTTTTATATTGAGATTGAGAGTGAGATAGATATTATTGTGGGTGATAGATATGGATGAATATTTTATTATTTTGAGATAAATATTATTATGGGTGATGCCTTTATAAATTATAAAAATGTACAGATGGACCATAACGAAAGGATTTAAAGTGAAATACGTCAATAGTTTAAGGGTTTTATTTGTACATTTTTATAGTTTAGGGATAAAGCAAACTTCTCAATGGTTTAGGATATCCATTTATATGTTTTTATAATTTAGGGTTTCAAAATAATACTTTTCAATAATTTAAAAGATCATTTATGTAATTAACTCTTTTCAATATTTAAAGTATAGTTTTTTTTTTTTTTGAAGTTAGATTTCATTGATAGACAAAAATAAATACATCACGAGTAATTACTAAATTTCAATATTTCAAACTCAAAAACTCGAACATCTAACAACAATAGCCCACAGCATACTACGACCATCAACTAACAACCATAATCACAACAAACTGTTGTCACTAACTAATAACCATACCTACAACATATTGCAGCCACCAACAGCAGAGACAAACTCAAACCACTATGGAAAAAGAAGAAAAGCCTCCACAAAGAAGAAAAAAAATAATAAAACAAAATACAAGTTTCAAATAACTAAATAACATTATAACTAATCCAATCTGGGATTTCAAATCCTTTTGGCTAATCACAATTTTCCAGAGCCATGTGTCAGGTAATTCGTTTTCCAAGCAATCATTTTATATTTTATAGATATTTTATTGATGTTTTATTTTAAAATTTTGTTTATATTTTATTTAATTTCATTATTTAATTGTTATTATTATTATTTAAAATAAATTTATTTAAAATTTTAATTAAAAAATTACATATATTTTTATTTATATTTAATTTATTTAATTTTAAAAAAATAAATTTATTTAATTGTGCAAAAAATAAAATAAAATAAATTTTTATTTAATCTAGCTAAAAATAATTAAAATATTAAAGCTAAGTTTAATATTGCTATTACTTAGTAAATAATTGAAAATGATAAAATAGTCATTTGAGTATTTATCATTTTCCATAATATCCCAAACAAACATCATCCAACCAAATAGTCTAGGGACAATGTATCACAGGACTAATAGTCCAATAGATTGCAATCCCTTCTTATCCAGTTCGTCCAAACAAACACACCCTTAGGGCATGTTTGATTGGATGGATTAGAGTATGGGATTGGAATTATTAATCTATGAGCTCAATTATCCTATGTTTGTTTTAACATTTTGGTTTAGGATTATTAATCCAATGGATAATTAATCCAACAAATTTGTAGGATTATTAGTAATGGGATAAAGGTGGGATTATTAATCCTATAAATAATTTATCCTATTAATCCAATTGGATAGTGAATATCACATTAATTTAATCAGATTATTAATATCTCACTATTAGTTTTATGAATTAAACATGGCGTTAAAGAAGAGAGCAAACAGCCCATGTTTCCCACTAATTTTTTTATGCCCAAACCATGGGTATTGAGCAGCCTCACCATGGCTGAAAATTTTGTATTCTTGCACCTGAATAGTGGGCTGGTAGCAGCCTCCCCTCTCTTGTTATTTTATCTACACCTGGCCCTAAAAGGTCATGACTCATGAGGGCCTAGAAAGGCCATGGTAGGAGATAGAATAAATCGTTTGAAGCTTGAAACTTCCATTGGAAACATGTGAACTCATTTTTTTTTTCCATGCTAATAAAGTTTTTTCTCCATTTACATTAACATTAACGTGTGTTTCTTTCTTAATATATATATATATACCTCCATTTCTAAGTCACTTGGAATGCACAGATAGTTCGTGTTTCTTTTTGTTTTTTTGTTTTTTGTCAATAAAATAGCTCTGCCTCATGAATTTCAGATTTGAGGTTGAGATATACTCATGATATATATATATATATATATCTGTGTGTGTCTCTATGTGGTTTTCATTCCCTTGATTGTGTTTTTGCTAATCCATTACTTTTTCATTACATATTTGTATTGTTTTTTATGCTTACACTTTTGTGTAAGATAAATAATTTTACTAGCTCTGCATCATGCTTACTCTTTTTGATTTCTCTTTACCTGTAGCAAATGTTTGAGGATCCGGATTTTTTTTTTTTTTTTGGGTGGATAAAAATAAATTGGGTGGATAATCCGGATTTTTTTACCTTGCATTTTCGGGGAATTTTCCCATCATGTGCTTTTGATAAGAAATTTTTCCCTTTTTTTTGAGTGCTGCTATTAGCACTTGTCAAAATTCTTTGGACCCCCATTTTATAATTTTTTTTATTACAATTATACCATAAAGTAAAATTATATTAAAAGACATTATTAAATAGAACACCCACCTATCAATAAGAATTAATACTCTATAATATTGGATACCCACTGCCACCCCCACCCCAACTATTCCATGTTTGTAAACCCTAAACTTATTACTTTTCATAACCAACTAACATAAACCCTAAATCTATTATTTTTCATAATCATCTTAAATCTTGAATGTGTCATCTTTATTACCATCATCAACGCTATTGAACTTGAAAGTTTTGCTTTAAGTATAACGTATACTTCATCATCTTATAAGTTTATCTGTCTTGCATTAATATTCTCAGTCGTTTTCGGTCGTTCTTGTTTCGTTCGAGTTGTTCGGTACTGGTTTGCTGATTGTTAGAATTATGTTCGGTAATAGAGTATTGAACATAATCCTTTCATTCAATACATAGGTTCCGAACATTAATGCAGATAGTCAGTTATATAATTTTCTTTGTTAAACTAACTTAGAATAAAAAAGAGTGAATTGGAATGGATTTAAGTTATGTATTTTGAATGGATTTAATTCATGTTATTTTAAGTTGTGAATTGGAATGTATTCAAGTTACATAGTGATGAACAAATTTTGTTCGGACATACAGTACTGATAGGATCATTATTGTTTGATAAAACAATTCTGAACAAAATACATTTTTTCGGCTACACAGTGGTGAGCAAATTGTTTTGGGCTACATTCAGAATTCTGTTGGCGATTCAGACGATGATTCTGAAGCCGATTCAGATGATGATTCTATTTTTCCTCATCTTGCAAAAGGTTATACAAATCTCGTAAAAATTGGATTGTCTTCGATTGATTTCAGCGATGACGAGGATACAAAAAGCAACAAAGAAGATGATGATGAGAGGATGAGAGAGATTGTTGATTCGGCGGTACGAAGAGCGTTCAGAGAAGATGAGAGTCGTCGGAATGATCCATTGACGGCCGAGACAGCGACGAGAGCGATGGAGGGTTGGGGTCCAAGAATTCTATACTGGACCAAAGCTCCAAACTTTGAAGATTGAGTGAGTCAGGGAAGGAGAGGAATGAAAAATTAGGTAGGTGTGCATTTCATTGTGAAAATATTATGAATATGGGTAGATTTGGTAATAAATGGGGTATCTAAAAAAATATTATTAAAATTTAGGGTTTAGGGTTTGGGTCCAAAGAAATGGGGGGCCCAAAGAATTTTGGTCGGTGCTAATAGCAACACTCTTTTTTCTTTTCTTTTTTTCAATAGCCAGCTACACTATAGAAAAAAATGAGATATGGCAACGTTTTTTTTATGACGTTTATGAAAACGCCGCTATTTTTCAATTAAAACAACATTTTTAAAGGAAAATGATTTTTCACCCGATTTTTTTCCTCCTGAATAGCCCGAAACAAATAGAAGAGAAAGAGAAAGAGAAAGAGAGAAAGAGGAAGGGAAGAGGGAATGGAGAGAGAGAAAGAGAGGGCCCCTCTGCTTCTGCCGATCTATCATAGCCTCCGCCGATCGATTGCAGATTGCCCGCTCGATCGTCGCAGCTCGTCGCAGTTCGTCGTCGCAGCTCGTCGTAGCCCCGCCTCTGCCTCTGCCTCCGCCTCCGCCTTTGCCTCTTTCTTCTTCTTCTCTGCTACTCTTTCTTCTTCTTCTCTTCTTCTTCTTCCTTCTTCTTCTTCTTTTCTGATTTAAAAAAAAAAAAATTCAAAACGACGAAACGACATTGTTTTGAATTCGGGAGATTCGGGAAAACTCTCTTTCGAGCTACGTAGCACAACTCGTTTTTAAAACGCTGTATTATTATATTTCATTTAAACAGTGTCTTCGAGTGTTGGCTGACGCCATTACCCACATCCTAAAGCCCTAAAGCTGGGGTTTCTCTCTCTCTCTCTCTCTCTCTCTCTCTCTCTCTCTCTCTCGCTCGAATTCTGAGCAAAATCAAAAGACGCACTCTCTCGCTCCAGATTTGTGATTTGCTGTTGATTGTCGAAGATTTGAAGATTGGGAGATTAGAATCTGAGTGATTAAAGTTCTCAGTCTACTCCTCCAGATTTGAAGTTCTCAGTCTCCAGATTTGCGGCCTCCAGATTTGTGGTTCAAATTCAAACAAACACACTCTCTTACGCGACTTCGAAAACTCTCTCTCTTGCTCGATTCCAGATCTGGCGATGATTTGAAGGCCACCACTTGGATTGCAGATTTTGAAGTTTGGTTCTCGATTTTGTGAGTTTCAATTTGTTTAGCTGTTTCTTTTCTTCTTCTTCTTCTTCTTTTTTTTTTTTTGAGTGTATACATTCATACTCATATCTTGCACCTCTATTATGTTTTTATTAGATCTCGCATCTCAATCGGTTGCTTCTTTCTGTCTTGCCAAATTACTCGAACTCAGATCTGTAAGTTTTTATTATATATGCGTTTGTTTTGTATGAACTCAGATCTCTAATTTTTCAAATCTATTTGAGATTTATATGCTTTCTCGGATATTGATGTCCATTCTTTGTGTTGGTTGTTTGGATAAGAACGAATTGTAAAATGTTGTCTATATAAGATAGAACAAATGAATAAAGATCACATGTAACACGAAGAACAGTCTTTCCATTATTTGTGGATGGGTTTAATATTGTGCGGGAGTATTTAAAACAGAAAAGAACAAAAGGAAAAGAAAAAAAATATTAAAGAAAAGTTTGATAATTATATTTATCATTATTCAAATTGATCATTCATTCGAACAACCCGTAAGAAAAAATACAGAGGGTTCAATGGGTGTTTGTTTTGGGTCTTTTGAGAGAGAGAGAGAGAGAGAGAGAGAGAGAGAGAGAGAGACTTTCCTTGTCAAACATTTGACCAAAATTCTTTTTAGGTAAAACAGCTTTGGGGTCAAAATCTGGGATGTTGTTCTCTGATATTTTTTTGATTTCCTGAAATTTTTTACCTTGTTAAATTTTTGGAACTTATGCTCTATTGGGTTGATTGGAATGGGATGGAATGATTATTCCTTAGGCTCTCTTGTAGAATGATCATTCTCTTACAATGGTGAATGACGATGCCATTTATAATGTACTTTTCATATTTTTTAGTAAACCAAACATAGGAATGGACAATTTGATGAAATGATCATTCCATTCAACTTCATTCCATTGAACCAAACATTAACTAGGAGAAAAACAATCAAACCAAAATCTGGCTTTTTCTTGGAATTTATTTTCCCTGATCTACTGAATCAAACGGAAGCATAAGGAAGACTATTTACAACTAGCTTGATGTTCCTTTTATGTAATCCCCATTTGCAAATATGCATGTGTTCACAAAATTATACAAATATGTAATGAAGGCAATTCAACTATCCTTAACATGTAAATGTGTTCTCAAGCTACCATTACATGGTCTAGGTAGCCTGAGAGTTTCTCTTTCATAAGTTCCCATTTTTTTTGAATTTCTTGAATATATATATATATATATATATTTTGGGATAAAGGGAATGCAAAGCCTATCACACACACAAAAAGGAAAATAATAACAATTATAATTATAATAATGTAAATACACATAAAAATTGAGAAGTTTATCAAGGAATGAAAAATTATACCATCTCTGGACTTATGACCCTTGTCCTACGAATTTCCCCCTTTATTTGTTTCTGTGTTTACCTTCAATTGTCATTTTACGTCATCTAGAATGGATTTACTCTATGATAATGTCTTATGTCTAGTGGAAGGTGATTTCTTTATTATCTTCACACTATTAAACTCTGAAGTGTTTGAATACTTGTTTCATATTAATTCTTTTTCATTGTCGTATGATTTTTCTAAGAGTTTTTGATTGAATTTTTCTGTAACAATATTTTACCACAAAACCACTTCCCTGTGATCCTTCACATCTGCCAAAATATCCTCCCAACAAAGAAATTGATCTATGACTGACTTTTCTTTTTAGAAGTTATTTAAGAGTAAGTTGTTGTTGGTGCTACTGAAAATTGCTTCATCCTCCTAAATAGGAAAATATAAATTCCAAAAGAATATGATGGGTAATTATTTTTATGCTTTAGTGTGAGCAGATGGTTGATAATCCATTACCTTCTTGGACCATTGCTTAATTCGAATAATTAATTTTTGAAGGCATTATAACTCACAAAATCACATTTGATTTTGTTGTAGTTAATTATGGCAGTGCGCTTATGTATCTTGAGTTTCTTTCTTTCTTGGTGGTTTTTCTTGGTTTATACACTTTTGACCTTTTTTTTATTGTCCTCTTTTCCTCTTTTCCCTTGACCCTAGGGAAGTACGGGAGAGCATCCTCATCTTGGTTGGAAGGCTTAGCACATGCTTCAATGTCGTGGTTTGTATTTGGTTTTATCTTCTTTATCGATTTGGTCATTTTTTCTGATGTACTACTATTCTGTAACATTGCAAGTGCAACTGAATGTTGTTTTCCAGTTTGATAGATTGGTGGAAGAATGTGGTTTTATTTATGTTAATCCTTATGGTAATTTATGGTAAAGTTTGTACCATTTAGATTCATGGCTTCAATTTGGATTTAAATCAGTATGCTTGAAATTAATATTCTGAAAACACTTTTTGGACTCTTCTTAGTTACTAAAATTTGATTATTTCTTTATTTGTTAATTCTCTTGATTTAGCTACCTCAGATATCAAGTATATGTGCTTCAAATTGTGTAGTGGATATATTTATTTGAATTGAAAGTTTTATGTGGCAGGCTTTAAGATGTCTTAAAGAGAGTTGTGTTCCTTCAGTGGATATAATCAAATTTCAACGAACATAAGGAATCCAAAATGAACAAAATTCGAAGTTATTATATGGGGTAGCTAATTTTTTCTGATTGCATCATCTAATCAACCTGGCTAATATTTGAGGGGAAAATTTTCACAAAAAAGTTATTTAAAAAATTTCATCATCCTCAATGGTTATGATGTTCAATGTGTAATCATTTTTGAGGTTCATATATAAATCTCTAGTTCAGCTACCCTTAAAACAAATACCTAATATGTTATTTTTAGTGCCAATCTGGGTTGGTAATTGGTAGCTGATATAGTTTGTTAGAGTGTTTTTGTTATGAGACTTGAACCATGGGATGCATTTGTTCATAAAAAGTACTGTATGCACTTTGCCTTGTTCAATAACCAATTGTGCATTACTATTTTATTTCACTAACATTTTTGATGTAATATATTGTTCCTACGTTTTTGCTGGATATTAGTCTAGATTGAAGTTTACTATACCATTTCTTATTTCTTTTCATTTTATTTATATATTTTGATTGTAGTGTTAGAGGCTCCTGACTGATGAATCACCACGTCTAAGGAGTGCTTTACGCTATGCAATATATGGAAAATCTGGAGTTTTTGATGCTGAAAGATTCATAGATGTTATGCAAGCCTTTGAGAATTTCATAACTGCAGCCAAAAGTGGAGGTGGTGAGGATCTGAACGGGGATATGGCAGAGCTTGGTATTCTGCAAATTCAAAGAAGCAATGTCCCCGTATTTCCATTTCCATTTAGTTCATCATCTCAATCAGAGCAGCCAATTCAAACAAGAGCAGCCTGGGCATTTCTATTGTCAGAGAAGGGGAACTTTTTTTGAGAATTTCTTTTGGATGAGGTATTTTTGAAAGTAACTTGTGTTTAGATCTTACTTGTAGTAGCTTCATTTTCCATTTAGCATAGACTCTACATGTTTCACAGCACCATGTTCAATCTTACATATCATTGTAAGAATTGTTTTGATGTAAAAAATGAGAAAAGGAAGTTACTAAACATATCCAGTTTGTGGTTGAAGAACAAAAAACTTCCAATGATTCATTTGCACAAGGTATCATTCAAAGCATGCCTTTTTTTTTTTTTTTTTAATCTCCGTTCAACTGATAGTTCAGTCATATGTTTCTTGGGCGAAAAGTTCAATTTTAAAGTTGCTATTTGAAGAAGATGTGCACATTTTGAGTCATCAATTTTTTAGGTTTTTGAATTGATAGTGATATGCATGTTACGGTGATGCCTCCAATAGAGATTGTATCTGAGTAATTTGATATCAATTGAGTGATGAACAGTGTGCTACTGGAATAACTGGACTTAATGGTTTTACATGAGTGCCATGATTCTTAAGATTTTCAGATAGACTAAAATGTAAAAACTTGAAGTAAACCTTTGGCTTGTATTCTGCCAAGTTGTCCCAAAATGGGTATCTTAGATTTTGTTTAGTAATCTTTACTGTGGTGCCGGGAATGTCAGTGTGGTTGTTGAAATCATCTCTATCTCATACTTGAATTGATTGCTCAATAGTTGAAGTGAAGTCTTTGTTTTTCAATGAATAAGCTACATTGTCTAAGTAGGGATTTAATATTGTGTTACGTTAAAATGGTTGATAAATGAAGGTTCTTTCCCTTGGTTTTTTTTTTTTTTTTTTTTTTTTTTTTCGGGGGAGGGGGGGCGCTAATTTTGTTGGCTTCTTCCTTAATTTCTTGTGACTAAGTCGTTTCAGGCTCTTGGGGTTGAACGGAATGCAAGTCAATGTGAAATTAAGAAAGCTTTTCATAAGTATGTTTTCTCTATAATATTATTCCTGTTATCCTATAATACTCAGCCTTTAATCATATTATGGTTTTGTAACACTGTTTCTCATTTTCTTCTTCACATTGATTGACATTCTTTTTAAGCAAAAGCATCAAGTTATTGTCTTATGTTTTGGAACTGATTTTTTTTAAACATATAAGTGAAAATGTTGGCTTGGATGGCTATGCTGTGGTCAACTTGATAAAGCTAAAGATGCATCTTTATGCATAAACTTTGCTTTCGCTTTTCTTGATAAAGCTAAAGATGAATCCACAATCAATACACAACCATAAACCAAAAGCAATTTTAAAAAAGAAATTAAACCCAATGCCATTCTATAGACGCGCCCTTGGTGAGGGCCTCCGTGCTACAGTTCGGACTAAATTTGTCACGGTTCTTAATCTGAACCAAAGAGTCCAAATCCGACAAATCATT
The DNA here is from genome assembly GCA_025200525.1 of Camellia lanceoleosa. Lineage (NCBI taxonomy): Eukaryota > Viridiplantae > Streptophyta > Magnoliopsida > Ericales > Theaceae > Camellia > Camellia lanceoleosa. The sequence continues at coordinate 75,571,835 of CM045767.1, read as the reverse complement.
TTGAGAAATAGATTTTGAAAGAAGTGCCAAACATGGACTGCTTTGCCAAATACAGAGTCGCCACCTAAATATTTTTTAAAGGAGGAATTTAGGAAACCTTGACTCGTTTGCCTAAGGCCACGTGTCCGTCATCACCAAAGTTGCCTCGGCTCAGGAACTTGGGTATGATTGGGGAAGGTCAGCTATGAGCACCCCCTCTCGCCCGATTCGAAGATCGGCCTCTACTAACCATGATATCTTGTTTTGAAAACATTACGCGTTCTTATTCCGGTTATTAGCCAAGAATTACTATGTTATACGCACAGCAAACAAGTATAGACCAAATCGCCTAAATTGGAACAAACATTTCGTGTTTGTTTTGAAAATGGTTTGCTACTCGCAAGTAGGCTAAAATGTAGGTTTTGCCACCCTCGAGTGGGCCTTTTAGAAAAGAGGGTTTTGCCACTATCTAGTGGGCTTTACAACTCACAGTTTTAATGCATTATTCCAATTTAGGTAATTCAACCTCCATCCACAAGCATTCAAGCAGTTATATCACATAAGCAGCTAGCCTCATGGTAATCATGCTATTATGACAACATTCGCACGCATGCGGTATGCTAAAGCATAAAAGCTTACCTAGTACTCCAAGCCAAAACAGAAACTAGTTAGTAATCATATCCATGACCCTAGTTCATGTTAAGATGGCTAATGCAACACATGCAGGATGCAACTAGAATAGGCTTGGCTACCCTAAAGATGGCATGTGAAATGCTACAACTAACAAGTACTCAACTTGGAATTGAAATACCAGTACAGTTAGCACGATGTTCTGAGCCTGATGTATGTAAGACAAATGTATGGATGCACGCATGCACAGCATAAGGTATGCTAATTTAAATATGCCCTAGTCTAACCATCATAAGCAGGTAAATAAAAGGGAAGAAAGACGTGGAATTGGAAGACATGCACACACTCACAAACACTTATTACAAATACGCCTTCACTCAGAGGGACCGAAAGAATAATACAATTTGAAATAATGAATCAACTATCCTAGTTAATTAATTATTACAGGCCCTTTAATTAATTAACAAATTATTTCACAAAAATAATTTAAATATGAAACCGAAAAGACCGCCGCAGCTTTGCCTAGGAATGCGCGAATGATGCATGCTTGACTCGTCTTGCTCGGAAACTCGCTGCCATAGCACTGTTGCCTCTGTTTACACTGCCTTGCTCCTCTGAGGATCACACAAATTTCCAGAACTGCTTTGAATTATTCCCTGAGTGTTTTGGAATGCCACCGGCCACATTTCAACTCCACCGGCCATGGAAATGTTCTTGTCGGCCAAATGTTGGACCACCGGCCAGACACAGATGGTCGGTCGGCACTGTAAGTGGCCGGCCGACCATTACTTCCTGCAGAATCCTGCAGTTGACAGCAGTAGAGGGCAAGTAGTGTATGACATGGAATTTTCAAGCAAATGTAGGCATGGCCACACTCCCTATCATGCAATAGACTCAAGGGAGCATGGCCCTTGACCCTCGGGCCATCAATTATGCACAACGGCCTAAGAAGCCAAGTTTGCCGTTTAATGTAAAATGCATGCAACAATCAAATGAAAGCTAACACCCTGTCATGTTGAGATCAAAGGCATCGGCGACCGAGGATTGAGACGTGTTTCGTCACTTTGAGTACGAACACTTCTCAATCCTCATGCTTGGTTTGACACCCCAAACCAAGCCATGCAATGCATGCATGCAATGTGGCTCAATTGTGCAACATGAGACTAAATTACAAGGCATGCCAAATGCAAGATAACCTAAGCATGCAAATGTAATGTATTAAGCATGCGAGATGCAATGCAATGCAAACTAACATGTAATGCAAACATGGCATAATGCGAGCATGAAACTAAAGGCAACAAATCAAGCATGCAACCATATACAAGAGTGGACTTAGATTGAAATGGGAGGCCCCAGCCACACCCCAAAACAGTGGCCAAAAATGCCAAAAGTGATGGACAACATGCATAACAAACAAGCAAACCAAAGAGCCTAAAGCTAAGGCATGGAAGGCTATTCTCAAGAGCACTCAAAGGCGAGGTACATGGATATCAAACACCCATGTTAAACTCTAAAATGCATGCAAAAGATGACACCAAAACATGCTAGGGAATAGATACGAAAGAGAAAGCATTCAAGGCCACCAAAGAGAGTATCCTACTACAACCACCCCAACCACTCATGGCATGCACTTTTTAATACACGGTAAAGTTTCAACATGCAAAATGAGCCCCCCAAAACCACTGATATGGCAGCCCCAAAGACTTAAACACTTAAGCATGCACAATGCTCATTTCAAGGCACAACAAAACAACTCTTCGAAGCATGAAAGTAGTGATGAATGTAAGCATACAAGCATGGTTTATGGACTGAAACATGGTCCCTAATGATCCCAAATCATGAGAATAAGCTAGGCTAAGCATGCTAGAGACCCACATGCTCAAGGCTCACAAGCCAAAATGCAAAGAGGCTATCCTAAACATGGCAAATATGGGTAAAACAGCACCCAACAGTCCTTGAGCATGGCAAAATAATGCTAAAACCTTCATGAAGTTAAGCTATAACATGCAAGAATCATGGCCTAAATGCATGGCATACTTCTAGGCAAAATGGAGGAATGCAAGGCAAGTATAGTATGCATGCAAAGGGCCACAAATCTAACCAAAAACAGAGGCAACATATGACCAAATAACATCCAAAAACTTCTGAAATGGGGCCAAAGACAACCAAGCATACATGCTACCTTTAAGAGCCAAAAACATGCAAAAATGAGAGACTAAGGGAGACGGGTGTCCCTCCCCTATGCAAGACTTTAAAACTCCTTCTTCACCACTGAAAATCCACTGGATTTCAGTGGTGAGAGGGTCAACACACAAAGGTAACCAAAGCTTAGCAAAGAGAGCACCAAAAGGGCCAAACACGGCCTAAGAGAGGGAGGTTGACCCCCAACATCAAAACAACCTTAATGAAGTATCTCAAGCATACAAATACAAGACTTTTTTCAGTTATACACAAAGTCTAAAAAAGTGAGCAAGATAGGAAAAAGTCTAGTGCAAGATTGGGAAATCTACAGTAAGAGTGTTACCCTTGAAGAACCTTTGAAGAACAGCAAATGCAACCCTCCTCTTCTGATCAAAATTAGTCCAAAACCTCAAGAACTAACACTCAATGCGTCCCAAAGTCAAAGTATGGTGTAGTAGTGTGTGTCTTAGTGCAAAACTAAGAAGAAATCAACCTTTTGGCCCTTAAACACACACACAATGAAGAGAGAGAGAGGGAGATATAGAGAGAGAAAGTGTATATATTAGAATATATATGCTTTAGGTCTGATTTTGCTGAACCAACACAAAGGAGGAGGGGTGGTCTCGTATATAGACAAAGGAAAGGCTCCAAGCTTCTTAGAGAAGCTATTACAAAAAGGTCAAAAGGACCAAGCTTCCAATGGAAACTACCCCAAAGGTGCAAGCTTCTTGAGGAAGCCAAGACAAGGGGTCAAAGCTTCCTCAAGAAGTTTTGAGCAAAGGGTGCAAAAAAAAAGGTCAAAGGTGCAAAACAACCACATATATGCACAAGGGCAGGTCTTGTGCATTCCAGCTGGCACAACTGGCATGCACCATGCCTGAAAAAGGCAAAAAGGTGGTACCGGCCAAAAAAGGAGGCCATCGGCCAATCATATGGTCGGCCAGCTACACCAAATGCTGACCGGCCAATGGTATATTTCACCAATGGCCGGTAGCCTCAAAACATGGCCGGTGGTCTCAAGACATGGCCGGTGGGTGTCAGGGGTAGTTAACCAGCTACTCTCTACCCTTAGAAACACAAGTGTTTGGTGCAAAACCAAACACAGAACAGTCGAATTGAGAGATCCTGAGGCAAGGCGCGCAGCCGAGACCTTCGGGAACTCAAAACGAAACACGAACATAGGTAATCACCGAGTGTTCCAGCGGTGACGTCCAAGTCTTGAGGACGGTCAAAAATGGGGTGTCTACACATTCCCATATCAAAAGCATCCAAAGACTCTCTCTCTCTTCCTCTGTGTCTGTGGCAGCTCAGTTGAAATCTTTAAAATCACCACCTTCTGAGTTCAACAAATCTTCCATTAATGGCTGCCTCTGAACCTAATATGAGGCTTCTCTTCATCTTCTTTCTCCTCTTCATCTTTCTCACACCTTCCTCATACCAGATTGCATTTTATAGTTTTCTATCTTCTCTATATGTAGATTTTTAAGGTGAGATATATGTAACTCTTCTCCCACTTTTGTAGGTACTACTATTTGGGAATTTCACTGAGGCCTAGTTTGGTATAATTTAAAAAAGTCAAAAAGTCATTAGCCTTTAAGTCATATCATCTTATTTAAATCACATCATTTCTCTACCACATCACTTCAAACTCAACTCATATTTCACGTTTTTTTTTGTAAAAAGTCAAAAGTGCACTTGTTTAAATCATCCAAAACAACTCTTGAGGATGAAACCAGGTCATGGCTCAAAATAGTCATCTGAAAAGACTGAGAAGCATGTGGAAGAGAGAGAATTGGAAGTTGGTTCTTCAAATGTTGTGACTGGATTATCTTTTGGGTGGCAATTTAGATTTAATGTTATCTTGCACTGACGTATATTTGGTGATTTTTTTATTTTTTATTTTTATTTTTTATTTTTTTTGCATTGAAGAGTAAATATATTTTGTGTAGTACAAATCTCATGAAATGTGCAATTATATTGGATATATAAAAATTGTGATTAGTTTGATGCATGGCTGGCATATGGATATGTAAATTTGAGCCATTTGTGTTTTTAGTTGAATTCTCAAGCTGCCATTAAATTCTCTTTTTTTTTCTTTTTTTTTTATGTGGAGAAATTAGTTAAATTCTTTGGTTAATAGTCTGTTATAAAAAAAAAAAAGAAAGAAAAAAAAAGTGGCATTTTTGAAAAAACGCCACTAAATGATGTCATCATTCTTTGGTTGTGTTATGCTAGCTTGCAGGAAAAAAAAAAAAAAGTTACTAAATGACATCATCATGATGTCATAAGTTATTTTGTGACGGAAAGGTAGCGGACGCCAAATTTTTCGTGATGTTTTTAAAATGTTGTAAAGTTATTATGGTTGTCGTATTAGCGACGCAAATATTAAACGTTGCTATAACTTACGACAGCGTTTTTGAAGCTTATAGCGGCGTTTTTGAAACGCCGCTGAAAATAATTTTCCTGCAGTGAAAATAAAATTTCAAAAAATAATTTTATAAATTAAAATCTAAAAATTAAATCTTCCAGAGCTGTAGCAGAATTATTGCATAATGCAAAAATTGGAAGTCGAGGCTTGTATTGGATATAATCTCTTTAAAATAGATTTCACTCTCGCTCTAGTACTTTGAGTTTTGACTGGCCTCAGTTTTTCAAAATGCAACGACTAACACTCAAATTGCAACACTACAATTTTAAGTCTGACAAACCAAACCAGTGCTGAAACTCTCACTCTCTTTCAGCAAATCCTAAACTCTAATTTATGTAGAAAATGTAGAAGTAGAAGAGAGCATAGAAGAAGGAAAGAATTCAAAAATTGGATGAAGAAATTGTAGGAATAGAGAGGCTATTTGTAGCCTCTTTGGTGGCTGTTCGGAGTTGGTCGAAAAAATGTGATCTCAAATCGTAGCTGGTCAGAAAAACGGTGACTGGAAGAAAGAGACATAATTCAAAATTCAAATTTAAATTCAAAATTTTGACTCAAACGAAATTAATTTGAATTTCGAGCAAAAGACTTAAAAAATTAAAATGAATTTTGTCCAAAAATATAATATGAATTGACCTGATTCACAACTCACACCCATGCCAGAGCTCGGTGGTGTGGGTCTGATAATTTGAGTCCAAGCCCATTTGTACATAACTTCCACCTTATAAAAACTAGGCACCCTAAGGGCCCAAACTAAAGTCTCGAATTTCAAACTTATATACACACTTAAGTTCCCTTGTATTTTCTATGTGGGACAAGCCTATTTCACTAATGTATAACCTACCAAAACTCTATTTTCATGAAGCTCACTTTGGAGTCAATTTCCAATTACTTGTTTGTGTTACTCACCACACAATATAGAACACGTCACCACTCAAATGCATAAAAAATATTGAACGGGATTCACCTTTAATTTAGTTCAAAGTTTGCCAAAGTTTTTATTTCACAAAACCATTTCCAACAAAGCTTACCTATTTGTTTATTTGTCCAAATATAACATACATGTTTATTTGTCTAAATGTCACTTATCTATATATGTGTCACCAATCTATTCAACTATTTGTCCAAATATTACCTATTTAAACACATGTTATTTATATATTCACTTATTTGTCCAATATCACATATTTGTCCACCTCATTGCCACTAGCCACCATCGACCAGCATCTATCGGTGACCTGTGTTGTCAATTTGTTTTATTGATTTTTCCAATGATGATGACTTTTCTAATGACTTTTTAACGTGTCTTTATCACCAAATAAGATTAGACCAAATAATATATATAAGTATGAACTTTTTACCAATTAATCCTATTATTAAGCAATAAAATATATTTTGAATTAATTTTATTAAGTAATACACATAACTGTAAATTATTATTTAAAATTATTACACTCTCGAAAAATTATTAGTTGTTGCCCCACCGGTGATGCTCCTACAACATTACAATTGGTGGATGTTTATTTTTTATTTGACTTGTTTTGAACAACTGTTGCTACATATTTTTAAAGTTTTAAAATTTACATGAGAAAAATAATAATATTATATGCATCAATTAGTATATAAATTAGTGCAATAATAGATAATGTGATATAATTTCAAAAGTTTTGTGTATTTATAATTTATATAATAGGTGGAGTCAGTAATAATGTTATAACATATGTTAGTACATTACTTAATATATCAATTGATACATATAATACAACCTTTAAAAAAATTGTTTTTAATGTAAAAGATACAACTCAATGGGACACATGTTAAAAATCTTAAATATACAGGCCCGCTCTTTGCATCCTAACATATGAAAAACATAAGACCTATTTTGTAATTGTATATTATATTTTCTGGTCAGTTTGCATAATGCAATATTGTAACCGATTATGCATGTGTTACACATTTGTACCAATGAGAATTTGGCATGTTAGGCTCAGAAGTCTCTCCTCTCACGGCTTAGAATCAACGAGCATTCAAAGGGCTCTAATTAACAAAGATACATTCAAATTTGTTTCAATTTGTTTAAAAATATGTGCATAATATATTATTGTCCATTACTCTCTCTCTCTCTCTATGCAGGTCTCTCTACCACATAGGTCAAGGTCATCATGCTAATTTATGGGTTTACATAGACAAATGGATTTACATTTTCATGGGAAACAACTCCATATACATGGACATTTAGATTACGTTTTAGTTCGATGGAATAAAGTATTTTGGAATACTTATATCTTGAAGTCTATCTTATTCCAATTGGTTGTGAAAAGCCAATTGGCTTATTGCTTTAGTAAAGTTGCACAAGTCTTTTACATTAATATAGTTGTGTTCAGTATGAAGTAATATATATGGTGCCAGAATCAACCCATTCATTGATTATAATGGTTCAATTCAAGCATTAAACTGCTTAGATATAGGGTTCGTTTGGGAAGTGGGTTGGCTTTTTGATTTTTTGGCTATTTTAGTTTGGAGATAAAAAGCTTGGTTTGGGAAGGGTTTTTGGTTTTTTTGGCTATTTTGACTTTTTTGTGAGAGAAAGAATGTAATGATTATGGGTTGGATGTGATTGTAACGCCCCGTATTTTGAGGTATTAATATTTAGTGAGTGGTATTGATGGTTTATTATTTTAATTTAGTGGTAAGATTTTTTAGATAAGAATTTAATTTTAAATTATTTATTTGTATTTATCTCATCCCTTTTATATTTATCATATTGTTATTTGTTCTCATTTAATAATAAATCTTACCATTTCCCATCACATGAAAAAAAAAAGAAAAGAAAAAAAAGAGCAAACCGTGGACAACACACCCACAGTACTCCCAAACCCACCATTCCATCATTTCACCTTTTCATTTATTTATTTATTTATTTATTTTATTTATTTATTTATTTATTTTTCATTCCCTCATTTCCTCTATGAATCAATAAATAATTTAAAATTTAATAGAGAAAAGGAGGAAATGAAAGAAGATAATTTAAAAAAAATAAAAATAAATGAAAATGTTAAATGATGGAATGGTGGGTTTGGGAGTACTGTGGGTGTGTTGCCCACCGTTTGCTTTTCTTTTTCTTTTTTTCCTTCATGTGATGGGGAATGGTAAGATTTATTATTAAATGAGAACAAATAACAATATAATAAATATAAAAGGGATGAGATAAATACAAATAAATAATTTAAAATTAAATTCTTATCTAAAAAATCTTACCACTAAATTAAAATAATAAACCATCAATACCACTCACTAAATATTAATACCTCAAAATACGGGGCGTTACAATCTATCCCCCTTAAAATAATTTCATCCTCGAAATTCCAATCCGTAATGCTCCAAAATTTAATCTCAACTAAAACTTTAAATAACACGGTTCCGCTACACACTCTGATATAAAAATAAATTTTTTTTTTCCACCTTAAATATCAACCCCTTTTTTTTTTCTTCATTATACTCACCACCCAATAGATCCCATGTAAAACCTAATCCTTACGCTCTGATACCATTTTGTAATGCCCCACTCTCGGGTCGTTAAATACACTAAAATAGCCTTAAAAAAAATTACAAGTTTTGCGCTCAAAAATAATAACTATAAAATTGTCTCCAATTGGTACAATATCTTCCAAAATAAACAATATTACAACTATGTCCATATTTAATAATTAAAGTGGGGGATCCCAAATCTCCGTATTAATAAATCTTTTTAATCTCAATTTCGAACTCTGCTAAAATCTACTCCGTACCTGAAAAATAAATTAATTCGGGAAGTATACAATACGACAGGAATACAAGGCTCGGATACAAAATAAATTAATAGGAATCCAACAATTTATGACATTAAATCAACGATACGATAATCAAGCAATTTACCAAATTGCACAACAAATCAACTATAATTCATCTTGGACCAAATACCAAGTCCTACTCAGTACATGACCAGTGAATAAATTTATTTATTCACCCACCTCACCCAAGCTCCACGCTTATCCGGGCATATTGGTGTAAACAATTAATAAGATTCACTTGATCAATGTACGGAGTATTTCCATGTCATTCAGTCGGACAAATCACTATTTTAATACTGAAATATTTGTAGAGAATTTACCAAATGATCAGAATATCAACGATTCGACAGTAAATGATTTTACCATAATAATCAAGTAGATTACAAATTGAGGATAATTTAAAATAAGAGAATTCTTTGCAAAGAGATTTAAATAGAGCATATTATATACAACCCGAATTTACCTCAAAATAATTAATTCCATTACCACAAATCTGAAATTGCTCCATGAATCTCCAAAAATAGCTTTGATCAAACTTCTAAAACATAAAGTATGTATAATTTAGTAAAATCTACAACTCTCAATTTATTTATTTATTTTATAAAATACTCATTTTCACTCTAAATACTCCCATATCTAAACTTAATATTTCTACTCTACACAATTTATGAAAGGAGGAGAGCCAAATGAAGGAAGGATTGTGAGGAGCTCCTCTCAATTTATTTATTTATTTTATAAGATACTCATTTTGTAATCTACTTGATTATTGTGGTAAAATCATTTGTTGTCGAATCGTTGAGATTCTGATCATTTAGTAAAATTTTCTACAAATATTTCAGTATTAAAATAGTGATTTGTCTGACTACATGACATGGAAATACTCTGTACATGGATCAAGTGAATCTTATTAATTGTTTACACCAATATGCCCGGATAAGCGTGGAGCTTGGGTGAAGTGGGTGAATAAATGAATTTATTTACTGGTCATGTACTGAGTAGGACCTAGTATTTGGTCCTAGATGAATTATAGTTGATTTGTTATGCAATTTGGTAAATTACTTGATTATCGTATCATTGATTTAATGTCATAAATTTTTGGATTCCTGTTAATTTATTTTGTATCCAAACCTTGTATTCCTGTCGTATTGTATACTTTCCGAATTAATTTATTTTTCAGGTACAGAGTAGATTTTAGCAGAGCTAGAAATTGAGATTAAAAAGATTTATTAATACAGAGATTTGGGATCCCCCACTTTAATTATTAAATATGGAGATAGTTGTGATATTGTTTATTTTGGAGGATATTGTACCAATTGGAGACAATTTTGTAGTTATTATTTTTTAGAGCAAAATTTATAATTTTGTTAAGACTATTTTAGTGTATTTAACGACCTGAGAGTGGGGCGTCACAGTGATACTTTATCTTATTGGATTAAAAAATTTATTTTATTTTTTATAATTAAAATAGCCAAACAAATTCAAAGTTAGGCTTCTCAAACGAAGCCATAGTCTTCAAAATGTTTTCAAAACACCAGTCGATAATTTGATCAAAGGATGAGGGTTGCATTAAGAGGTCAAGTGTTGATACAAAAACCTTTGCCAGAGTACTTATCAACCTCTGAACTCATCAAGAATTTTTGAGATGTGGTCCAAATCAACACTATTACACTTCAGGGAAAATATTTAGAAAATTAAATCCATGGTTTATATTTATTATTGGCGTGACCTACATTTCATTAATTTTAATCTACACCTCATTTTTAAGATAAGATTCGTAATAAATTTTCTTAATACATAACGTTTTTGTGTCTAAATCCTTCATTTCCATAAAAGGCTAGATTTACATTAGGAAAATGTCTCGTAACTCAAATTTTGTGGCTCAAAAGTGGCTCAAATGGTTAAAACGACGTCGTTTTAACCATTTTTATGTTGTTCTGTACTCAAAACGACGTCGTTTTGGCCATTTGAGTCACTTTTGAACCACAAAATTTGAACTATGTAGTATTGTCGTTTACATTAATACTAAAGTGACTTCAATATGCTATTCATTTTTTAGTGACAAATGTGATAAATTGAATAGATTATGATTATCGGATCGATTTAAATTTTATTTTATTTTTTTTGTGCGTGAATGAAACACACAACGTGTTCAATACAGACCAGAGAAATTATCTTCCTTTGGGTCTAAATACTTCATTTCTATAAAAGGCTATTTTTGAATGGAATTCAAAAAAAAAAAAAAAAAAAAAAAAAAAAAAGAAAGAAAGAGGGGGAGAGAGAGAGAATACAAAAGGTTTGGGAGATCTCTATCATCCCATCATATCATATATCATATAAGTAAAGTAGAATTTTCTCTTAGGAAGTTTTAGAAATGTGCCAAGTGTCATTGGCATGCTCTATAATTTTGCCATGTGACATACTCAAAGTTTGTCACGTGTCTTTCTATTTATTTTATTTTATTTTTATTGTCTTTTGATTTTCTTCTAAGTTTGTTTAATAAATATGTTCATTTATAATCATTTTCTTTTATTTATATGTATTTATTTAGTGGAATATAAATATATAAGAATGTATGTAGGAGATAAAAGAATTTCATTACTAAAATAATTATCGCCTACTCTTCTCTTTTCTTTTCTTTTCTTTTTTTCTTGTTTTATTTCTAATTTTGATCCTTACAAATAAAATACACTATTCATTTGGTACTCTCTCTCTTGGGTGCACATATATTATAGGTTCTTAATTATTGTTATTATTATTATTTTGCTGCTTTACTCATTTTTAATAATTTTTTTTATTATTCAAGTCAATAAAGCTAGGGTCACTGTTGGCTTTTTGGTTTTCGAAGGGTATTTTTGTAAATGCGAGCGTGCCAGTAAGGATCAATCAGTCTTTACAGAAATTATAATTGCTAATCAATTATTAGACGATTGTGCTTTAGTTCTTTCAGCCTCAATGAAGAAGACTTTTACTAGTGGCTTGACTTAGGAGAAATTAAGCAAAATAACAGTTAAATGACGAACAATTGAAGTATTTCATTAAGATGAAAACTTACAATGATCCAAACTCAGCCTCGTAGAGGTTTACAGCAACAATCTACTTGAAACTACTCCTATGAACGAAGTATAGTGCAGGAATTTAAAGTGCAGGAATGTAAAGAACAGGTATTTAAAGTGCAGGAAATGTAAAGACTGGAAATATAAAACTGGAAAAGAAAATATAAAGTAAATGGCTGGTTTTTTAAATCTGAGTCTGAGGGTTTTTTCTGGGGGTTTCCCTGCTATTTATACTCCTCAAGGATGACCATCGAACTGCACTTCAAACCGTCGAACTGCTCCTCTATGATTGTTTGATCATGTTGCCTTAAAAGTAGTTCCACCACGCCATTACTTGCAGTTGGGCTTCCCTCCTATATTTGAATTTGAATGTGAGCAACCGTTGAAGCCACGCCACCTTATACCTCTTTATCGATCCAGTGCTACTCAGATCACATGAGAACTAATACTAACTGCCACGTGTACGATCAGGATCGAAAACTTAAATGGTCTTCCTATATTACCCTTATTCTGCCACGTGTCAAATTGTGATTGGCTTTTACAAAATATGTAGCCAACATTACCCCCTGCACTAATATACCCAATACTTGGTGATATTAGTGGATCAAAGCCTTTCCTGCGCTTTTGGAACGTACATGGAATCTATATTTTGGAAACACAACCGCCATCCATTGATGATTACTTGCATTAATTTCGTTTCCGACCTTTGGAGCATCTCCACCACCGTAGTAATCGAACGGACTAATATCTCTTTCATGACTGAACCAAACTTCTTCTCTATTGATCAAGTATATGAAGAGTCATCTGATGATGTTGTTTTCTCCTCGAAGGAAACTCCATACATTAATTAGCCACCTTCATTCCACTTCCTATATTTAAGTCGTGAAGGCCTCTGCAACTTATGAATCCTTGGACCACGAACACATTGTCCTTAATCTTTTAATTAAGAAAATTGCAGATATGGATCTAGGAGATTCTTTTTCACAGTCTGCATGGGATAGAGCTGTGGCTCCTTCTACCTTTGAGGGTTCTGGGATTTCTGGTTGGTTGGAACCTGAGGCTCGTGTCTTAAGGGAGCGAATTAACCATCATTTTGTTGAGTTCACTGACCCTTTAGACTTCCCTTCTGATACACGAAGCTCGGTGGTTTATCTTTATGTGCCCATCAAACTCCGACGCAATTTGGAGGACAATTTACTTGTAGCATGGTACACATCCTCCATGCCTACAAGGATAGTGTCTGCCACCCGACGCCTAGAAAAGACCCAAGGGCTCAATCCATCATCTTTAGCTAATAGGGTGAAACTCTACTCTTCCGATTGGCTCGATTACATTAATGCCTTTGTTCCTTCTGCTCTCGCGCCATCTCCTGAAATGGAAGCATCCACATATTCTTCTCCATCTCCTGAATTAGAAGCATCCACACCTTCTCCTCCACCAACTCCCTCTTGGCCAGAAAGACTGGGGCTCGCCCTTTCTACGGATAAGGTCTTTCTTCCTTACACGCCTCTATCTTCCCCTACTCCAGCTGAGCGAAAAACAGGCCCAGTTTTTGCTTGCGGCCTTCTCTCACTTGCCTTTCGACGTTCTGGAGGACAATATTCCTCTCAAGAACTTTCGATGGGCTTGTGATATTTTAACTCGCGGTCAGGTCCTTAGCCCCCTTGCTCAAGCAGAACTCCACATGTTTCTGGACCAACTTCCATTACTCCATCACTAGCATCGAACTGCCATGGCAATCGCCTAATCTTTGGACCAACTCTCATCCCTTCAAGTTCATATCTAGTATGAAGCAGAGAAACTCATCGAAAAATTCGATGACTTCCAGAATGAAGACTCTGCATACGAGGATGACATGGATATAGGTGAACTGGAGCGAGGATTGAAAGAAGCAGTATTCGAAATAAAGGCTGAAAAGCTCTTTTATCAAGTGAGAGCACACCAACTTCAGCAGCCAATCCTGGAAGAAATGGAGAATAGAATGAAGAAAGAAAAGAAATTCATCGACCATAGTTGGACAACATTTCATGATCTTGTTATTTATTCCATTCCTTATTTCTATGAGCTTGAACTTGTACCCAAAGAGGGTCATTTGATGTAATTGCTCTTCTTTAATACAACTAAGACTGTTTTGGCATTATTTGATTTTGCCTCCATTCATCTTCAAAAGCAATTTTTAGAACTTCTTATCCTTCGAAACTGGACACAATTGTTAAAACACTAGGATCAGCACAAATTCTTCCAACTTTTTGGAATAAAGTTGACAACTTTGCTAATTTTCATTTAGAATTAGTGCTTTGAATTTAACAATCTTATCCTTCGAATATAGATCTAATTAATTCCAATAAGGATGCTGACATAAATTTTCCAATTCATGGACTACGGTTACCAACTCTTGTTGATTTTTCGTTTAGAATTGGTGCTTCGAATTTTAACAATCTTTCCCCTCAAAACCTGTTTTAATCATAACCAAAATATAGTCATGGTTAGTACTGACTAGCTTTGCAACAGTCCATACTTACAACAATATGGAAACTGCTCTTGGGGTATACTATTTTAACCGAACAAGCAATTCTTTGTGTATATACAAACCAACTATTGGTTTAGATGTTTTGAACAACTATTTACTTCTTTAAGGGTCCTCAAACTTTGCCTCAAGGGTATTACTTTTGTTAAGAAACCTATTACAGGTCCTTGATCTCTTCAAAATAAATCCATCCTTGAGTATTCTTATATTTTTAAGCATGTAGTATGCTTCGAAGCCGACTTCTGTATTTCGAAGCCGTTGTTATTTGATTTTTGGCGCCAAAATCTGGTTTCGAAGCCAAATATCTTGCTTCGAAGCTGGCATCACCATCCGGAATGTGCTCTTCTCTCCAAAAATTATCAATATTGGATGAGACTCCTCGTATTCGTACTTTCAGTACTTAACGACTTATGGGATATATTTTCCGGACAGAAAGGCTTTTAAAACCTTTTTGTTTCGCATTCGGGAATCACTTAAGGTCTCAACGTACAAACCCTCATCAATCTTCCAACTTCTCTCTACTCCCTTTTTCACTTTCTGAAAAAGCATACTATCAATGGTTTCTTCTTCACCAAAAGTGCCAGTCATAAAGCACGTGAGCTCATCTGTGGCTTTGAAAAGGCTCATTGATGCAGAATGTGAGAAGTACAAGGCTGGGGAGAAAAGCGCTATCGACGGTCGTATCTTTGTTCCTCGTCGCCATGTGCAGCAAGACTACGTGCTCGGGCCCATATTCAAGGAGATCCTTACTGAGCTCCCAGCCCTATATCTTCGTCTGGAGAACCAATGTCTCCTTTATGAAGGTGGTCTCGACTAGAGGAACTGGAGAATCAATCGCCCTCACCGATGCTGGCCCATGGTGAGACCGGAGTGGCAAGAATGGTATGACCGGGTCATCCCAGCTAGGACACTGGACCTTCAAGAGCTCTGCCTTCTCGATGCTCTCCGACTATCTAGGGTAACTATCTCAGAGGACCCTTTCCTAGTTCCTGCTGCCTTATGTTTTTGGAGTAATACCCCGACCCTCATATCTGATTCTGCTGTCTTTATAATTCCCTATTCTGTGTCTTTGAATGTTATTGTGAAAATCTATGTGAAAATATAGTAAAAG
Source organism: Camellia lanceoleosa (assembly GCA_025200525.1). Lineage (NCBI taxonomy): Eukaryota > Viridiplantae > Streptophyta > Magnoliopsida > Ericales > Theaceae > Camellia > Camellia lanceoleosa. Next base: position 75,556,099 of record CM045767.1, on the reverse strand, counting down.
AGCATGGAACTTAGAGATATGAGTTTCTATCTGTTGAATTAGAACGATTCATACACATGAATTACTTAAAATGGAAATTGAGCATCTTAGAGATTTAATTTGCGTAAATTGATTTGATATTTGGAATCTACATGATTTTTAAGCTATAATGGGATTTTCGTGAAATTTTAATTTCGCACCATAAAAGTTTATTGATTTTCGCCTTTTATGCTCTTATATATATTGCTATATATCTATGTTTAAGACTTGTGGAACTTGTGATCAAAACGTGGGACTCTAAGAGAGGAGAGAAGAGAGAAACGTGGGTGAGCAATTGGGGAAACTTGTGGTTCACCAAGGAAGCTAATCAAATTGATAGAATTGAAAGAGGCAAGTTAAGGTAACTCAATTCCCTTGTATAACTCTTCAAGAATTTTAACCCATGTTTGTGTTGGGTTCATGGATAAGAATGTTTGATTCATTAGGGTTTTTCACCAATTGAGCATGTTGACACTACTTTGAGTGTTGTATGAATCTATACTTCAAATCCTTGATTTTGAATCATCTAATCTTGCATATATGTTGATTTTGGGTGGTATGTTTAAAGAACTTGAAGTTAGATTGAAATTTGTGAAAGTGTTGGCTTGTTGAAGCCTTTAACTTGGTTCAACTTGATGTGATTAAGCTTTAATTCATGTTATGATGTTGTTAAGTGGCATGTTTGCATGAATTTTACCCTTGATTGCATGAAAATTGGGTTTGAATGATGAAATTTTGGCTTGAGATCGGCCGCCTCAATCAGTAGTCGTCCGCCGAGCAGAGGTCGACCGCCGAGCGTGAAAATGCACCTCCCAGCTTTTCGAAATTTACCTGCCCGCTGAAGCGAGAATCAGACGCCGAGCGTGAAAATCGACCATCCAAGATTTTTGGTAGCATTATACATCGGCCCGCCGAGCGACAAAGCTACGCCGGCGAGTATCGTTTCAATAAGAAAACTCGCTTTTGTTCGGGCTTTTTCATGCTTGACTCTTTGGTGCTATTAGAATGTTTTTCTGATGAGTTTATGATAGTGATATGACATATGGAATGACTGATAAGGATTTAAAAGGGAAGGATACTAATTTATCAAGATATTATGCGCAGGCACACCCGTATGAACTAGTACGCCGCCCAACGCTAGGAGTAATAGTGCATTACATACATATTTATGTATCTGTTTCAGAAGACATAATTGTAAATTATGTAATGAATCGAAATGCAAAGTGGAAACCATATTCAGATACTTGTGCCGCAAGGCTACCGAGTCGAAGACTACCCGCATAAGGCTACCCGAGTCGAAGACTATCTGTGCCGCAAGGCTACCCGAGTCGAAAAGACTATCTGCCGCAAGGCTACCGAGTCGAAGACTATCTGCCGCAAGGCTACTCACAGCCGCTATCTGTTGTGCCGCAAGGCCATCTGAGCCGAAAGGCTATCTGTGTCGCGAGGCTATCTGGGCCAATAGGCCAATCTGCTATCTCGGTGTTTGATTTTGATACATATACTATCAGACATTGTGATTTTATTACTACGCGCTACTATTCACTGAGCTTGTCTCATTCTGTAATTTTGTCTGATTCTGTAGGAACCAGCTTGAGGAGCCGATCTAGCACACTTCATGCATTTTTGTCAGCCTAAGGATAACCAGGCACTGGAGGAAACCCTTACATATTAGATCAGTTTACCTTGTATATGTAACTTTTGGTATCCACATTGCTGGTTAGGGATATGTGTTTATTGTTTTGTATGCCTAAGACCTGGGCTGGATTGTAAATGTTTATGTAACCTCATTTTGTGTGCATGTTACTTTATGTTCAATGTTAAGATGGTCCTGGCTTGTTGATAGTTGCTCAATGGATATTTCTAGATGTCGTTTTAAATTTAATGCTTCCGTTCAGGCCCCCAATGAATACCATACAGGTTATTCTGTCTGTTTCTGCTTTAGTCATGCCCAAACTCATAGGGGCTGGGTTGGGGTGTGACAAACCCCATCTTTAATTTCTTTCAATTTAGATGTGGGATGATGGCCCCTACTGTTCTTGATATTTGCCATCGACTAGGAGTATCCCCTATTGGTACCCCAATTACACCAGATTTTCCTGACTTAGCAGTCCCTTTCTCCCTCCCCTCTCTTAACTCATCTTACAGTGATTTTGTTAAAGCTGAGAATAAAAGAGAGGGCCTAGTAACTGAGCGGGAAGATTTGCACCGGACTGTACGGCCGGGCTGGGATAACGTCAGACGTGACGGACTGCACGGCGCCGAGCTAATTCCTCCATCGACGAAGCCGGCAGCCTAACTTGCACGGCCGGAGATATTGACCAGTCAAACATCAACTGTCGCAGCCGAGCTGCGACTTGAACGTAGTAGATGGAGCTCAGAGTAACAAATGATGATACCGAGCTAAAAAGTAGTCCGAAATGGACTGCGGGCGCGATCATGGCCGGCGCGCCTTTGACCGACCGGTCGATACGACAGAGCTTCGTGTGACCGAGATTGAAGGTAGAACGATTGGAGGTCGGCATGCCTCACAACCGGTTGGTCCTGATGAGCCGATCAGGAATAGTTCGGCCGAGGTGGTCAGGCTTTCGCCTGATCCCAAGTTACAGGACGGTGACACGTAGCACGGTCATGTGCGCGTGATGGCAATTCTCCATCGGTGGTAGGCCGGTCATGGTACCCCGGTTAAGGGTGCCACCTAGGCCAATAGTGTGAGGGAGAGGACATCTGCTCCACGCACACCTCAATACCGTTGGACAGTTCTGTGTGTACTGGTGGAAGGACAGAACCTTTACACGCGTAAGGTGGTGAGGGCGCCAAGATCGCCACCGCCCGTGAAAGGACACAGGTAGTCTTGCGATAACTGGAGGTCATGGCCAGCCTAGAAATAGGGAGGAAGACGAACGTTGGAGGTATGAAATTCATTCTCGCAAACACTCTCTCCTCATTGTCTTCTTCCTTAGAGAACTAACTTGATCGTCGGAGGGTCTTTCAGGCACACTACCGCCGGGCAGCTCACCATTTTTGTGTTGCAGAGATAGACGCCGTCACCAGAAGCTTGACATTCAAGGCGTACGGAGAGCAAAGGATATTTCGCCCCCGTACAATTGGCGCCGTCTGTGGGAAATCTTTGATACTCAACCCTTGTTCTGTAAGCTTCTTCGACCATTTCCATGGCCAACAACGACGAAGTTCCACTGTCCGTCGTCGATGGTGTCACTCCAGAGTATGTACGAAGGAGAGAAGGCCCCCCTAATGTTCCAACCATGGCGGGCCTGGAAACCTCTTCGCGAGGAGCGCGCGACAAGCGTGGAAGGAGTTCGGATCACTCACAGAGTCCAGTGGGCCGCCGGCGCCGGGGGGAGTCCCGTAAGGAGCGTCTGGAGCATAAACTCAAGGATCAAGAAGCCCTCATTCGTAGGATGGCGGCGGAGATGGAGCTATTGAAGCGCCAAGTTAAGGGGAAGGGTGTTGCTGGAGAGGGCAACCTCAGTGAGCACACCCCCTCCCCTCGTTCTGGCAGTCGCCACCAGAGGAGGACTCATTCAATCTCCATCACCAGGAACTATGGGGTGGGAGAATTAGACCAGCGAGAGGGCAGATCCTTCACTCGCGACAGCACCTATCGCCCCTCACGCCCATCGTCAACGTCGCGATACTCTGCCTCCTCCCATTCCAGGGATCTCAGGGATGTGCTGGAGGAGAGAGCGCGCCGTCGGGAGGCTCAGAGGGTGCCGGCGCTTCAGAGGTTGAGTGCCCCAGTTCGTTGCAGTGAAGAAGTGGTGATGTCGGCACCCAGAGACATAACCCCAGCACTGGTGGACAAAGAGCTGGCAAGGCTTACAGCCACGCCGTTGTCCCCAGAGATTGAGAGCACCCCACTCCCTGCTGGATTCCACCAGCCAAAATTTACTTTGTACGACGGCAAGACGGATCCGTACATGCATGTGAGTCATTATCGGCAAGTGATGGCTGGCCACCGGCAGAACGATGCCTTGATGTGCCTCATATTCCCAGCAAGCTTGGGAGAGCTGGGCTTGAAGTGGTTCGAAAGGCTCCCGGAGGGGAGTATCGAGGGGTGGCAGCAACTAGCGGAAGCCTTCATCACCAGATTCAAAACTAACACTCGAACGCCGAAGGAGGTCGACCATCTCCTGGGTGTCAAGATGGAGTCTGGGAGTTCGCTGAAGGCATACAATGCGAAGTACTGGGAAACTTACAACGAGATTCTCGACTTCCGTACCAATCTGGCAATCACTCAATACAAGAGGGGTCTCCCAGTCGGACATAGGCTGCGAGATTCACTTACGATGCACCAGCCGACCACCATGGAATCTTTGATGCAGCAGATCAACGAACACATTCGTGTGGAAGATGATGCCGCCTCTGCGACCGAGAAGGATAATCCGGTCGCGGTGGACAGAAAGGTAGCGGGGAAAGTTCACTCGGTCGAGCAGGAGGAAAACCGCCCTAGTGACCGACCAAAAGATCAGCGTCGAGGGACCGGCCAAAATGACAGAAACAGAGGTCGCAGAAATGACCGGACTGATGCACCCCGCAACGCAGCAGAAGATGCCAAGAGAAAACTGAAGGCGCGGACAGGGATTACCGCGGTCTTCAAAATTCTCATCTGCCGCATTTTGAGCGAGATCCGAGGAGAGCCTTTTGTCCGTTGGCCGGCCAAGTTAGGGAGTGCGTAGCGAGGCTTCAATCCAAAATATTGCGGCACCTTCCATGAAGAACGGGGGCACCGGACAGAGGATTGCTTGCCTCTCAAACAGCATTTGGAGGAATTGGTGGCGGCGGGGCATCTTGACCAATATATTGATGGGGGAGTCAAGGCCGCGCCAACCAGACAAACCGAGCCTAACGGAATGGCCGCCCTAGAAGCGCCCCTACAAGGTGTGATCAACGTCATCCACGGTATCATTGAACCAGCAAGGGTCTGCGAGCTAAGAGGGATGATCAAGAAGGCCGAGCACATGAGGGAAGTTCTCTCAGTCCAGCCCGCGGTAAAGAGGGGAAAAACCGAGGAGAAAGACGTCCTTTCGTTCTCTACCAAAGACTTGGAAATGGTGCAGATGCCGCACAATGACGCCTTGGTGGTGACCCTTCGCGTCAAAGATTTCGATATCAAGAGAATATTGATCGACCAGAGGAGTTCGGTCAAAATAATGTATTATGACGCGTTCAAACAAATGAAGTTGGAAGACAAGGATTTGGCTCCTGCAACATCTCCTTTGGTTGGCTTCAACTCGCAACCAGAATGGCCGATCGGAAAGATTATCTTGTCGGTCAGGGCGGGATCGGTTGTGAAGCAGGTAGAATTCTGGGTGCTCAAAGTGCCATCGACTTACAATTTGATTATGGGCAGAGGTTGGCTGCACGCCATGCAAGCGGTTGCTTCGACCTTCCACCAAGTCATGCGCTTTCCGACATCGAATGGGCAAATAGAGGAAGTCTGGGGAGACTAGGTGATGGCCAAACAATGCTTCGTTGCAGTAAATGGTAGCTGAGCAGCCAAAGGGTTTGTTCAGATGATCGAGGAGCCCGAGGGGAAGGAGGTCCTAGAAGACGTGGGTAGAAAGGCTAAGGAAAAATCAGTCGAAGATTTGGTGGAAGTGCGCATTGACAAAAACGATCCGACCAAGTTCTTCCTCATAGGATCATCCTTGTTTAGCGCCGAACGAGCGGATTATGTCAGTTTCTTGGTTTCCAACTTGGAGGCTTTCTCATGGACGCCTTACGATATGCCTGGCGTCGACCCAAGCTTCATTTGCCACCAGCTGAATGTCTTCCCTAATGCACGGCCAGTCATATAGAGAATGCGCCGTTCGGCCTTGCACCATGCTGAAGTAGTTGTGGAAGAAGTAAAGAATTTATTGGAGGCCAGGGCCATAGAGGAGGTGCAATACCCTCGGTGGATATCTAACACGGTGGTGGTTCCTAAGAAGAACGGCAAATGGCGAGTTTGCGTTGATTACAAGATCCAACCGCGCTGTTCAAGAATAGCTTTCTCCTCGAATTGACCGGGCCAGGACTTAACCGCTGGCCATCAGAGGTTTAGCTTCTTGGATGCATATCACGGCTATCATCAAATAGCCATGTACAAGCCGGACAGAGAGATCACGTCATTTACCACCCTCAGAGGCTTGTATTGCTACAAGGTCATGCCGTTCAGATTGAAGAACGCCAGAGCAACCTTTCAGCGGATGGTGACAAAGATGTTCGCTCCTCTCTTGGACCGAACTATGGAAGCCTATATCGACGATATGGTGGTAAAAAGTAAGGAAAAGTCTCAGCACCTCTCCGACTTAGCGGAAATGTTTTCCATACTTAAACATCACAAGCTTCGTCTGAACGCCTCCAAGTGTGCCTTCGGAGTTGGCACTGGAAAGTTCTTGGGTTTTTTGGTCACGAATCGAGGAATTGAAGCCGACCCTTCGCAAATTAAGGCAATACAAGAGTTGGAGCGCCCGAACTCCACAAAGGACGTGCAACATCTTGTTGGATGGCAAAATACCAGATGACACCGGTCCTCGATCGTCAGCAGCCCTTCTTCAAAACTTTGAAGTCCAAGTTCTTTTGGGATGAAGAGTGCGACCGTGCACTGGCGGACTTGAAAGCGTATCTCTCCTCAGCACCTATTTTGGTTACACCTCAGCCGGGCGAGGAGTTATATCTCTACTTGGCGGTCTCTCGACATGCGGTGAGCGCTGTTCTAGTCCACGCTGAAGGCATTCAGCACTTGCCCATTTTCTATGTGAGCAAGACTCTTCTCTTGGCCAAAACGAGATATCTTCTCTTGGAAAAATTGGCGCTGGCTCTCATGATGGCGTCAAGAAAGCTGGCGCACTATTTTCATGCCCATACAATAGTGGTGTTAACCGAGTTCCCGCTCAAGGTGCTCTTCGAAAAAGCGGACTTCACTGGGAGGATTCTGAAATGGGCCGTGGAATTAGGCCAGTATGACATTAAGTTCCGACCGCGTACCGCGATCAAAGCTCAAGCCCTTGTAGATTTTGTGGCAGAATTTGCCCCTGGAACACATCTAGTCTACCCGATTGATTTCGTTGGTGTGGATTTAGCACAACCCATGGTCCTGGCAACAGAGATAAGTGTTGACTCGCGAGCGGGAGAAGGGCAGAGCTCGACCGAAACAGCCAAGCCCGACGACTCGTTGAAAGAAGAACGCAGCAAAGACGTGGAAAGAGACCAGAATGAGCCGACCAGAAACTTGGAATTGAGAAGCTCCCAAAACCCATCTGATTGCTGGAAGCTGTTTGTTGGCGAGATGTGGAAACTCTTCGTCGATGGGGCATCCAACAGGCATGGTGCCGGGTTAGGAATTGTGCTAACTTCACCCGATGGGCTGATTGTGGAGCAAGCAATTACGCTCAGCTTCCCAGCGTCCAACAACGAGGCGGAATACGAGGCCCTCCTCGCCGGACTAAGAAGCGCGCTAAGAATGAAGGTCACAGCCCTTATGGTGTTCAGTGATTCCATGCTGGTGGTCAATCAAGTCTTAGGGGAGTATAAGGCTAAAGATGAAAGAATGGCCAAGTATCAGGCGCTGGTGCGGGCGGAAGTCAAGAAGTTCGATGCCATCAGAGTTGAATAGATTAACCGCGAAGGAAACAGCACGGTCGATGAATTGGCCGGTCTCGCTTCCACTCAGACAACCTTTCCCAATCCCTTGATGATTGAATTTTTACCCCGGCCAAGCATTGAGGAACCAGAAGCAACCGAGGTACTCTGCACCAACTTGGGACCTTCCTAGATGGACCCCATCATCGCCTTTCTGAAAGATAGAATTCTACCAGAAGAAAAGAAGGCGGCCCACAAGATCCAGGCAAAGTCAGAGTGGTTTGGGCTCTCACCTTCTGGAGCCTTGTACAAGAAATCTTTCACGGGGCCGTATCTGAAGTGTGTCCACCCCTCTAAGGTGGGAGCTTTCCTCTATGAGATCCATGAAGGCATCTGTAGTAGTCACACTGGGGGTAGATCACTAGCATACCGAGCAATCTCGCAGGGTTATTGGTGGCCGTGAATGCAGGCGGACGCGCAGAAATATGTTCGCAGATGCGAGAAATGTCAGAAATTTGCTCACCAGATCCACCAACCAGCGAGAGAACTGCTCTCCCTTACAAGTCCTTGGCCGTTTGCACTTTGGGGTTTGGATATTGTGGGGCCACTCCCAGCGGCCCCGGGCAACCGCAAGTTCTTTATCGCTGCCACTGACTATTTCACCAAGTGGGTGGAGGCCGAGCCACTGGCAACCATTAAGGAAAAAGATGTTAAGAAATTCGTTTGGCAAAATGTGATCACTCGCTTCGGCATACCTAGGGCCCTCATCTCGGATAATGGTACTCAATTCGATGGAAAACTCTTTCGCGGATTTTGCGAAGAGTTGAAGATCGAGTTCTACAATTCAACGCCGGCCTATCCTCAGTCAAATGGCCAAGCGGAGGCCTCGAACAAAACCATCCTGGACGGGCTGAAGAAGCGGCTTGAGAAGGCCAAAGGAAAATGGGCTGAAGAACTTCCTAATGTGCTCTGGGCATACCGTACTACGCCGAGGCGATCGACCGGAGAGACACCATTCGCTTTGGCCTATGGTATGGAGGCCGTCGTCCAATTAGAAATTGGCATGCCAACCATCCACTCAGAAAGTTTCTAGCCAGACCTGAACAATGAAGCCGTGGCGTTAGAACTGGACCTTGCTGAAGAAAGACGAGAGCGCGCATTGATCCACGTAGCGGCCTATCAGCAGGAGCTCTCTAAAAAATACAACAAGGCAGTGCACCCCAGGCTATTCAAGATTGGGGATTGGGTCTTAAGGAAAGTGCTTGGCAACACAAAGGATCATCGGCGAAGGAAAACTCTAAGGCAAATTGAGAAGGACCATACAAGGTGGTTGGTCTTGCTGGTAAGGGGGCATACCATCTGGAAGATTTAGATGGCAAGGCTGTCCCCCGACCATGGAATGCAGCCAACCTTAAGGTCTTTTACTTTTGAAATGTAATTTGCTTATGTTGTTTAGCTTTTCTAGACCCCTAGCTCTTTGGCACTTAATGTAAAAGATAGCAATGTTTTTGTAATGAAAATTAGTCCTCTTCTTGCTTGGTATTACGTTTGTCCAATGACATAGCAAGACACAAAAGGCAATTATGGATGCCAGGGGCAAGAAGACTGGCTTGGACGGGACCGGACTGTTTTCCTCAGAATGGGAGCGGACCGCATAAACAGTTTGCCAATGACATTAGGGTCGAAATGTTTTGGTTTTGCGCGCCAGCTTGGAATGTTATGCATGACCAACCTAACTAAGACATTGGTGTTTTGCCCAATGTAGGAGCCGAGCTGATTTTACTCGGCCCATTTGGCATATTGGCGAGCTGATTTTGCTCGGCGGAATTGGCAATGTTGGTGTCTTGTCCAACAGTTATAGGCCGAGCTGACTTTGCTCGGCCAAAGGAAAATATTGGCATTTTAAACAACTTGAAAGGCGAGCTGGTTTTTGCTCGGCTGCATTAAAGTGCCGGAATTACAAAGTCAGCAAACCGATCAAGGCCGAGCGGATTTTGCTTGGCCAGGTGCACAATGTCATTTCATTTTGAAAGTACAACTGCTGGTCCTGACGAGATTACTTGTGAGCTGATTTTAGCTCGGCAGTTTGTGCGGTTTAGCTGACCTGCCAGTTGATTAAAGTTTGAAGCAACCAATTCACACATCCAAGAGCTGAACGAGAATAAACAATGAATGAGCAAAAAGATGGAGTTTCATTGATCTGAAGTAATTCAGTACAGAAGGTGGGGCATAGCCCGGTTACATTGCAAAATAAAGCAAAAACAAAAGCTAAGGAAAGCAAGAAAATGAAACAGAAAAATCTTCAATCTAGAGCAAGGTTCTGCTTGGCCGTTTCTTTCGTCTGTTCGCCGGCGACGATTGTTTGCTCGGGCAGGTTTTCCCCGGCGTCGTCAGCCTCCACCATAACAACCTCCCAATCAGTGACTTCTTCATTTTCTGTATCTTGGGATGCCACCGATGAAGTCTGCTCGGTCTGTTGTGCGGCGGCGGCTTCCTCCTCAGCCTCCTTCCTTGCCTCTGCAATTAATCGGTTCTGTGCCACATTGGCATATGCTTGCAAATAGACCGGGATATACGCAGGGGGCGGGTTGATGAACATGTCAGAATCCTGACCAAGGCCAACTTTCTCCACGGTGGCTTTCCATCCGCACTGGAAAAAGATGTCATTGGTAGCTCGGACTTGACGCTCGTAGGTCTTCTCCCCCTGAGCGTATCCACGGTCTTCTGCGTCTTCAACCGCCTTGTCTTTCTCGGCCTTTTGGGCGTCACGCATACTTTCGGCGAGGTACCGAAGCTTTTGGTTGACTTCACGGCTGCCGTTTTCAAATTTCGCCGTCAACCTTCGCTTCGCTTCATCCGCCCGCCGCGATAGCCTCTGCGCTGCCCTCGCCATTATCTCGGCCTTTTGCTCCTTGTGCTCGGTGATTGCATCGCGCAAGCTCTGCCGCACCTTTATCATCCGGTCGTGGGCCAGGTAATTCTTTTGTGCGGCCTGCATGCAAGAGAAAGATGGTAAGTGTTTGAGGAACCGAGCAAAAACCGAGCAAACAGTTGAAGCAAAAAATTGAAAGCTTACCAGCACGATGGATTTAGTCGCCGAGCGTAGGACCTTTAGGTCGGACAGCTCATCATGTTTCTTCATGTCTGCTGGAAGGATTAACCCCTTGGTCATGTTGAAACCAAGGGAGTAATCCTTGTCAAGATAGACGTAATCTTCGGCTTCGCCGCCATTGTACATGAACTCGGCGCCTGCATCGGGGTGGCTAGGCCCTTGCCCGTGTATTTGCTGGCCCGTGGTCGCTCGGTCTGGTCGCCTGGCTCGGTGGAGGCGACCTCAGCTGAGTCTTCATCGACAAGGTTTTGCCCAGCCAGCTCCTTCCTCGGCCTTTTCTTTGACCGGCCAGCCTGTTGCTCGCTGGCAAGTGCAAGAACAGCTTTGGTTTAACCGGCTGGGGTTGAGGAAGTTCCCCCGATCGCCTCTGGGGGTTGGGACTCCCCCTCCTCTCTGGTGATCATGGACTTAATGGCCTTGATTTTTGCCATTTCTTGCTCCGCGGTGAGTGGAACGAATCTGATCGGTGGAAGAGTTGGGTCTGGTTCTGGGGATGGAGCGCGCAGAAAGTCGGTCACGCAGCTTTTGCGCGGTGCCTGGTAGTGATATGTTTGTTCAAACCGAAAGCTTTTGATGCTTCTCTCCTACCGGGTGACGGAGGAGAGCTCGGATGGCTTCTGGGTCGGCCTGATGGTAGTCAGCTGCCAAGTGTCTATCTGCAAGAAGAAGGCAAATGTTAGATCGACGAAGATGACAAAAAAGAAATGCAGAGAGAAGGTAGTACGGTCAGTCGGGCTACTTACCAGCACTGCCAAAATCTTTCCTAATGTACCAGCCCGGTATGGGCGCCTCGGTGTCCTCGTAATTATCGGACACCCAGAGGAAGTCGTCATCGTTGGCTTCTTTGTCTGGGTTGCCTTCGATGAGTTTTGCTCGGCCCTTCTTAACTTTGAGGTACCAGCAAAACCCACCCTTATTCTTACTAATGCTGTATTGATGGAAAATTTCAGCGAGGTCGAGATTGAGACCGAGCCTTCGGTTCAGCTCGGCGACGCCATTTATTATTTTGAACATGTTGGTGGAGACTTGGGTTGGGCAGAGCCTTATCTACCTCAAAAATTTGCAGATTAATGGCTGCACGGGAAAGCGGAGCCCTCCCTCAACAATGGAAACGACCGTGAAGGGGCACCGGTCCAAATCTCCCCATGGTGTGTCTCCTTTCTTGCCGAGCTCTAAAACTACGTCGCCCGGGACGTTGTACTCCCTACGGAACTCGGCCATTGCGCCGGGCGTGCTAACCATGAACTGGTACTTCCCCATTATCTCGGTTTTATTTGGTTTGGTGTGTAACTCGGTCAAAAATGTTGGTGTGTTTGCTCGGACTTTGAGCTCCACAAGTGGTAACGCTGAAGGGCTTGGTCGGTCCTAGTTTGTTCTGCATTGATTAAGAAAAGAATGTCAAGGGGTTAGCTTGGCATGAACTGCACGGCTCACAATGGATTTTTAGCTCGGTGATCGTTTTGGGTTTTTGGTCGGTCTATCCCTATCTAGGCTGGAGGACATGGTTGATTTAGCCTTCCTGGATTGGCTCGGATTCTATCATTGGTTTGGTCAAGACAGGTTTTAGCTCGGTTAGACCTGTTTGTTAGTGTTATTAAGCGTTTAGCTCGGTTGCGGCCTCGACGAGCAGCCACAAACCATTTTTGCTCGGCTATAGTCCTAATTATGGATCTAAACGAGCATTTAGCTCGGTTCAGTCCAGACTCAAACTGTTCATATCAAATTCTGAGGGTTTGCTTTGAGGTTCCATGGATCGAGGGGCACGAATGCCCCATCCACTCCATTAAGTTCTAGTTTTCCTGAGGTGCGAAGTTATTAGGGCTAAAACAAAAGGGCCTTAAAGGCCACAGGCAGAGAACAACCAAAAACAAGCACGAAGAACAGTGGAACAACAGTCCAAAAATGAAGAACAGGAAAAGTGAAATGCAATGAAAAGGGGGAGAGACTTACCAGTACACGGAGACGAGTGAAGCCCTCTGCCTCGAAAGCTCGACTGCAGCAGCAAAAATGGAGATTGGAGCTTGAGAACAGCAATGGCAGAGGGGGTGCAAGAGTTTTTGAGGCTTGGGTTTTTTAAGGCTCAAGAAAGAGGTGTACAGTGAGGGGGGTGGAATGACCCCTCGAATGACGCTTAAAGAGGGGGGAAAAACACCAAACGGCGCAGCCGTTTGAAATTCAAAGCGTGGAGGGCAGCTGGATGCACGACCTAATAACGCGACGCCACGTGGCCTTGAAAAGGCGGCTGTCAGTATGGCTGCACGACCTTTGATGGGACTGTAGAGGTAATGGCCAGCCAATTTAGACAGCTCGGCGACTGATGTGTCTCCAATTACGCTCGGCTTGGTAGTGGCATAACTGAATCGTGGCTCGGCGGCAGACATTCCCCCAATCAAGCTCGGCCTAGCGAGAGCGCAACTCGACCTTGGCTCGGTCATGATGGTAAACCCAATCACGATAGCTCGGATGGGTTTATGGGGCAATTGAGCGGGAAGATTTGCACCGGATCGGACAGTGCCGATAACGCCGATGACGGATCGCATCGCGCGCCAAGCTAATTCTCCATCGACGGCTGCATTTAACTTGCACGGCCGGAGATATTGACCAGTCAAACATCAACTGTCGCAGCCGAGCTGCGACTTGAACGTAGTAGATGGAGCTCAGAGTAACAGATGATGATACTGAGCTAAAAAGTAGTCCGAAATGGACTGCGGGCGTGATCATGGCCGGCGCGCCTTTGACCGACCGGTCGATACGACAGAGCTTCGTGTGACCGAGATTGAAGGTAGAACGGTTGGAGGTCGGCATGCCTTACAACCGGTTGGTCCTGATGAGCCGATTAGGAATAGTTTGGCCGAGGTGGTCAGGCTTTTGCTTGATCCCAGGTTACAGGACAGTGACATGTAGCACGGTCATGTGCGTGTGATGGCAATTCTCCATCGGTGGTAGGCCGGTCATGGTACCCCGGTTAAGGGTGCCACCTGGGCCAATAGTGTGAGGGAGAGGACATCTGCTCCACGCACACCTCAATACCGTTGGGATGCCTGTGTACTGGTGGAAGGATGTAACCTTTACACGCCAGAAGGTGAGGGCGCAGACCGCCACTGCCCAGAAAAGACAGTAGAGGTAGTGCGCGCACAATCTGGAGGCTACATGGCCAGCCTAGAAATAGGGAGGGAGACGAACGTTGGAGGTATGAAATTCATTCTCGCAAACACTCTCTCCTTATTGTCTTCTTCCTTAGAGAACTAACTTGATCGTCGGAGGGTCTTTCCGGCACACCACCGTCGGGCAGCTCACCATTTTTGTGTTGTAGAGATAGACGTCGTCACCAGAAGCTTGACGTTCAAGGCGTACGGAGAGCAAAGGATATTTCGCCCCCGTACAGTAACTAATAGGGAATTTTTTTCCTTCTTGTTGTATTGGCTTTGCAAATTCCTCTTCTGCACCTCCTCCCAAAGAATCATGCCTGAATTTGCCCCTCTTGCCAAAGCCTTTGTTTTGCAAAAAAAGGTAGCCTTGGCCCCATATGTTCTAGGCCATGTATATAGAGTTTGCTCCCTCTTTTGTGAGAAACCCTTAGATGCTAATCAAGGGGGGCCATTCTGGATCCTTCAACTTTGGCTTTTCGTCTATTTTTCTGAATTACAATCCAAATGCCTTAAATTTTCTGGGCTACACTCTCTCACCCATGGCATAAGACTGGCCAATGTTTCACTCTCTCCCTCCACTTTTGCCTTTTATTTCTCTTTCTTCCATCAACTACCAGCTATCTCTCCTATTCACCTTTTCCGTCCCTTCGAACCCAACATTGGTCCAACTTGGTTGAATAATTTCCTAAATGACAGGCTCTGTGCCTCGCCTGCTCACAAGGATATATGGGCTTCCCTTCTGCTCCCTAGAGAGCTATTCATCAGGACTACGAACCCCAGAGCTTATAAATGCATAGCTGAGCCTTATTGTCCAGCTCAATTTGCTAGACAATTTGGCTTCACACAAGGGGTCCCAATACCTCTCTGCAGCAACACCAATTTGAGCCTTACTAGGAGAGATTTGAAGGTTCGGAGGTCGAGGCTAGAAAAGGCAACCCTCAAATTTATAGTTGACTTGGCCAATTTTGAGTATACCCCTTTCATTCCTCAAGGTACCGTATTGAAGAGATACCAAAATTGGTGGGTGAGCAATATGGAAGTCTATTTGGCCATTTCACCTCAAAACCTACTAAAGGTGTTGTATGTGCCCAAGCCCAAGGGAACTGGAACTGTTACTTCTTCCACGGTGCCTCTTCTAACCCAGTCCACTCCTGCTGCCTCGATTCCTCTTAAAGTCACTCGGGCTGCTTCGAAGAAAGGTATATACCTTTGCTTTCTTTCCTTCGACTTTCTCTATGATGCTGGTTATCTTATTCTTAATTCTTCCTCTGTGAAGGTGGTCAACAGCAAAAGAAGAGGAGACTCCTTGAACTAGAGAAGGAAGTATCTGAGGTTCAAGTAGAAGAAGAAGAAGATCAAGAGCGAGAGTCTCCATTGAAAAGAAGAAAAAAAGTGATTGACTTGGTTCAACAGAAGGCAACTGTTAGAGAAGTAGAAGAGGAGCTCTTTTCTAGGGAATCTGGATTTCAGTCTGAAGAATTTGAGAAGGAAATTGAGAAGGAGCCGACAATATCAACACAGAGAAAAAAGAGAAGAAAGATAACTGTCTCCCCTTCTGATTTTGTCGAAGACTCCGATTTCGAGACCATGGTCGAAGCAATAGAAAAAAGAAGGAAAGTGGTTGCTTCGGCTACTAACTTGGTTGAAGATCCCGTCCACGAAGTAGCTGCTAAGGCCGTAGAACAAGAGTATTCCAAGGCCATAATTGTCTTCGAGAGGGCTGGGAAGAGACGGCAGCAACAATCTCTGAGGGATGAAGCTGCTGTTGCTGAGGCATTACAAAGGGAAGCTGCAAGAAGGCAACAGATTGCCTAACATTACTCTCTTCGCAACTCTTCCATCAGTGCCAGCGCTTCTAGAACAAGTAATTTCTTTCATGCCTCTATTCTTTTCTTGTCGAATCTTTAATATTGAGACTTGACATTACTTCATATTTCTTTGCAGCAATAACCACTGAGCCTATCCCTCAACTTACTTCTCTTTCGAGCCTTTCTCATCCTTCTTCTAAGGAAATTCCAACTGCTACTCCATCTACGATGGCAGTTTATTCCCCTATTGAGAGTGCTGGAAGTTCTCCAACTCATAATTCATCACCTTTGTCTACTTCCAGCCCCTCCTCGCTTGATTCACTGGTGGCTAAGACTATAGAGACTGCCAAAAATGCTCCATCCATTTCACCTATCCCCATGCAGTCCTCTGTGCCTTCCACCACAACTCTCTCTACGTTTCTCATGTCTATGGATGAGGTTGATGTCTTTGAAGCCAGACTAGCTAGTCTCTTCGACATACCCTCTACCTCTCCAACATTCAATGTTGGAGCTGAGCCATTAGTTTTGGCTGACTCCTTGCTGGAAATTTTTGAGAGCTCTTCTTCCTCCAGCAGCAAGCCTTCTGCACCTTTGATAGACCTGGACACATGCTTGGATCTGTTGATTTTTTTTTCGAGGATCCCCTTCGAGGCTCTACAAAGGCCTATAATCATAAATGGGTTCCTCCAATGCTGCAAAGTTGCTGAGCAGTCCGGCATGAATGTTTCAAGTCGTCTATCTCAGGCAGCAGCTACTGTCGATTTTTACATTAGCATTTGTCAGGCTGCCAAGGCTGAGGATAAGAAATTGGCTGGTGATTGGAGTTTTGTTTCCCACGTACATACTGAAGTGTCAAAGCTTAAGGAACAACACTCTTCTGTCTCCCAGTTTCAAGTCCAGTTGCTGGAGAGGAAAGCTCAACTTGAAGAGGAGCTATCTACAGTGAATCAGGCCTTAGTCCGAACTGACACTAAACTGCAAATCACTAACCAAGGACTGGTTGATCGAAAGGAAGAAATGGCTGCAGCTATTCGACTGTTTTCAGCATTTACCAATAGGAAATCTGTTGTACAAAAACAATTAAGACACTGTAATGATTTTTGGGCCAATTTGTGGCAAAATGTACTTAATTCTTTATGAAAAGCAAATTCTTGTCTATCATTTACGCAGTCTTATGTTCTTGTACTTGGTGTTTATTTTATTCCTTGTGTTTCCCAAATGGTTGGAAAATAAGGCTTCAAATATCTACCATTAATCTTTTTGGGATGTATATACCTACTCAAATTTCTCAAATGGTATGCTCCAAAAGGCAAAACTCTATGAATTTGATATGGTCCTTCCCAGTTAGGTGACCACTTGCCAAACTTATGGCTTTTAATTCCTATTGGGAGTATTGTTTTCCATACCAAATCACCTTCATCAAAGCCAATATATTTGACCTTCTTATTATAATTTTTGGCTGCTTTCTTCTTTTGCAAGAGAATGCTATTTAATGCCAGAATTCTGGCTTCATCTATGCCTTCTAATTCCAAGCACATACTCTGATGGTACTGCTCAGGATTTAGCTGGTCTTGGCATCTTACCCTCAAAGATTTAACATTAATCTCCACATGTAACACTGCATCATGCCCATATACTAAGGCATAAGGAGTGACTCCTGTGCTCGACCTTGGGGAAGTTCTGTAAGCCCACAAAACCTCCAACAACAGGTTATGCCAATCCCCAGGATTATCTTCCACAACCTTTTGTATTTCCTTTTTCAAGGATTTATTAGATGATTCAGCTTGACCATTGGCTTGTGCATAATAGGGTGTGGAATTAACAAGGCTAATTCCAAATTCTGCCACAAAGGACTTCACCATCTTCCCATCGAACACAGTCCCATTATCTCTGAGCTTATAGTTTGTGGGATGCCAAATCTATGGATCAAATCTTTAATGAACCCAATGACCTTCGTTCTGGTCTACACCTTGTATGGCTTCGACCCACTTAGTAAAGTAATCAGTGGCCACTAGAATGAAACAATGATGCTTCGAAAAAGGTGGGTGTATTTTCCCCATCATATCCATAGCCCATCCTCTGAATGGCTAGGGCTTCACTACTGCATGTAGATCAGTTATGGGCACATGCCTTATTGTGCCATGCTTTTGGCATGCCTGGCAACCCTTTGCATACTCTATGCAATCTTTAAGGATAGTTGGCCAATAATAGGAATGCCTTTGAAGCAACCATCTCATCTTCACACCAGGCTGATGAGCACCACAGACGCCTTCATGAACCTCAGCCATAGCTGTTAATGCTTCTTTTGGGCCTAAACATTCCAGCAATAAGCCATCTCCCCTCCTTTTGTAAAGAGCATTGCCATATATCATATATTGCATGGACTGTAATTTAATTTTCCTGCTAGCCTTCGAAGATGGACCAGCCAAGTACTGCATTATTGGATGCCTCCAATCTTGTTCTTGTAAGTCATTATGATTGACTTCCAAGATCACATTCCTTTTATTCAAAAGTGGTATCAATTTCTGATATGTTGTTTGGCTTATGTCCCTTTGGGCATTATCCCTTCTCTTGAAGTTCGAAGCTTTCTGAGCCACATCATTAGCTCTATTATTCAAAAATCTTGGAACATGAGTTACATTTACTATTTGAAATTGAGAAAGCAGATGTAATGTAACAACATAGTATGATGAAATGCTTATGCTTTGACACTTGAAAATCCCTTTCACTTGGTTAACCACCAATTGAGAATCTCCAAAAATGTCAACTGCATGAACTTGTAATCCAATAAGAATTTCTAGTCCCACTATTAAGGCTTTATATTCAGCCTGGTTATTGGAACAAGTAGCTTCATCCACTCTGAAACCATGTGTGGTTTCTATCCCTTATGGATACCTAATCACAATACCAATTCCAGTTAAGCCATTGGCTTTCGACCCATCGAACCACATTTGCCATGCCTCAACACTAGCCATACCAAGTTCCATTATCTCTTGACTCTCTGTTTGAGATAGGTGGTCTGCCAGAAAATTGGCTAAAACTTACCCTTTTACTGTCCTTTGAGGGACATATTCTAGATGAAATTCTGATAAGGCTAGTATCCACTTGCCAATTCTCCCCCTCAACATAGGTCTAGATAACATGTACTTAACCAAATCTATGGTTGCAATTACCAAGACAGTTGTAGGTAAGAGATAGTATCTTAATTTCATTGCAGCAAAATACAAAGCAAGACACAGCTTTTCAACAGCTGAATATTTACATTCACAAGAATTTAAAAACCTACTAAGGTAATAAACAGCTTGCTCCTTGCCTTCTTCATTATCTTGAGCCAGGAAAGCTCCTAATGAATCTTCTGCTGCAGCTATGTACAACTTCAAGGGCTTATCACCTTTTGGTGGCATTAGCACTGAAGGGTTGGCCAAGTAGGCTTTGGTACCTTTGAAAGCAATTTGATGCTCTGCTGTCCACACAAATTCCTCTTCATCTTTCAGCCTTAACAAGGAAGAAAATACTTTAGTTTTCCCTGCACTGTTAGAAATGAACCTTCGAAGAAAGTTAACCTGTCCAAGGAACCTTTGTAATTCTTTCTTGCTTGATGGAGGCCTGGCTTCAATGATGGCCTTGGCTTTATTCTGGTCAATTTGTATTCCTTTCTTGTGTACCACATAGCCCAAGAAGTTTCCAGATGATACGCCAAAAGCACACTTAAGAGGATTGAGCTTCAATTTGAACTTTCTCATTCTTTCAAAGGCTGCTTCTAAGTGAAACAGATGCCCCTCCATGGATTGGGATTTAACTACAATGTCATCAATATAACACTCTAAATACCCTCCAATGAGGTCATGAAAGATAGTGTTCATAGCCCTCTGATATATAGCCCCAGCATTCTTCAGGCCAAATGGCATTTTAACCCATTCGAAGGTGCCAATATTTCCAGGACATCTGAATGCTGTCTTGTGGACATCCTCCTCTGCAATGCAGATCTAGTTATAACTAGAATGCCCATCCATCATTGATAAAACTTGATGGCCTGCTGAACTGTCTACCAACAGATCCACTATAGGCATAGGGTACTCATCTTTTGGAGTTGCTAGATTTAAGTTTCTGAAATCAATGCATACCCTCATTTTACCATTCTTCTTGACTACAGGCACAATATTAGATAGCCATTCAACATACCTGGCTGTCCTAATAAAGCCTGCCTTGAGTAGTCTAAGAATCTCTTCCTTGACTTTCTGAATTACTTCTAGACTCATTCTTCTTGGTTTCTGCATGTATGGCTTGAAATTAGGCTTCATAGGGAGCCTATGTTCCAATAATGACCTATCCAATCCTGGTAGTTCATTATAAGACCATGTAAAGCAATCTTTATATTTCTTTAGAACAACCAATAACTGGTCCCTGTCCAAATCATTCAAACAAGCACTTATATAGGTGGGCTGTTGCATAGAACCTTTCCCTAAATTTACTTCTTCTAAGGGGTCTTGTGTCTGAGAACTTATTGAAGCTTCTTTCTTGGTTTCTTCTACCTTTGAAGCAACCTTCTCGCTTTGTTCTGCTCCCAGGTTCTTTAGTTCAACATCTTTGCCCTCCTCCTTATAGACAAAATCTGTCCATAAGGCATCCTCTTCCTGTATCTCCTGGACTTTTGTTTCAATGTCCAATGCACAGTATTTGCCAAGGGTCAAAATTCTGACCTGTTGCTGCTCCTGTTTGTAGCCAATTATCATGGCTTTTCTCTTTTGCTCCTATACTTGCTGGACTATTGATTTTACATCCAATGTCGAAAACTTAATTAGAGCCAAAGACTTGGCTTCTTGTTCTTCATCTCTTTGCCTACAACCAGGCATCATTGTCATCCTTAATGACAATCTCTTCATCAGCACTTTCTTGGACTAAGTGCTTCAGGTGTGTCACTTCTCGTGATCGTCACTTCGTTGAGCCATCAGCTTTCCTCGATAATCTTGAGTGGTGTCACTCCCTCAATATACAACTTGGCCTCTGCAAAGTCTGCACAGGCTATGAAGGGTTGAGGATCTGCATTAATTTCCTCTGTCTCTCTATTGCCTAAGGCCATCATAATTTTCTGATGCAAAGAGGAAGGCACACATTTGTTAGTGTGGATCCAATTTCTCCCAAGTAAAGCATTGTATTTAGCATTATTGTCGATTACGAAGAATGCTATCATGCAATCCCTAGTTTCCACACTCAAGTTAATGGGTAGAATCCCCTGAGCCATTTGTTTGTCTCCAGCAAAGCCAGCGATGGTTGTGCTGGTTGGGATCAACCTGGGATTCTTTTTCCCTAGTTTCTTCAAAGAAGATTTCGGTAGTAAGTTCACTACTGCCCCATTGTCTATCAGGACTCGGTTCAGTTGTATCCCATCGAAGAAAGCCTTGATGTACAAAGGCTTGACATGTTGTGTCATAGAATTTAAGGGATACTCAAAAGGATATGAGAGGTTAATGCTCACCTCTTCTCCACTTTCATATTCAGTTTCCATTGGGGTAGCCATTCCAGAATCATCTTGTACCATACTTACTTGTGAGTCTTCACTAGAGACAGGAATAGGATCCATGTCTTGGTCATCATCCCCAGCTTGGAACTCATGAGGTAGTATGTGTACCATATTAACTGATACTGGAGGAAATGAGCCAAATTGGATGGCTGGCTGTACCTGCTTCCTCCCTTGGCCACCTTGCTCAGTTACTTCAGCAGCATCCTCCATGCTGCACTCTGGCACGTCATTGTTAACTGATTCCTTTGAAGGATCTTTCTCAACTGGTTTTTCAACCAAAAATGTTTGCTCAGCCATGAAGGCTTCGAACATTTCTTCCTCCACCATTTCTTTCTTTTGGCTTATGCCAATTTCCTCTTCTGTCTCGCTATCACTCTCCATCAGAGCTTTCTCCAATCCTGCTAAGCTAGACTTCTCTCTGGCTTTTAGTTCAGAATAAAACTTGGCCAACTGTTCTCTACTGCAACCCACTTTGCTTTGTAGAGTTGGTTTTGGAGTATGGTATGACTTTGGAGTTTTCTTTCCTTCTGTTTGGACCAATGAAGAGCTCTCTCCATTTTCTTTCATATCGTTCTGGTACTGAGTGTACCTGCACTGAATCTTTCTCCTTTATGATCTCGAAATGACTGGGACCATATCTGGTTCCTTTGTCTTTGGGTGTTTAAGCAATACCGAATTGTTCGGAGCCACCAAAGGAGGCTTGACCATCCTGCCTTGGATTTCAACATCTCTCCGGGCAAGCACTCCCCTAGGTTTGTTTTGCATTACAAACCAGTCTGGGACTCCAGGTACCCACGAACTTGCTGACTCAGATGTTAAACCGCTTTTTTCTACGTTCGAAGCCATCTTCGAAGCTAGTTGTGAAGGTAAGTGTTTGGCTCTGACCTCATGTTTTGAGCCTGATTCAGACCTTCGATGAAGGTAGCCACTTTCTGTCCTGCATGTGGCTGGTCTAGGGGGCCAATCTCTGGCTTTGATCCCATGAACTGAGCCTCTCTCCAGTCTTCTTTCAGAATGACTGCTCTCTATTCTGTAATAGTTAGGTGGCCTGGAGTCATATAAGGGCCTTTTGCCTTTAGCATGCATTCTGTCCATTGCAGGCTCAACCACTGGTGGTCGCTGCCTATCACTAGCCGGATACGACCTTTTGTTGTAAGCGTTGGTTGATTTAGGATGTCTCTGAACATCCCTGTAGTATTGTTTCCCATCAATTGGAAGCCCCTTCAACCATTTATAACTCAGTCTGCACCTAGGACACATCCTTTGTATCACTACTGCCTCTAAGGAATCATCATCCAGTGATTCTTCATCAGAGTGTTCCCTCTGGTGTGAGAAACCTTTTCCAATAACTGGTGGGTTTCTAGTGTCCTTCTTGATGGTTGTCTGGTTAGCAACATGCATCCGCACATTGACTTCTTCCAATTCTGTCAAGGACAAGTTCTGGAAGTCTGATGTAATGACATTGGCTGCCGCCTCTCCAACTTCTGGAAATGGATTACTGTCAATCCCCATGGACTTTTCTATTTTGGCTAGGAACTTCAAACTTCATTTTCGAATTTGTTCTTGGATTCTGTCTCGAAAAACAATGCAGTTTTTAGTCGAGTGAGACCAAGAGTTATGCCATTTACAATATACTTTTCCCTTAAGTTCATCTAGAGATGACAGTTTTACTCCTTTAGGTAACTTAAGGAAGTTGGTTGCAAGCAAATGATCAAAAATGTCATCTTCTTTTGTTAAATCGAAAGAGTACTTTCTGTGAAAGTCTTTCTTTTTAAACTGTTGGTCAATTGTTGTATCCTTATGAACTAATGCCTCACAGATCACAGGTTCTTTGCCCACAATCTCTGCTGCATCGATCTCATAATTAGAATCTCTATAATATGTCTTGTACGATGCATTATTTCGATCTTGTTCCTCCTCTAGTAATGCTTCGTATGTAGACACCTTATAGGTTAGTTCCACCAAATCTCTGAATTCAGTTGAGTCAAACTTCTTTCGAAGCCTGAACTCTAGGCCATTTTGAGCCAATCTTACGAATTCTGACTCTGGCAGGATGACTCTACATTTATTTCGAGCCCTTTTAAATCTAGCAATAAACTGAGTAGCCTTTTCTTCAGGCCTTTGACTCAATCTAGCCAAGTCTGCCATAGAAACCTCTGGCTCCAACTGGAAGAATTGGGCATGAAATGCCTCTTCCATTTGTTGCCAATTTTGAATGGAGCCAGGTGTAAGGTTGATGTACCATACAAACGCTCCCCCAGTTAGAGAATTTGGGAATAATCTTAGTTTCATATAGTCATGATTAGTAAATTCACCGCATTGAGCAGCAAACCTAGCAATATGCTCTATTGTTGATTGATTTCTAGTCCCATAAAAAAGGGTAAAATCTGGTATCCTGAACCCCCTTGGGTATTCATGTACCCTATCTACCCATTCTGGGTATGGTTTTCTGTATACAGGAGTCTGGACCGCCCGAGCCATCGGTCCACACATCTCCCTAACAATATCAGCAATTTGGTCCCTAGGGACCATATTTTGTGCCTGCTGAACCACTACTGGAGGAACAAACACAGGGTTTGGTGGACAACCTTGTGCCTGTGGTCCTCTCGGTCCATAAGGTGGTACATTTGGGACTAGTTGCCCCTGTGGTGCAGGTTGCTGTTGGGGGTGTGGGTAACCTCTTTGAGCCTGTCCTGCGAAAGGACCTACGAAAGGTGCTGGAACAGGTGTTGTGTCCCTTCCATTTGCAGGCCAACCTTCCAACCCCCCGCGTATAAATTCGAATAAGGGATTATTATACCCCCTAGTGCCAGGTATGGCTTCCAACATGGGATTTGTAACCATTCTTACGCCAGTTTCTTGTACTTGACCAGATCCACCAACTTGTGTGGCTTCATTGTTGAGTACTGAGGCATTTTGGCCTGCTATAGGCCTCGAAATGGGTTCATACCAAGACTGAGAGGATGGTCTTTCATAGTTCTGATTACTAGTTTGACCATTAGAATGTCCATTAACTTGCATAGGTTGTTTCTCTCTAGCCAATCTTCGCTGAGGGACATTTAAAACTTCCTCTGTGTGTCTTGTGTTTGTTGGTTGGTAGTTATTCATTCGATCCAAAAAGGATGTTACCCACCTTTCCATTATGTTCATTAATTGTTGTCTCATAGCATCTACTAGGCCATCCCATGGATTTGTTGGCTGAGTAGATGGAACAGTGGATGGTCCAATTTCTTGGTTTCATCCAATATTATGAACATATGGTTCTTGTCCCGAAGTACTGGTCTGTTCGACCATAGGTTCTGATAACATGGGAGTTTCCACAGGATGTGTTAGCACATTATCCTCTGGATTAGGTATTTCTACCTCTCATTCTACACCTTCTTCCAAGCGTTCATTTTCTCCTTGTCGTCTTCGTCTAGTCATTTTAACAATGTCCCACTGGGCGTGCCAAAAATATATGTTGGCTTTTTGGCTTTTGAAGGGTATTTTTGTAAATGCGAGTGTGCCAGCAAGGATCAATCAATCCTTATAGAAATTATAATTGCCAACCAATTATTAGACGATTGTGTTTTAGTTCTTTCAGCTTCAATGAAGAGGACTTTTACTGGTGGCTTGACTTAGGAGAAATTATGCAAAATAACAGTTAAATGACGAACAATTGAAGTATTTCATTAAGATGAAAACTTACAATGATCCAAACTCAGCCTCGTAGAGGTTTACAGCAACAATCTACTTGAAACTACTCCTATGAACGAAGTGCAGTGCAGGAATTTAAAGTGCAGGAATGTAAAGAATAGGTATTTAAAGTGCAGGAAATGTAAAGACTGGAAATGTAAAACTGGAAAAGAAAATATGAAGTAAATCACTGGTTTTTTGGATCTGAGTCTGGGGTTTTTTTTGGAGGGTTTCCTTGCTATTTATACTCCTCAAGGATGACCATCGAACTGTACTTCAAACCGTCGAACTGCTCTATGATTGTTTGATCATGTTGCCTTAGAAGTAGTTCCACCACGCCATTACTTGCAGTTGGCCTTCCCTCCTATATTTGAATTTGAATGTGAGAAACCGTTGAAGCTACGCCACCTTATACCTCTTTATCGATCCAGTGCTACTCAGATCACGTGAGAACTAATACTAACTGCCACGTGTACGATCAGGATCGAAGACTTAAATGGTCTTCCTATATTACCCTTATTCTGCCACGTGTCGAATTGTGATTGGCTTTTACAAAATATGTAGCCAATAGTCACTTCCATATCTATTTTGTAAGTTGTTAATGGTATTTTTCTTATATTTTATAGAGTACTCATTATATATACTCCAAATCAGAATTTAATATTTTATAAAAATTATAGTGTATTTTTGGGTATTTTTATACATTTTATAGAGCAATTGTAACTTAAAATTTCTATTATTGTAGACACAAAAAAATATGAAAACAATGTCTAAAATGCATTTGTGGAACTATTTTAGCAAAATATATTTTTTCAAATAATTTTAAACTATGTTCAGAGTTCTAAAAAAAGGATTGAATTAAAAAATGAAATTGGTACAAAACATTAGTGCTTTTAAGCTTCACTCATTTTTTATATCAAAGAATGAAAAAAAAAAAAAAAAAAATTCAACTATTGAAAATGAAAACAAAAAGAAATTTGAAAATACACTGAAATGGTGTAATAAGTTGTGTTTTATCATTGTAATTTCGTATCAATATTAAATTAAGTTGTTGTTCTGCTTTCTTACTTGCATTCAATCCTATGAACTGTAATAACAATTAACTAATATTTTCCATTTGCATGTATGATGAAACTTGATTCCTTCATAAATTTGATGAAAAGCTTTTTAAAGTTTATGTTGGTCTGAGTCTTTACATTGGAACCTATTAATACAATATTTTTTGCAAACTCAATTTAATTATGGTTGCTGTCTATTTAAAATGATTTGCAACTTTTTTTGATATGTTAATAGATACTGAATATTTTAAATTATTTGTCTACATTTAGTGCAATTCTTCTTCAATTTCCACCCCCCCCCCAATTTTAACTGATCAATATAATTTGTAATTTAAACTATTTTTTATAGGTTTTATTTTTTTACAGTTTTATTTTTATTTTTATTTTTTTTGCTTATGTTTTATACTTGGAAGAACTTTTATAATTTTGTTGTATGATTATCTTACTATACTTCCACAATTTCTTAATTTTTAATTAATATTATTTGTAATTATTTATACATAACTTGCGCATGACAAGGGTAAAAAAAACTAGTTACTAATGAAGTTCTTGAAAATGGTAAGAAAAAAAAAAAGAAGAAGAAAAGCCTCGATTAAATTTTAACAATCTATTTTACTGGTATTTTGTTTGTCATTACCAAAGTTATAAATTGATATATTTTCTTTTTAATAAATAAATAAATTTATTGATGAAATAAGAAGAACGATATAATGTACAAGACTAATCCCATCAAGATCAACAGAACTAGTTCATTTGGCCAAAATTTATGTCTAATTAGGAGGATAGTGATTTGAATCACCTTACTTGCATGTGTGTCTCAGCAAAAAACTACAAACTGTAACGTCCTCAAAATAAATCTATAATCATACATCCATGATATAAGAAAGAGATATCATATTCCCAACATTAGAGTATTCTTACAAGAGATATTACATGTTGACAAGAAAAGTAAATGCCCTATAGGCTTACAACTTTTCAAGTCAACACTTGGGTTCAACAAAATAGAGTTCTAACTCTTTACACAAAATAAGTCCTTGGCTTGATGTACATGTAATATGCAAAGTAATCACAAAAGTAAGCCTTCAGCTTCTACAACTTCCCAAGCTACATCCTTGGAGGTGGCATATCACCTGCACCTGAAAATGATGTCCCATATAGGGTGAGCCAACGCTCAGTAGAGATATGCTAAACATACTATGAGCAATAACTAAAACATTAGCATTTGATAAATGTTTAACTCATATAAACTAACTTATAACATATTCCAATTCCATATCAAATATGTCCATGTTTCATTCCACTTTCCTTTACTTAATCAATTCAATTCATAAACATGGCTCAGAACCTGGCCAAACAATTCAATGAGACTATAACTCATATTAAAACACTTCCATACTTCACAATTCACATGAGACTGCGACTCGTATTAAAACACTTCAAATACTTCAATTAATACACATATTTGCTGTATTAATGGAGTCCATCCTCTATCTCATCCCAAACAGGTTTGAGAGTCCATCCCCTATCTCCTCTCAAATCATGGAGTACATCCCCTATCTCATCCCAAACAATATATATATATACAATATATTTAAACACTTATCATATACAATGATCAAACAATGCACATATTCAATGTGTTATTCCATCCGTCATATTCAATGACATAACCAATTGATTAGTTTTAATTCACCTAATCATCATGCAATGCTTACAACAATCAAGACTATCCTCCACCGATAGCCCAAAGCAATTATTTCTAAACAGATAATAAATGCGTCAACAGATAAATTATCAACAATTTCAAAGGTGAGGGATTAATCAATCCAACTCCACCATTCATTCTCATAACTTCTCAATTTCATTATTTCCAAACCAATTACATTATCTCATGGTAAATGTCATTAATTTCACAAATGACCCAATTAATCCCAACTAATATATTTTCTCCTTTTTCTCAATATTGACCCAAATGTCCAAATATCATCAATAGACCTCAATAACTTCATTTTAAGGCTCAAATACACATATATAGTTCAATGGAACACAAAAACCCCTCTTTACACATGTTAAGGTTTGAAACCCGAACTCCCAAACTTTCCCAAATACAACATTAAATCAAAATGACTACAAGTTACTGTCAAAAATCATAAATATAAGTAGTTATCCCTACCTCAAAGTTTGAAGCCCAAAGGGAAAGATGAAGAAACCCAAGATGCTCCAAATCAACACTTTTTCGGATCCAAAGATAGCCCAAACCAAACTCTACCTTTTATACAAAGGAACCAACGTAGAAACACTCTAGAACTAGATGGATTCTTAGAGAGAAAGATAGTGTAGAGAGAGAGGCTGCCAAATTAGGGTTTTGAAAAGTTAGAGAGAGAGAGAGAGAGAGAAAGTTGAAAAAGTAATTTAAAGTGACCCAGCTACGATTTGATATACATATGACCCACTCAAGCGGAGAGTAGGATACTCGAGCGTCAGACACAAAAACTTAACCTACTCGAGCGCCAAGGCACAACAGCAAAACACTACCCACTCGAGCACAAAGAAACCCGCTCGAGCGTAGATTACACTTCACCAGTACTTTTACAGACTTCGAACACCCGCTCGAGCGTCAGATACCCGCTCGAGCGTGACCCGCTCAAGCATAAGGAAATCCGCTTGTGTGTGAAAAACACACCTGCAGTATTTTTGCAGATGCACAAAATGCTGAAAGGATGCAAACTGTGCTCGAGCGCAAAAGCATCCGCTCGAGCGGATCATCAAAGATCTAGGCAACAAAAATAAAGACCAAAGCTCACCCAACCTGTTCGAAACACGCCCAAGACATTTCTAAACTCAACTTCAAAGAGTTAAAGGACGGAAACGTAATACAGACAACAACAATCATCCACAGAACCGAGTCCGGAATACAATAAATAATGAGAGAAAAACCGAGATCGCTATAACCTCCCTCCCTTAAAGAATTTCGTCCCCGAAATTAGTTATAAGTTTCGAAATTGTGATTTTTCAATTATCAACAATATTACAATTCTACATTTCACATCTTGATCCACTACCGGTCATCCTATCTCTTTTCAAGAGGCAAATTACAACATATGGTACAACATGCATTTCCTTGAAATTTAACAACTACCATACTTTCAATAACCAAAACATATACAGTGTTCTACAACTTAAGACATATTCAATGCTCTTAAAGTTTATCAATACAACAAAATTCCTAATACATGCTTACACATTAACAAACAAGTCCAGATATTTCTCACGGACCTCCAACTCATGTTCCCAAGTGGCTTCTTCCACTTCGTGATGTTTCCACAAAACTTTTACCAAGGGTATTGTCTTGCCTCGCAAGACTTGATCTCACCTATCCAAGACCCGTACCGGTCTCTCCTTATATGAGGCATCCTCATCAACCTCTAAGTCGATCCAATCCAATACATGCGACAGATCCAGCTCATACTTCCGAAGCATACTAACATGAAACACGTCATGTACCCCGAACAACTGCGGTGGTAAAGCTAAATGGTATACAACCTCCCCAATCTGCTCAAGGATCTCAAAGGGGCCGATAAATTGAGGGAACAACTTCCCACTCTTCCCAAATCTCATCAAACCCCGCCTAGGTGATATTTTCAGAAAGACATGATCACCTACCTCAAATGCCAAAGGCCTCCTCCTACGGTCGGCATAACTCTTTTGACGACTTTGGGCTGTAACAAGTCTCCTATGGATAAGCTCAACTTTCTCCATCGTTTCCCTCACCAACTTCGAGCCCAACAAAGGTGCATCACCCATCTCGGCCCAACACACTGGAGACCTACACGGTTGGCCATACAAGGCCTCAAACGGTGCCATACCAATACTCGATTGGAAACTATTGTTGTAGGCAAACTCCACCAAGGGCAAGTGCCTCTCCCATGACCCACTAAAGTCAAGGACACAACCTCGAAGCATATCCTCAAGGATCTGAATAGTACGCTCAGACTGCCCGTCAGTCTGAGGATGATAAGCCGTACTAAAGATCAATCTAGTGCCCAAGGCACTCTGCAAACTCTGCCACAACCTAGTAGTAAAACGTGGATCTCTATCTGAGACGATCGACATTGGAACCCCATACAACCTCACTATGTCCCGAACATACAAGTCAGTAAGATGATCTACCGAATCTCTCGCGCGTATAGGAATGAAGTGCGCTGACTTAGTCAACCGGTCTACAACCACCCAAATAGCATCACTACCCAGTTGAGTCCTCAGAAGACCTACAACGAAGTCCATAGTGACATGCTCCCACTTCCACTCGACTATAGGCAAGGGTTGCAACAAACCCGCTGGCCTTTGATGCTCGGCCTTTACTTGCTGACAAGTAAGGCACTTAGATACAAAAACTGCCACATCCTTCTTCATACCTCGCCACCAAAACTGGCGACCCAAATCACGATACATCTTAGTGCCTTCTAGATGTACTACAAGGCGTGAATGGTGAAACTCTCGGAGTACCTCTTCTCGGCAAGACTCCAGCACAAACAAACGGTCTCGGTATCTCACACTCAGGTTAGGATACACAGTCAAACCTTTATCAACCTTCCCACTAGAGATCTTCTCCCGGAGGGATTCTACCTCAAGATCACCTCTCTGTGCCTCTAACACTCGATTCACAAGTGTAGGCTGCGCAACTACTGAAAACAAAGCCGCAGACTCGATAGATTCGCCCAAAAGCAAATCAAACTCGCCAAGTGCACCCAACATCTCCCCCTGCTAGATGGCTATACAAGCTACATCACTAATGGATTTCCTGCTAAGGGCATCGGCCACAACATTGGCCTTCCTCGGATGATAATGCAACTCGAAGTCGTAATCCTCAATAAATTCCATCCACCTCATTTGCCTCAAGTTCAAGTCTTTCTGTGTAAACAGATACTTCAGACTCTTATG
The DNA here is from genome assembly GCA_025200525.1 of Camellia lanceoleosa. Classification (NCBI taxonomy): domain Eukaryota; kingdom Viridiplantae; phylum Streptophyta; class Magnoliopsida; order Ericales; family Theaceae; genus Camellia; species Camellia lanceoleosa. Next base: position 75,525,230 of record CM045767.1, on the reverse strand, counting down.
ATCCGAGAACACCTCGAACCTTTCACCATACAGGTAATGCCTCCAAATCTTCAAGGCAAAAATCACAATTGCTAACTCTAGGTCATGTGTAGGGTAATTCCTCTCGTGTATTTTCAACTGTCGCGAGCCATAGGCTACCATTTTTCCCTCTTGAATCAACACACAACCCAAACCCTCTCGTGAGGCATCACAATAAACCACATAACCCAAACCTCTCTCCAAAATAATCAACACCGGAGCGGTGGTAAGTCTAACTTTCAACTCTTGGAACGACTTTTCACAAGTCTCACTCCACACAAACTTGACATCTTTTCACGTCAATCTAGTTAAAGGCGAAGCTAGCCTGGAAAAATCTTTCACAAACCGACGGTAATAACTGGCCAATCCTAGAAAACTGCGGATCTCGAAAACACTCTTAGGCTGTGCCCAATCCTGTACTGCCTCAATCTTGGATGTATCAACAGACACCCCTTCCCCGAAGACCACATGGCCTAAGAACTTAACCTTTCTTAGCCAGAACTCACATTTCCCAAACTTGGCATACAGCCTATGGGTTCTAAGTAACCTAAGCACCACTCTCAAGTGTTCCTCGTGCTCCTCCTCAAAAGGTGAATAAATCAGGATGTCGTCCACAAAAACGACTACAAAACGATCTAAGAATTCCCGGAAGATCCGATTCATCAAATCCATAAACACTGCCAGTGCATTGGTGAGCCTAAAAGGCATCACCAGAAACTCATAATGGCCATACCGCGTACGGAATGCCATCTTCGGAATATCCTCCTCCCTGACCCTCAACTGATGGTAACCCGATCTCAAGTCTATCTTAGAGAAACAAGGGGACCCTTTCAACTGGTCAAACAGATCATTTATACGAGGCATAGGGTACTTGTTCTTAACCGTAGCCCGATTCAATTTCTGGTAATCGATACAAAGTCTCAAAGCCCCATCTTTCTTTTTAGCAAAGAGGGCTGGTGCTCCCTACGGCGAAGTACTAGGGTGAATGAAGCCTTTATCTAGCAACTCTTGGAGTTGAATCTTCAACTCACTCAACTCGGCTGGGGCAAAACGATATGGTGCCATGGATATCGGTGCCGTGCCAGGCACTAAGTCAATAAAGAACTCGATCTCTCGATGGGATGGCAAACCAACAAGATCCTCGGGAAAGATGTTCGAGTACACACAAACCACTCTGGGTAACTCAATCTGGATCTTATCACACTCACTACTCATAAGGTTAGCGAGAAGACCACTAAGCTCACTCTGCCCTCGCGGATCATACACTGGTGGCAACACATTACCAACCCGATTCCCCAAGAAATGGAAACAATCCCCACTCAAGGTGCATATATTAACCCTCTGGCGGTAGCAATCAATAACAGCCCGGTATGATGATAACCAGTCCATATCCAAAATCACATGAAAACCCGACATAGCCATAACTACAAAAGAAAATGGAAGCCAGCAGTCGGCGACCTCTATATCACAGCCCTAACACCCTTGTTTCAAAATCAATTCACCCCCAACAAGTAATACAGCACAAATAGGAGACGCTAACTGCGCCACCTCCAGCCCCAAAACAGATACAAATGCAGCAGATATAAAAGAATGAGATGCACCCGTATCAATCAACACACTAGCAACCGAGTTGCAAAACAAAAAGGTACCTCTCACAATAGATGGAGTCGGTACAAGATCTTATGCGGTAACAGCATACACGCGCCCTGAAGGTCTCTGGTCTACCTGCTTACCTCTTAGAGTATAAGATCGCCAGACAGATCGACGATGAAGCCCTCGATTGGCCTTGAGGCTTGAACTGACCAGGTGCTGGGTCAAAAACTCAAGCCTCGAACCAAACGCACCCGATGTGCCACTCAACTGCAGGCAAAATCTCTTCAGGTGCCCCGCCTGACCACATTGGTAACAAGAGAGTGGCTGGCCTCTGCCCTGACTTCGGCTCTAAGGTCGAGTCGAAGATGAAGCTGCTCTCTGACCTCCTCCCTTTTGCGGGCAAGCTGGAGACTTGTGGCCCAGTTGACCACATTTGTAGCAAGTAAAGTCTCCCTGACTGCCTCTCCCAGAGCCTGAACTCGGTACTGGAAAGGCAGATCTCACAAAGCTCCCTGGGGCTGCTGAGGGTTAGAACCCCTCTGCCTCCTACCATCCCCCTAGCCATCTTGACTCCTCTTGGAGCCCCTCATCCTCTCCCCCTCCTCCTGCATAATAATCTTAAGATGCGCCGCAGCATCCACAAGGCGTCCATACTCCCGAGTGACGGACCCAGCAACCCTAGTCTTGAGTCCGTGTCTCAAGTTCTTTTCGAACTCAAGGCAACGGCGCTCCTCAAACGCCACTAGCTCAGGTGCAAATCTAGACAAACTGGTAAATGTGGCCTCAAACTCGACCACTAGTGTACTTAGCTGCCTGAGTTAACAGAACTGATCCCTCAACTTCTCCCTGACAGCAGGAGACAAAAACTTCTCCTAAAAGGCACCGACGAAAGCCTCCCAAGTCCCATCAATACGGCCTCGCACGAACTTCCACCATTGACCCGCGTCTTCCTTTAATTGGAAAGATGCCAAGATCACCTTCAAAGCCCCGTCTTCGATGCCAAGCATCTCAAATGTCTTTGTCATGTGCTCAAGCCACTCATCAGCCTTTAGTGGTTCTTTGGGATCCCCCAGAAACTCATCCGGGTTAGACTGGAAAAATTCCCTCTTTAGAAAAGAAGGCCCTGCCTCAGTTACATGGGCCTGGATTTGATTCTCAGCCCTGAGAATGTCCATAGATTCCCTCAAAGCTTCTGCCATCTTGCGGGCTAAGGCGCTCATGGCCTGCTGACCTATTGGCTTGGCCACATTGGCCTGACCAACACCCTGCTGCTACGCCGGAATCTCATCCAGTATAGGCATCTTCTGCCTCCCAAGCCTACCTCGCCTACCACCATGTCGTCGTCCTGACATCCTAATAAAGGTAACGAAGAACATTAGCACGTTCACAAATGTGCCAAAGCTATTTCACTCGCGTCCTAATGCATTGGATAACAGTAATTCATTCCATGTAAGCACATAATCACATAAGCACCTACGAATTTCATTTCCGGATAATGACAGTCCCGTGGCGTTGCCAGAGTTTCGGTTGGAAACAACATTGTTCAAGTGCTTTTCCAACAAGACTTCTAGAAACCCAAAGATCCAATCAACATCCTAGAAACTAAATCCCATACCCAAGTAATCACGTAAGCATGTTATCATATAAGCACATAACATTACATCTAAGTCTCTAACAAGCAAGACAAACCCAATGTGTCACTAACCACTTCCCATGTACCCAAAGTATTCAAACCCGGTATGCTTTGATACCAAGTTGTAACGCCCTCAAAATAAATCCATAATCATACATCTATGATATAAGAAAGAGATATCATATTCCCAACATCAGAGTATTCTTACAAGAGATATTACATGTTGACAACAAAAGTAAATGCCCTATAGGCTTACAACTTTCCAAGCCAACACTTGGGTTCAACAAAATAGAGTTCTAACTCTTTACACAAAATAAGCCATTGGCTTGATGTACATGTAATGCACAAAGTAATCACAAAAGTAAGCCTTCAGCTTCTACAACCTCCCAAGCTACATCCTTGGAGGTGGCATATCACATGCACCTGAAAATGATGTCCCATATAGGGTGAGCCAACGCTCAGTAGAGATATGCTAAACATAATATGAGCAATAACTAAAACATTAGCATTTGATAAATGTTTAACTCATATAAACCAACTTATAGCATATTCCAGTTCCATGACAAATATGTCCATGTTTCATTCCATTTTTCTTTACTTAACCAATTCAATTCATAAACATGGCTCAGAATCTGGCCAAACAATTCAATGAGACTATAACTTAAATTAAAACACTTCCATACTTCACAATTCACATGGGACTGCGACTCATATTAAAACACTTCCAATACTTCAATTAATACACATATTTGTTGTATTAATGGAGTCCATCCCCTATCTCCTCTCAAACCATGGAGTACATCCCCTATCTCCTCCCAAACAATATACATATACAATGTATTTAAACACTTATCATATACAATGATCAAGCAATGCACATATTCAATGTGTTATTCCATCCGTCATATTCAATGACATAACCAATTTATTAGTTTTAATTCACCTAATCATCATGCAATGTCTACAACAATCAAGACTATCCTCTATTGATAGCCCAAAGCAATTATTTCTAAACAGATAATAAACGCGTCAATAGATAAATTATCAACAATTTCAAAGGTAAGGGATTAATCAATCCAACTCCACCATTCATTCTCATAACTTCTCAATTTCATTATTTCCAAACCAATTTCATTATCTCATGGTAAATGTCATTAATTTCACAAATGGCCGAATTAATCCCAATTAAGATATTTTTTCCTTTTTCTCAATATTGAAAAGTTATAGAGAGAGATAGTGTAGAGAGAGAGGCTGCCGAAATTAGGGTTTTGAAAAGTTAGAGAGAGAGAGAGAGAGAGAGAGAGAGAGAGAAAGTTGAAAAAGTGATTTAAAGTGACCCAGGTGCGATCTGATATACGTATGACCCGCTCGAGCGGAGAATAGGACGCTCGAGCGTCAGACACAAAAACTTAACCCGCTGGAGCGCAAAAAGACCCGCTCGAGTGCCAAGGCACAACAGCAAAACACTACCCGCTCGAGCACAAAAGAACCCACTCGAGCGTAGATTACACTCCACCAGTACTTTTACAGACTTCGAACACCGCCGAAGGCCGGATACCCGCTCGGCGTTGTAGATAAGCCAGCTGGGGACCTCGCATTTCGGACTCGATTTGTGTCACGATTCTTAATCTTGAACCAAAGAGTCCAAATCCGGCAAATCGTTTTAAGAAAACAGATTTTTAGAAAAGAAGTGCCAAACATGGACTGCTTTGCCAGATACAGAGTCGCCACCTAAATATTTTATTTTTGGAAAATTTAGGAAACCTTGACTCGTTGCCTAAGGCCACGTGTCCGTCATCACCAAAGTTGCCTCGGCTCGGAAACTTGGGTACGATTGGAGAAGGTCACTTCGTGAGCACCGCCGCTTGCCCGGTCAAAGACCGGCCTTTACTAACCATGATATCTAATTTTGAAAACATTGTGCGTTCTTATTTCGGTTATTAGTCTAGATTTACTATGTGATGCGCACAGCATACAAGTATAGACCGAGTCGCCTGAATTGGAACAAAACATTTCATGTTTGTTTATTTGAAAAATGGTTTGATGGTGCTACCCGCAGGTAGGCTTAAAATGCAGATTTTGCCACCCTCAGGTGGGCTTAGAAAACATGATTTTGCCACTATCTAGTGGGCTTTAAACACGCATTTGATGAATTGTTCCAATTCAAATAACCCAACCTTCACCCACAAGCATTCAGGCAGTTATATGACTTAAGCAAATAGCCTCATGGTAAGCATGCTATTCATGGCAGCACTCACACGCATGCAAGGATGCTAAAGCATAAAACTCACCGAGTACTCCAAGCCAAAAAAGAAGCTAATTAGAAATCCATGCATGATCCTAAGTATACAGAAATGCCTAATGCAACATATGCAAAAATACAACTATAGCAGGCTCGGCTATTCTAAACATTGCATATAAAATGCTACAGCTAACACGTATTCAACTTAGAATTGAAATACAAATGCAGTTAGTGTGATGCGCCAAGCCCGGTGCATGCAAAACAGATGAATGAATGCAAACATGCTATCATACTGTATGCTAATTGAAACATGCCCTAATCTAACCATCATAAGCTGGTAAATAAAAGGGAAGAAAGACGTGGGGTTGGAAGACATACATCACACTCACGCACACTTATTACAACATTGCCCTCGCGCAAAGGGTCCAAAAGAATAATATACAGTCCCGAATAGTACAGTCCAAATAAATAATACAGTCCAAATATGTACAAAAATCCTAATTAATTAGCAAAATTAACTAAGAAAATAATAAACTGGCATGCAAGCCAGGGACTGCCTTGACTCTTCTTCAGATAATGAATGATGCACATCCGGGTTGCCTTTGCGCGGAAATCCACTGTGATGCCCCAATTAGCCTCTGTTTTGCAATAATTTTTGGAAAGTGCGCCAAGCCCCGGAAGACTGCTGATTCTTGATTTGTTGCAACAGAGAGCAGGAAAGGGGCATGGCAATGTATTTTCACAAATGTATGCGTGCCTCGATCCTCGTGCCACCAATCACGCATCTCGATGCATGATGGCTGAGGAGTAGAATTGCACAACTCAATATAGAATGAATGCACATGAAAACTCAACTAAAACCTAACTCCATCATGGATAATTCAGAGTGTCGGTGACTGGGAATTGAGACACGTTCCGTCACTCGAAGTACGAAACGCCCCTCGTTTCCCGTGCTCGGGCTAACCCCTATCCCGAACACAATGCAATATGCATGACATGCATGAAATGCAAGTAAGATACATCCTAACATGCAACATGCTATGAAATGGCATACACGATGCACGAGGTAACATGGCATACACAATGCGCTAACATACAACCTAGCATACACAATGCTATGGAATGAAATGGCATACACAATGCAATATGGACTTACACTAACACAAGTGGACCTCAGCCACACTCACGTAAGAGGCCATTAGATGAAAATGAGACACTCGAGATGCGTGCACACGTGCACGCAAACCGAGGACCGAACTTAAGGCACGGAATGCCACTCTAACAAGACATGACAAGGCATGGAATATGGCATACTAGCATGCAAATTTCAGTAGCAAAAAGTGATGCAAAACAGCCCCGAAACATAGAAACATGGCACCTGATGCATGGAATGAGACCCGAAACATGAAATTAGGTGCATGGAATGACCTATGGCTATGCAATGCATGCATTATTTGAATATGAAGTGTGAAGACAGAATCAAGACAGCCCCAAAACAAGAATATTTACAGTTTTAAGGAAGGCCAACAGTGAACACAAATGGGGCTAAGCTGGCATGCAAAAATGGTCCTGAAAGTAAGATAATGAAGAAAGTAGCAGCTGCTGACCTCAAACAGAGAAGGGCCCTTCTACAATGTTGAAGAGGGGCCCAAAATATGGTATTTTACAGTTTACAAAAAGCCATTAAAAAAAAAAATACAAGTATGGCTAAGCTCTCATGCAAGAAATGGGCCAAAAGAGGGACAAAGAAGCAAGTGATGGTTTCTTGCCTCAAACATAGGAGGGCCCTTCAACAATGTTGAAGAGGGGCCCAACATATGGCATTTTATAGTTGATGACCAGACCCAAAATAGTGCACAAGCATGCTTAAAATACTATGCAAAATAAGGCTTAAAAAGAGGTTTAAACACAAAGAGCAAAAAGGAAGCCTCAAACATCAAAATACCCTTAATGAAACATGAAGAGAGGGTCAAAATAAGGCCATTTAAAGTTCGGACCAAAGCCCAAAAATACAAGAATAAGGGGGTAACAAAGCATGCAAAAATAGGAGCAAAAGATGGATACAAAGGCAAGTGATATGTGGAAGCCTCAAACAGTGAGGATCCCTTCAAAAATGTTGAATAAGGGCTCAAAATAAGCCACTTTACAGTTTACAACATGCCTCAAAACAGTTTACATATAGGCCTAAAATACTATGCAAGAAAGAGGCATTCAAGAGAGGTAAAGAAGCAAGTGCAAAAAGGAAGCGTCAAACAGTGAGAGGCCCTTAATCAAACATGAAAAATAGCTCAAAATAAGCCTATTTATAGTTAGGTTTAGAGCCCAAAAATGTAAGCACAAGGAGCTAGAATATTGAACAAAATGAAGCACAAAAGAGGGAAAATGAAGCTTACCCTTGTACACCAAGCTTTGGCAGTCTCTTGGCTTGAGAAGTGGTGCCTTCTAAGCTCTGAAAAGGTCTTCCAAGCTTCTGGAATGGAGTGGTGGTGTGGTGCTAGGTGGTGGTGTAGAAATGGGTATAGGATTTGAGAGGTTTGGAGGGTTGGAGTGTAGAGAGAGAGAGAGAGCTTCAATACAAGAGGCTTAAGGCAAATTTTGCAAGGGGGCTGGGGCTGCTGGATATATAGACAAAAGGGTGGAAAAGAGGGGAAAAAAAGGAGGGGAAATGAATTCAAATTTCCCCCTAAAAGTGCAGCCCCCCGGATACAAAATCTGGGGGGAAAATGAGGGTAGATTTGTAATGTACCAACCCTGAGGATTCTGGCCGGCCAAGTATCTAGGTTGCAAGTGGCCGACCGGCTCTCCCCATGGCCGGCTGGCCAAGGGTCAAAAGGTCCAAGTTGGATTAATGGCCGGCCACCATAGATTGGTGGCCTCCCATGTGTGCTCAACACAACCCTATGGTCAAAAACTGGAGACAGTGAACAAGGAGAGAGAAAAGGCCATTCCTTGGAGGGGTTCAAAAGGGTCACACACAATTACTGGCCGGCCATGTGATATTGGTGGCCTCCCAGGTGTGTACAACACAAATATGTGGTTTAGGGCTAGAAAAAGTGGCCTTAGGGTGGTCAACATTGGCTTTCGAGTGAGAAAAACGGGCGACGGAGGGCGATGAAGGAATATAACTGGTTGCTGAAACAATTATTGGCCTCCCACCCTTCTACGACCTTCTCAACAATGAAACAGAAGTCCCTGCAAAAAATGAACTCAAACTGATGCAAAATGAAGGTTCGGGGGCCGAAACGCGCAGTCTAGGGCCTCGAAAACTGACAGTTAGGCACCGGGATTGGTGTTCAACCACGAAGTTGGTCTCTCAGACCACAGTGTCCCTCAAATGGGAGTAAATAAGATGCATGCCAAAAACCGGAGCAAACGGAGGTGGTTAGGCGGTCCCGAACCGAGGCATTCGGCCTGACGGCTTTGAAAACCGGGAACCGGGCTCCGAAATGGGAAAAATGGCCTACGACCACGAAACGTAGCCTACGGCCACTAAGAGATGATCTACGAGACCTCTCCCTCCCTTCAAGAAGAGAAATCATAGAAAACAGAGCCTAGTTCGTAAATCGAGGTAAAGCACAGAAAACCTCGGAAGTCCGGAGGCAAGGCTCGCAGCCGAGACTTTGAAAATTCTGAACGAGCACAATATGAAACATCACCAAGTGCTCAATCAGTGACATCTGAGTCTTAAGGTCGGTCAAAAATGGGGTGTCTACAAGCGCGACCCGCTCGAGCGTAAGGAAATCCGTTCGAGCGTGAAAAACCCACCTGCAGTATTTTTGCAGACACACAAAATGCTGAAAGGATGCAAACTTCACTCGAGCGCAAAGGGACCCGCTCGAGCGGATCATCAAAAATCTAGGCAACAAGAATAGAGACCAAAGCTCACCCAACCTGTTCGGAACACGCGCAAGATATTTCTAAACTCAACTTCAAAGAGTTAAAGGACGGAAATGTAATACAGACAACAACAATCATCCACGGAACCGAGTCCGGAATACAATAAATAATGAGAGGAAAACCGAGATCGCTATACAAACTCCCCTTACCATTACTCTCCAAATTTTCCCTTCAGCATTATACTCCTCCTGACACGGCGTCTTCTCGCCGTCCTCTCAGTCTCTTCCTTGACCTTAACAATTTCCCAATCGAGATTACCAGCTCCTTTAAGGTACGACAGAGTGCCCCTGCCCCTATTCTCAGCTTTCCTACATTGCTAGTCGAGCAACTGGTGGCAGCGCAGTCTGATATTGATGTCAACAACTACACATTGAAGTCCTGTATGGAAACTGTGACCATGGCCTACAATTTGTCCCACCGGCTGTAATTAAACACCCAACTCTCTTTGCTCCAGAGTATGTATAAGGATGCTCGAGCAGAGATTAGCAATTTGAAGAAACAAAACAAGAAGTTGAAATGACAGGAGATATTTATAGCCCGATTCAGAGCTCCTTGGTGCTCTTCATTTGACGGTTGACGGGGAGTAATTTCTTTCAGAAGCTCTGCCAATACTGAGGTAGAGTCTTCAAAGGCCTCCAGAGAGTGAAGATGTGGCGAAGCGATTGACAGTAGAGTCGAATGACGAAGTTGCATGCCAATGAAGTTGGTTATCTTCGTCGCCGAGCTACTATCGAAATTCGAGAAAAAGTCTCTTTGTTTTTTTGTTTTTGCTTTTTTTTTTTTTTTTTTTTTTTTTTGTATTTTCTGTTTCCGCTTAGGAAGGAGCACCAATGCTTCAGATGATTTTTCCCTTTTTGTTGTTTTTGGAATTTTCTTCTCTTTTTTCTGTGTAATGTTGTAACCGTCGTGGGAGGCTTCACCTTGAATTTCAATAAATGAGTTTCGTTTTGTTTGCACATCATGGCGTAAATGACACAGTACTTGAACATGAAAACATTTTGTTTAAACTTGAATCTGAGAATGATTGAAATGGGTTTTGAATTAGACATTAAGCCCTCAACTGATTAGAAATTAAAAAAATGACTCAATAAAAAACAAAGCAAAAGCAATCGAAACACACCTATGTACACTTGCTGGAATATAAAGAACACAAAACTTCATCGTGGGCGCAACACTCGCGGGCGTCGTGTAGAATATTAGGGGGGCGACACTCGCGGGCGCTGTTTAGAATATCGAGGGCACGATGTTGTAGATACCCCATTTTTGACCGACCTTAAGACTCAGACGTCACCGATTGAGCACTTGGTGATGTTGCATATCGTGCTCGCTTAGAGGTTTCAGAGTCTCGGCCGTGAGCCCTGCCTCCGAACTTCCGGGCTTTTCTGTGCCTTGCCTCGGTTTGCGAACCAAGCTCGGTTTTCTCTGTTTCGCTTCCTAAAGGGAGGGAGAGGTCTCATAGACCGTCTCTCAGTGGCCATGGGCTACATTTCATAACCGTAGGCCATTTTGCCCATTTCGGAGCCCGGTTCCCGGTTCTCGGAGCCGTCAAGCCGTGTGCCTCAGTTCGGGACCGCCTAACTACCTCCGTTTGCTCCGGTTTCTGGCATGCATCTTATTTTCTCCCTTTTAAGGGACACTGTGGTCCGAGAGACCAACTTCGTGGTCGAATACCACTCCCGGTGCCTAACAGTCGGTTTTCGGAGCCTCGGACTGCGCGTTTCGGCCCCCGAACCTTCATTTTGCATCGATTTTTGTTCATTTTTGGCAGGTACCTCTGTTTCATCACCAAAAAGGTCGTAGAAGGGTGGGAGGCCAGTAATTGTTCCAGCAACCAGTTATATTCCATTATCGCCCTCTGACGCCCGTTTTTCTCACTTCAAAGTTAATGTTGACCACCCTAGGGTCACTTTCCTCAACCCTAAACCCCATATTTGTGATGTACACATCTGGGAGGCCACCAATATGTGGTGGCCGGCCAGTAATTCCATTTGACCCTTTTGAACCCCTTTGAAAAGTGGGTTGTTCTCTCTCCTGGTTCACAGTTGCCAATTTTCAACCGCAGGGTTGTGTTGAGGACACATGGGAGGCCACCAATATGTGGTGGGCGGCCACTAATTCAATTTGACCCTTTTGACGCTTGGCCGGCCGGCCATGTGGGGTGGCCGGCTGGCCACCTGCAAGTCCAAAAGTTGGTCGGGCAGCTTCCTCAGGGTGAGTACATTACAGCTGTGCATTGTTTTTCTCTCCAAAACCTGTATCCGGAGGGAACCTTTTTTGAGGGAAACTTGATGCAATTTCCCTCCCCTTTTCCCCTCCTTTTCTCCCTCTCATTTGTCTAGATAACCAGCTACAAAAACCTGGTTTTAGGGTTACAAAAAAATCCCTAAGAGCTTTGTATACACATCTCCCTCTTCCTCTCTTCCAAACCCTCAAAATCTTCCAAGTTCTACACCCTTTCTTCATCACCACCTAGCACCACCACCACTACTCCATTTCCAGCAGCTTGGGGAGTTTTTCAGAGGCTAGGAGGCAGCATTTTTCAAGCCAAAAGGGAGCCAAGGATTGGTCTACAAGAGTAAGTTCATCTCTCCCTCTTTTGAGCTCATTTTTGCCCCATTTCTTAGCCCTCTTTTCTTGCTGTTTTGAGCTCCGACCAAAACTGAAAAGGTCATTTTTTTGAGCTCATTTTCTTGTTTCATTAAGGGCTCAACACTGTTTGGGACCCCCATGTTGCACTTGCTTCTATATCCCTTTGAATGCCATTATTTTGCATAGTATTTTTGGCTTATGTGTGATATGTTTTGGAGCCTGAAGTGAACTGTAAATAGGCCTATTTTGAGCCCCTCTTAAACATTGAAGAAGGGATCAAAACTGTTGGGGACCTCCATGTATCACTTGTCATTGTACCCCTCTTTGGTCCCCATTTTTGCATGATTTATTATCTTATTAAGATTTTGTTTTTGGACCTTGGTAAGAACTGAAAATGGCCTTATTTTGACCTCCTATACATGTTTTATCAAGGTTCCATGGCTGTTTGAGACATCATTTTTGTACTTCATGTTATAGCCTTCTTGTGGCCTTAATCTTGCATTGCATTTTGAGCATGTTTTTATACTGATTTGGGCTTGATCATCTACTGTAAAATGCTATATTTTGGGACCCTCTTCAACATTGTTGAAGGTCCCTCACTTGTTTGAGCCCCCCATATATCAGTTACTTCTTTGCCCCTTCGTTGGCCTTAATCTTGCATTGCATTTTGAGCATGTTTGTATCTGTTTTTTGGGGCTTCCATAAGCTATAAGTGGTCATATTTTTGGTCCCTCTTCAGTTTTTTAGAAGGGTATTTTTCTGTTTGGGCATTGCATCTACCACTTGCCTCATTGCCCCCCTTGCGGAGCCATTTTTGTATGCCATTTTAGCCCTATTTGTGCTTACTGTTTGACCATTCTTTGAACTGTAAAAGTGTTTTTCTCGGGGCTTCCTTGCTTCTTTCTTTTCATTGCATGTTCAAATTATGTATGCATTGTATAGCTATAGGCCATTTCATGCACCAAAATCCATGTTTCGGGGTCATTCCATGCATCGGGTTCCATTTTACCGGGTTTCGGGGATGTTTTACCCCTCATTTTGTTACTGGTTTTTTGCATGTTTGATACTATATTCCATGTCTTGCCATGTCTCATTAGAGTGGCATTTCGGTGCCTGAGGGTCCGTCCTCGATTTGCGTGCACGCGGGCACGCATTTCGAATTGTCTTGTTTTCATCTGATGGCCTCCTATGTGAGTGTGGCTGAGGCTCTCTCGTGTTGGTGTAAGCCCATCATTGCATTATGTATGCCATTTCATCCATAGCATTGTGTATGCTAGGTTGCATATTACCTCGTACATTGTGTTTGTCATTTCATAGCATCGCGCATGCTAGGTTGTATATTACTTGCATTCATGCATGTCATGCATATTGCATCATGTTCGGGATAGGAGTTAGCCCGGGCACGGGAAATGAGGTGCGTTCCGTACTCCGAGTGACGGAACGTGTCTCAATTCCCAAGTCACCGACACTCCGGATTATTCATGATGGAGTTAGGTTCTGTTGTAGTATTCATATGCATTCATTCTATATCAAGTTGTGCAATTTGGCTCCTCGGCCATCATGCATCGAGATGCGTGATTGGTGAAACGAGGATCGAGACATGCATACATTTGTGAAATACATTGCTATGCCCCTTTCCTGCTCTCTGTTGTAGCATATCAAGAATCAGCGGTCTTCCGAGGCTTGGCGCGATTTTCAAGAATCATTGCAAAACAGAGGCCAATTGGGGGCATCCCAGTGGATTTCCGCACAGGACAACCCAAACATACATAATTCATCAGAATCAAGGCAGTCCCTGGCTTGCATGCCAGTTCTATTATTTTCTTAGTTAATTTGTAAATTAATTAGGAATTTGTAAATATTTGGAATGTATTATTCGAACTGTATTATTCTTTCATTTGGGACTGTATATTTATTCGGACCCTCTGTGCGATGGCAAAATTGTAATAAGTGTGGGTGAGTGTGATGTATGTCTTCCAATCCTACGTCTTTCTTCCCTTTTATTTACCTGCTTATGATGGTTAGACTAGGGCATGTTTCAATTAGCATACAGTATGATAACATGTTTGCATTCATTCATCTGTTTTGCACGCACCGGGCTCGGCGCATCATACAAACTGCATTTGTATTTCAATTCCAAATTGAATACGTGTTAGTTGTAGCATTCCATATGCCATGTTTAGAATAGCTGAGCCTGCTATAGTTTGCATCTTTGCATGTGTTGCATTAGGCAATTCTGTGTATCTAGGATCATGCATGGATTTCTAATGAGCTTCTGTTTTGGCTTGGAGTACTCGGTGAGTTTTTATGCTTTAGCATCCTTACATGCGTGTGAGTGTTGCCATGAGTAGCATGCTTACCATGAGGCTAACTGCTTATGTGATATAACTTCCTTGAATGCCTGTGGGTGGAGGTTGTGTTATTTGGATTGGAACAATTCATCAAATGTTTGTTTTAAGCCCACTAGATAGCGGCAAAATCATGTTTTCCTAAAAGCCCACCCGAGGGTGGCAAATCCACGTCTTAGCCTACCTGCGGGTAGCACCATCAAACCATTTTCAAACAAACAAACATGAAGTGTTTTGTTCCAATTCAGACGACTTAGTCTATATTTGTATGCTGTGCGCATCACATAGTAACCTAGGCTAATAACCGGAATAAGAACGCACAATATTTTCAAAATCAGATATCATGATTAGTAGAGGCCGATCTTTGATCGGGCGAGTGGGGGTGCTCACGAAGTGACCTTCCCCAATCGTACCCAAGTTCCCGAGTCGAGGTAACTTTGGTGATGACGGACATGTGGCCTTAGGCAAACGAGTCAGGGTTTCCTAAATTTCCCAAAAATAAAATATTTAGGTGGCGACTCTGTATCTGGCAAAGCAGTCCATGTTTGGCACTTCTTTCAAAAAAATCTGTTTTCAAAATCGATTTGCCGGATTTGGACTCTTTGGTTCAAGATTAAGAACCGTGACACAAAAATCGAGGTCCCCCGCGGGCTTGTTACAGATGTTGAAAAACAAGATCCAAAACAAAAAAAACATTGCTAGCCAACGACCCAGAAAACCTGCCAACTGAAGGGTTCAGTTATAAAGATTACGCACTTTTCCGAAAAGTGATTGACAATGTAAATGGAGACTTTCAAAAATATGAGAGAAAGATAGAAAACCTGACTTGACTGTGCCCCTAGTTTATCACTTTGACTATTTTTTTGATTTTTTTGTAAAAAGGTTTTGATCAACATAAGAATTAGATTAGTATGCTTGTTTCACTCTTTGTTTTGAAATCATGTAAGCCAACCTATGAGCACTGAACATTTTCCCATTTTGGTCCAAATAATGGTCTAGTTTTGTAAAAAATGGAATAATTTTTGAGAAGATCAATCAACTTCATTAAAAATCCTTAAAATTTGTTTTCGCAAATGGCCACTACTCGACTGACATGAAATCAACTCTTGAGATGCACAACCTCAAATTAGATAACCCAAGCATGATATATTGTAGTAACACTAAATCTGTCTTGCAATTGAACATGTTATGAAGGAGGAATAGAACAACTAAATCGAACGGAGATTAGCCAATCAAACATAGATAGGATAGCCGAGTCGAATAAAGATACACAATTCAAATATGGACGGAATGAGTTGAAAATGGTTGGGGCCGAACTTCAAGATGAAGCTGCCTATGTATCTCAAAGATAGGAATCAGGCTTTACGTAGTTCACAGGGATAAAGGTCACTCGGGGTATTAACACTCTCCTTTTGTGCTCTAATTTTTGCCAAATCCATCCTTTCAGGTTTTCAACCTTGCGAACTTTCTTTCAATTTTTTCATTTTTTTCAATTATTTATTTATTTATTTATTTTGCTCTAACTTTTGCTTGGATTGTCTTTCCAGGTTTTGGCCCAACGAGTCTCTCAAGGATAGTACTTTTTTCAGCTTGTCCATGTTGATTGTGAGAATTTAAAACCATCCAAATCCATGAGAACGACTACTCTTCCTGACTAGATAGACTTGATGATATAGGAACCCGTCTAATTGGGTGTGAATTTGCCCTTAAGATCGTGAATAGGAGTTCGATTGTCCTTCAACATAAAATCTTCTTCTCTCAAATTTTGGGTTTTGACTTTTTTTTCGCCCTCCATTGGCTTGAGAAATGACTTGGTTTGAATATCTAATCCCATCCAACCTTATTGCCCCGTAGTTCTGGGGTTGTTTCCAATTTGGCTATGCAAGCCTCATATTCTAGTTGATTATTGGACACTCAGAATCAAAGTTTGAAAGCTAAAGGGGTTAGGCCTCAGGTCGAGCAGAATTCTATGTTGTACAATCTCAGGATCAATTCCAAACATATCTTTATAGGATCACATATTTTTTGAAATCTTTTAATAAAGCTACTAATCACTCCTGTTTTTATGAAGACCATGTAGAACCAATCTGGACCAAACGAGGATTCTTCTCAGTACCCATACTAATAGAAATGATCTTATCCATCAAGGGCTTAGCACGTCTCTCTTCCTCCAAATCGATCAAATTTTGCAAAGCCTGAGAAATTTTGAAGTTTTGATTTTTGATTTTTTTTTTTTTGTTGAAATTTTGGTTAATGCAATGAACTAAAGACATAGAGAAGTAGGCGAAATTTACGACATTTTCATTAAAAAGAAACTCCGACTCAATGATGAAAAAAGACTATAAAAAAAAACAAAAAAAAAAAACAAAAAACAAAAAAACAACAAAGAAGACCTAAATAGGACAAAGATGTCTAGGTTAACACTCTAGAAATCCACAGATTCTGGCTGACTAGACTAACTCGAGTTTGACTCCGACTCCACAGACTCGGACTCAACATTCGATTCAGAACTTGAATTGAAACCTTTCTTGAATTACCAGTTTAAGTGCGGGCTATCCACAACGTTCAAAATAAAGCTTGTGCAACTAACAGGTGGTCATTCCCTGATCACAGAAATAGTCTCATATCACACAAGTTCTAGGGATTCACGTTGGTAGACTTTGTAGGATATCATACTTTTCTGAAACTATGGTGTTACAACTACCTAGCAAACAGAAAAGAAAATAAAAAAGAAAACAAAAAACAAGACCCTCAATCAAAATTCTAGTAGCGCTTCATCTTAGTTTGCACAACTGATCACTGATTGCCCCACTGAAAAATTAAACTCAACCTCATAAACTGATATGCCTGAACCACTGATTTAAATTTAAGAACCTCTATACAAATTGTCATTCATAGCACATAGTAGGAAAGAGAACAAACACCCCTATAGGGGGTAGGGTTACCTTGTCCTAGCTTCGAAATGATCTAGAGCTTCACTATTCGAACAAATGGTGCCATACATCCGAGTAATGGGAGAGTATTCTATCATAAGTTGGGAAGGTGCTATAGTTCACTATATGTACAAGGTCAGCTTTACTCTTGGGGTTGAAGTAAAGATGGCATCACAAAAAAGCCCTTTAGTTAATGAGCAGTTAAGATCCTAAGAAGTCGGAAGTGTCAATATGACCTCTTTTCGAAATTCGATAACCTAAGATAGTGGAAATACCTTTTTGACAAATCTTAAAAAGTATTAATATAAGGTCTCAAAAGTAACACGGAGATAGGTATAGTGTCACAAAAAGCTTGCCTATATTCCCACCAATATCTGGGCAACAAAGGAATTTTAAGTGCACCAATGCATGCAATGCAACGAACATATAATTGAAAATAAAAGCTATACCATGGAGTTCAAGTCAAGATTTCATAATGTCTCTAGTAGAATTGCCAGAAATTATAATCCGGGGGGTACCCATGCGCGTTAAACAGTTTGAACCATCGAGTTCTTTGATCTAGTCTCACAAGTGCAATGTAAAACATAGATGGGAGTCCAAATCCGGCAACTTTTATAGAAAATCCATTTTATTGCAAAACCGTTGCCAGAAATGGACTATATCATTAGATCTCAAAGTCGCCTCTTAATATTTTAAGAAAAATAGAAAACCCGTGACTCGTGGCAAGGCCACTATTCGTAGTAACCAAGGATGTTTGGCTCGAAACCTTAGGTATAAGAGGATAAGGTCATTAATTGAGTACCCCCGCTTACTCGATCAAAAGATTGGCTTCTACTAAACTATTATATGAATTTTATTAACTTTATATGTTCATGTCTCAATTATTAATAATTCTAAAAACTACTATGTGAAATCAAACAAGTGTAAATTGTGTCATTCATTTTGAAACAACTTGATTTTATGTATTTTGAAAGAATTTGAATAACATTTAACTCAATAGAAATTGAGTTGACAAATAAAAAAAATCGATATTATTTCAAATTGAACAACACAACATCCATCCACTAGCTTTTATAGAGATATATCAAATAAGCAAATAGCCACATGATAGGATGCTAAACAAAGTAAGAAAAACACACAAAAAGGGGATGTTAAAGGCTAACAACTTACATATTTTCTGATGTCCGGTGAACAGACAAAACAAAGTTAGTGAAATATGCATGATCTTATATATAAAATCATAATGCAATTCACTCATGAATGCAACTAAATATTCGGCTTCTAATATATAACATGTGAAACATCTTAAGAAATGAGATAGCGCACAAAATTACATAGGAATTTATTAAACCCACAGATGCAAATGAGCCGAATCTAGATGCATGAAATTTGGACGCAGAACATGGATATGATGAAAAGGAAAATATAATGCTATGTATATATCTGGGAAGCGAGTAAATAAAAGGGATAGAAAGAAATGAGGTTGGAAGACACACATAGAAAGGGATAGAAAGAAGTGGGGGTTGGGAATTATTACAACACAGAATAATTACAAAATCAAATAAAAAAGACATGGGATTGGGATATTATTACAACATGAATTGAAACTAACAAATCATACGAATAAAAGAAAAAAAAAATTTTTAAAAAAAGTTACTATTCATTCGTCGATTGCTGTTCATCCAGCAGAGCACTATTCATCTACCGAAAATTATTTTGTTCACCGTTGATTGCTTTGTTTTGCACAATAAAACTTATTTTAAGAGAGTACTATTTAGCCAACGAAGTACTATTCATCACCAACAGTACTATTCATTGTAGCAAGTACTGTTCACCCTTATTGGTCATTACTCATTTTATTAGACATTTTTTCATCCGCGATCACTATTCATCACCGAAGGTACTATTCATCGGCAGGGTTACTATTTATCACTGGAGGATACTGTAAAGGAAATGGTGGATTTTCTGATTTATCAAAGTTTCTTCTTTACACCCTCACGGTTATTGAGTATGTTTTAAAATCTCAGCAAGAAGTTTTGAGCTTTTGCTTTAATAGAATTTTGGAAAGTGTGTATCAGTGGAATATCAATGAAAGGTAAGAGGTGTATATCTCACTTTGCATTTTCTCTCAATTTTAACAAAATAAACTTTCTTTTCATCAAAACTAAGACCTCTTCTCATAACTCTAATAATTTTCTATATATAAGCCAAGAGCTAAGACCCTTTCATTTTTTGAAGAGTCAATTTTGAAAAGCCAACACCCTTTCCCGCTTTTTGAAGAGCCAATTTTGAAGAGCCAAAACCCATTCAGTTTTTGAAGAGTTAATTTTCTTAAAATTGCTAAATTTTCCAAACAAGAAAAATGCAGAAAATGATTTTTGAATATGTCTAAAATAATTTGGCTAAAATGGGTGTAAAGTTGGAATTAAAGCTTAAATTTGACTTTTCTGTTGAGAAATTCATAAAATAGCATATTCCAATTTTCAGTATCGAGTGGTAAAAAAAAAACGCCAAAGTCTTATGGTCAGTCAAAATAGGGTGTCTACACATGTTGTCCATACGTGTCAATACCATTTGGAGGTTTTGTTAATGTTCTTTGGCAGTATTGACACACACGTGTGTAAGATAAAGAGAGGATAATACATCCACACGTCCAAGAAAGGGCAAGTAAGGTAGTGCGCGCACAAATTATGTAAGCCATACGACACCTTTATGCAAAATGTCTGCAATTTTCTCCTTACACTAACATATCCTTGCTTTAGTCTCTCTTCTCTTTCTCTGAGGATGCTAACTTGACCGTCATAAGGATTCTCTGGCAACGCACCCGCCGGGTAGCTCACTGTCATTGTACTTCCAGATTGTACAACACCGCTTGAAGTAACGCAAAGGTTGGATGAAAGGAGTACGAAAGCGAAGAATATATTTGATCCCCGTATACCTTCAATAATACATAAAGCGCCCCTTAGAAATAAATAACGCAGTGGATAGTGGATAGTGGATAGTCGATAGTCAATAGTCAATAGTCATCTATGATTAGTAAAAGATATTAATTGGCACTATAACATATAAGAGTTTTAGAGATTAAGTGTTTTTTGTGTCTAAAAGTATAAATTTTGTTACAAAATAAATAAATAAAATATTTAAGTATTAATTTCAGTTGTCGTGAAGATAGTTGATAGAAAGTTAAAAAATGACTTTTTAGGGACAAAATTTTGAAAATGCACTTTAGGGACAAGATAACTTGGGTTCCAAAAAAATTTATTTTTTAGACAAAACTTTTTGTCTCACAAGGTTAGTAGTTCATCACTAAATGTCCAACTTTGTCTATAAAAAGTGATTTTGTCCATAAATTTTTGTCACTAAAATCTTAATTTCTTATAGTGACATTGTCAAGTTGTACTATATGTAGTCTTCATAAATTTTCAACACATACAACAATAGGCTTTTTTTTTTTTTTTTTTTTTAACAACAAAAAAAGTAATTTTATTGATGAAAATCAATGTATAGAGAACATTGAGAAAATACATTAATAAAGAAAAGACAAGTGCACAATAGATCATAGAAAAGCTAATCAATCCTAATTAGGTTGGTATCGAAAACAAACTCAATCAGCTACAAGCACAACATTGAGAGTTGGTGAGATGCCAACCGAAGAACAAACACAAGAAACAAAAACCAAAGTAGCAACAACATATTCTCCGAATCCTACCAACTGCAATAGAGCAACTCAAAGATTTTCAAGCTTTAGTAAAATGTAGACATGAATCAGAATCTAGTAATAGGTTTTACCTACCCAAAAGAAAGAAAAATATATATATATACTGGCTCATGGTCTCAATTTTATTGGATAATTTAGATCTCTTTTTTTGATTGAAAAAAAAAGAACTTTATTGATAGAATAAACACGTACAAAGTACAAAGCGAATTAC
Source organism: Camellia lanceoleosa (assembly GCA_025200525.1). Taxonomy (NCBI): domain Eukaryota; kingdom Viridiplantae; phylum Streptophyta; class Magnoliopsida; order Ericales; family Theaceae; genus Camellia; species Camellia lanceoleosa. The sequence goes on along the minus strand of CM045767.1, from coordinate 75,504,048 downwards.
ATCAATAAAGAAAAGAAAAGTGTAAAAGCAACACAATGGGCTAAGTCATCCCAACGAGGTTGGCACCAAAGAACCCATCCTATCACTTGTTAGCACCTCCGAAGTTGGTAAGAGACCAACGACAAGACAGACCAACCAACACGACAACAACAGCACAGATGGGGTTGATTAAAGGTGCAACTGTTGGTTCAAATGATCTAAACATCACCCACTTACAGTTTGCAGATGACACAATATTGTTTTGTGAGGCAAAAAAGGAGGTGGTGCTTAATATTAAAAGGATTTTGAGGTGCTTTGAGATAATGTCTGGACTAAAGATTAACTAGCATAAGAGTGTGGTTTGTGGCATTGATATTCATGAGGAGCAAACTAAAGAATATGCTGCCATCTTCATTTGACCGTTTGTTTTAAAACCAATTAAGATGTTCCCAATCCCACAAAGGCTCATTGCCAATATCCATATCCAAGTTATCACTTCTCACAGTGCTAGAAGGATTAGGATGATCTTCATCGAAGGAGGACTCTGGTGAGCTTGTTCTCTCCATGGTTGGATGGTTCTGATGAGATGTTGTTGCCTCAGTACCATGATGAGCTATAACTTGGTGAACCATTGCCTCTTGGCTTGTCACTGGCACTTCTGGAGATGGTCGTCTACCAAATGCATGCAAATTTTTTGATTTTTTGTACACTCTGCACAAACTAAACTCTTGTCTTAACTGCAAAAACATAATTAAGATCAAAAGAAATAAGGTATAGAACTCTTGAAAGGAGTTGCAACAACCATGAGTTGTAATAACCATGTAATTGTTACTATATTTCTTTACCATTATTATTAATATTAGGTTTCAACATATTGGTGTACTTGCTGATCAAAAACGCATATTGGTGTACCTGACTAGAAGCAAACGTAAGGCCTGTTGTAATATGATTTAAACCAAATGCAATGGTTGTAAACTAGTCAAGTATGAGATTGTTTAAATTAGGTTTGAAAATTTATTCACCTTTAAAATTGTGTTTAACTCTGATTTATTTGTTTCTTGAGCCAACATCAAATGAACTTTATTCAAATCGAGCTTGAGATTAATAATAATAATAATAATAATAATAATAATAATAATAATAATAATTTATAGTGCATATAAGTTTATTAAGCCAAGTTGAAATCAAGCTTAAAAAATTAACTAGATTTAAAATATATTTAAATTTATCTTATTTACATAAGGAATCAATCTTTAATGAGTTTTTAATAGATCAAATTTGAGTAGCTTGGTTTATTTTACCAATATTAGAACTATAAATAAAATCCTATGTATGCTAAACATGCAGGCTTTTTTTTCTATCAAAATTACGATAACCTAGTTTTCAAACTTCAACTATAAGGTCACAATGATATAGTTTTAAACAGTTCATATGCTAACGAGTTTGGTTCATTTTACAATCTTAGAACTACATAAACTCCTATGCTCTTTTCTGTCAAAATTACCTTAACCTGGTTTTAAAACTTCAACTATAAGGTCACAATGGTATAGTTTTCAAAATTTATGTATTTAAGTTTAGTTTATTTACATAATGAATCAATTTCGAACGAGTTTTTAATTAATCAAATTCAAGTAGCTAAAGTCCGTTTTAGAGTCTTAAAACTAGATAAACTCCTATGCTCTCTTCTATCAAAATTACCATAAACTAGTTTTAAAACTTCAACTATAAAGTCACAATAGTATAGCTTTTAAAATTGTATGTTTAAGTTTAGCTTATTTAAGCAAAATCTCAAACAAATTTTAATGAATCAAATTTGAGTGGCTTGATTCATTTAACAATCTTAAAACCAGATAAACTCCTATGTTCTTTTCTATCGAAAGTACCATAAACTAGTTTTAAAACTTCAACTATGAGGTCACAAGGTTTTCAATTTTATTTTATTTTATTTATTTATTTATTTTTTTGTGTGTTTAAGCTTATTTGTTTACATAAAGTAGATTTTAAACAAGTTTTTAAAGAATTAAATTTAAGTAGCTTAATTAGTTTTACAATCTTAGAATCAAATAAACTCCCCTATACTCATTTCTATCAAAATCACTATAAACTAGTTTTAAAATTTCGACTATGAGGTCGTGCTATAATTTTCAAAATTCTGGTGTTTAAGTATAGTTTGTTTACATAATGAACTGATCTTGAATATGTTTTTAATGAATCAAATTCAAGTAAGTTTGTAAAATGAACCAGTGTAATTGAACTCAAACTCCTTTGTTATTTTCTATGAAAATTACGGAAAACTAATTTTAAAACTTCAACTATATGGACACAATGGTGTAGATTTCGAAATTCGTGTTTTCAAGTTTGATTTGCTTACTTAAGAAGCTCATTTCGCCCGAGTTTTAATGAATAAAATTTGAATAGGTCACAATTGTATTATTCAAAATTTTTGTGTTTAAACTTAATTTATAAATATAAAGGGTCCGTTTGGTAACCAACTAGGCCTAGCTTAATTGACCACCATGCCTTCCTTAAGGTTTAGTCTCAAGGAGGTCATGAGTTCAATTCTCTTTAGGGGGTTGAACGAAGGGAGTGTAAGCACTTAGGTGCTTTGCTATGGGTGTGGAGATTTTCTCTCATAGATGCTAATCTAACAATTAACAACTAATATTTGCCGATCAAAAAAAAAAAAAAAAAAAAGGGTCCGTTTGGTTTAAGTTTTGAAGTTTTGAGTTATATTTTGAAAGATAAGTTGCGAATTTTTAACAAATTAAACTTAAGGAGCTTAATTAATTTTATTGTTTTAGAATCAAATAAACTCCCCTATGTTCATTTCTATCAAAATTATCGTAAACTAGTTTTACAACTTCAACTATAAAGTCGCAATATATAATTTTCAAAATCTGTGTTTTAAGTTTGATTTGTTAGCATAATGAGCTGATCTCGAAATGAATTTTTAATGAATCAAAATTCGAGTAGGTCGAGCCAAACGTAGATGAACTCCTATGTTATTTTCTATCAAAACTTCTTTAAACTAGTTTTATTAGGTCATATGGACACAATGGTATAGTTTTCAAAATTCGTGTGCTTAAGTTTGATTTGTTTACCTAACGGACTCATCTTGTATGAATTTTTAATGAATCAAATTCAAATATCTTGGTTCATTTTAAAACTTTAACTAAAAGGTTACAGTGGTATATTTTTCAAAATTCTCCTCATCTATAATATTATATTAACCTGGATCCCAGAGCAAGGCTACAAGTGTATGAACTGCGTACTGACCTATGAATGCAGACTTGAAACCCTAGAATTAGCCATAGTTTGTTTGTTATGAAAATTAGTAAATAAAGTTCAAAGCAAGAGCTCTTATATATCACATTCAAATCACACCTTCGGAATTGCACTGCTTGATGATGCTTCTCCTTCAATGGCCCTGTACTCATTCATCTTCCATTCCGTTTTTCTTCCTGTGGGAGCTCTTCCACTGTAGAAAACCATAGTTTTCTTCCTTCCAATAACTCGGTTACGAGAAGAGTAAACATAACCAGGAGAGCCAACAGCTTTCCAATATCCAGAAGTAGTGAGTCGGTTTGGTCTTCCTCCACGGGCCTCTTTCTCTTGTCTAGGAATAAAAAAAAACCATTGCTCAGGGTCTCTGCGACACCGCTCTCCTGCGAATTCTGGTTCCAAATACAACAATTTAGCAAAGACCAAACCTTAGTTGCCGATCAAAAAAAAAAGACCAAACCTTAGCTTAATTAACATAAATTACATATTAGGGTTGTAATCTTAATTTTTCTCAACAATTTAATTTCCAGACTTGTGCTTGACTTTTTAATGTTGAGAAATGAAATAAACGAAAATCAAAACTCGGGATCTTTAACCTAATTGGGTAAAGGTTGGATACTCTTAATTTTTCATAATATATATATATGGATGTGTAAACTTGCTTGTAAGGATTGAATTATTATTTTCTTTATCTTCTTGACATCTTGATGAGGCACCATGACATAAATCTTAAAAAAAACAACAAAAAAGATGTTCATGCTATGAGAATAGATAATAGATGAAACAACAAAGCTTATCTATCTTAAAAGTAGTCAAGAAATTGAACAAGAGGATCCAAAGGAAGCAATTTAATAATTAGATGTAACCCAAAAAAGAAAGTGAAAACAAAGTTTAAAAAACAAGCTGAATTGAAACAAACCAATCTTTGAAGTAGTCAAGAAATTGAACTAGAAGGATCCAAGTGAAGATGGTGTAAATTTATTAAATGTATAAAAATAAAAATAAAAATAAAAATAAAAATAAAATAATAATAATTTGAAACGTAACGATTAAAAATGAGCTGCCAGTGCCACAACACAACAGCACATTACAGAAAGTAAGGCAAGTAATTTTAAGATTGTAATAACTTCAATCAAGACCATAATGATCAAACATCCATTAGGTGAAAAGGTGAAAGATGAAAGACAGTTGAAAATTGAGAAACTATCAGAAAACCCATCTTAGAAACTTGATTAAAAAAAGGAAGAAGAGAAATGATGGAGAGAGCAAGATGATATGAGAGTACAAACGTGGGAGATCCCAAGGGTTGTAGTGATATATGTAGAGCACTGGTATGACCCGATCAAGGTCTTGTCTTCCTTGAAGCTTGTTTTGCAGATAGAATGAAACCAACTCTTCCTCAGTTGGGTAGAACCTAAAACCTGGCGCCATATCCTCCATTGCTCCTCCTACTCCTGCACTGTTTTCTTTAATTAATCTCTCTCATATACATATATATAACTCTTAAAGCCGGTTTTTTGATGAGCTTTAAGAGTCTCTATTAAAAAACCTCTCTTTCTCTCTCTGAAAACCTCCACCCCGGGCCTCTCTCTTGGGCCGGCCGGCCGCCATCTTCGGCTATGGCGGTTGGCTGGCCCCGTCTTCTCTCGTGTTTTGTTTGTTAGTTTCCCTTAAATAAACGTGATTCCCCCTTTTCTTCCCACCTTGGGTTGTCTTTGTGGCTTGCTGTAGCTGTTTTTGTGGGTGTTTTGGTGCCAGTCTTGGGTCTTTCTAGAGGAGGAGGTTGGTGTTGGACCGGCTGGAGGTCGTTTTTTTGGTGAGGATCTTCATTCGTGCGTTCTTACGCGAGTAGGAGCTTGAGGGATTAACTTTGGTTCAGATTTCTGGAGTAGTTTTGTTGTTTGTTTTGGGGGGTATTTGGGTGTCATTGTCGTTTCCAGATCTGTCTGGGGTCTATTCGGGCGCTCCTCTTCGAGTGGGAGTTTGAGGGGTGAATTTCGTCCACATATATGGAGGTGCCTCAGCGGTTGCTCGGTGTTTGGATCAACTTCTGCCGAGATTTTTGTAGCGGGTGTGTTTATAGATTTCAGACTAGGGAGGTTTTTGGAGCTGACGGGCCAGTGCTCTTGTTGGTGTGGTTTGGGCTTTCCAGCCGTGGAGATGGTGGGTGTGGTGTTTTCCGGCGAGAGTTCATCCTCGGCAGGAGCTGGCGGAGGTCTTGGCGTGCAGCAGGTGTGGGTTTTGGCAGGAGCAGGCGTGGGTCTTGGCGTGTTTGCAGGCTTGCAGAGGCGTGGGTGCAGGAGTGTAGTTGGTGAGCGTTGGAGGTTGGAACAGCTTGGGTGTAGATCGGCAGTGGGGAGCTGTATTGTTGGCGTGGGAGTCTTCAGGCGGAGGCGGTGGCAGTGGAGTCTTTGGGAGTTGTGGGGAGCAGCATAGGGTGGTGAGGGCTGCAGCTTTAGCAGCTTAGAGTTGCAGCAGGCGTGTGGGTTTTGGGAGGTGTAGCTGCAGAGGTGTGGGCGCTGGCAGAGGTGTGGGTGTTGATTAGTTTACTTTAGTTTTTTGTGGGTTGGTTTTGGTTGTTTTGGTGGGTTGTTTAAGTGGGGTTTCATGTATTTTAATTATCTTGTTAAGTTCTTCTTAACTTGTTGTTTAAAAAAAAAAAAAAAAAAAATCGAGAGGCTTAGGGGTTGGTTGTATGCGTGCGAGTAGCGATGGTAGGGTATATTTTTATATTTCGAATCTCTCAACGATGTCATCTTCAGTCTTTTAATTTCATGCTATTAAATGAAATTTTTCTTTGCTGATAAAAAAAAAAAAGCCGGTTTTTTGATTTTACATATGCTTTGGGTATTTAAAGGGGACGAGGGGCTAGGGTTAGGCATAGAGAGAGAGAGAGAGAGAGAGAGAGAGAGAAATGAGAAAAATGTTTTGGGACCACACTCAGGTTGCTTGGAAACATCCCATCTGCCTCTCTTTGTCACCGACTGCATCAAAATTAACTTTTTATTTTTTTATAATCTTTTTCTATTTCACATATGGACTGATTCCATTCTCTTGTTTTAAATTTAATTGTTGCGTCTCTTCAACGGTTTTTTATTTTTATTATCAACAAAAAAAAAACTTTTTTTTTTTCTTTAACGGTTATTCATCAAGTTGATGAAGATTTTGGTTTCAGACATGGAATGAACAGAATTTCAATTTTGTTCAAAAGTAGTTTAGGTTAAGGGTGTGTAACTGTCACATTATTAATGATAGTACTAATTAGTGTCCTCACTCATCTTCCTGAATTGAATGGTAAGCCCACCAACAAAACATTCAATCCACCTCTATCTATACATATAGAAATTAAGTTACACTTGTTTACATAAGCGCCATGTTTGATAATTGATTTAAATAATTAAAAAGTTAAAAAAAAAATATATAAAAGGCTAACTCTTTTTTTTTTTTTTTTAATTTTTTTTTTATGATCAGCCAAAAAAAAAAAAAAAAACTTTATTGATGGAATAAACAAGTACAAAGTATAAAGCAAATTATATCAATAGAGAAAAGAAGAGTGTAAAAGTATCACAATGAGTTAAATCATCCCAACTAGGTTGGCACTAAAAAACACATCATATCATTTGCTAGCACTCCTAGACTTGATAAGAGACCAACCAACAGACATTAAGCCATTCAACTAGGACAAACCAACCCACACTATACCCCTACCATTTACTAGCACCTAAGCATAGCCTACCATTAATTAGCACCTTAACAAAATAAGAACTGCTGCAAAAAGCCCCCAGACCAAACAACAAAAAGCAGCAGCAGCAAGGCAAAATAAAACCTTGTCTAAAGTATGCTGCACAAAATCAGTGGTTGATATCAGAACTCCAGCCACAAATGAGTCCAGCTTAAGACTAAGGCCAAGCTTGTCACAGTAGCAGAGCAGCTTAACAGACCAACAGACCTCCTCATAGTCCCAACAGACCTCCACCAGTGCAAACTTAGAAGTTGAATAACATCTCAGCAACCTGATACAAACCATATAGCCAGCAATCAGTTGCAGCTAGCTGCTTCATGCTTCTCCTTGAAGAATCAAAGTTGCTGCTTTGATCAACACATAGACCAACACAGACATTCAAGCAGCCATTATTCGGCCATTCAGCCACCCAACCCAGACAGACTAGAACAGATCATTCATCTAGTACCTAAGCATAGCCATTCAAGCATAGCATAGCCAACACACACAGCCAGAGCCTAGCCATTCAAACATAGCATAGCCATTCATTCATCTAGCACCTAAGCATAGCATTCTAGCAGACCAGATGAAGCCATTGAACTAGGACAGAGCAGCACAAACATGCAGCCATTCAGCTATTCAGCCTTCCAACTGACATTCAGCCATTCATCAAGCAGCAGATCAGAAATGCTTCGTTTAACAGATCAGTTGAGCTCTCTAAGATGCCAAATGTACTTAGAATCTTCACCAAACAGCTTTCATTGGCAACAAGATAAACAGACCAATTATAAGCTCCAAAATCAAAATTATCTTCATTGACTAGGCATGCACTTGTGGCTTGCTTGTTATCCCCCCAGACCAATCTTACTCTTTCTCACACCAAGCTTGTTGATCCATAATAAATGGGCTCTTCACAAGCCAATATTCTCAGTCCAAACCCCTTTAGTTCTCTACAATGTTTTGACAAAACATTTTGACAAAACACTTTGCTGCCTTCTGGAATCCTAACAAGTACCAACATACTCCCACTGCCCAGGATCAACTCAGCCAATATTGCAAAACTAACAGATGAATAGCAAACACTGCAACATAGCAGGGTGTAAACTACACTCCAAACCACCATGCTAATCTAATCCACCACGCTCAGATTTAGACAAAACCACCATGCAGATCAACAATACAACTATAGCAACAAACAAAATACAGCAGCAGGTAGAACAAAACTCCCTGAGACACACCAGACTACACATAGCAGCTGGCAGCAAACAAACAAAGGCAGCAAACAGTAACTAAACAACAGTAGGCCTCCATACAGCAGCAGATCAAACTCCCTGTGTCACACCTTTCAGAATATCTCTCCAACTAAACTAAGCAACAATCAAAACAGCCACCACACTAGCAGCAGTCCAGGGATCCTACAAGCACCTCCACTCTACCACCTTTAGAATCAAGAGGACCCAATACACCTCCTAATTTGCTTAAAATTAAAAACAACATCATGGACAGAGAATGATGCACCACTGAAATGAGCTCTCATTCAGATTGCCACTCTCACCTTGATACAGTCACATAGATCTTGAAGATTGGGCTGAACTGAATTGAAAACACAGTCATTCCTATAGCTCCACACAGACCACATTATAGGTGATGGTAAAACCCTCCAAATCTGGTTACTTTCTTCTTAAACTTCCAACCCAACTACCATAGAAGCAAATCCTCAATAGAACTAGGAATAGCCCACTGAAGACCCCACCAAAAAACAATAGCAGACTAGATTCTCCAGATAAAAGGGCAATGAAGCATAATATGATCAGTTGATTCACCAATATATTTTGTAAAAAGTGAGAAAGTTATTAAAAAGTTAATTTACAGATGAGCCCACAATCTCTTTCTAACTCGAATACTATTAGTCATGACACCTATTCTTTATTTTTGTCACATATTTTCTTCATAATTTTTTTTTTTTTTTTTTTTTTTTTTTTTTTTTTTTTTTTTTAAGGAAAGTAAAAAATTCATTGAAAATATGAAATTAAAAATACAAGAAAGCAGAATACACTGAGAGAGACTTGGAAAGTGAAAAATATGATTTTCAATATCATTAATTTGATTTCTTTGTATATTAATTTGTGAAATATGATTTTGAATAACATCATTATTTTTTTTTCCCATTTAGTAATTCTAACCCACTTAATTCATTTAAATTTTTAGTTTGAAACTGTCAAAATATTTAATTAACCCACCAGTTTTGAGGTTGTTTGGGTTGAAGGATGAAAAATTATGCATTTGCCAAAGATAATTCACTCACTACAACATATAAGAATTTTAGAGATCAAATGTTTTGGTCTCTAATGGTAAAAATTTTGTTGCAAAAGACATTAAGGGACCAATTTCCATCGTCATGAAGATAGTCGTTAAAAGGTCATCCTGAAAAGTCAAAAACAAGACATTTAGCGATAAAATTTTGAAAATATCATTAATAAATTGCCTTTTAGGGACAAAATAATTTGGTTTCAAGTGGTTTATTTTTTGAGACAAAAAATTTGGTCTCAAAAGGAAAATAATTCATCACTAATGTCCAGTTTTTGTTGTGAAAAATATAATGACGACACTTTTCGCAACAAAATTATTTGGTCTCTAAAAAATAATTTTGTCCCTAAATTTCAGTCTCTAAAACTTTAAATTTTTGTAGTGACTTGATGATTTTTTTCATAAACGAAATTCAAATCAACGGGCGCAACCTAGTTTAAGGTATTAACATTCTAAACTTATATCACCCATCTTTTCTGACTTAATAAAACACAATTTTTTTATTGTCCAAAAAGATGAGTTTTATTGATGAAGTTCAATGAACAAAACAAACAATGCTAATTTTAACGCATCATAACAAAACACTTAGGCAATGAGTCTATTTCTTAATTTTTTGGGTCATTAGGCCTAAATTATAATCTCTTTGGCTAAAATGATACAATTTGTCTAAAAGTACAACTATTTGTTAAAATCAACCTATCTTGTCTATTTCTTAAATCACTCAATTTGTCCATCTGCTGAAATTTACCAACTCTAGTTTTCTATCTATTGAAATTCATCAAACTACCTATTGTTAGATAATGTCTCAGTAGGACCACATATTTAAATGTGGTGTTATCATTTATAAGAAGCCTACAATTTAAGTGATTCAATTTAGTTAATAGGCTTGAGGGTATATGTGTCATGGACCTAATGTATAGATACTAGTTGAAAATTTTCTATTTCTATGAGGGGCAAAAATAAAAATTAAAACAAATTTGGTTAAGTTGGTTTTCATTCTCTTAAGAAACTTCCACACGGTTTTTGTTTTTGAAAACCTATTTAACCTTAAGTTGTTATGGTCCCTAATCCTGCCTGATAGGAAGAACTGCCAATTTCTTCTATATCCTGTCAAGAAGAAACTTAAGGCACTAATAAGGAAATGATTGGAAGGCAATAACAAAGACAATATCAAAGGATGTATTGACAATCACGCTTCCATTCAACTATAACAATGGATTCGGGTACGCATGTTTGTCTTAATTTTTTGATGATACACATGATAGATGATCCAAAGCATAAGGTTTTATGTTCTAAAAATTTTAACAAGTGGTATCAGAGCAGTTATATCATGTGTATTATCAGAAATTGATATGCTATTATTCATGCAATTTAGTTTCCTGGTTTGCAGATTCTGAATTTTCTTACTGTTGCAAATTCTTCTTTTTTTTTTTTTTTTTTTTTTTTTTTTTTTTTTTTTTGGGAAATGGTAATCTGGTTTCTAGAAATGTTAAAATAATTGAGATGTGCAGTGGGTATAAATCCTTCTAATTGGATAAGTGCATGTGTTTATATATATATATGGATGATTGTATGTATGAAACAGTGCACTATTATGTTGAAATGGGCAGTGGGCTTCCGCAGTTATATATATAATAAATGCATGTGTTTATAAATCCTTCGAATGCATCAATTTGCATTTGGATTCTACATTGTATATATATATTTCATGCGGTTTGATTTTGAACATCATATATATATAAAAAAAATTCCGTCTGCGTTGTTTTCCTGGGTGTTTGAAACAGAGCACCATTGTGTTATTATTTTCACAATAAAGAAGTGGCTTGGTCTTTGTTCATACATGTGATTTGTGGCTTGGTCTTTGGCATTTAATAATCTATTCATGCATGTGATTTGTGGCTTAAAAAAAAAAAAAAAAAAAAAAAATTTGGAACCGTCAATTATATATATATAATTGATTGCTGCAAATTATATAATATATACGGAGTAACGCATTAAGAAATCTTTAAATTTAAAGTAATTTCATACAAAGTCTATAGGTGAAATTTAATTTTCTAAACGTTCTAAATATAAGTCAATTAAAACAAGATGTCACAAAAGTGATTTCTTTTGTCTAGATTGTTTTATATGGAATGTTTTGATGTTCATGTATGTGTACATCATGCGGGTATTTATCGGTCCACAGACATGATTAATACTTGGTAGAATTACACACACATTTAGTGGTGATAAACATGTGCCAATTGTCAAGGAAACCTAATGTGAATAATAAATCCATCAAAAGATAGATTTGTTATTTAACATAACTTATTGTCAATGTTTGATCATTACAACAATAATACCACTTACTGTTAATATCACTACCCAGAGGCTTGGTATTAATGTTGTGCTAGGTATCTTGAGATGTTGTCATTAAATTAATTTATTTAGAGATTATCTGTTTGGTTACTTAAAGTGAGCATAATTGTTTATTCGTTTTATTTTATTTTCTATTCAGCTTTAATGTCGACTACTTCAATCTCTGCCAACATGAACAATGTTCCAATGTTAAATGGAACAAACTTTAAGGACTGGAAAGAGAACATATTGATTGTTCTCGGCTGCATGAACATAGACTTGGCATTAAGAATGCCAAAACCGAATGATCTTACTGAACAAAGTACTCTTGAGGAAATTGTGTACTTTGAAAAGTGGGATCATTCTAACAGGCTAAGTCGTATGATCATGAAGAGTGGGATTCCAGAAGTCTTTAGGGGTGCAATAACAGAGGATGTCACCGTTGCTGGTGAATTTCTTTCAGAAATTCAAAAGCGTTTTGCTAAAAATGATAAGGCTGAAACAAGCACGCTTTTAGCAAGCTTGATTTCAATGAAGTATAAAGGCAAGGGTAATGTTCGTGAGTACATCATGGAAATGTCTCATCTTGCTTCAAAACTTAAGGCACTAAAGCTCGACCTATCTGATGATTTGCTCGTGCATTTAGTTCTCATCTCTCTTGCTGCACAATTTAACCAATTTAAGATCAGTTATAACTGCCAGAAGGAGAAATGGACTCTTAATGAGCTCATTTCATTTTGTGTGCAAGAGAAAGAGAGATTGAAGCAAGAAAGGACTGAAAGTGCTCATCTGGCAAGCACCTCCAAGCATACGGGCAAAAGAAAGCATAAGGGAAAGGAAGTTGCTGCTCCTAAGGGTCCGGAACCAAAGAAACAGAAAGTGCAGGATGGTTGTTTCTTTTGTGGCAAGCCCGGACACAGAAAGAAGGATTGTGCCAAATACGTCGCCTGGCATATAAAGAAAGGTACATATTATGTTTTGGTCTGTTCTGAAATAAATTTAGCTTCAGTACCAAGAAACACTTGGTGGGTAGATTCTGGTGCTACTACTCACATATGTGTTTCTATGCGGGGTTGCCTGAACTACCGAAAGCCAACTGATGCCGAAAAATACATCTTTGTGGGTGATGGCAAGTCAGTAGAAGTGCAAGCAATAGGGCACTTTAGATTATTGCTGAAAACTAGTTATTATTTGGACTTAATAGACACTTTTGTTGAACCGTCCTTTAGACGGAATTTAATTTCTATTTCTGTATTGGACAAATTTGGATATTGTTGTTCTTTTGGAAATATGAAGTTTAGTATGTCTATTAATTCAAATGTTGTTGGTACTGGTTTACTTAATGCATTTGATAATCTATATTTGCTAGAAACTATTGCATCTTATAATGAAACCTTGCACGTGGAATCACGAGGTACAAAGCGTAAATTAACTAAGAAAAATTCAGCCTTATTATGGCACAAACACCTAGGTCACATCTCTAAATCTAGAGTTGAGCCCTTCGTGTTTGATGGAATTTTGGACTCTCTTGATTTTTCAGAATTTGATGTCTGTGTTGAGTGTATTAAGGGAAAACAGACCAAAATGAAGAAATTTGGTGCCCATAGGACTACAGATGTCTTGGAATTAATTCATACGGACATCTGTGGGCCATTCCCTATGGCGTCTTGGAATGGTCAACAGTATTTTATCACATTCATAGACAACTATTCCAAATATGGGTATCTATTTCTTATTCATGAGAAATCATAGTCTTTGGACGTATTCAAAAAATTTAAGACCGAAGTTGAGTTACAACTCAACAAACAGATAAAAAGTGTCAGGTCTGACCGTGGTGGTGAATACTATGGCAGATATGATGGATCAGGTAAACAACGTCCAGTACCGTTTGCAAAATACCTGGAGGAATGTGGAATCGTCCCACAATACACCACGCTAGGATCACCTAGCATGAATGGTGTATCTGAGAGACGAAACCGGACTCTTAAGGATATGGTAAGAAGTATGATCAGTCATTCTACTTTACCAGAGTCCCTCTGGGGTGAGGCTCTAAAGACAGCAACTTATATCTTCAATCGGGTGCCAACTAAAGCAGCTGCAAAAACACCTTATGAGCTTTGGGTTGGGCGAAAGCCTAGTCTAAAACACTTGCATGTGTGGGGGTGTCCTGCTGAGGTGAGGCCTTATAAAGCTCATGAAAGAAAATTGGACTCCAAAACCATTAGCAGCTACTTTATTGGCTATGTCGAACGATCATGAGGTTACAAGTTTTATGATCCCACAAATAGGTCAATATTTGAGACGGGAATTGCAACATTTTTTGAGAATGTTGAGTTTGGGGAGAGAAATCCAGTTAGAGACATTGTCTTTGAGGAGGAAGCAGGAGTAATCCCACTTCCTACTACTACTTTTGACCAATTATAGGTTCCTATACCTGTCATTGCTCGAGAAGTAACTTCGGATCCTTAACCAGACAATGTTGTTCAAGACAATATAGTTCAAGGAAGCAGGAGTAATCCCACTTCCTACTACTACTTTTGACCAATTACAGGTTCCTATACCTGTCATTGCTCGAGAAGTAACTTTGAATCCTCAACCAGACAATGTTGTTCAAGACAATATAGTTCAACCCCTCATTCAAGATGAGGTAATTGTTCCTGAGGAACAAACTCTACAACCTCAACCTCAAGAACCTGTGCCATTAAGGTGATCCACGAGAGAAAGGAGATTTGCAATTTCGGATGATTATATTGTATATCTCCAGGAACATGAGGTAGAAAATGGAATGTCGAAAGATGATCCAATCAACTTTCGTCAAGCCATGGAAAGTTCCAACTCTCATAAATGGATAGAAGCCATGAATGAAGAATATAAGTCTATGCAAGACAATAAAGTTTGGAAACTTGTCCCATTACCAGTTGGTGCGAAGCCCGTAGGTTGTAAATGGATATTTAAAACCAAAAGGGATTCAAATGGTAATGTGGAGAGGTATAAGGCACGTCTTGTAGCCAAAGGCTTTACTCAAAAGGAAGGAATTGACTTTAAAGAAACTTTCTCTCCAGTTTCTACGAAAGATTCTTTTAGAACAATTATGGCGCTTGTTGCATATTTTGATCTTGAGTTGCATCAGATGGATGTCAAAATAGCTTTTCTTAATGGTGACATTGAAGAAACAATTTATATGGTGCAGCCAGAAAACTTTGTGTCGGGAGACCCAAAGAATATGGTTTGCAAATTGACTAAATCCATCTATGGACTCAAACAAGCTTCTCGTCAATGGTACTTCAAATTTCATCAAGCTCTCACTTCGTATGGTTTTGAAACTAATGTTGTTGATGAATGTGTGTATCACAAGTTCAGTGGGAGTAAACACATATTTTTGGTTTTATATGTTGATGATATATTGCTTGCCACAAACGATATAAACTTATTGCATGACACCAAGAGATTTCTATCTAAGAATTTTGAAATGAAAGATCTTGGTGATGCTTCCTTTGTATTAGGAATCGAAATACACCGAGATCATTCTCGGGGTATTCTGGGATTATTACAAAGGAGCTATATCGAAAAAGTACTCAATAGATTTGGCATGCAAAATTGTAAATCAGGTGAAACCCCGGTTGCTAAGGAAGACAAGTTTAGTCTCAGCCAATGCCCGAAGAACAGTCTTGAAATTCAAAAAATACAGAAGATTCCTTATGCCTTGGCTGTAGGGAGTCTAATGTATGCCCAAGTATGTACATGTCCAGATATTGCGTTCATAGTTGGCATGTTAGGTAGATATTTAAGTAGTCCTGGCATGGATCATTGGAAAGCAGGCAAACGAGTTATGCGGTATTTACACAGAACAAAGGAATATATGCTCACATATAGGAGGTCGGATAAGTTAGAGATCGTTGGGTATTCCGACTCTGATTTTGCTAGATGCCAAGACAGTAGGAAATCCACATCAGGCTATATTTATCTGTTAGCTGGCGGAGCAATTTCTTGGAGGTCTGCAAAGCAGACGCTCATAGCTTCATCCACCATGGCCGTAGAGTTTGTAGCATGTTATGAGGCATCAAATCAAGGAATATGGCTGCGGAATTTTGTCACTGGGTTGCGTATTTTGGAAGGCATTGAAAGACCACTGAAGTTATACTGTGACAATAAGTCTACAGTTTTATATTCCAGTAACAACAAGAGCTCGACAAAATCAAAGCATATTGATATCAAGTTCCTAGTTGTAAAAGAAAGAGTGCATAGTGGACAGATTTCCATAGAGCACATTGGGACAAACTCCATGATAGCGGATCCACTTACGAAGGGACTACCACCCAAGGTCTTTCATGAGCACATTGCTCGTATGGGTGTTGTTCTCTTTGAGAACATTTTGGTTTAGTGGGAGTTTGTATTTATATTACTGCTCTATGTCAGCCTTGAGTTTTATCTATGTAATTAGATTAATTTCTGCAGAAATGAAGTATTCAGTTTATTACACTCTGTTACGTATTGTGAAGTATTGATCTCAATAAAGTTAAGTAGGACCAGTTGGAAATAGGCATGTATGGATCACATTACATGTAATTTCCATGCTACGCATCCATGATTGATCTATGTCATTTAGTTGTATTGGTATACGTGACCCTTGGTGGGTCGAGTTACGATTAATGTAATGAAGACTGCTTTGATCCTATATCAATATAGTTAATGGACAAGATTGTTTGGATACCCTCAGGTCATGATAACAAATTTATGAGCTCACTAAAGTTAAGCACATTTGTCAGGTTACATATGTGGTCCAGTGGGAGATTGTAAGATAATGTCTCAATAGGACCACATATTTAAATGTGGTGTTATCATTTATAAGCAGCCTACAATTTAAGTGATTCAATTTAGTTAATAGGCTTGAGGGTATATGTGTCATGGACCTAATGTGTAGATACTAGTTGAGAAATTTCTATTTCTATGAGGGGCAGAAATAGAAATTAAAACAAAATTGGTTAAGTTCGTTTTCATTCTCTTAAGAAACTGCCACACGGTTTTTGTTTTTGAAAACCTATTTAACTTTAAGTTGTTATGGTCCCTAATCCTGCCTGATAGGAAGAACTGCCAATTTCTTCTATATCCTCTCAAGAAGAAACTTAAGGCACTAATAAGGAAAGGACTGGAAGGCAATAACAAAGGCAATATCAAAGGATGTATTGACAATTACGCTTTCGTTCAACTATAACAATAGATTCAGGTACGCGTGTTTGTCTTAATTTCTTGATGATACACATGATAGATGATCCAAAGCATAAGGTTTTATGTTCTGAAAATTTTAACACCTATTTGTTGAAATATAACACGTCACTCATTTTACCCCATTTGTTAAATATTACACATTTTTTCACCTCACCACAACCACTTGCTGCCGCTAGTCACCGCCACCAGCCGCCAGTGAAATTTTTGGCATATCTGTATTACCAAATAAAATTTTACCTTGAATTTAATGCTTTGTACTATCTTTAAATTGGATTTTTTTTTACCAATTTTTCCTAATTTTCTCAATAGGGTCGGCCCAAGAAATCATTTAACATTAGTATAATTATTATGATTTGACAAATTTGATTTTTTTTAATCAACAGACAAAGGAAAAATATTTTATTAGTATCAATAAAACATTACAGAAGAAAGAAGGAAGAAGCATAATATTTTGGCATGCTTCTACAAAAATGAAAGAAGCTCGTGCTAGATGCCAAAACTTAGTACTAGCTCACTGACCAATCCATCCTTGATGTGTTTTCAGGTACATGTTAAAAAGTTAATCCTTTATAAAAAAAAAAAAAAGGATAAATTACACTCTACCCTCTATATATATATATATATATATTTTTTTTTTTCACTTTTTGTTGTTCATATGTTAAGTTTTTTTCAACTTACTTTTAAAACTAATTTAGATTCATTAAATAGAAAATGTCACAATAACTGTCACATAATATAAAAATATTTTATTATATGTAATTCACATCTCCGATACAAACTCAAACTTAATATAATAATATTTTTTAAGTATTGCTATTCAGACCCAAAAATTAGATCCACTTTTCAGACCTAGTAGTGTGTCAAAAAGATAGTTGGTTGATAATTAAATATTTTTTAATTGTCAACCAATCATCTTCTTCACACATCACTTGGTCTAGAAAGTGGGTTTAAAAAGTGGATTTGTATATTATTTTCCTATTTTTTTTATGTCATGTGAGAGTTATCGTTGCATATTTTATCTAATTTTGAATAAAAATTAGCTTTAATAGTAAACTGAAAAAACTCGAAACATGAATCAGAGTGAGAAAAAATAAACTTTAAACTTTAAAGTGAAAGTAAGTTAAAAAAAAAAAAAAAAAAAAAAAAGGCCAAAGTGTAATTTATCCTTATAAAAATTATATTTTATGAAATGAAAGTAAGTATTATATATATAATATTTTAAAAGGTAAATTACACTTTAACTCCATGTGGTTTACCCCAAAGACACAGAGCCCCCTATAATTTCATTCGTAACAATTAAACCACCTGAACTTTATACCAAAGCGCAATTTCGGACAAAACCGTTTGTTTCAATACAGTGTGTGTTGCACAACCCTAAAACCAAAATTTTTCATTCTCAACCACACTGGATAATTCATTACCTTCTTTTTCTTCTTTCCAAGATTTTGAAAACCAGAGACGTTGATTCTCTTTGTAAATGCTTCCCTCTCTTTCTACTTTATCTTAATCATTTCTCCATCTTTTCCTTTCATTTTTGTTTTATTATTCTTCTAAAATCTATGTCTATCATTCTCTTAACTCAAATAAAGTTAACCCAGAAATTAAAATCTATGTTTATCATTCTCTACCATGGCAACTACCATCATGCTTCATCTTCTCTTTATCACTATAGACACACATACATTATATGCATACGCATACCCAATTAACTAAGTCAAGATCCAAATTGTAGTGGTGGCTACCACTATAGGTGCAGTAAAAGGGGAAGGTGATGGGTGTTGGTTGAGTGGAGAAGATATGATGAGCTTGGTAGGTGTTTGCAACTATGGACTATTTATTTTGGTCTATTGAAAAAATAAAAAATAATACACAGAGGAAATAAAGGGATTCGGATATACTTTTTACGCTCATCGAATCCATGAATCACATGTCTCCAATGATGTCTTCGAATAATTCCCAACAGTGGAGTAGAACTACTAAAGAACTACCCACACTATTCACAGTGCAAAGGCTAATATGTGTTTCTATGGAGAGAGAAAGAATAGAGAGTCTAGGAGAGAGAGAGATATATTGATTTCTCATACGGTTAAATTGGTACTCTTTCAAATATAATACGTATATTATGTGGGAGAGTTATAATCACTCACAACTCTATCTTCTCAACAGATGAGATAGTAGGTTAATCACACTTATCTGTAACATAAGTTAATCCAAGTTCACTTTGATTGAGTCTCTCTTTATGGGTCTTGGGTCACGCCACCATGGGTTCTAAACCCGATCCAATTTTTAATATCTCTCACTCGAACATGCGTTGGCATGACACCTCGCTTCTTTTATCTCAATCTATCCATAAAATGTGATCATACTAGCCAATGGACTGTGCGAAAGCTGACAACACTTGCATGTGGGAGCTTTATGCTAGAAACTCAAAAAGTGCCAACATAGATACATCAACTCGAAGATAAAAATAATGTCTCATATACCCTAGACACATCTAATTATACCGGTCCAAAAAACATCTCTAATCCCTCAAAAGAGCATATTTGGCCTTTTCAATTCTTGCAATATATTCACACTTAATCCGCCTCTCATACAGAGCGATGTGAGTTGTCGGCAATGAATATACAATAGTGGTATAATACTAGATGATCTTCCCTTCACCCTCATGCCATTTAGTTTGGGATTGAATACTTTCCCAATGATGTCCCTTAAGGCCGAATCATACATGACCATAAGCAGCATACCAAAGTAGCAGAACATTAACCCCTTACCTTATGACATCGTCAAAGGTCACAAAAAGGTACATAAGTGAAAGTCATATCAATAATGACATATAAGACTCACACGGTGAGGAAACAAAGATCCATTCTCTCACCTCATTACTCGATTGCCAAGGATATATAGTAGGAATACATGCTATGATGGAGTAACTCTTCCAAAGAGTGACATCATACTCAATATACTGTACAAATCCTAGTCTAGTCACTTTCTAGCATCTAACTCGAATTCTCGCATCTGGCTAATCATAACAGGCACAGTATGGAAAGTGGGTACTAACATCCATGCTTGGTTTTTAACACCACCCCATCTTGGTTACAGCCAAGGCGACATACACAGTGGATAATTTAAGCCTCTCTTGGCTCCAAATAAAATACCACTAGTCTTATCCTTACTCGTTCCCAAGTGCCAACGCCGATTGCTCATGTGAGTGAGCCAATCTTACCTGCTGACATCATTATGACAAACCATAATTGCATCAATATCTCATAATCTCACAAAAATAAGTGATCGATTGAAAAAACGCAACCAAATTTGCACAATTCTAGATTCCAAACATAAGCCTTATCAACACCTTTTGCAATAAGCATATACAACAGACTCCACCATGTGCACCTCACATGAAGTGGTTTAAGATCACTATCTCTTGCACAATTACCTCTCTAAAGATATTTTGGTGACCAATTTACATTGATTCAAGATGCGCCCAACTAGCGCATTGAATCTTATATCGGGCAAATTTATACACTACTAGTAGAGCATCCTATCCACTGTCTAATGGGCAAAGTCAATGTCTAAACTACTCAATTGACCATTTACAAAAGATAACACCCATAATACCGAATACACTTACATATTGTATTTCAAGCTCCCACAGCAAAAGATCAAAGAATATAGGTTGTCTGTTTCTCCCAGAGACAATTGAAGAATTCATTCAATAATTGAGGCTCTAGCTTTTACCGATAGGTAAATCAATAGGTTTGAAATTTTGCATCCAGAATCATTTTAGGATATTCCTTATGTAAGTCATCAAAGACAAATCAAGAATTCTCCCAGAACAATCCCTAAAGATCGTACATCCGAGCATATAAATTACATCACCCATGTCCATTATGTCTAAAACAGAGGACTGCCAACCCTTTGTGGCAACAACCTTATAAATTCTTGACTCATAATGACTAAGTAAGAAAAAACTTCTTTTGGATCATTGATCATGCCTCAATAGTCTTCATCAATCATCGTTGGTCTATCATGGCTCGATGAAATCTAAGAACTACTATTTGGATAATTGTTTTAGGTCGTAAAAGATTTATTGGAACTAGAAATCTTTTTGCACTCTTAACTTTTCGCTATAAAAACATAAAGTAAATCCCTACGTGCCTACTTATCTAATTCTCTAACAAGAAGTTGGGTCACAATGCCCGCAAAGTAAAGTTTCAAACTCATTTTAATTATATCCTAAGTTGAAGTAACCTCACTCTCTAAGAAGAAGTCTTCTCATGGTCTACACCTTCCTCAATGGTGCGACTTTTTGGTATCTAGTGAGCCTTATGCCTCAAAAAATGACTATCCAAATTGCGCATAACTTTAGAATAGTTTCGCGTCATAGCGGAAAGTCAACCAAATCCTAAAAATAGTTAATCCCCAATAATTTTGTCTTAAAATGTGCAACATTGATCCACTTCCTAAAATAGGGAACTAGAAAGCCTTTGGCATTATTCTAGGCTCTTTATCATCTTATGAAGCAATCATGAATGCTTCTCTCTCAATCACCTAGTTATTACGTGAAATTTTTTAACATTTGCTATCACACAACTAAGAATGTAAAGTATTCTTCTTTAATGGAGTAATCCATTAGTAGGCACGTCACTTCACTATCCCAAGGATATTGAAAATTTCTTTCAATTCTCAACTAGGCTACATAAAATGCCATACTCAAAATTCTCTATCTTATAGAGTTCCAAAACTCTATTCACGTCACATTTACTAAGAAAATTTTATGTGACTTAGTTACACTCCTACAAAGCCAGTCACCTATATGCACATGACCTAGAGGGTTTACATGACAACATACAATAATGCGCCACATGTCCCTAAGCTTTTATAAGGCAGCATACAATAATGAGCCATTACTCAATAGAACTTTAGGTCTTAACTTTTCAACCTTATGAGAAGTAAAGTAAAAATAAGCTTCTTGATGGTTACATATCACGTACAAATGGCTCTCCGCTAACCCATTATTGAAATGGAGTGTAAAATCTGATATGGAGGGCACTTAGTTAGGGACAGAGGCAACAGACTAAAGTGCAATTCCCAATTAGAAAACATATTACGTCGTCATCTACCTAACATAAACAATATTTAATTCCTTATCTCAACTACACGATTATGTTGCTGAGTACTAGGAATAATCAATTTTCTAATCATCACTTTCTCTTCACAGAGCTTTCTAAAAACCAACTTAAATAGATATTTGCCACCTCGGTCAAAACTAAAAGCACGAAAACTCTTATTTAATTGATCTTGATCTCATATGTGTAACGTCAAAAATCATCTCAAAAATTTTGTCTTATGGGAGATCAAATAGTCTTGACTACGATGCGTATCGTAATATATAAATGTGTCAAGTTTGGGGCTAGCTATCATACCTTTACACATATCCAATCACAAATATCATACTGGACTAAATGCACCAATATAGATGCCCTTTTGCAGCTTTCCTACATAGTTGTGTGCAGCCATTGCGAACAAAATTACATATTCACATGAGAGCAAGATACCACAAGCGAGTGGGCCCGAGAGGGCCTACTCAAACCATCCATGTCATCTTCTTATTAATGTGATTAAGTACAACAAGCCATCGGTTTATGACCAATGTCATAAATTAATTCCAATCATCCTAATGTGTGAGTTCTCAAAGACAAGTGTAAAGGTTTAGGCTCAACTAGAAAAAGAATCATGACTAACTCATCTTCGCTAGATCATAAAAGGATGTCACGGTGATATCAAGTGTGCCTAAGTCGCAAATTTAACTAATAAGTGCTAATCCCCTACACCTTCAAGTCATTTACTGCATCTAGTTGAAACACGGTGATATCCCTTTTGCCATCTCGGTTTCTCGCTTCATAGTTAGTTGCACTTAATTCTACCATCCACAAGAAGGAGAGAATAAGCTATCAATCTATGATAGCTCCTGAAGTAACTTAAGCCCAAATTAGGCTAAATAGTCTAATTCAACCCATTGGTCTCACGAGCGATGCGTCAAATTCTTAGAGTCATAACAACCATGTTGGCGTTGACCTTTTCATTACTATGCTGCAACTTTTGCACTTAGTGGTAAACACCATTCAAAAGCATTAGCCTAGCTAAGGAATCATACAAAGAAGCATCTCTTTATGTCTCACACTCAAGTGTGGAGACAGTAAGAGTCTAGACTTAGACAAGTTGCCAGTGCTAATACATTTTGCAGCCACTAGACGCTAATCTTTTCACTTAGTGTTAATAGATTTTGCAGCTTCTACGCGGTAATCTTTTAACTCCGAGTGATCCTTCAACGTGTACTATCATAGTGCGTGAAATTTTTCTCCATCCACTCTCATCAGTTAGGTAGAGAGTAAAATACTACTTACACTGGCTACTCATCTTACACTTAATGAGTAACTCATTTAAGCTCGTATTTCTTAGATGAGGTGACTCTTAGATGTTATTTCATCCAGTAATGCAACATTATTACAAGTCAAATTACAAAGTCAATCCGCTTAGCTCAATAGTCATGATCATATCTAGATCTACTGAGGGCTTACTAATTTCACAACTCCAAACTCGCTAATCAAAACTACTTAGCATGCCGCTAATCATAGTGCACACATTAGTTTTTATTGTGCCAAACAAAGCAACAAAACCACAACAATGTTAAGTTATGTTTCCTTACTTTGGCTTAATTAAGGTCTAACTTAAAGTCTCCAAGATTTTCTACTCATCTAAAGAATAGGATTATCTTGTTCACATTTGAACATCTCTACTAACACTAAGTCAACCAAATTAACTTTTCATAAGCTAAGTCAATTAGAAGAAAAAAAAAATTACATCACATTGGAATTAATTCAATTAGCATATCATAATATAATTTTTCTACAAAAATCTAAATTAAATAGTGACAATATTACACAAGTCGCAAGATCGACAATCCGATATGCTCGTAATCATCTCTTGCACCACAAGTGACAATTATTCAAAATTTAATTTAATTCATGCATAAAATATTAATTTTCAAGAATAAATCTACAAAAATTTCTCTTAATCGAACAACCTCTCACTAACTATGGCATGTCTAAAGTATGATAAAATATTTAACTCCACGTGATAACATCTCAATATAATTCATAAAAGAGAATATGTTAGAATATTTAATCATGGAATTAAAATTCACCAATACAAATAAATCATACTATTTAAAATAACAACATACTAGAAGTTCTAATCATTTAAAAGAACTTAACATGCTATATACAATATTTAAATAATGTCATAACATATTTTTATAATATCTGCAATTTTCTGAAATTTTCTAGAATTTCAAGTAATTAATACACTACAACATTTTCTTAGTTTAGTGACATTTGAAAGTGCCACAAAACTATTGGTTTAATGACATTTTTTTATCCTTGTGTCATTTTGAACAAGTGTCATTTATACGCATACCACGGTAGATACTAGTGCCACGGTAGATACTTGCAAGTGCCACTACACCATCATGGCTAAAAACTTTTAATGACATTTTGATGTCATGGTAGATATTATTTGTGACACTATCAAGTGCCATTAAAAAAAGAGTTAGTGACACTTATAAGTGCCATTATACCATCAGGGTTAAAAACTTTTAGTGACACTTTAACGTCATGGTAGGCACTATTCGTGACGCTATTAAGTGCCATTAAAGAAGACTTGCAATCTAAAAAAGGCCACGATATGTATTTTTAATGACGCTTATTATACCACAATTGATATTTATAACACCTTCATGAATGCCACTAAATCCAATTCATTTGTGCCATTAAATAGATATAAGTTCCATTGGAACTTATTTTAGTGACACTTTGCAAAGCTACTATCACTACTACAAAATGCCACTTATAAGTTCTTTTCACTGACACTTTTAAAAGCTACAATTATGCATGCGTGAATGCCTATAAAAATTGAATCGATTTTATAAACAATTGAATATTAATTGTCATATCATATATTAATTTGACATCCATTCATCCTGTAATATTTTTATAATAATAAACAAATATTACCACCATAAGATCATCACATCAAAAACAAAAAAAATTCAAACCACAACCAATTATTTATAATTGAAATATAAATTTATTTATATTGCAATAAAAATCTCTTGCCAAAATTATAAAATATTCTATCACACTAACAAAGTTAAAGCAAAAACAATTTAAAAGAAAATTATTCCAACTATAAGTTCTGAAAAGCCATAGTGATATCCATATTCCAAGGAGAAAAATTATCAAAAATAAAATTAGTTCCCAAATTCTCAACCTCACTTGTATAAATATTCTCGACTAGCATTTGCAACTTGCGAAATCTGCATCCAAAAGATAAACATATAAAAGTAATTGAAACTATATTAAGTTAATGTAAATTTGTTAATGAAATTAGTATTTATGAAAGAAATTTACCACAAATGGAGCATGCCAAGAAATATGAACTCCAATAGCTTGTCCAACTATTTTGAAAAGTCCATATGATCGGATCAAACTCACTTGCACTTGAACATGTACCTTCCAATAGTCAGGTCTCAATTCTTCCCCTTCTACTTCTTTAGATGCATCTATGCTTTTAAGTACTTCGGTTGCAACTGTTTCTATTGGCCTAATGATACTTTTTAGAACAACTATATCTCTTACTTGTAAATCAAGATTTAACTACTTAAGTAATTGTATATTTAAAATTAATAAATAATAGTTAGTACAAAGTGCTAGAGTGAAGATGATCACAACTAAAAGTGATATACATTTCTCTAGTAGATAAACAAGCCAAATGCTTTAATCATTTAATTGGTTCACTACACTACAACAAATTATATAAAAGTAACAACCGTAAGTCTTTAGACCATATCAAACAATAGCTTAAAAAAATCAATAACAACCAAAAATACCAATCAACAACAATCAAAACCATGCTCATTATCAATATCAGGATCCCCAACGATGTAAATCAAATGTAATTGTGAAAAATGACAATCAACTAATTACTTTCAAGCAATATTATGAGAGAATCAGAAAGAGGCCATGCGGTAATAAATGATAGAGAGATGTCTTGTTAAAGCTTCAGAAGAAAATAAAAATTAAAAATTTTAAAAAAAACACAAACTTCGTCATGTCATGATTTTGACTATGTAGCACATTTTGTCTAGATTTAAACAATGGAATTTATGTCCACAATATTCATTCCTTGGTTAATTGTAAGATAAGTGTTGCATGTTATTCTAAAATAAAGCTGGAAGTAATGTGATATATATGATTAGCTCATAGTGGGTACCTGAGTAAGAGAGGTATCTTGTATCGATGACAAAGACCATGCTTGATGTCGAGCTACCATGTCAAGAGGACTAGAAGTTATTGTGGCCTAACCAAATTTGAACTAATTAATTTTACAAACACATACACATAGATATATGTATGTATATATAAGTGTAGGAAAACATTAATAACTTATAAATTCTATTAAAAAAATTACCTGATTAGATGTGTTTGTCAAGTTATTCGGAGCATGCTGAACATGGGAAACTTTGGACCTTAGC
The DNA here is from genome assembly GCA_025200525.1 of Camellia lanceoleosa. Lineage (NCBI taxonomy): Eukaryota > Viridiplantae > Streptophyta > Magnoliopsida > Ericales > Theaceae > Camellia > Camellia lanceoleosa. The sequence goes on along the minus strand of CM045767.1, from coordinate 75,477,601 downwards.
TCTGAATTTTCAACTTCTATAGCATCCATTGTTGTGTCTTGGTTTGCTTTATGACCAGATGTATCTCTCCATAAATTAGACGGGGAGACACCTAATCCATACATGCAAACTCGTCCATGTTTTTCTTTACCCATCACTTGTCCAAATGTATCATTTGGGCCCTCATTTGATAAATTTGCATTTAAGGTTGTCCTCTCATCACATAAGGTTGCAATAAACATAACTTAATATATACATTTCAATCACTCAACACTATAATGTGGGAATTTTAACTAATCTACAAGTTCAAATGGACATATAATTATTTGGTACAAACTATCATTGCTTTCGTTGTCTCAGGGGTTCCAATCTCCTTTGTATAACATACTTTAAACATGTGAGTACGTGTTGGAGAGTGTCCTAACTTATTCTTCTACAAAATAATATATTCCAAAATATAAAATATATCATTCTGTCACATCATGCATACATTATCATATTAAATATACAACATGAAAATATGAATTAACCTGCTCCTTTTGAACATGTAGAAAACTTTTTGTTCCAGTAGTATGATTATACTTTCGCTCTGCACGACTTGCTTTGTTTTTATCACTTTGTGCCTAAAATTACAAATGCATAAATTAATGGTGCCCAAACTATAGCAAGTAAAATAACATATAATGATTAGATCGAGTATACCTTTACTTCTTCGATGGCCCAATACTTAATAACGTGTTCCTACTGATTAGCATATACTCTACCATCTTTATAATGCTTTTGTTGGTCAAACTCAAGTGGTTTTTATAATAATTTTTCTTTATGTTTGCCTTCCAGTCTTTTAACTTCTTACCAAAGCACTTCATAACCCAATTCCTAGTATGACTTGGAAGATCAAACTTTGACTAAAAAGAGAGAAAAGAGTGAGTGAGAGAGAGAGAGAGAACAAAATAATAGAAAATTAATCTTTCCACATAAAAAATTAAAAATTAAAAAAATTATAAAGAGCGTTGTTTTAATCATATTACTCATGTTTACTATTTTTCACATGTGATCTTCGCACAATATTGTGTCATTTACCTGTACAAGTGCCCATATGTGATCTTTATAATATTCTGGGACTTTATTCCAATTCTTGTAAGTGAGTGGTGCATTTTTCCCATTACGCACAATAGTTCCAATGAACGATGATAACTTTGTTGCCAATTTGTCATCAGGTTGGCCAAGTTTGTTCCAATTGACTGTTAGGCGCTCATCATCACGAGCCATCATCATGAACATTGTTGTCTCTCAACACCTGAGAAAGTGGTGCATCTACAATTGCAGCAGACATGTCTATCCTAACCAAATCAAAATTATTGTCCCTATCACCACTTTGTGTATTGCATACAACACTCTGCAAGTATGCTTCCACATTGTCCACAGAAGACCCCGCATTCATATCATAAAAATCTCTCGGATTTATTTTGATAGCACCTTGCCAATATTTTTGTTTGTGGTCTTCTATATATATTACCTGTTCTGCTTGAGAAGCCAACACAAAAGGCTCAACATCTTTCATTAATCGTGTAAAGTTGACTAGTGTGCAATCTTTATCTTGTCTTTTCCCTGATTGTGACACCCATTCACCTTTAAATAACATGACCCTCTTCCCAAACAAATAATCTAACTCAATTATATCTGTTAACACACCATAAAATGTAACATCTCCAGAGACGGGATTTCCATCTGTACCACTTGCAAAGCTTCGTGTTTTTGCTGGGACTATAATCCCACTATTTTGAGTTTTTTTTCTTTCACTCGATCTCCTTAGTATGGAACCTAAAACCATTTATCAAGTATCGCTTATATTTTATGAAAATTTTATTTGGACCATGAGCCAAACATCTAAGCTCTTCAATTATTTGACTATCCCTTGCATTATGCAATTCCTCAACCTGTTTTTAGACAATTGATGACATAACTTCTGTAAGTGTGGAATGAAATTAAAGTTAATATAAAGTCAAATTTTAAGGAACTTCAAAACACTGCTAACATGTTTATCAAACCATGTTGGAAATGTTTCACACTATGAATGCGATCAATGGCCATTTCATGAAGACATGGATTTTGTATGGCAACAAGTCTACGGTGTTGTCTGTATGCCATATAAAAGATTTGTGAGTGCATGGAAAAGTATGTAAAATAATAATAATAATAATAATAATAATAATAATAATAATAATAATAATAATAATAATAAAATTGATTATAGATGTGGAGTGTCTTACTCAATAAATTTGTTGACTATTTCACAATTAAATAGCACATATCGATGTGCCTTTTCTTTTGTGTCATCATCCATTGTGTCTATCACGCCCTTACCTAATGGTCGGCCAGGCATTGAGCAAATAGATAATCCTTCTGTACCATTACCCCCCTCATCATAATTTCGAGACATCCAATTGAACCGTGTCTCAACACCTTCCATATACCTCAAGCAAAATGTCAAGCATTCATTTGCAAGGTATCCTTTTGCCATACTACCCTCTGGTCGACTTCTATTTCGCACATATGACTTTAATCTACTCAAGTACCTATGTAAAACAATAATAATAATAATAATAATAATAATAAAATTGATTATAGATGTGGAGTGTCTTACTCAATAAATTTGTTGACTATTTCACAATTAATTAACATATATCAATGTGCCTTTTCTTTTGTGTCATCATCCATTCTGTCTATCACGCCCTTACCTAATGGTCGGCCAGGCATTGAGCAAATAGATAATCCTTCTATACCATTACCCCCCTCATCATAATTTCGAGACATCCAGTTGAACCGTGTCTCAACACCTTTCATATACCTCGAGCAAAATGTCAAGCATTCATTTGCAAGGTATCCTTTTGCCATACTACCCTCTGGTCGACTTCTATTTCGCACATATGACTTTAATCTACTCAAGTACCTATGTTTTGGTAAGTTCAAAAAGCAAAATTTTGAATGATGTTCAATAATAACAGAAGTAAAATATCATAATGATGGTAAAGAAATATGTAATTTAATATAAACTTTACCTCTCAATAGAATACATCCAACGATAATGCACAGGTCTTGTTAATCTAGCCTCAGATGCTACGTGAACCAAAAAATGCACCATAATATCAAAAAAATTAGGGGGAAATATTTTTTCAAATTTACAAAGTGTTATTGGAATTTGCCTTTCAAGACGCATAAAGTCTTGTGCCAAATCAACTTTAGAACATAACTCTCGGAAGAAATTACTTAACTCAATCAAAGATGAAGTCACATGTGAACTCAACATTCCTCGAATTGCTAAAGGGAGTAATTGTTGCATCAAAATATAACAATCATGACTTTTAAGTCCAAAGATTCTATGTTGCCTTAAGTTGATACATCGTGAAATATTCGCTGCATAACCATCAGAAACTTTAACAGTCTTTAAAAATTTACAAAAAACATCTTTTCTTGTTTCTTTAATGAGAAACAAGAAGGAGGCAAGATGGTTTTATTTGCTGTATTTTCTTTTGGATGGAGTTCAGGCCTTAAACCTTGAAGTTTCAAGTCAAGACGTGCATTTAGATTATCCTTGTCTTCCCCTCTAAATTCAGTAGTATTCCAAGCATGCTCTCGCATACATTTTTCTCAATGTGCATCACATCAAGATTGTGACGCACTAGATTATCCTTCCAATATAGTAATTCAAAGAATATGCTTCTTTTCTTCCAATTATATGGTAATTTTGGATTAGTACTCATCTTTCCATAAGTGATATTGAAGCCATGTAACATATCCAATACCATAGAACCAGTTAAAGGATTAGGTCTAGTTGTTTTTTCTTTAGTACCATCAAAATATCGCTTATCATCTCGAAATGCATGACATTTGTTCAAGAATCGACGATGACCCATGTAACAATGTTTTCGGCCATGCTTTAACCACTGGAAGCATGTGTCTTTGTGGCATGAACGGCATGCATACTTCCCCTTAGTACTCCACCATGACAAATAAGCATAAGCAGGGAAGTCGCTGATAGTCCACATTAATGCTGCACGTAGTTGGAAATTTTGTTTAATTGATGCATCATATCTCTCTACTCCATCCACCCATAATTCCTTTAATTCATCTATTGAAGGTTGCAAATACACATCAATATTATTTCCAGGTGCACTATGACCAGGGATAATCAATGATAATAGAAAATTGGTCTACTTCATACACATCCATGGAGGCAAATTATATGGTATAAGAATTATAGGCCAGGTGCTATACGTGTTGCTCAATGTTTTGAAAGGGTTCACACCATCACATGCCAAACCAAGTCTAACGTTTCTACAATCTACTGCAAAATCAGGATGTAGGTGGTCAAAAGTCATCCAAGCTGGAGAATTGGCAGGATGTCTCATACAACCATCATTAGTGTGACCTTCTTTATGTCACTTCATAGATGATGCTGTTTTAGATGACATGAATAACCTTTGTAGCCTTGGTATCAAAGGAACGTAATGTAGAACCTTAGAAGGTATTTTATACCTTCCTTTTTTAGAGGATGCCTCGTTGCCTGAATCATTTTGGTCTGTTACATACCTAGATGTATGGCAAACATAACATTCAGAATCGATTTTGTGCTCATTCCTATACAACATGCAATCATTGGGACATGCATGAATCTTCTTGTAACTAAGTCCTAACTCCATAACTATCTGCTCAACTTCATAAATAGTATTAGGCAGTGTTACACCCTCTGGAAATGCCTCATTCAATAACTCTAATAACATAGTGAACGAATTATTACTCTATCCGCCTAAATTCTTGATATGAAATAACTAAAGGATGAATGGGAGCTTTGTGAAATTCCTACATTGTGGATAAAGCTCCTTTTGTCCATCATGTATCAACTTGTAGAACTTTTTTGCTTATGGATTTGGTTTATCTCCTAGATCTTCAGGGTTGTTTCCATCGACTTTGCCATCGTCATTTGAGACTCCAAATGTCTCGTGTACTAAACCATGTGTATCAATATTTAATTGTGGCCCATTCTGCATGTGTGTATCAAGACTTGTTGTAGCAACAAATGATGCTTCACCATGTAAAACCCATTTAGTGTAACCCTCTGTGAAGCCATTACAAACTAAGTGATCATATGCAACTGATCGAGTGACGGGAAGTGTAAGTCCATGCATCAACATATGATCTTATCCTCATAACTTGCATTAGTAAATGCAAAATCGAGAAACATGTCAACGCCTTTCTGGTATGCATCACTTAATCTTGATCGATACGTCCATGTCTTATCCATGAGTAAACAATCTCGATTAACAAAGTGTCCAAAGTGTTTCTAGAACATTAAAACATGCATATATCAATTACAAGTATTTGAAAGCTATGATTGACAAAAACAACTAAACTTGAATTTGCAAGAATTATAAGATACTAACAACAATGAATAACATAACATATTCAATATATTGGTGCATGACTATAAGGCAACTTATGTCAAGAGAAAACATGTAAAAGAATTCAAATATTACAAAGTCAATCACTACAACAAAAAGTATTTTTAATAAAAAAATTTTATAGCATTTTTTTTTTTTTTATATTTGCTATCAAATATGATACATTGTAGACACCCCATTTTTGACCATCCTCAAGACTTGGACGTCACCATTTGAACACTTGGTGATCATCCATGTTCGTGTTCGTCTTGAGTTCTCGGAGGTTTCGGCCGCGTGCCTTGCCACAAGACTTCTCGACTTCTATTTTTACTTCTGAGGACAAGGAATGGCTTGATTGGACATCCCCACACCTCACCGGCCATAGCTTGAGGCCACCGGTCCTATTTTCTTGCCACCGGCCATTGGTGATGGCCGGTCGGCACTATTGGCGGTCGGTCGGCACCTTTGGTGGCCAGTGGCACCTTTTTTGGCCGGTCGGCATCTTTTGTGGTCAGTCGGCCATCTTTGTTGGCCGATTGGCCACTTTTTCTGGTCGGGACCCCTTGTTTTAGCTTCTTGAGGAAGCTTAAACCTTTTGAACCCTTGGTTTAGCTTCTCCAAGAAGCTTGAACCTTTTGAACCCTTGGTTTAGCTAAGAAGCTTGAACCTTTTGCACCCTTGGTTTAGCTTCTCCAAGAAGCTTGAACCCTTTGCTCTAGCTTCTCCAAGAAGCTTGAACCTTTCTTAGCTTCTTGGAGAAGCTTGGCCCCTTTGCTCCAAGCTTCTAAGAGAAGCTTGGACCTTTGGGTTAGCTTCCTTGATAAGCTTGACCCCCTTGACCCTTTTTATGTTAGCTTCTCTTAGAAGCTTGGCACCTTGCCTTGGCCTATATAAGGAGAGCTTCTCCTTCCATTTCAAGGGTTAGAAAAATCTGATATATATCATATATACATCACTCCCTCTCTATATCTCCCTCTCTCTCTACATTTGTGTGGGTTAGAGGGTGCAAAAGGGTCTAGTTCTTGGCCATTTGAACTACACCTTCTAGCACAACACCTCCATCATCCATCCAAGCACCTTGGAGCTGATTTTCAGAGGTTGAGGGTTGCATTTTCGGGTCTAAAGGCCGCTGGTTCTTGCTGGTCTTCAAAGGTAACTTCTTACCCTCTTTATTCCCCGTTTTTGCACACACTTTTAGCCTGTCTTGAATGCTGTTTTGGGCTTTGTCATAAACTGAAAAAAGTCTTATTTTGAGCTCCTCTTGAAGTTTGTTTAAGACCAATTTTGTGTTTGGGGTCGTTTACCCCCTCTTAGGCCTTGTTTGGCCCCCATTTTGTGCTATTTTTGGTGAGCTCCGGGACCACTTTGTTTGGGCCTCCTCACCATTGAAATCTTGAGGGATTTTAGTGGTGAGGATGGTGGTTTGAGGTCCTAAGAAGGAGAGGGCCATCCCCTCTCCTTGTTGTCTTCAATATGTGCCATTTTTGCCTCATGTGTGAGCACCATTTTTAGGTTCATGTTGGCCATGTATTAAGTTGTATTTGTGCTTATTATGCCATGATATAGCACTGTTTTTGATTGGTTTAGACACACCATGCTTAGCTTGCATACATGTCTTGTAATGCCATGATTTGCCTTAACATGTGCCTAGCATTTAGACTGCCATGCTCATGTGTTTTGGCCTAGCTTTGTGAAGATTTTTTGCTTTTTTTAGAATGCTAAGGGACTTTTTTTGGTCATTTGAGTCATCCATGCTTTTCTTTGTATAGCTACCATGCAAACTCTCTTGTATGCCTTGAGCATTGACCCCTCTAGCATGCCATCCTTGCATCATTTCAGTGGTTTGGAACCACTAGTCATGTTATTTTAGTCCTTGTGGCATGCCTATATGCTTGCATTTGATACTCCTTTAATGCGTTAAGAGGTTGTTGTCTTATGCTCCTTGTTTGGGCCCTTGTGCATGCTTCCATACTTAAGCCATTTAGATGCCATCTAGGTGGGTTTTGAGGCTCATTTTAGCATGTCACATCTCTGTTTTCAGTCACTTAAGTCATGCCATGTGTGGTTGCACTAAGTGTAGTTCAATGCTTCTTTGGTGAGCCTTAGGCTTTAGACCATTTGTTGTACGCTATGCTTGTCTTGTTTGCTTGGTTTGGCACCATCATTAACATGATTTTCAGAGCTTACATTGCATGCCATATGCCCATGTTATTCCTCTTTTAAGTGTGCTTAAAAGTCGTCTCTATGTGCCTAAGTGTTGGACCTTGCATGCATGCCTATTTGTATGTGCTTTGGTTTCCATTCTTGGGCATGTTGGCCACTGTTTTGGACCTAGTAGAGAGCTGTCCAAGTTAGTGTAAAACCATCTTCACATGTTGTTGCTCGCATGTCTTGTATATGGTTGCATGCTTGCTCCATTTCATCATGTTGTTACATGTTTGTGTGTTGTCCATGTTCATGTTTGCATGCTTGCCCTCATGTTTGTATTGTATGCTTAGTTCCATGCCTAGGTTACATTGCATCTTGCATGCATGCCTTGTCTCTTGACCAAGTGATAGAGATTGGGCTTTATGTGTTTGTTTGTGTGCATTACATTTGAAATCAAAATGCACAACTTGGCTTCTTAGGCCATCACGCATTGAAATGCACGATTGGTGGTCCGAGGATCGAGTCCCAAACTCCTTTGAGTCATGAACATGATAAGGAGTGGGTTGGTGCATACATTTGCTTGAAATGCATTGCCATGCCATGTTTCGCCCTCTGCTGCTGTCAAAACAGGTTTTTGCAGGAAGATTTGGCCGGCCGACCATTTGGAGAATAAGAGGAAAAGAATACATAAAAATTAAAGAAAGAAATGAAAAAAGAAGAATAAGAGGAAAAGAATACATAAAAATTAAAGAAAAATTGGAGATAATATTTTGGTTTGTAATGGCATTAAGAAGAAAATTATAAAAAGAAATAAGGATAATTTAGACTTTTTACAACTTCTGTTATATCCGCCCGAAATTACATTTTGGTATGAAATTCAGAGTGTAATGTTATAAATGAAATTACACGGGCTCTGTATTTTTTGGATAAACTACTGGGGTTAAAGTGTAATATATCCTATTTTAAAATATACTTATGTGCCTCTATTTTGGCAATTGGATTAAAAGTCAACTTTTTGACTTTTTGATTTTTTTTAAGCCGTATCACTTTTCTATTTTTTTATATATTATTTTTAAAAAATTAAAAAAAAGTCAAAAATTAACTTTTAATTTATTTCTCAAAACCAGCCAAATAAATGGATAATTTCATGGGATATCTACTGGCTAGTCCCATTAAATGAAATTAATTACTCATAAGTCCTGTTAACTTTTTAAATGCACCATTAACTCCTCAACTGTCCATATTACCCTCATTTGAATATATTCTCTTCTCTTCTCTCTCTCACATCTATCATCTCTTTACACTACCACCACACACCACCATTGTCACTACACCTATCGACACCATCCACCGTCGGCAACCATTACTCACTTCAACCAACGTCCTTCTCTATTGTCATCAATGGTGCTTGCATCAACCACTGTCCTTGTTCTCCTCTCTCGCTGCCATCATCGCTCACCCCACACCACTGTCATCCTCCCTCGTTGATTGCCATTGACATCACTGCCGTTGCCATAATGCTCCATTACTAATCTATTGTCTTTGATGACAAACTTTGTCGATGGCTTTAGATCTAGGTATTTTCAATACAGATCTACTATCTTTAGCTCCCATCTGGTACTGTCCATGGTTGCAAGTGAGATCAAGACTTTTTTAAGATCTCATTCCCTATCTTTTCTCTGTCTCTCTCTATTTTTCAAAGTAGATCTACTACATATTTCTTTATCAGTGATAAATTTATCAGTCTATTTTGTTATGTATATGTATAAAAGGTGTCTTGTGAGTAATGAGTGTGACTAAGTGAATTGGTCAGATTTGGCGTATGTAATTTTTTTACAAATCACGTAGAGATACATTTATACTGAAATGTTTAGTGAAAATTATCATTGAATGTGTCTTTGATTATTTTTTTGATCTTGTATTGATCTATGGTAGTGAAAATTGATTGTGAACAATTTTTTTTTTTTTTGTAAATTCTTTATTTTTTCTTCTCATCTCTGTGTGTTGTGTGTTGTTGTTACCAAATCTAAGTACGTAAAGATTAAATCAATGATAAATTTGTTTAAACTAGTGATAAATCAGTGATAAATTTGTTTAAACCAGTAACAAATTTGCAGTGTTGAGTTTAGGAATAAAAATAAAAAATATTATTTAATTTTTTTAGATAAAAACTACTGAGTAATAAGACCGGTCCATAGGACCGGCCGTAACTCTCCCAAATTTCATTTATCTCTGTTCTGAGCCAACAACACTCTCGTGATACGTATATAGTTACCAAAATTTGACTGGGCCTCATCATTTTGTCGGCTCCAAATGTTAATTACAGATTGTAAAATGCTATATACCGAGTTATTACGAGTATCTAATCGGTTTGATAGGGGTGATATTAAGGTAAAATATTTTACTGAATTAATAATATCAATTTTATTATTTTGAATATTGATACAAGTAACTTTTTTCAATCAAATTGAGCCAATTGAAACAGTTCGGTACAATGTAGTTTAATCAGTTTAGCACCTTTTAAATTTGAGCCACTTTTAAATATAATCATTAATTTATATAAAAATATTAAATTAGTTATTTGTCTACTATTTCAAACATATCCAATTCATCTATTTAATAAAAACTTTTTAATTCTTAAATTAACCAAAAAAAAAAAAAACAGAAAAAAAGTTAAAAGAATATTAAAGTTACAAGAATAATGAGTTAGAATTAAGATTATATATAATAAGAGTTTATAAACTTAAGTTATAAAGATGATAAGGTTAATAATAATTTATTATACTTATTAATATCATTATATTATTAGATTATATATACGTATATATATTATAAATATAATATATATTGAAACTGTCGGTTTCGGTTTAATTCGGTACACAAGGAATTTGAATTGATATCGAGCCGAAAATCAAAAAAAGCAAATTTCAATACTACACAGACCGATTATTGTTAAAAAAAAAACCAAATATAGCCAGTTTGATCCGGTTCAATCGGTTTGATCTACTTTTTCGATTTTTCTTACATCATATGGCTCTGTTTGGGAAGGGCTATTTGGGCTAAAATAGCTAATAAAGACAAAATAGACTAAAATAGCCAATAAAATAAAATGCCACATTCAATCCATAATCATTTCACTTTTTTTCTCACAAAAAAATAAAATGAATAAATAAATAAAATAAAATCCTAAACACAACTATTTTAGTCAAGGTAAAGTAAGTCAAAAAGTCGAAAGGTTAGCTAAAATAATCAACTTTTCAAACAAGGCATATGTCATCTTGTTTCTTGCAGGGGTTTAGCTTCTCATAAGTTGATCGTTTCAATTTGAGATTGTGTTTGAGCTTAGTAAACTCATTTTAGGGCTGATTTCGATAATCTAAACATTTCATTTTATAGGACCTGTTGAGTAGAATACTCATACAAAAAATTAAGATAATCGGATATTAGTAACTATATCTTTGAATCAAATTTGTATTTTAAAAAATAGATGATTCTTCTTGATATTTGTCGTCTATTTTTTAAAATAAAAATTATTCAAACATATAGTTACCGATATTCAACTACCTTGATTTTTTGTACGAATATACTCAATGAATCTTAAAAAGTAAACGTTCAAATTACTAAAATTGATTACAAAAATGGGTATACCAAGCCCAAATGCTCCCTTCAAGTTGAGATGACAATTTGAGAGAATCCAAAACTTTTTTTTTTTGGGTAGATATTTGAGAAAATTAAGCTCATATTTGGTTTTCAATTTTAGAATTAATTTTTAAATTTAAAAAATATATATAAATTAGTTTGATAAACATAAGCACGTAAAAGATATTTGTAAATTTAAAAATTTATTCTTGACTTAAAAAAATATAAAATTATATGAAAATGATATGCATTTTTTTTTTTACTAAATAAAATTTTAATTTAAAAAAAATGTTAAAAATCAAACCAAACATAACTTTAATTTTAATGAAATTCGTCAGTAGTCATAAATGTAGGTGTGCATTATTTATTTATTTATTATTTGATTGTATTATTAAGTGAATACGATACATTATAAATTTCTTTGGGTAAATTACACTAATATCCTTTGAGATTTTTGTTTAATACTATTTTTTTTTTCATATTTGAAAAATTATATTTTCCTTTCCGCGATTTGTAATCTCATTACAAATTACTTCTTAAATTATTGACGTCATGCCCTAAAATTTTCCAAATGACATCTTGCCCTTTTTCCTATCATTTATTATTCTTATCATCATGATTACATTCTATAACTTTCCATCATTAAATTCTACCTGAACATATTCTTATTGAGTCATATACAAATATAAATTCTATATAAAATTTGCAAACACAATAATATAATTTAATAGTGACCTTTCACTTTAAAACAAAATACCCATAAACATGGTTTATATTTACAATAATATCACTATTACAATATGTTTATGATATTTTTTATATATGAATATAATTTTTTTTTTTATTTCCACCATTTTATCTATATTAGATCAATTTAATCTAGATATATTTAAGAAGAATAAAATTTGTACAAAAAACTTAAAAAAAATTAATTGAATATAACAAAATAAGATAATGTATTGAATTTTTGAATTTATTTTTGTATTTGGTGAATTTAAAAAAAAAATTACAAAATATTATACTTCTTTTTTTTTTTTTTTTTTTTTGATCAGCAAAGAAAAGAAACTTTATTGATGAAACTGAAAACTATTATATCAATAAAAGAAAAAGAAGGATGAGTGCAAAAAGTATCATAGCGAACCAAATCAATCCCAACTAGATTGACACTAATAAAACCGCCCAAACATATACTAGCACACCATCAAGAGTTGGTGAGGAACCAATCACAAACACCAAAAACAACCTTACCTAAGAAAAGCTAACCAAACCTAATACAAACCAAACATCAAAAAAAGACATCAACAGCAACAACCAATGAAGAGGATCACTACCCACACAAATCACCAGCATTTCATATATCGCAGCAGCAGCCACCACAGAGTCGATACTCCTTTTCACCAAGTCGAACCAACAGCATTAACAAATACAGCATCAGTAGCCCATTTTCACCAACACCAACCCAAACCAGCGAGCTACCAGCCACATCAACTGCACTTCTGCACTGTACAGTAGCAAACATAACTTTCAGCTTCTCTACCAACTCCCAAGCCACACAGCAGAGCCCCTGCTGCCCTGAACTCCACCCAACAAACTCTTCCAATCAACATATCTCTTAATCTGCAGTATCCAATCCGCTATAAACAGAGCCAATGACCTACATTTAGTAGCTAATCATTTAGCAACAACATAAAACAATAACATACAGCAACAACATAATTCTTCAGCAGCAGCAAACAGTAGGCCAAGACAGTAGCATGTAGCAGCATACAATCTAATGTGTTCCAAATTGAAAATAAAGTCATTCACTGTGAACATATGATCCTTAAACACTTCCCTAAACCAAAGCCAATCTAAACTTAATCGGATCACTCACACCTACACATTTAGGACAACTTCCCTAAACAAACACTCATTTCGATGATTCCACAAAGACCAAATTACAACTAAAGGAAGAGCTTTCCACATCATTCTCTCTTTTTCGCTTAGCCTCACCCCTGTCCACCAATAAATAGTAGTCTCCACAGTATCTGGCAATGCACCTTGTACATCCCACCATCTTAGCATTGCTGACCACACTCTCCAAGCAATTGGACGTGACAGTAATACATGGTTAAGTGACTCACCCTCAAATTTGCACAGATTGCATACTAAAGATGCTTTAGCATTTAGAACACCAATCCTGATAAGAAAGTCTGCAGTCTTTAGTCTTCCTTTCTATGCAAGCCAACCAAGGCATTGAACTCTAAGGGGAACGTACTTGACCCAATTCCTTTTGCTAACAGGACTAAGGCTTCCAAATCCACCTGCCAGAAATTTATACACTGATTCCACTGTAAATCTCCTTATTGTAGAAGCATTCTAGACTAGTGTATTTTTTGATGATTGCCTAATAGCAGGCCCTGTCTCTAACTGACTTACCAATCTTGTGGCCTCCACTCTTTCCCAATCATATAATTCCCTTCTAAATTGAAACACCCACTTACCAGTTTGCTCCTTTCTGTCTACCATAGCAGATAAATACTCTTCTTTATTTTCTACCAATTTGTACAAGAGTGGGAATTCATCTTTAAGACATAAGTCATCACACCATTTATCAACCCAGAACTTGACTCTATGGCCATTACCCATTTTTACCTTACAATTATTCAAAAAAAATTCCACCAGCCTGCTACTTTGTTCAAGGCCTGATATTATATCCTTCCAAAGTTTAGAGCACCTACTATTAAGGCTAATTGAAGGCCTCCAATTCCCCTCCTCAATCCTATATTTACTACAAATAACTCGTCTCCACATTTCTTTGCTCTCAACACCAAATCTCCACCACCATTTTAATAAAAGGCAATCATTGAGCTCCATAACTTTCCTAACACCCAAACCCCCTTGCTCAACTGGTTTGGACACTTCCTTCCATTTTACTAGGTGAACCTTCTTTCTCAATTCAGATCCTCCCCAGAGAAATAAGGCCTGAATCTTGTCTAGTTCTCTACCAACCGCCTATGGCAATTTATACAAAGACAGATAGTATATAGCCAAAAAAGAAAGGACATATTTTATTAAAGTGAGTCTCCCTGCAAATGAAAGTAATTTTTTTTCCAACTTGTCAGTTTGCTTCTAACTTTGTGCAAAACAGGTCTCCAAGATGCTTTTCTGCTTGGGTTAGCACCCAATGGTAGACCTAGGTATTGAAATGACAGACTTTTCACTTTGCAATTTAACACTGATGCAAACTCATTCATATCTTCAACTGGAACACCCACTACACTAACTACACTTTTGTGGTAGTTTATCTTCAGATTGATAGCATCTCAAAACACCTAAGAATCCTTTTCAAACTACTGACTTCCAAAACATTAGCTGCACACAATATTAGAGAATCATCTGCAAACTGAAGGTGAGTAAGAACTACCCCACCTGAGCCGATCTTCACCCCTTTTATCAACTCTAGATCCAAGGCCCTTGATGCTTAAACCCTCAGCTGCTATGTTAAATAAGAAAGGGGATTGGGAATCCCCTTGCCTGAGCCCTCTTTGTGGACTGAACTCATCAGTTGGTGTTCCATTAACAAGCACAGATAATCTAGAAGAGGTAATACACTCCTTTATCCACTTCACCTACTTTTCACCAAACCCAAAATGTATCATCATTGATAATAGAAAACCCCAATTCAATGAGTCATAAGCTTTCTCAAAATCTAGCTTTATGATCAAACCTCTTTTCCTGGCTTTCTTCCAAGTATCCATAACCTCATTGGCTACCAACACACCATCTAGAATGTTCCTTCCTCTAATAAATGCTGATTGATTTTCACTAATAATTTGAGGAATCACAGCTTTCAACCTGGAGGATAGAACCTTAGTAAGAATTTTATATAGTGAACCAACCAAACTAATTGGTCTGCAATCAGCTAAACCAACTGGATTCTCCTTCTTAGGGACCAAAGTAATGAAAGAGCTGTTGATCCTTTTAACCATCTTACTGTTTTTATGGAATTCATCCATGAAATTAAGGACATCAATCTTCATTACCTTCCACAACTTCTGAATACTAGCCAAGTTAAACCCATCTGGGCTTGGAGCCTTATTACCATCACAATCCTTAACAGCACAACTTATCTATTCCTCAGAAAATTCTGCTTCCAACAAATGAAAATATGGGTTATCCCTCATTGACTTGAAAGGATCCTCCAATATAGGTCTAAACTACCAATCCTCAGTAAATTGTTTTTGAAAATGAGCTTGAAGCGCTTGCTTAACTTTGCATAGATCATCAAATAACATATCCCCAATAGTTGAAGAATTGATTTCATTTCTCCCCTGTCTACACTTTGCTACCACATGAAAAAATCTTGTGTTTTTATCACCATTCAGATTCCAACTCTTTATTGATTTCTGAAGCCATAACCATTCCACCATTCCATTTAATCTGCAAGCTATAACACTAACTTCTCTTATTCTTTCTTTTTCTGCCTCTTCAACCTCTCTAGCCTCTGCTACCAGATAAATCATATGGAGCTCTTCCTTTGCTTGTTTCAACTTAGTATGAACATTACCAAATACTTCACTATTCCACTGTTTAAGTGCTGATTTCAGCTCCTTCATCTTTTGAAATAATCTGAAACCAACCCAACCCTCCACATGATGCTCCTTCTACCATTTTTCCACAAAAGGAAAGAAATTTGGATGTAATGTCCATGTATTTAAAAACCTAAAGGGCCTAGGACCCCAAACTCTTTCATCTTCTATCAAAAGTAAAGGACTATGATCAGACACAGCTCTAGGTAACCCCCACAACTTCAGATTGAATGATACCAACCATTTTGGTTCCACTAGTACCCTATCAATTCTACTCCATTTTCCCCTTCCCTAACATTACACCACGTGAACCTTCTTCCTAATAGGGGCAAGTCATTCACATCACTTTTATCAATAAAATCATTCAATTCCTTCATACCCTTCTCCTTCCTAGAACATCCTTTTCTTTCTCCAATGTTTCTAATTTCATTGAAATCACCCCCCAAGCACTAGGGATTAGAAAACTTCTCCTTTAGCTTCAAGAGACACTCCCATAGTTTCCCTCTTTGTCCCACTTCATTTGGTGCATATAGATTAATTATAACACATTCAAATGAGAGGAATAAGGTACCCGATAGAAGAATAAATCTTCTATTACAGCAACAACTTGAGACCTACAGCACTCCTAGATCTCATATGCATAATAAGCCACTAGCAGTTCCTTCAGCATCCACTGTCATGAATTCCATCCTATCCTTAGCCTATAATTCCTTTACCTCATCTTCTAACATAGATGCTTTCTTGGTCTCCTGCAATAGAACAATGTCAACTCCTCTAGCTTTCAACATGCTTTTTATTTTACTACTTTTTTTCCTTTCTTCCCAAACCCCTCACATTCCATGTTAGTGCCTTCATCATTAACCATTAACACTGATCTCTAACTCCTAAAGCTACACTTTAAGCTGCAGCATCAGTACCCCCTCCTATTCTTTCTCTATCCTTTGCCTCTAGCTCCATAATTTTGGACAACACTTCTTCTTCGTTCCCTTTGTAATTTACTCCCAATAATTTTCCCATTTGTAGAGTTTCATGAGCCTCTTTAAGCATATTTTTGTCTCTAGCCCCTCCATTTGTTGTTGATGATTAAACAGCTATTGCCACAGCTGTTGCTCTCCATATTGCCCCCTTTTTGGTCCCAATTTACTTGATGAAGCTCCTTTGTGGCCATATCTTTTTGCAAGCTCAAGATAACTTTTCTTCATCTCTTTAATCTTCTTACCACTTGATTTGTGAACATCACTCTTCCTCCATTTTTTCTTGTAGATCTCTTTACTTAAGCAAACTACATCTCCATGGGTCTGAGACATGTCTGAACAGCTTAGCATAGGCCCTAATACACTTTTAAGCCCACACTGAAAATTAGACTTCAAGCCCTGGGCTTTCACCTCCACTCATTTCCTCTTATTAGCCAACCCATCTCTTAAGCCCACCTCATGTCCCAAGCCCAGCTCCACCTTTAAATCCACTCCAGGTTTAAGTAAACTAGAGCCACTTAAACTTCTGACAAAACCATGCATGACAGCCTGATCAATACTTTTTTGATTTTCTAACTCATAGCCGCTGCCTATGTTCCCAGCTACCTTCATAATGCCTTCTGCCCTCCCATCGAGCTTATTTCCAGCCGACTCTGCCTCCACCATTTTAGTTCTTCTAGGTAACTCCTTTTCCACCTCATCACTCCTCCTTTCTCTACATGTCTCATTCCCTTTAGACACATCCTTAGCCTGGTCCAGCTCTCATGCTGACTCATCAAACCAGTCATCATCTTCTTCATCCACATGTCTTGCATTTTCCCTAACTCCAATCTTCTCACCATTGTTTGTACAACAAATTACTTCCCTACCATACTTCTTTCGACAGTTACACCTCCCTACCATAATATTTGATAACCCAGATTGTTGTTCCCACACTCTCACCGGATGAACAGATCCTTTGTATTTCAGATTAATGACTTTGTTGATTGGCTCCATATACCTGGCTACAATTTGAATCGTTGCACACTAAAACGATGTTGGATTACATAGATCACCCTCAATACTGATAACTTCCCCCAAAATACTCCTAATTCTATTTAATGTGGTTATATTCTACAGATTCCATGGTAGTCCATAGCAGCATAACCACACCTTACATTCTTTGACTCTAACAAGACCCGGTTCCCACTCCACTATTTCCTCACACAAGTTCTGTACCCACTCCTTTATGGTCCCTATATTTGCTTTCCTTGCCTCCTTGTTTTCAAATGTTAACAACACATCCCTACCCCCTCCGTTCCTTACTAATATATTCTCCATTCCCCTCTCCTGAGTTTCTTCTTTAAGTTTAATGTTGGCATAATCTGGTTTAAGACATACCATAACACTAGCATATAGCCATCCATTTCCTATTTCCTCTGCCTTGATTGTAACAATTCCTCCTTCCATGATGCTAGTGTTCTTAATGACCTCTGCATAAGATCTACTTCCTATTGGCTTCCAAACACGACTTCCACCCCTTCCATTATTGAAAGGGCCTTTTGGTTTAGGTTGATTGTGAACTTTGTCTTCCTGAATCTCCTTGCCATAATCTACATGTTTCACTTCAAGTTGCTTGTCCTCCACCCATATCCCATTTGACTTTTGCACTGCTACTTCTGCTGCCACTTCACAATCATATCTGACAAAATCAAATCTAGTATTCCTTACTTTCCTTCTTTTTTGTGGGATGTGTACATCCTTCACCACTCCAAACTTCCTGAAAATGTCGAACACCATCTTTGAATTCAAAGAGCTTGGTAGATCATCCACAAATATTGTGAACAGTCTTGCATTAGTTTCCTTTTTCCACTCTCCTTTCCTTTCTCTCTGACTCAACACAAGGATCCATCCACGTTGCCTTTGTTTCTCCATTTCCTTCAATTTTTTTAGACTATTATACTTCTTACGTATATCTAAATCAGGTGTATCTAATAATAATAATAATAATAAATTAAATATTAAAAAAATCAGTAGAAAAAAAAACTCAATTTTTGTGTGAGTTAAACCAAAGAAGATTGTTATTTCTAAAAATAAAAAAAAATAAAAAAAAAGAAAAAAGAAAAAAAGAAGCTCATTTTTTGTGTGAGTTAAACCAAAGAAGATTGTTATTTCTATTGAAATGATATGAATAAAATATCTGTATTATTTTATTATTTTCTATGTATAAAGGTTAAGCAGCAAAATATGTCATTTTAATATGACAAGAGAATAAGTATAATTTTTTTGAATATGAGGAGGAGATTTGTATTACATAGAATTTACCCAATTTCTTTATAAAAATATATCTTGGGTATATTATACTAGTGCCCGGGGTGACTGTGGCTTCAAACGGCATCGTTTTGATGCCAAGTCAAAAAAAAAAAAAAAAAATTATGGCAAGTCATAGCAGCCGTTTTCAAAAATAATTTTACTGTTCAAGAGTTTCTAACTGTGGGCCTCTGAAGAGAGGCACAGACATAAACCACCACAATGTTTCCTTATTAATATGTGGTACATATATTTTATATTTTTATACAGACAATCAAATACTACTTAAGATTTTTTTTGGTTACAAATTTTTCAAGCATGATACTAATATCGTATGGTCATCAAGTTATTTACAGCTTTCGCCTTTATCTTCACAATCATCATGTAATCTGCAAATTTCTCAAGTATACAATTTTTTTGAGTTTGTAATGTAATTTATTTTTTTATAAAAATTAATTGATTCCAATATACTTTTTCACACTTATTTTTTTTATTTTTTCAGGGGATGTCATTTGATGGAGGGGAGCTCAATCCCATGGGCCGAGTCACTCTTAGATAATGTAACTTTTTTTTAAAAAAAATTAGCCATTCACAATCACCCCCCACACAATTGAAACGTAGTATTTTTATTTTATTTCTTTCCACGATTCTTAGATAATAGTATTTTTTTTTTTTTTGAGACATATTTTGGATATTTCAAATGACTATCATAGAATTTTGTTTGAGCCTTGGAATTTTATTTTTTTTTAGTGTTGTTTTGGATGGATATATTGTAGTTTTTGGGATAAGTTCATAATTTTTCAAAATTAGTGGCCAGTTTTATCAAAAATATTGATCAAAATTAGTGGCTGCAGGCAAGCTTACTTGCGGCCACTAATTCTGATCAAGTTGATAATTTTCGATTAATCGTATTTTCCAAAATTAGTGGCTGATTTTTATCAAAAATATTGATTAGAATGTAATTCAAGCTTACTTGTGCCACAAGCAAGCCAAGGGGCATGGGACCCCGTACTTGTGTATGCAAGCATGTCATGTGTACCAGGGGAATTCGTGCATGTGCACGTTAGCTAAGTGTGTGTGCGCACATTGTCTGTGCGTGCGTTCGTGCATCGAATTGTCGCAAAGCCAAGTAAGGAAACTCAATTTTGGTGTATTTTTTGAGGGAACGATGGAGGGAGAAACGATGAAACCCTAAAAGGGTTCTAGAGCCTCTTCATCTCTCTTTTAAGAGGTCAAGAACTTTGGAGTATTTTTTGTGAGGTTTGAAAGTAAAAACACCCCCTTCTCTTTCCTTTTTGCCTTAGCCGCGAAAATAACCCACCAAACAGCAACTACAAACCTCTGAAAACATCTAAGGACTGAAGAACTTCAATCCTAACTTGGATTCCAAGCTTTGAGGGAGGCTTGCAAGCAAGGAACTCAGTGTTTCTCGCTATTTTCGTCTCGTGTCTTCGGTTTAATCAAACCAACATTATCCTCTTATTTTCAGCATCTCTTTTAGTCTATTTGTTTAGTATGTATGTAGGGTTAGTAGTAAGGCATGAGCATCATGTAGTTTATTAATTTCTACAAGTTTTTCACATTCTTTAGCATGTTTCATTTATTTTATTAATATGTTTCTAGGTTTATTTTGATCATATAATCAGCATGCATGACCCAGTTTAAGCATCATGTAGGTTAGTTTTGCATTGTTTTATGTGTTCCTTGTCTTTTTATGCATTAAATCATATTAGAACTCTTAAACTGGGCCTACGTACATATTTTGCATGATTAGAAGAGTATTAGGTCATATGTATTTCAAGTCTTGCATGTAAGACTCGTAAGTGGGCATCCGGGTAAGTTCCTCTTTTCTTCTTTGGCATATTTGTGCTATTTGCATTGTCTTTCAATTATGCAAGTTTATATGTTCTTTATATGAAAATTTGGTTATTTTGAATGTTTTATGAGTGTTGTTCATCTTAGTTCAAGTTTATGGCCATGTTTTACTTAAAATCCATCTTTGGTGGAAAATATTTATTTTATTCAAAGATATGGCTTTATTCTTGAAACTCAAATGAATGACACTTGTTTTCTCAATCACATAACTTTAAGGTTAGTTAAAGGTTTGAGGGCCCAAAATGAATTTATATGAATAATTAACCACTAAAATCATAAAATAGAGAGTGAGTAAAGGCCAATCTTTGAATTGGGCAAAATGGGGTGTTTTCATGTAAATGGTCTTCCGTTTTTGTACCTAAGCTCTTGAACTTGGAATTTTCTTGGTTATAATGGACTAGGCCTTAACTTAGTTTTCATCGCTAACGGTTTCTTAATTCCCCTTAAAAAATTAAGTGGCAACTCTTTGTTGATCAAAGCAAGTCGGTGTAGGATGCATGCCTTAGGCTCAAAAAAGGCACAGCACCCATAGTTGCCAACTCCATTGGGGAATTAAGTTACCTTGACTTGAAAATTTCTATTTTATGAAATAAGTGGTTAATTGTTAATTTCATTATATCATTTTAAAACAAGGACACCTACTTTGTTCCATAATATCCTAGACATTATTCGCGGACTATGTTATGTCAATAAGGTAAGCTTCAGATTACGCTATTAGTACTCTTTGATCATTTCCTCATAGGGTGAGAGGTATATCGATAGCAATAATTGATGTATCCTTTTGAGACCAAACCTACATTTTACATGTAGAAAGAATTAGCACCTTCTAAACTAGGATATGATACCCTCATTTCTAGGATTGTATTGTTGCCTTGTTGTATGATTTAGTGAATCCTAGATCTCATTTCCAAATTAGGATGATGTAACCCTACCTCCAAATAGGCATGAATGCAAATTATGTGCTTATGAGGTATCTTGTCTTGAATAGAAATGATTTGATTTGATTCTGGGGATCTATGACAGCCCCATTACGTATTATACTTTTCTTTATTTAATTTTGAATGGTATTTATGTGTTTAATGTGTAATTGAATGCATATCTATTCATTGTTGGAATATCTGTTGTGATTTCTACTTTGAATATGAAATTGAAGGCCTTAATGACTTTCGAAATCGGAATTGATATGTTTAGTGTGTATGTCATAATTTTTAGCGCCTATTAGAAAGTTTGATTAAAATTTAATTCAGATTAAATTAGTTAGATAAAATCAATTAGAATTAAGTGAGATTAGTTAATCTAAAGCTTGTTTAATTAGTCTAAGCTAATTACCATATATACATGTGTGTGTGTGTGTGTGTGTGTTAAGTTAGAGACTAAAATATTTTTGAGCTCCAAAAAATTTGTTGGAGCATTCTAGAGAGAGAGAGAGAGAGAGAGAGAGAGAGAGAGAGAGAGAGAGGTGTAATTCTAGAGAGAGGAAGGTTTGATGGGGAAGGTTTGATTTTGAAGAATTGCTTGAAGGATTAAAGAATTGTGTAGAGGAACTCAAGAATTGGTTAGTCCAAGCTTACTCCAAGACTTTGGGTATGTGTTTAACTCTTAATTTATGAATCAAAGTCATCTAGCATGAGAATTCAAAGAGAGTATGAGCTTTTAACTCAAGAATTGAGCTAAGAATGGTGAAATTGAAGTTAATTCACAAATGTATGCATCGAATGAAGAGTTTTCATCATCTTTGAGCATGATTTTGTCAACCTTGTTTGAATTGAAGTTAAATCATACATGCATCCATGATTTTGAATGTTTTGAAGCTCAATTTCATGTTTTGAGAGTTTTGGAATAGAGTTTGAAGCTAAATTGCACATGCATGAGAATTTGAGTTCCAATTATGAAGAATTATGAAGTTTTGAGCATGAGGTTTGGAATTGGTTTTGAATTCATGCTTTTGAATGTGTATATATGATTTTGAATATGGCATGCAAAGGTTTTTGGCTTTGGACTTAAGTTTTAAAACAAAAAATTCTAGTTTGAAAACCCAAAATTTGGCCAAACTACTCGAGCGAACAATTTGTTGCTCGACCGCACACTTTGTGCATCTAGCATTTTTACAGTACCTTGCACATGGCTCAAGCGACCAAGTGACCGCTCCCCAGTTTACTTTTCACATTGGCTTGAGCAACCATCGAGCTTAGATTCGAACCATCCAGTTGTAGACACCCCATTTTTGACCGACCTTAAGACTCAGACGTCACCGATTGAGCGCTCGGTGATGTCGCATTTTGTGCTCGTTCAGAAGTCTCAGAGTCGCGGCCGTACGCCCTGCCTCCGGACTCCCGAACTCTCTTCTGTGCCTTGTCTCGGTTTGCGAACCAGACTCGGTTTTCTCTGTTTTCTTTCCTGAGGGGAGGGAGAGGTCCCGTAGACCATCTCTCTGGTCATGGGCTACATTTCATGGCGTGAGGCCATTTTGCCATTCGGGCGGTTCCCGGTTTGGAGCCGTCAGGCCGTGTGCTTCGGTTCGGGACCACCCAACCATCTCCGATTCCTCCGGTTTTTGGCGTGCATCTCATTTACTCCCTTTCGAGGACACTTTGGGTCTTAGATACCCTTACGTGGCCAAACACCACTTCGGTGCTTAACGGCCGGTTTAAGACCCCGAACCTCGCGGTTTGGACCCCGAGCATTCATTTCGCATCGGTTTTTGTTCATTTTTGGCAGGTACCTCTGTTTTATCATAAGGAAGGTCACTGGGGGGTGGGATCCTAGCAATTGTCTCAGTAACCAGTTATGCTCTTCCGGCGCCCTCTGGGGCCCTTTTTCTCACTTCCGGGCTAATGTTGAACACCCTAGGGCCATTTTCTTCGAGCCGAAACCACATATTCGTGTTGTACACATATGGGAGGATCCTAAAAAGTGGTGCTTGGCCAGTAATTATTCTTTTCATTTTTGAGCCTCTCCTAGGGTTGGATTGTTGTTTCTCCTAGTTCAGAGTTGCCAAATTCCAACCACAGGGCCTTGAAGAGGAGACATGGGAGGACACCAATGTATAGAGCTCGGCCAGCAATTCTCACTTTTCATTTTTGCCCCTAGCCGGCCGGCTAGGGGGGGTGGCCGGCCGGCCACCTCCAATAAAGGTGGCTAGCCGGCCTGCATCCTCTCAGTGCTTACTTTACAGCTGTATAGCTGTTTCTCCCAGAAAAGATCTGCATCCGGGGGATATTTTGGAGGGGAAAGTTTAGGTGCATTTCCCTCCACCTTTACACCCCTCCTTTTGTCCATATAAGGCAGCCAAGAACTTGTCCCAATGGTTAAGAAAATTTGCTCTCAAGCATACATGCACTCCTCTATCTCCATTTCTCTCAAATCTTCAAGTTTTGGTGCCTTTTGTTCATCATCATCAAGCACTACCATCACCACTCCATTTCCAGCAACAAGAAGAGGTCCTTAGAGGCTTAGAAGCAACATTTCTCAAGTCAAGAAGCAAGGAAAGAAAGGTCTTCGAGGGTAAGTCTCAATCCCTCTCTTTTACACCATTTTCTTGTCTCTTTTCTTAACCCTACTTGCTCACTGTTTTGAGCTCCGACCAATACTGAAAGTGGTCCTCTTTTGAGCTATTCTTGATGTTTGTTTAAGGGCTCAACCCTGTTTGATCCCTCTATCTTACACTTCCTTCAATATCCTCTTATATGCCATTATTTTGCATTGAATATTTGGCCTATGTGTGATCTGATTTGGAGCATCTCATGAACTGATATTGTGCTTATTTTCAGCCCATATTCAACATTTAAGAAGGTCTCAACCTTGTTTTCATGCTCCATATGCCACTTGCTTTGAATCCATGTTTTACCCTTGTTTTTGCATGCTTCATCTAGCTTGTGAGTGATCTGTTTTCGAGAATTATATAAACTGTGAGTGGGCCTATTTTGAGCCCCTCTTCAACATTGAAGAAGGGCTCAACCCTGTTTGGCCTCTCTATCATGCACTTTCTTCATAATCTCTCATATTTACCGTAAACTTGCATGATTTGTTTAACCTACATGTGTTTTGTTTTGGAGCATACCTTAAACTGTGATTGAGCTTATTTTGTGTCCCTCTACAACATTGTATAAGGGATCAACCTTGTTGGGGGTCTCCATGTTGTGCTTGTCTTTATATCCCTCTTTGGCCCCCATTCTTGCATGCTTTTTTAGGCCTATTTAGCTTCTGTTTTCGGCCATCATCAGTACTGAAAATATCCATATTTTTGCCTTCTTGTCATATTTTATTAAGGGTATTTTCTGGTTTGGTGAATTCTTGGTATACCTCTCTTTATAGCCCTCTTTTGGCTCATATTTTGCATGCTATGTTGAGCATATCTACATACTGTTTTGGGGGTTGTCATAAGCTGTAAATGTTCATATTTTTGGTCACTTTTCAATGTTGTAGAACTTTATTTTTCAGTTTGAGCATTGCGTATACCACCTGCTTCATTGTTCCCCTCTTTTCCCCCATTTTTGCATGCTATATTTGCCATACTTGTGATTGTTGTTTGGCCATCCTTTGTACTGGAAAATGCTAGTTTAGGAGCTGCCTATCATCTGTCTTTACACTTCATGTCCATATTGTGCATGTTTGGCATAGCTGCAAGTCATTTCGGGTACTTAGCATAGCATTTCGGGCATAGGGTGTAATTTTGCTATAATTCGGGGGCTGTTTTTGCATCATTTTGGCTGCTGAAATTTTCATTTTCCATATGTCATATGCCACGTCTCATTCCATGCCATTTCATTTCATATGTCATCGCCTCGGTTTGCGTGCCCGTGTGCACGCATTTCGAGGCATATCATTTTTCATCCGACGGCCTCTTATGTGAGTCTGGCTGAGGCCTTCTCATGTTAGTTTAAGTCCAATTTGCATTGTGTATGCCATTTCATTCCATATGTCATCGCCTCGATTTGCGTGCCCGTGTGCACGCATTTCGAGGCACCTCATTTTTCATCACGGCTTCTTATGTGAGTGTGGCTGAGGCTCTCTCATGTTAGTGTAAGTCCAATTTGCATTGTGTATGCCATTTTTAGTCTCATCGCATTGCGTATGCCATTGCCTCGGTTTGCGTGCCTGTGTGCACGCATTTCGAGGCATCTCATTCTCATCCGATGGCCTCCTACGTGAGTATGGCTGAGGCCCTCTCATGTTGGTGTAAGCCCATATTGCATTGCATATCTCATTTTAGTCCTGTTGTATTCCGTATGCCATCGCCTCGGTCTGCGTGCCCGTGGGTACGCATTTCGAGACACCTCATTTTAGTCTCATTGTATATCATATTTCATGTCACTTCATGCCTTTATGCCATTGCCTCGGTTTGCGTGCCCATGTGCACGCATTTCGAGGCACTTCACTTTTATCTGACGGCCTCTTATGTGAGTGTGGCTGAGGTCCACTCGTGTTAGTGTAAGTCCAATTGCATTGCGTATGCCTTTTTATGCCTTAGGATCATTTCCTCAGTTTGCGTGCCTGCATGCATGCATTTCGAGGCATCTCATTTTCATAGCATTATGTGTGTTAAGATTGCATGTCATGCATATTGCATCGTGTTCGGGATAGGAGTTAGCCCGGGCACGGGAAATGAGGCGCGTTCCGTACTTCGAGTGACGGAACGGGTCTCAATTCCCAAGTCATCGACACTCCGGATTATCCATGATGGAGTTAGGTTTTGTTGTAGCATTCATCTGCATTCATCCTATATTGAGTTGTGCAATCCGATTCCTCGGCCATCATGCATCGAGATGCGTGATTGGTGGCACGAAGATCGAGGCATGCATATATTTGTGAAATACATTGCTATGCCCCTTTCCTGCTCTCTGTTGCAGCAAAATGAAGAATCAGCAATTTTTCGGGACTTGGCACGCATTTCAAGAAAAAGTGCAAACAGAGGCTAATCGGGGCATCGTCGTGGATTTCAGCGCCAAGACAGCCCAACATGCATCATTCATTAGAATCGAGGCAGCCCCTGGCCTGCGCGCCAGTTTTACAGCTTTCTTAGTTAATTTGTCAATTAATTAGGAATTTGTATTTATTTCGGACTGTATTATTCTTTTATTTCGGACTGTATTATTTATTCGAACCCTCTGCGCGAGGGCATAATTGTAATAAGGGTGGGTGAGTGTGATGCATGTCTTCCAATCCCACGTCTTTCTTCCCTTTTATTTACCCGCTTATGATGGTTAGATATAGGGCATGTTTCCATTAGCATACCGTATGACAGCATGTTTGCATCATTCATCTGTTTTGCACGCACCGGGCTCGGCGCATCATACAAACTGCATTTGTATTTCAATTCCAAGTTGAATACATGTTAATTGTAGCATTCTATATGCCATGTTTAGAATAGCCGAGCCTGCTATAGTTTGCATCTTTGCATGTGTTGCATTGGGCAATTTTGTATACTTAGGATCATGCATGATTTCTAATCGGTTTTCTGTTTTGGCATGGAGTACTTGGTGAGTTTTATGCTTTAGCATCCTTGCATGCGTGTGAGTGCTGCCATGATAGCATGCTTCCCATGAGGCTATGTGCTTATGTGATATAACTGCCTTGAATGCTTGTGGGTGGAGGTTGAGTTATTTGGATTGGGACAATTCATCAAATGTTTGTTTTAAGCCCACTAGATAGTGGCAAAATCATGTTTTCTAAGCCCACCTGAGGGTGGCAAATCCGCGTCTTAGCCTACCTGTGGGTAGCACCATCAAACCATTTTCAAACAAGCAAACATGAAATATTTTGTTCCAATTCAGGCGATTCAGTCTATACTTGTATGCTGTGCGCATCACATAGTAACCTAGGCTAATAACCGGAATAAGAACTCACAATGTTTTCAAAAATAGATATCATGGTTAGTAGACGCCGGTCTTTGATCGGCGGCGGGGTGCTCACGGTGACCTTCCCAATCGTACCCAAGTTCGAGCCGAGGCAACTTTGGTGATGACGGACACGTGGCCTTTGGCACCGAGTCAAGGTTTCCTAAGTTTCCCATTAAAAAATATTTAGGTGGCGACTCTGTATCTGGCAAAGCAGTCCATGTTTGGCACTTCTTTCAAAAAATCTATTTTCAAAAACGATTTGCCGGATTTGGACTCTTTGGTTCAGATTCTGAATCGTGACATTTGAGTCCTTGAATCAGTAGTGACCCAATATCGAACCAAAACGGGGACTCGCCTCCTTCCCCGAGATGCGTTGGGGGCGTCTCTGATTTCTAGCGACTGCTAGGGAGTTCGAGAACTTGACTCGAACTTCGTGATATCTGGTTTTGACTACACTTGTGTGTTTCTTTGCATTGCATTTGCATTGGTGCCTAGGACCCGTGTTTGCCATCTGCTATTCTGGCGGTTTCTTGGGAGGCTTGTCTTGTCAAGGCATGTCCATAAGGCTGATCGGTTACGGGCTCTGCCAGTATGGGAACACAAACCCTGGTTTTACCGGGGCACCCTTTTTGACCATTCGACCTAGTGCATATTCGGATCCATAGTGACCGTTCCAAACTAGGACAGGTTGCTTACCCGTTTATAGGTTGTTTGAAACCGCTGCGTGCGTAGTGAAACCCTAGCTCCTGACAAAATAGGACAGGGCAACCCTACCCCAACATAGGGGTGTTTTGGCTCTCACTTATCTGTTATGTGCTTGTTAGAGTGGGCCTCTACAGGGAATACATGTATCAGTTTGCGAGATTGAGCATCAGGCCTGCGGGCACCAATTCAGTATTTTGGGCATTAGGCCTGTGGGCACCAGTTCAGTGTTTTGGGATTCAGTTTACCTGAGGGTAACAGTTTACAGGCAGAATTTTGGGGGCATAATTCAGTAGGGGGCACACTCATTCAACTATGCTAGTATCTGTTCAGATGAAATCAGGCTGAGATGCTGCATGTTTTCTTTTTTGCTAGGTAGTCCTAGAATCATAGCTTCAGAAGGCTCCGATATCCCCCGGGTACATTGGACTAGTGCTGATAGACTTTGTTAGGTTAGAAATTCAATTCAAGGGCAACCAGTGTTCTTTCGTTGAGGCAAGGCAAAGAAAGGCGGTCGGAGACTCACGGTTCATCGATCCGTCGACCGATCCACATCACCTTTGTTTAGAATCGTGACTGTGATGGCACAGGTTCGAAGAATTTGTAGCCGTGATAGCGGCGTTGAATCGAAGCGCCATGCAAGTGAGACTAATCTTGAAACGCAGCGCCCATCCGCATCGCCTCACATCGACTCTAGGACCCCAAATGAACTTTGACCCACTTCCGCCAGGTTGAAGATTTGCGGGGTCCAGATCTCGAGAAGGGTGGCTCAAGCCCAAGTTTTCGGACCCTGTGCGGCCTAATGAGGCGTTATCCCCTTGATGCTAATGACCTCGATCTGACCGCAGTGAAAATTGCGAACCTTGAGAAGCAATTCAAAAAGGCACAGGGCCTTAACTCCATTCCCGACATTGAGGATGGGTGCACTGAGTCTGCCGTCCGGCTCCCAAACAGCTTCAAAATGCCATATATTGACCGTTTCGACGGGTCTGGGGATCCAATGGTACATATCCGACTTTTCTTGGATGTCCTAAAGCCGATGGGTCTGACTAAGCCACAGAAACTCTCTCTGTATGGAAGAACCCTGTCGGGTGTAGCAGCCACTTGGTACACTAGGTTGGAGGATAAAGTGAAGCAAAACTGGGAAGAATTGGCTGAGGCCTTTGTCGATCAGTATTCCTACAATACCCAAGTTGAAATGACCATCCAAGAGCTTGAAGCAACCCGCCAGAACCCAACAGAGCCTTTTGTGGAATTTGTTACGAGGTGGAGAGCAAAGGCAGCACAGATGACAGATCGCCGCCCTTCTGAGAGGGATCAAGTGCAGATGATGGTGCGGAACCTCGAGCATGATATGTTGCAGAAATTCATAGTTGCTCCGCTATTCACTTTCAAGAGTTTGCATGAACTAGGGGTCCAGGTCGAGAATGCATTCAACAGCGGGATCATTCCCAGAACAAGTGAACCGACAAGAAGGGTGATTTCAAGGAGTGCCAATGTCGGAGGTAGCACTATTCCCAAACCCTTTGAATCGTCATACGATCCACCTGACCAACCCTTTTGCCAATCCAAGCCTGCAAATAGCCGACCCAGCCCGAGCTCAGGGTAGAACTTTCACCCATCTCTATATGAGCCTAACCAGCGCACTAAAACTCTTGATGGAAAGAGGGCATCTCAAACCCCTCGATCCTCAACCTCTTCCCGACCCACTCCCAGCCAGACATAACCACGCCAGCATCAGTATGTACCATCGGCCATGTCATATGGCACCGATCGTTACCGCCTTCGTCATGAGGTCCAAAATCTCGCCGACAACCGGACGATAGCTCCACCTTCAGACCCCAATGACCAAACATCTCCTGCCTCCCTCAATCTCATCCATACACTGCCATCCACCTATGACCCCAGCATCTACATCACTCCGGCCGATTTACCCAAACCTGAGGTGTTTATCCCAGAAAGTAGGGATTTATGCATGATGGGTGCACTGAACCAATCATCTCAAACCCGAGAACCCACTACTTCTGAGTTGATGGGAATGATAAAAGATCTTCAAAGAACTGTGACCGATCTGGCCTCCGGGACATTGGCTCCATCATCGACCACACCACATGCTGGGAATTTCATGTCAAAAGGCTCCCCAGTCTTGGGGCGGGCTACATCTGAGGAAGGCCAATCCCGTGGCAAAGTGGAAGCAAGTGGAAAGAACAAGGTAGGGGCCGGCATGGATCCCCATGAACATCTTCTATTGGCTGTTAAGGCTTTGAAATCCGAGGGACTGAACAAAGAACAAGTGCTCACGGTTGTCGCAAAAGCTGTGAATGACACTTTCGCTACTCAAGTTGGGGGCAGTTTGACTGAAGGGGCAAGCCGGGAGAAGGGCCGTTGTACCAAGAATATTCCTTTCAACTCTAATCCCGTGCTTGGAAGAGATCAACAAACCGGGCCAGCACCTGCCAATCCCATCACTGGTGCGTCCAGCAAAAATCCACAAACCCAGAAGTACCAACCCCGAGGTCAGAGGGTCTTCCATGCCCTCCACATGCCTTTGTCCAAAGCTCTCCAAATCCTTGTTGGACAAGGCCATCTCAAACCCCTTGAGCCTCGGCCTCTCCCGAACCCTCTTCCGGCTACACATGATGCTACCCAGTACTGCGCATACCATCAGCAAACTGGCCATGCTACCAACAACTGCTTCCGTCTTCGCCATGAAGTACAGGATCTATTTGACAACGAGGTCATCCTCCCGCCGAGCTCAGCAAAGTCTATCGGCCTTTGGGTCGGTGAACTTGGGGATAATGTTATGTGAATGGGGATGAACCACTGGGCGGCGCCAATCAACTCGGGCGTGGGAATGGCACGCCTTGTTCGGCGATATGCAAATACCGGTTTTGTGCTTCGACTTGGGTATTGGGTCAGTTTTGCTACTTTGTTTTGAGTCTGTCCTTTTGTTTCGAGTCAGTCTCTTTTGTCTTGGGTCTGTCTTGTTGTATCGAGTCAGTCCTGTTGTATAGAAGTCAGGTGATTCCGGGGGTGTTACCTCGGGCGTCACCATTTTGTTTCGCGTTTGTCTTTTTGTTTTGTTTTGAGTCTGTTTCTGCCAGGGAGCCAGTTATGCCAACAAATTTTGAATGAAACAGCAGTGATTTTCACGCTCTCACATTTGCTTCTGCCGTGTGCTAGTTTTGCCGAGATTTGAATGAAATGGCAGTGCATTCCACCTGCTCTCTTGTGCCTTGAAGTCATTGTATTGACCTAAGGTTTTCAAAACCTTTTTGAACACTGCGATGAAAACAAAGAGGGATGAATTCCTCGGGATTTGCAAAACTTTGATCAAATGAGACAAAGAGAGGCATACTAAGCCCTTAATGAATGAAATCATGCTTGTTAGTGTGAGTACTAAGAAGAACCCTGGCTTTGATCCAGATTGGTCCTACACTGTCTTCAGCGCGAGCGATTTGTCGTTTTCTTAAAAACTTTCAAAAAATGTTTTGCGCGGTCCTGCAAAGACATGTGTGGAATCGCTCTTGAGATTGTGCAGCTTAGGATCGCTCTCAGCCTCGAGACTCAACCCCCCTTTGCTTTCAAACCTTGAACTTGCATTCAGAATGTTCAACGGTCGACCACAATGTAAGGCCTGTGTGGCCAGATTTGAAGTAGCCCTCGAACAAGAGGCACCAAAGTCAGATCAAGAAGGTCAGACCTCATCAGAAGAAGCTTGCAAGGCTAGAATATAAGCACCCCTCGAACTAGGAGCAAAAAATATCCGATGTGCTCGAAGAGCCAAAGGTGGATCCTTCAAGAATCAATACAATGACCACTCTCCGGATCTGAGGGCTTCAATCTCAAAACCATTTGGCATGGACTTGTTACACTTTTACCCTTTAAGAGGCTCATTTGAAACCCTAAGGGCGACCCAGGCAAAAGTTAGAGCAAGAAAAAGAAAAAAGAAAAATGCAAAAAAAGAACAAAAAAAAGAGAAGAAAAAATAAAAGAAAAGAAAAGAATGAAAATAAGAAAAAGAAAGAAGAACAATGCTCGCAAGGTTGAAAACCTGCAACGGGCGCCTTGGCAAAAGTTAGAGCCTAAAAATGAGAGGTTAAATACCCGAGTGTACCTTAACCCCGAACTACGTAAGGCTTGATTCCCATGTTTGGGATACGTAGGCAACTTCATCCCGAAGTCTAGTCGTAAAACAATTCAAATTCGATTGTGTCCATGTAATGGTTTTGATCATCTTTTGCCTTCTCTGTATCTGAGAGTCTGGTTGTGTTCGTCGCTCTGAGGACTGATTATAATGCGATGTGGCATCATCCAAACAAGGGCCAACTTTCCGTTGCCATTCAATGTGCCGCGGTGCCGTTCAAACAAGGGGCAACTTTCCGTTGCCATGTAGCTCCCCTCCAGCAAGGGGCAATTTTCCTTCGAATCTGAGGTTGTGCATCTCGAGAGTGGGTTCTATGCTCGTTGAGCAGTGGCCGTTTGCAAAAATAGTTTTTGAGGATTTTTACTGAGGTTGACTAATTCTCTCGAAAATTATCCCATTTTTCTAAAACTAGACCATTTCTTGGACCCAAAAAAGGAAAATTTTCAGTGCTCATAGCCTGATTTGCATAATTTCAAATCAAAAACTGAACAAGCATGTTAATCTAACTCTCATTTTTGGTCAAAATTGTTTTAGTAGAAGGCAAAAATAAAAAATGGTCAAAATGATGAACTAGGGGCACAGTTGAGTCAGGTGTTCTGTCTTTTTCCCGTTATCAACGCATTTGCCGGAAAGGGCACTGTATTCGCCAAGAAGGGCACAAATGAAGCTAATAAGCAAAGGACTGAAAGCTCTCGTATCCTCCAAGCAGCGAGGTATCAAGCCAATTGTGAAGCATGAACTGGAATGGATCAGGATATTCCACTCCCTCATATAGACGGATCTGATCATGTCCAAACTCCCCAGCAGAGCATCGTCAACCGATGTCAGCTGCAGATTTGCTACACACCCAAATGTAGTGCAACCCCTCTGTGGGAGGAATTCACTAGCTGCATGCAGAAGAAGAAGAATCTGGTAGAATACCAAGGGCAAAAGCCCACAACTTTCTGCTTATCCATCAACCACCTAGGGAAGGGATGAAAAATGAGAGATTGAAGAATAGAGAGATGTGCGATGAGAGAAAAAGTGAGAAAAGGGCTTTTTCAGAAAAACAGAGCTTGAGGGCCGAGTGCTGTGAGAATCACAAATAAGAAAGGGTGGGAAACACTACCTGGTGAAATAGGCTCCCTATGCACGTCTGAGTGTCGTGTCTTTTTGTTTTATCTCGATTCTTGTTTTGAGTCGTTTCGCGTGTTACTCGATGTGTCTAGGTTGTGTGCCTTTTATTTCCTTGTTGAGTCGTTTTGGCTGTGGTCAGTCGTAGGCTCAATACCCGGTTGAGAACTCATCTCTCAATTTCAGAAATAAAATCGCCTCGTGCTCAGTCTTTGTGCCATTCTCCACATTTGTACAAAACGGAATTGGTTCTTTTATAAAACCGCAGGGTTCAACCCAGGTCATGTCAGAATAGTAAAACAAGGACCTATCTGAAGCTATTTCGGTTCCGGACTGCAAAGCAAAAGAAAAGAGGGAAAATTTGGAGCATCTTAGCATGTTTCAACTTTAGCAAAATCCGAGACTGCATTCCAGGTGCACCTTCTCAGGCCTCGCCATTTCTCTAGAGTATGAGTGTGTCTCGACCCCAAGTGTAAGCCTGCTTCAAGTCAGAATGGCAGTCCAAGCAGCACCAGAGGGTTTCACATGCGGGTGTTATCTCTCGCCAATTTGAATAGGGTGTGCCCTTTTGAGCTGAGTATGTTGTGAAGTCCTCTAAGAAGCAAATCAGAGGCACCAGAGTACATATTTGATGCTCCTCTATTACATAGAATGTGGATTTTTATATACACTGTTGTTGCATGCATGCCACGCATCGTTATGATTCATGCATAGAATATGCTTGCTTTCAATATTGCATAGAAAATGCCCCCATACTTGCATAGAAGATGCATTTTATCGAACTTTCTTGTGCATATTATCTTGCTCGCACTGTCTTGTGCACTTACACTTTGTGTCTCACTTGCACTATCTTGTGCATCTTGTGGTTGTATCTCACTCACACTATCTTGTGCATTGCATATCAATCGCGCTGTTTAGCGTATCGCACTGTCTTGTGCATTTCACCTCATTCGCGCTATTTTACTTTCCACAATCATATTTTGTTTTGTGCTATTTACAATCGCATACTTATTTTGTGCAGTTTACCATTCGCGCTATTTTGCGCACCACAATCGCACTATTTTGTGCAGTTTACCATTCGCGCTATCTTGCGCCCCTCCGTCGCACTGTTTTGTGCAGTTTATCATTCGCGCTATCTTGCGCTTTGAATCGCCTTGTTTTGTGCGATTTACATTCGCGCTATTTTGCGCACAATCGCACTATTTTGTGCGGTTTACCGTCGCGCTATCTTGCGCTTTGAATCATGACTGTTTAGTGCAGTTTATCATTCGCGCTATCTTGCGCTTTGAATCATACTGTTTTGTGCAGTTTATCATTCGCGCTATCTTGCGCACCTGAATCGCACTGTTTTGTGCAGTTTATCAATCGCGCTATTTTGCGCACCTGAATCGCACTGTTTTGTGCAGTTTATCATTCGCGCTATTTTGCACACCTCAATCACACTATCCTGTGCTTTGCATGTCACATCGCACTATTTTGTGCATTGTATCATTTGTGCTATCTTGCGCGTCCCACCTGCAGTTGTTAGTGCATTACATTTCACTCGCGCTATTTTGCGCATCGCACTATTTTGTGCACATTACTTGCGTTGTGCATGCATTTTATCGTGCTATCTTGCGCATCTCACCTGCACTTGTTAGTGCGTTGCATCGCGCTATCTTGCGCACCTTACCCGTATCACACTGCTTTATGCATTCACCCGCCGGCACCGCGTGTGTCAAACTTTCGGAATCACATTGAATATATGTTGTTAGCATATTGTTCTTGTTGAATTTCTCTCTTTTGCAGGCACGATATTGTATGTACGGTTCATTCGAGGCTGGTGCGACTAGACGAATCGCGCAGGTATCGTATCTTCTCCATGTGAGACACGACGAGAATTGAATAAATTCTCCGTATTCCTAACTGCATGAAATGTAGTTGTTGCTTTGCATTCTTGCTTAAAACTGTTGCATCTATTTGCGAATACTTGTTTCATTACAGCTTGCTGCATTTACATGATCATTGAGTTACATCTGATCCTGTGCATATCATTTTGCATTTTGCCCCATTTGCTTGTGGGCACGCCTGCGGGCACATCTCTGTTTATCTTGTATGATTGTCTAAGTCTTCGGCCTTGTCAAAAATGGGTCGTCTCTGGGCTTTGACATTCACTCCCGTCACTTGTGACTTCCGAGTTCTGTCAAAGAGGGGCAACTGTAGACACCCCATTTTTGACCGACCTTAAGACTCAGACGTCACCGATTGAGCGCTCGGTGATGTCGCATTTTGTGCTCGTTCAGAAGTCTCAGAGTCGCGGCCGTACGCCCTACCTCCGGACTCCCGAACTCTCTTCTGTGCCTTGTTTCGGTTTGCGAACCAGACTCGGTTTTCTCTGTTTTCTTTCCTGAGGGGAGGGAGAGGTCCCATAGACCATCTCTCAGTGGCCGCGGGCTACATTTCGTGGCCGTAGGCCATTTTGCCCATTCGGGCGGTTCCTAGTTTTGAGCCGTCGGCCGTGTGCCTCGGTTGGGACCACCCAACCATCTCCGATTCCTCCGGTTTTTGGCGTGCATCTCATTTACTCCCTTCGAGGACACTTTGGGGTCTTAGATACCACTGGGCTAAACACCACTTTGCGATTAACGGCCGGTTTTTGGGCCCCGAACCTCGCGGTTTGGCCCCCGAGCATTCGTTTCGCATCGGTTTTTGTTCATTTTTGGCAGGTACCTCTGTTTTATCATAAGGAAGGTTACTGGGGGGTGGGATCCTAGCAATTGTCTCAGCAACTAGTTATGCTCTTCCGGCGCCCCCGGGGCCCGTTTTTCTCACTTCCAGGCTAATGTTGAACACCCTAGGGCCATTTTCTTCGAGCCGAAACCACATATTCGTGTTGTACACATATGGGAGGATCCTAAAAAGTGGTGCTCGGCCAGTAATTATTCTTTTCATTTTTGAGCCTCTCCTAGGGTTGGATTGTTGTTTCTCCTGGTTTAGAGTTGCCAAATTCCAACCACAGGACCTTGAAGAGGAGACATGGGAGGACACCAACGTATAGAGCTCGGCCAGCAATTCTCACTTTTCATTTTGCCCTAAGCCGGCTGAGAAGCTTTGACCACCTCTAAAAAGGTGGCTAGGCCTACATCCTTTTCTGCCTACTTTACACACAGATAATGTTTTCCCCAGAAAAGATCTGCTTCCGGGGGATATTTTGGAGGGGAAAGCTTAGGTGCATTTCCCTCCACCTTTACACCCCTCCTTTTGTCCATATAAGGCAGCCAAGAACTTGTCCCAAGGGTTAAGAAAATTTGCTCTCAAGCATACATACACTCCTCTATCTTCATTTCTCTCAAATCTTCAAGTTTTGGTGCCTTTTGTTCATCATCATCAAGCACTACCATCACCACTCCATTTCCAGCAACAAGAAGAGGTCCTTAGAGGCTTAGAAGCAACATTTCTCAAGTCAAGAAGCAAGGAAAGAAAGGTCTACAAGGGTAAGTCTCAATCCCTCTCTTTTACACCATTTTCTTGTCTCTTTTCTTAACCCTACTTTCTCACTGTTTTGAGCTCCAACCAATACTGAAAGTGGTCCTCTTTTGAGCTATTATTGATATTTGTTTAAGGGCTCAACCCTGTTTGAGCCATCTATCTTACACTTCCTTCAATATCCTCTTATATGCCATTATTTTGCATTGAATATTTGGCCTATGTGTGATCTGATTTGGAGCATCTCATGAACTTATATTGTGCTTATTTTGAGCCCCTATTCAACATTGAAGAAGGGCTCAACCTTGTTTTCATGCTCCATATGCCACTTGCTTTGAATCCATGTTTTACCCTTGTTTTTGCATGCTTCATCTAGCTTGTGAGTGATCTGTTTTCTGGAATGATATAAACTGTGAGTGGGTCTATTTTGATCCCATCTTCAACATTGAAGAAGGGCTCAACCCTGTTTGGCCTCTCTATCATGCACTTGCTTCATAATCTCTCATATTTACCGTAAACTTGCATGATTTGTTTAACCTACATGTGATTTGTTTTGGAGCATGCCTTAAACTGTGATTGAGCTTATTTTGTGTCCCTCTACAACATTGTAGAAGAGATCAACCTTGTTGGGGGTCTCCATGTTGTGCTTGTCTTTATATCCCTCTTTGGCCC
Source organism: Camellia lanceoleosa (assembly GCA_025200525.1). Classification (NCBI taxonomy): domain Eukaryota; kingdom Viridiplantae; phylum Streptophyta; class Magnoliopsida; order Ericales; family Theaceae; genus Camellia; species Camellia lanceoleosa. The sequence continues at coordinate 75,439,750 of CM045767.1, read as the reverse complement.
CCATTCTTGCATGCTTTTTTAGGCCTATTTAGCTTCTGTTTTCGGCCATCATCAGTACTGAAAATATCCATATTTTTTCCTTCTTGTCATATTTTATTAAGGGTCTTTTCTGGTTTGGTGAATTCTTGGTATACCTCTCTTTATAGCCCTCTTTTGGCTCATATTTTGCATGCTATGTTGAGCATATCTACATACTGTTTTGGGGGTTTTCATAAGCTGTAAATGTTCATATTTTTGGTCACTCTTCAATGTTGTAGAACTGTATTTTTCAGTTTGAGCATTACGTATACCACCTGCTTCATTGTTCCCCTCTTTTCCCCCATTTTTGCATGCTATATTTGCCATACTTGTGATTGTTTTTTGGCCATCCTTTGTACTGGAAAAATGCTATTTTAGGGGCTGCCTAGCATCTGTCTTTACACTTCATGTCCATATTGTGCATGTTTGGCATAGCTGCAAGTCATTTCGGGTACTTAGCATAGCATTTCGGGCATAGGGTGTAATTTTGCTATAATTCAGGGGCTGTTTTTGCATCATTTTGGCTTCTGAAATTTGCATTTTCCATATGTCATATGCCACGTCTCATTCCATGCCATTTCATTCCATATGTCATCGCCTCGGTTTGCGTGCCCGTGTGCACGCATTTCGAGGCATATCATTTTTCATCCGACGGCCTCTTATGTGAGTCTGGCTGAGGCCTTCTCATGTTAGTGTAAGTCCAATTTGCATTGTGTATGCCATTTCATTCCATATGTCATCGCCTCGGTTTGCGTGCCCGTGAGCACGCATTTCGAGGCACCTCATTTTTCATCACGGCTTCTTATGTGAGTGTGGCTGAGGCTCTCTCATGTTAGTGTAAGTCCAATTTGCATTGTGTATGCCATTTTTAGTCTCATCGCATTGCGTATGCCATTGCCTCGCTTTGCGTGCCTGTGTGCACGCATTTCGAGGCATCTCATTCTCATCCGATGGCCTCCTATGTGAGTATGGCTGAGGCCCTCTCATGTTGGTGTAAGCCCATATTGCATCGCATATCTCATTTTAGTCCTGTTGCATTCTGTATGCCATCGCCTCGGTTTGCGTGCCCATGTGCACGCATTTCGAGGCACTTCACTTTTATCTGACAGCCTCTTATGTGAGTGTGGCTGAGGTCCACTCGTGTTAGTGTAAGTCCAATTGCATTGCGTATGCCTTTTTATGCCTTAGGATCATTTCCTCAGTTTGCGTGCCTCCATGCACGCATTTCGAGGCATCTCATTTTCATAGCATTATGTGTGTTAAGATTGCATGTCATGCATATTGCATCGTGCTCGGGATAGGAGTTAGCCCGGGCACGGGAAACGAGGCACTTTCCGTACTCCGAGTGACGGAACGGGTCTCAATTCCCAAGTCACCGATACTCCGGATTATCCATGATGGAGTTAGGTTTTGTTGTAGCATTCATCTGCATTCATCCTATATTGAGTTGTGCAATCTGACTCCTCGGCCATCATGCATCGAGATGCGTGATTTGTGGCACGAAGATCGAGGCATGCATATATTTGTGAAACACATTGCTATGCCCCTTTCCTACTCTCTGTTGCAGCAAAATGAAGAATCAGCAATTTTTCGGGACTTGGCACGCATTTCAAGAAAAAGTGCAAACAGAGGCTAATCGGGGCATCGTCGTGGATTTCAGCCAAAAGCGATGACATGCATCATTCATCGAATCGGCTGACCCACGGCTTCTGCGCCGATTCTGACTTTCTTAGTTAATTTGTCAATTAATTAGGAATTTGTATTTATTTCGGACTGTATTATTTCGGACTGTATTATTCTTTTATTTCGGACTGTATTATTTATTCGGACCCTCTGCGCGAGGGCATAATTGTAATAAGGGTGGGTGAGTGTGATGCATGTCTTCCAATCCCACGTCTTTCTTCCCTTTTATTTACCCGCTTATGATGGTTAGATATAGGGCATGTTTCCATTAGCATATCTGTGTAATGACATGTTTGCATCATTCATCTGTTTTGCACGCACCGGGCTCGGCGCATCATACAAACTGCATGTGTATTTCAATTCCAAGTTGAATACATGTTAATTGTAGCATTCCATATGCCATGTTTAGAATAGCTAGCCTGCTATAGTTTGCATCTTTGCATGTGTTGCATTAGGCAATTCTGTATACTTAGGATCATGCATGATTTCTAATCGGTTTTCTGTTTTGGCATGGAGTACTTGGTGAGTTTTATGCTTTAGCATCCTTGCATGCGTGTGAGTGCTGCCATGATAGCATGCTTACCATGAGGCTATGTGCTTATGTGATATAACTGCCTTGAATGCTTGTGGGTGGAGGTTGAGTTATTTGGATTGGGATAATTCATCAAATGTTTGTTTTAAGCCCACTAGATACTGGCAAAATCATGTTTTCTAAGCCACGAGGGTGGCAAATCGCGTCTTAGCCTACGTGGGTAGCACCATCAAACCATTTTCAAACAAACAAACATGAAATATTTTGTTCCAATTGAGCGATTCAGTCTATACTTGTATGCTGTGCGCATCACATAGTAACCTAGGCTAATAACCGGAATAAGAACTCACAATGTTTTCAAAAATAGATATCATGGTTAGTAGAGGTCGGTCTTTGGCCGTGGCGAGAATGCTCACAGTGACCTTCCCCAATCGTACCCAAGTTCGAGCCGAGGCAACTTTGGTGATAGCCGGACACGTGGCCTTTGGCACCGAGTCAGGGTTTCCTAAGTTTCCCATTAAAAAATATTTAGGTGGCGACTCTGTATCTGGCAAAGCAGTCCATGTTTGGCACTTCTTTCAAAAAATCTGTTTTCAAAAACGATTTGCCAGATTTGGACTCTTTGGTTCAGGATTAAGAACCGTGACATTTGAGTCCTTCGAACTGTAGTGACCCAATATCGAACCAGAACGGGGGGGACTCGCACTCCCTTCCCCCGGGATGTGTTCGGGGACGTCTACACCAGTACTTTTGTAGAGCATGTGGTCTGCTCGAGCGACCATTAGTGCGCTTGATCGAACTGCCCTATTTCAGTATGTTTTGAAAAGTTACATTATGTCCATATTTGCATCCTCATTCCTTTTTGAACATTCCTAGGCATTATTTGAGCCTCCTTAATGAATTAAGGAGTTAGAAATGAACTTAAAAGAATTGAATAAGCTAAGAATGATTCGATTAAGTAACGTGCCTCAATATATGTATATGTTTATGAATTATGTAGGTTCATTCACGAAGACGTGTCACAACCAAATCACTATGAGTAATATCATAATATAGATATTTTCATATACGTTATTTTCTAAATGTTTCCAATGTGGTAAGTTTTTCAAATTTATGATTTTGTGATATGAATGAGCCTTCTATATGCCCGATCCGCATGATGTTTGTAAATGTGATTGATGAGATATGAATGTATATAATGAACTTAAGGTCGTTCTATATATTTGACAAGATGGACCTAAGGTTGTTTCAAATATCTGATAACTCTGAATATCTATTATATGTTGACCAAATGGTCATTATATAGCTATAATGAATTGGACCCATGGTCGTTCCTTCAAATATGTTCTGTTCTGTTCTATATTTTGACTTATGTTGGACCAAAGGTTGTTCTATCATGTATTGGACCCAAGGTCATTTCACTATGATGCGAAATTGATATGAGAACAATTTTATTTAAGCATTAGAACACATTCATATAATCTTTTTACTCCGATGTTATTCGCTAGGTTTTAGCTCACTATATTATATATATGTATATAGGTGAGAACGGGATGTCCAGCCTTAGTGAACCTATGAAAGATTATTGAAGTTTTTATGATGTCAACTAATGAGTGCCTCACGAACAAGGCTTTTGTCTTTTGATCTTTTGTTTTCTTTTATTGGTCAGGTTTGACTATGTTTGCACATAAGCTTTTGGGTTTTGTATGATGATGACTTGTGAATGATCTTGGACATGCAATATTTATTTGTATATGTATGGATGTGAGTTGTTAACGTATAAGAAGTTTTTGTTTATGCCATATATGCATAGCTCATTGGACGAAATTTATGATTCTGCTTCCGCGTCTGGCCCCATATAATTAAATATGATTTCAATTCTATCTGATGCCGCAGGTAATCTCATGATTACTTGTCATGACCACAACCCGCCCTTATGGATTAGGGTCATAACCGGCCAGTAATCAATGGATTACCTGCGGCCTCAAACTAAATAAAACATATTTTATCAGAGTTAAGGGGCCAAAACGGAAGCAAACTTATGAATTGTCCATAGAGCTGTGCTTACATGGCTTAACCAAACATTCTTATATACTCATAATAACTCACATCATAAGCATATTCACAAAAGTAGGTCACACATACATCCAGGATTATTCGACCAGTGTTAACAAAAAATTCAGATTCTATACATGGTCGGTCAAGGTTGTACTACATGACCACAAAAAGGCTCCAAGAGTAATAAAACAAAAGCAAAGCCTCTGCATGAGACGACCTTGGATGACCTCACAAAACTTGGTTTCTCAACGCTCACTGGGACTGGGGTTGGACATCCCGCTGCTCACCTACATACATATAAATACAGAGTGAGCTGATGCCCAGTGAATAATACCAGAGTAAAGAGGTTAATGAATGAGATTCGTTCATGAATAAGTCATATGTATAATTTAAACATTTGAACTACTAGTTCCACTTGTATTAAATGCATAGACAGTAACGTACGAAACGACCTCGGGTCCAACATATCATATCCATGTACAAAACGACCTTAGGTCCATGTCATATCTAAGTACGAAACGACCTTAGGTCCATTGCACTCAAAACGACCTTGGGTCCACCTGTACAAAACGACCTCGGTCCAATACTCATCCATAGACCAACTTTAGGTCTAATGGATCCATGTGCCGAGGACCACCGGTCCTCCTTATCACATTACAAAATGACCTCGGGTCTAACATTCTCATATTCATGGTGATGCGCTTTTAATCATGGCCGCATCTGTATTTACCCTCAAAACGACCTTTGGTCCATTTATCAATTATGCAAAACGGCCTTCGGCCCAATCTACATCTTTGTCAAATATACTGAACGGCCTTAGGCCCATTTTCCATTTTCACAACATTCATTTTACAGGTACGAACGGATAGAATACTCATTCATAGTACAATTTCACAAATTTAGAAATTACCACTTTGGCAACATTTAGGAAGTAATGCATATACAAAAATATCTTTACTAAGATATTACTCACAGTGATATGGTGCTTGAATCGCCCTTGCACTCGACCCTACATAATTCATAACACAATGGGTCATAAGTTATTCAATCCATTCTTAACTTATTATTTCTCTTAGGCTTCTTTCTTATCCCTTTAGGTCATATACAAAGCCTAATGCATGCCTAAGAGTGCTTAGAAATGAAAGAGAACAGAAAATAAAACACGAAACATCTTTTCAAAATTTCTAAAACTGGGCTCCCCGCTCGAGCACAGGTTTCCCTGCTCAAGCGGACCCTTTTGGTCTGCAAAAGTACTGGTTACCTCACACTTACGCTCGAGCGTGACTTCAGACACTCGAGCTGAATGTCAAACAATATAGCTTGACACTCGAGTGTGAATCTTCCCGTTTGAGCAGACACCAATGTCTGCAAAAGTTCTGGGAGCTAACATTTCACGCTCGAGCGGCGCTTTTCTCGCTCGAGCGGACATGCCGAATTCTGGAATTTCCAAAATTGTTCTTGGAGTTCAAACTCAATGTTTAAAGATTCAAAGCTCATGTTTTGGACACAAAAACATGGAAACATATTACATAACATGAGGACAACAACAATATGAGGTCAATTGCTCAAATTCATGGTCCATCTTTTCCAAAATCATTTTGAATTCTGTTCATAATTCCCAAAACATGTGTACTCAACTTCATACCAATTCCATGTCTTCATCAATCATGTATGCAAGTCAATTCTTGACTCCAATTCTATTCCAAATGGTACAAATGACACTTACTATCATGAAACTCTTGAAAATCATGCATGCATGTGAGATTTGGTGCTCAATTCTATTTGTTCTACATAGTTAATGCTCAAATATGCAAATTCATAGCAAACCTATGCATGCATGTACATATAAGCTTCAATTTCATCATAATCAACACCATTCATGTTCTTGATTACCATTTAACCTTGAATTCACAAAATCACAAACTCAAACTCATAAATTTACTCACCTAGAAGTTCAAGTCCTCCAAATTCTAGTTAATCCTTGAGTTAAACTCCAAGATCTTCAAGCTTCTTGAACAATTCCCTAGCTTGAGCTCCTTCTCTCTCTCTCTCTAACTGGCACACACTCTCTCTCTCTCTAGAGTGTCATCTCAGCAAAAATGAGCTCAAAACCATCATATGAGGCTATATAGGTCCTTATATAGAATGGCCTAATCAAATTTTGATTAAGGCTAATCAATAGTGCTTAATTAATCATTCTGAATCTAATTATTTTGATCCGAATAAATTTTAATTAAATTTCACCAATCACAATGGCGTAATCAATTTTGGTTTCTTTGGCCGATAAGGCCTTCAATTTAAATTCTAAAGCAGATAATCAAACAGATTTTCCTACGGTGAGCAGATAGAAATTCAAAACCACATATATTCATATAAATGACACTCAAAATCATATCAAGCACATAATCACAATCATAATTAAGATTAATTAGCATAATACGGACCACAGTTATCACATTACTGGTCTGCCATGATCCAAATCTCTAGAGGCAGGTTCAGGGTCTTGATAGAGTGACATCAGAGTATGAGTTAATAACTCACACACTTGTGCAATTGGGCAATAAGGTGTCTATAAAAGACTAAGAATGCATTCATTTGATAAGTATATGTTTGTGTGCATTGAGATTATGCAAAGATGTGAATATGTGAGCTTTGGATTGAGACGCCTATGTAGATATGTGCAATTTTTGTATTTATTATAATATGAGTTCATATAGATCATAACGAGAACAAGGGCTGATGAGATAGAAGAGTCTTTTACCACCTGTTTAGATAGAATTGAGAGAATGATTCAAGATATGGCTAAATCACTAAGGCAACAACAACAACAACCGCCTCCACCTTCCCCAATGCCTATGCCACCTTCGATATAAGAATATCAAGCAGATGACCACACAATTGCTTTGACTAAGGAGTTCAAGAAAATGAAACCACTGCTATTTTGGGGAGGAGTTGATACTCTGAAAGCCGAGGCATGGGTTCTTGGTGTTGAAAAGTTATTTGAAGTATTTCTGTGCACTGATGCACAGAAAGTTCAGTTAGCAAGTTTTACTTTGGAGGGCGATGCCCAAAGATGGTGGATGTTAGTTAGAAATGAAAATGTGGAAATCAGTTGGACGCGATTCCTTGATATCATTTACAAGAAGTACTTCTCTCAATGCTTATTTGAATTCGAAGGGCTGAAGCAAGGTAACTAAACAATAGCTGAATATGAGGCACGGTTCAGTGAGTTGGCTATATTTACACCACACATAGTCGATACTGATTACATGAAAGCGAGAAAATTTGAGGATTGTAGACACCCCATTTTAACCGGCCCTAAGACTTGGGTGCTTCTTTTTGATCATCCAATGATGAAAACAAGAAGGTGTATCTCACAGAATCCTCAATAAGAAAACTTACAATTTGAGCCTTAATTCCAACCCTAAATAGCCACAAATTACCTTTATGAGGGAATATTCTGACCTCATGGTTGCGTCCAGCATGGTTCGTTTAGCTAGGATCAACCTTTGCTACACTTCCGAGAGCCTCACTGAAAAATTCTCCCGAAATCTAGGTTACAGCACAATTATTTGAAACTTTTTGGCCAAATTGTAATTTTCAAAACCTAGGGAATATTCTCTTATGTGAGGGAATATTCTGTTAAGTCAGGGAATATTTCGTCCATATCTGAATATTCACACGTCAATCTTGACATGACATGACGGACGTGGCATGACTGGTTTGGTCCTTACTGATGATGTGGTGTTGACTTGTCTTTACAAAAAAAAAAAAAAAATGAATTTAAGGAATGTTGGTGAAGGGGTTTAAACCCCCAACCTAAGACTCCACACCCAACACCTTAGCCACTCTACCAAAGTTTTGTCTTGTGTTATATTTCCCCTCAAATAATATTTGACCATTTCAAACTAGCAGGCCAAGGTGTATTTTTTTGCATTTTTTTTCTTATGTGTGGGACACTCCCCTATCCCATTGGCCTACCCATATATCACCAAATACATACCTAATATTTCCCCATTGTCAAAAAGAGGTTTTGTTTGCATCCATAAAGGAGTATCTTATACAACCACCTTGAAAATTTGCCCTCCTATCACATTCCACCTTCTTTTTGATCTTCACTCTCCCTTATTACCTATATAGAATGATCATATTGTAAGAGAGATAGAGAGAGACAGAGAGAGAGAGAGGACCACGAAATTGAAGAGAAAAGAGTGAGAAAATGGGGAAAAAAGAGAGAGAAATTGAGTTTTTGGGCCAAAAACACTCATAGCTTCCATATACACCCCATACCTTCCATACAAACTAAAATTCCATCTTTCCTACATCCAAAACTCCTCCAAAAATTCTTAAATAGCTAAATTTCAGTAGTGATTGATCAAAGGAAAGAGTGAGTGTTGTTGAAAGTGAGAAAGAAAAAAAAAAAGAGTTAGCCACTTTTCCACCATACATACCCAGAGTTCCATTCTAGTTTCGAATTGAGGATTGAGAACACACTTCCTAAACTTGAGGGTGAGCAAAAGGAAGTTTGGAAATCAAGAAGTTCAATCTTTCTTTGGAAAGTGAATTTCTAGTATTTCATTTTTTTATATTTTCTATCTCATATTTATTTTCTTGCTTCTTATTTCATAGTGTTTTGTTATAATCCAAGTGGTTTGTTTATTTCATATTTATTTTCTTGCTTCTTATTTCATAGTGCTTTGTTATAATTTAAGTGGTTTGTTTATCTTATATTTATTTTCTTACTTTATATTTTGTAGTATTTTGTTATAATCCAAGTGGTTTGTTTATCTTATATTTATTTTTTTGCTTCTTATTTCATAGTGTTTTGTTATAATCCAAGTGGTTCATTTATCTCATATTTATTTTCTTACTTTATATTTCGTAATGTTTTGTTATAATCCAAGTGGTTTGTTTATCTCATATTTATTTTCTTACTTCTTATTTCGTAGTGTTTTGTTATAATTCAAGTGGTTTGTTTATCTCGCATTTATTTTCATACTTTATATTTCATAGTGTGTTGTTGCAATCCAAGTGGTTTGTTTAGATCATAATTGTTATTATTTTTGCTTATTTGCTTGCTCTTGTTTCATATTAGTTGTGCCGTAAGCTAACCGGTAGTGGTTAGTTGAGCCACCTACATATTTCTTGTTTGTTCCTTTTCTTGGTTTCGCGACAAGACAGGTTTTGCTCGGCTTAGTTGGCCGGTCAGTTAGCTTCTTTCGGACCAGATGGCGTAATCTCCCAATGTTGACCAATTTTCGTCGACAGCTCCAAGGAATATGAAGCTTTTATTTTATTTAATTTTATTTTGAGTGTTTTGCGAGGTTTTTATTATGATGTAATATTCTCCCGATTCCTCTCTAATTTGGTTTGTAATTATTCTTTCAAGTGTTAAAATAATTTCTTGCCCTGCTTCTTTCTATCCTGTTCTTTTACTTGCTTTCTTTATTTGTGAATATACATCATATTTTATTTTTCATTATATCCATGCTTTGCATCCATGTTTCATGCATCTTGATTCGGCTAATTTTGCATTTGTGGATTTAATCAATTCCTATGTGATTATGTGCATTACCTCATGTTCTTGAGATAATTCACATGTCATATCTTAGAAGCCAAATCTTTAGTTGCATCTCATGAGTGAATTGCATTAGGATTTTGTATATAAGATCATGCATGTTTTACTAACTTTGTTTTGTAGCTTGTTCGCGAGACGTCAAATATGTAAGTTTTTATGCTTTAGTATCCCGTTTGTGTGTGTTTTTTTTTTTACTGTGTTTAGCATTCTACCATGAGGCTACTTGCTTATGTTATATAACTCTATGAATGCCAGTGGATGGAGGTTGTGTCACTTAATTTGGAATGATGTTGATTTTCATGTTTGTAAACTCAATTTATTTGGGTTGTACACCTTCAAAACTCTTTCAAAACTACATGAAATCAAGTTGTTCCAAAGTGGGTGACATAGTCTATACTTGTATGCTTTTACATAGTAATTTTTTTAAGATTTATTAAATAATCGGAATATGAACATATAAAGTAAATAAAATTCATATCATGGTTTAGTAAAGGCTGATATTTTGATCGAGTGAGCGAGGGTGCTCAATTAATGACCTTCTCCTCTTATAACTAAGGTTTCAAACCGAGACAACTTTGGTTATGATGAACAGTGGCCTTGGCACGAGTCATGCGTTTCCTTATTTTCCAAAATATTAGGTGGTGCCTCTGAGATCTAATGACGCAGTTCATTTCTGGCACAATGTTTTTTTTGCAATAAAATGGATTTTCTAAAATTTTCCAAATGTGGACTCTCGTCTATGTTTCATATTGCACTTGAGAGACTAGATCAAAGAGACAGAGGATTCGAATTGTTTAACGCGCGCGGGAACTCTCCGGGCATGTTACAAGGGTGGACTTCAAAATGCAATCCTAGAAAAAGTGATTATTCTATAATTGCCAAAGTATGTAGATGTTCTTGACAAAGCTTTAATCAAATTTAGATTCACAAAATTGACCATTTGAATGGAATGGGAAAAGACAAGACCCGTATTCGAATAAGAGATCAACATCATCAAAGAAGCAAAATTTGGGGACATCTAGTGCTTCCAACTCTATGAGAGATTATGTACCAACTTGTCATGAATGTGGGAAGAAACATCGAGGAGTTTGTTATCGTAATTTTAGGGCGTGCTTTAGATATGGTAAGATAGGGCATATGGTTAGAGATTGTCCACAGACTGAACAAAGAAGTGGAAGGGTAGTTGCTAGTTCAACTGGATCCGTTCCAATGCCAAGGAAAGACCTACTACTACAAGAGACATACTTAGGCAAGGGAGAGTTTTTTGCACTCATCTTAGGTGATACATGAAATACCGAGGCCGGTGTCTCTGGTAGTCTCTCTATTTGCAATCATGATGCTTATGTGCTAATTGACTTGGGTTCGACACATTCATTTGTTTCTACTATATTTGCACATAGACTGAATAGACCTATGGAATCTCTGCCTTATGTGTTATGTGTATCTGCTCCATCTGAAGAATTTATTTTGTGTACTTCTGTGTATCATGCTTGTGAGATTATTATTGGAAATGCTACTTTAGGTTCGGACCATCCAATACTTTTGCAAACCATGTGGTATGCTTGAGTGACCAGCAATGTGCTCAAGCGAATTGCCCTTTTCAATATGTTTTGAAAAGTTACATTATGTCTATATTTGCATCGTCATTCCTTTTGGAACATTCCTAGGCATAAATTAAGCCTCCCTAATGAATTAAGGCATTCGAAATGAACTTAAAAGAATTGAATAAGCTAATAATGATTCAATTATGTAACGTGCCTCAATGTGTGTATATGTTTATAAATTATATAGGTTCATCCATGAAGACGTGTGAATAACCAAATCACTGTGAGTAATGTCTTAGTAAAGATATTTTTATGTATGTTATTTTCTAAATGTTTCCAATGTGGTAAGTTTTACGAACTTATGATTTTGTGATATGAATGAGCCTTTTATCTGTTCTATCCACATGATGTTTGTAAATGTGATTGATGAGATATAAATGTATATGATGGACCTAAGGTCATTCAATATATTTGAAAAGATGGACTCAAGGTCATTCTGAATATCTGATATGTCTAAATATCTGTTATATGTTGACCAGATGGTCATTATACATCTGTGATGAATTGAATCCAAGGTTGTTCCGTCAAGTATGTTCTACTCTGTTCTATATTTCAGCTTATGTTGGACCAAAGGTTGTTCTATTATGTATTGGAGCCAAGGTTGTTTCGCTATGATACAAAATTGATATAAGAACGAGTTTATCTAAGTATTAGGACTCATTCATATAATCCTTTTACTTTGATGTTATTCATTGGACTTTAGCTCACTCTATTATATATTTATATATATATATATATATATATGTATGTAGGTGAGCAACGGAATGTCCAGCCTTAGTGAACCTGTGAAAGATTATCGAAGTTTTTGTGATGTCAGCTAAAGAGCGCCTTACGAACGAGGCTTTTTTCTTTTGATCTTTTGTTTTCTTTTGTTGGTCATGTTTGACCGTGTTTGTACATAAACTTTTGGGTTTTGTATGATGATCACCTGTGAATGATCTTGGACATGCAATATCTATTTGTATATATATGGATGCGAGTTGTTAACTTATAAGAAGTTTTTGTTTATGCCATATATGCACATTAATTCTGCTTCTGCTTCTGGCCGCATATAATTAAATATGATTTGAATTCTGTCGAAGGCCATAGGTAATTTCATGATTACTAGCCGGTCATGATCTAGATCTCTAGAGGCGGGTTCAGGTCTTGATAGGATAAACAATCAGAAAGGTAGTGATTTCATTTAAAAAATCTAAGGAGTTTGACATGACAGTGATTTGATTCTGGAGCAATTTGAGTTATTTGTGGCAGTAATCTAATTACAAAATTTGGGGGTTCAATTTAGGCAGTGATTCAAATTTTGATTATGATTTGAGCAATCAGTGAAAATTAGGGGGTACTTTCCTAGTTTTAAGGATTTGTGTGAATTTGAATTCTTACCTTAGTGATCAACTGTGAATGATGCCTTTCCAAAATTTAAATTCCAAAAAGAACATGTGATCAAAGGATATCTTCTGGAAAAAAAAAGAAAAAGAAAAATTCCAACTTAGTAAAGCCTTGGAGATTATGGAAGGTGTTTGATTGGATAAGAACTTTTAAGTCATTGACTTTAGGGAGAATTTCAAATTTATGAAAAATGGTAGATAAGGAAGTGGCGACTAAATCTTCCATTTTGAATGCAATTTCAATTCTCCTAAAAGATATTTGATTAGAAGACAATTGTTTGATTAGATATTCGGAATAAAATCCAAAGCTCCTTGAGAGGAAAGAATTTTGAAGAAAAAAAAAAAAAAACTTAGAGTAAAATTTTGGAAATTATGGAATGTTTTTTATTAGACAAAATTTTTTAAGTTACTAATTTCGGATGGAATTTTGATTTTATGAAAAAGTGTTAGATAAGGCTTTAATGACCAAGTCTTTCACTTTGAAGTAAAATTTTGAAATTTTTTAGAGGCATTTGACTATAAGATAATTGTTTGATTGATTTCTTTGAATAAAATCTAAAATTTCTTGGAAAACTTTTGGAATAAAATTTGAGTACAGTTCGGAAATTATGGAAAATATTTGATTAGACAAAAATTTTTAAGTTATTGACTTTGAAGGGAATTTTGATTTTATGAAAAAGTGTTAGATAAGGAGGTAATGGTCAAGTCTTTCACTTTGAAGTAAAATTTTGAAATTCTTTAGAGGCATTTTGACTATAAGATAATTGTTTGATTGATTTCTTGGAATAAAATCTAAAATTTCTTGGAAAACTTTTGAAATAAAATTTGAGTAGAGTTCGAGAATTATGGAGAGTTCTTTTCATAAAGTAAAAATCTTTGGGCTCCTAACCTTGAGGGAACCTTAATTTTATGGAAAGATGTTAGATGAGAAAGTGATGACCAAGTCTTCCATTTTGAGTAAAATCCTAGTTCCTCTATAAGATATTTGACTAAAGGATGATTGTTTACTTGATCCCTTGGAATAACATCCGAACTCCTCAAAAATTTAGAAAAAAAAAAAAAAAGAAAGGAAAACTTTTAAATTTGAATTAAAAAAAAAGGGGGATGTTTATTTTGAAAAAAGGAAAAAGAAATAAAGGAAGCTGAAATTTGATTATGAACTTTGGAAAATGGGGCATGCTTCTTTGATAGGTCATAAACCATGGAAAGGTAATAGTTTGATTGATCACTCTAGTGACAATCCTTAAAATTCCTCAACGTTTCCTTGACTAGGCAACTATCACCTAATGGGTGATGATGGTAATTATGAGGATCCAATGGTAAGTGTTAAACAAAATTGACTAGGTTTGTGACGTTCCAAAAATCGGGAACATCAATGAATATAATAACAAATAAATACAAGGTTTTTCTAAGGTTATAAGTGAAGGAAACGCCACTAATGAGTCTTTTAGCCAATAACCAAGTAAGATCCCAAGAAAGATTGTATGAGTCAAAATAGTATCCCCTCTAAGTCTAATCTCCTTAGATCGCAAAGCTACATTTTTTACAGATCTTAACAAAGTATTAACACAAGGTCTACACGAGTTGATAAAATTTATGGATAGGTTACAAAAATATATACAAATATATAAGAAAAATGATGATTACAAGACATATGTCTGTAGACACCCCATTTTTGACCGTCCTCAAGACTTGGACATCACCGCTTGAACACCCGGTGATTATCCATGTTTGTGTTCGTTTTGAGTTCCCGGAGGTCCCATTGGCCGCCGTGCCTCGGGATCTCTTAACGGTTTGTTCTCAGGCTTGGTTTTCTACCAAGACTTGTGTCTGTTGCATTTGAGGGTAGGGAAGGCTTGTTAGCCATCCCTAGAACCCACCTGCCCCACACCTCCACCGGCTATCCATAGTGGCCATCGGCACTTTTTACCTTGATCCTTGGCGTCGGCACTTTATGATGCCGGCCGGCACTTTTTGTGCCGGTGGATCGTTTTGGCCGGGTGACCCTTCCGAACCCCTCGAGGATGGTGCATGCCACCGTGCCACCGGATTACACCATCACCACTCCCGTGCATAACATTGCACCCTTTGCCCTTTGAACCCCTTGAACCTTCTAGAAGCTTGAACCCTTGGCCAAGCTTCTTGGAGAAGCTTTCAGCTGTCTTGGCTTCCCTTGGAAGCTAGAAACCCTTTGCACCCTTTGAACCTTTTTGGTCTTGCTTAGCCATTAAGTTTAGAGCCTTTGGTTGGCTATATAAGGACCATTCATCTCCATTGCTCAAAGGTTAGAGATTTTAGGTCAAGAACCAGAGAATATACATACATTCTCTGATATATATCCATATATATCTATATCTCCCCTCCTCTCCTCTTGTGTGTGTGTTTTAGGCCCTAAATAGTGTGTTTTACCTCACTTTTGCACCATTACACACACTATTACACCTAGCTCCGAGATTGGAAGACTTGGAGGTTTGTTTTGAGTGATTTTGGACTAGTTTTGATCACTTGGAGAGGGCTGGACCACCTGTTCTTCATTGGTTCTTCAAGGGTGAGCTTTTCACTTTAGTTTCCCCGTTCTTGCAACTCATTTCTACCCTCTTTACTTTGTGTTTTTGGATTTGTGTTTGACATAAAAAAGTCTTGTTTTTACTTGTTCTTGAACTTTCATTAAGGTCATTTTATGGTTTGAGTTAAGACTCATCACTTTAAGCCTTGTTTGGCCCTCTTTCGTGTCTTTTTCTTAGGCCTTCTTGTTTTGGTGTTCTTGGATCTTCTCACCTGAAAACCAGTGGGTTTTCGGTGGTGAGGATATTTTCGAGCCTCATCTAAGGGAGACACCCTCTCCCTTTGGTCCTTTGGTTGGCCTTTGTTTTGACTTATGGCATAGCATGTGTGCATGTTTGCATTTGGCTTCATTTCAGGGTTTTTGGGGCTGTTTTAGGTCATGTTTGATCTCTGTTTTGGTTGGAATTGTAGCCTCTAACATGCTTCTCATACCTCCTTTGAAATGCTCTCTTGTATGCCATGTTTTGAGGTTGTGACTCTTGCATGCTTAGGCTTAGTTTCATGACGATATTAGTATTGTTTTGCCATGTAATAGGGCTGTGAGCCACTGTTTTGGACACCCTTGGTATGCTTGATGTGCATGTCTTGCATTTTAGGCTTGTAAGCCTTGCTTGTATGGAGCTCTAGCATGTATAGTTTGTTTTGATCTAATGATTTGGCATCATTATAGGTGGTATTTCAGTCCCTATTTCATGTTCAAATACCTCCATTTATCATCTCCTTCATGCTTTAGAATGTTGGTCTTTTATGCCTTAAAAAGAGCATTGTGCATGCTTCCATGATTAGTGTATTTTTGGGGGTGCCATGAGGGGATTTGGGTGTCATTCCACATGCTTAAAATCTGTTTTTGTTTGTTGAATGCATGCCATGAGTGGTTGTATGAATGATGTCAAATTACTCTCTTTGGTGTCCTAGACTTGGGCCCATTGAATAGCATGCTTGTGAGGCATTTTGATCATGTTGAGAGGCTTGTTTTGCCACTGTTTTTGGGAGTTCGAGGGCTGTCCTTTATGGCTTAAGTCCATTGTTGCATGCTTACTTCATGATTGTTGCTTGCTTGGTCAATGTAGCCTTGAATGTATGCTTGTTAGTTCCATGTTTAATTGGCCCATCTTGCATGCCATTGGTATCCTACATACTTTAGCTCTTTGCATGCTTAATATGATAGGTTGCATTGCATTTGAGCCTTGCTTGCGTACTTGCATCTCATAGCTTGGTTTGGGGTTGTCAAGCCAAGCCTAGGATTGAGGGGAGTTCACATTTCAAGTGGTGTAACTCACCTCAATCCTTGGTCACTAAGGCCCTTGATCTCCATATGATAGGGACTTAGCCTTCATTTGTTGTGTTGCATGCATATTTACATTAAAATGAGCAATCTTGGTTCCTTAGGCTATCATGCATCAAATGCACAATTGATAACCCTAGAACCAAGAGCCACACCCCCTTGAGTCCCTTAACATGATAGGAGGTGTTGGACATGCTCACATTTGCCCAAAAACCATGCCTATGCATTGTCATTCTTCTTCTGTCATCATCTGCAGTGCGGGAACTTTTACGCCGGCCGAAAATAGTGCCGACGGCACTATTTTTTGTGCCGATAATTACCAAGTGCACCGGTGGCCCTTGTAGAAGCCGATGACTACACTTCCTAGCCGGTGGGGCATTTGGACCACTTGGGAGGTATTCGAATTTTGGGAATTTTTGGAGGCGGGCGGTAAGAAAAGCAAATGCAATGCCATGGCATAGGTTTTCCCGAAGTCGCGACGAGCATGCATCATTCGTGCATTAGAGGCGGTGAGGCTCCATTTATTTTATTTGTTTAATTTAATTTTGGTAATTAGAATTTGTAATAATTTATTTATTCATTTCTTTCTTGATGCGTATTATTTATTTATTCGGTCCCTCCGAGTGAGGGCAAAATGTAATAAGTGTGGGTGAGTGTGATGCATGTCTTCCAACCCCGCTTCTTTCTAACCCTTTATTTACCCGCTTTCGTGGTAGATTAGGGCATTTTAAATTAGCATACCTTATGCAATGCATGCGTGCATCCATGCATTTGTTTACATGCAGGGCTCGGTACATCATACAAACTACATTGCAATTTTCAAATTCCAAAATTGAATACGTGCTATGTGATAGCATTTCATATGCCATGCTTAGGATAGCCGAGCCTGTCTAACTGCATTTTTGCCTGTGTTGCATTAGTCATTCAACATGAACTAGGTCATGCATTGTTTTGCTAACTAGTTTACTGTTTTGGCATGGAGTACGAGGTGAGCTTTTATGCTTTAGCATACCGCATGCGTGTGAGTGTTGCCATGACAGTAGGATTGCCATGCGGCTAAATGCTTACATGATAAACTGTATGAACGCCTGTGGATGGAGGTTGGATTGCTTGAGTTGGGAATACTCCTTGAAATCCGTATTTTAGCCTACTTACGAGTAGCAAAATCTAACACGTTTTTCGAGACAAAACGGATACGCAATGTTTATTTCCAAATTAGGCAATCTAGTCTATACTTGTTTGCTGTGCGCATAACATAGTAATTCTAGGCTAATAACTGGAATAAGAACATATAATGTTTTCAAAAAAGGATATCATGATTAGTAGAGGCCGGTCTTCGGACCGGGCGAAAGGGGGTGCTCATAGCTGACCTTCCCCGATCGTACCCAAGCTCCCGAGCCAAGACACTTTGGTGATGACGGACATGTGGCCTTCGGCACCGAGTCAGGGTTTCCTAAATTTCCCGAAAAATAAAATATTTAGGTGGCGACTCTGTAATCTGGCAAAGCAGTCCATGTTTGGCACTACTTTCTCAAAAATCTGTTTTCTCAAACGATTTGCCAGAGTTGGACTCTTTGGTTCAGATTTAGAACCGCGACACAAATCGAGTCCGCACTGTAGAGAGAGGCCCACGGGCGCGTCTACAATGTCTTAATTACATCAAGAGTATTAACACTTATAACCTCAAATATGTTTACTAAATCCAACTTCTTCTAGGATGGCTATATGTCTGTAATTGCTTTTTTTTTTTCCGCTGTCATTCGCATAAATTTCATCAATACCTAGCATGAAACGCCATGAGCTTGGAATGCCCAGTAAACGCACACACACCCTGCCCATTTTTCCCAATCCAATACACAATCAAAATTATAATAGGTAATGACCTGCGATATTCAAGTAAATAAGTAAAGGGTTATAAAGTTAGATGTTAGTAACCTAGAAATCCCCCAAAGAGATTTCATCCTCCAAACTGTAAGAATTGGACTCAGATTATTCGGTACGCCCCCTCTTTTGCTGCTTTGTAGTACTTACTGCTGGAAATGGTTATAAAATTCTGGGTAAAACCAGAATTTTTTCCTAAGTTTGGTCTATTTTTTAGGTGGGCCCTGAGCATCGATTTTTGCGGGTCAAAGTGGTAACGCGTTCTATGCCGCGTTGTGATTCACGTGGTATATTTGGTTGCTCAAAGCCATTACCGAGTGAATGGAAAATTGAAGCCAAAGTATGCTCCATTGAAATGGAGTTTTTGTGGAAATTCCTTAAGGTTTGAATAAGGCTTGTCCCACATTGATTTGGTGGGAAGTTTTGAATGGGTTTATAAGGCATGGGATTGGAACTTGGGGTGTGCCCCAAGTGGTACCCAAGTGTTTTAGAGAGGGAGGTTATGGGTAAAATGGGCTAGACCCATTGGACTCAAAAATCACTACACACGCACGCGTGCGCCGCCTCCGGTCGGACGGGCTTGGGTGTGGGTGTGGGTGTGGGTGTGAGGTTGGGTTAGGCTTGTCCGGCCAAAAACATTTGAATTAAATTTTATTTTTTGAAAAATAAAATCCAGAATTCAAATTAATTCCGGAATTAAACTGGTCCGATTTTTTCCTGTACACCCAAACAAGGCCCTTCCCGTTTTTATCTGTTCAAATTCAAATCCACCCGAATTTCAAACCAAACAGTGCATAAATAGATTAGTATCTGTTTAATTCAAATTGAATAGGTACAGTACCTGTTTAATTCAAAATGGAAAGCCACTATTACATTTATAAATAGACTAGCCCCCCATTTGGATTTCTACTCCAATTTTCGTACTTCATCTTTTGCTATAAATCTCTACATTTTGCTGCATTTAATTTCTTAAAGAAAGAGTGTAAACACTTAGTGTGTTCGTTAGGCAAACTATTTGTAGTGCTGCTATTTTTTGTAGTTGATCATTTCATCTTGGGAGATAGATGTCCAAATTCTAAAAATACCGTGGAGAGGACGAATCTATCTTAAGGACACAGTGTCAAACACTGGACTTGATCAGAATTATTATTCGAACAATTAATCAAGTAAGTTATTTAATTTATTTTCTATTTATTTGTTTATTTAAATCAGATTTTAATTTTGTTTTTGTAACAAAATAAAATCTGTTTTTATTTATTTATTTTTATTTCTAGTTTGATTTTTGTAATCAAACAAATTCTCTCATTTCCTTTATTTCTTTATATTCTGGTTGTTGTTTAGTACACAACAGAATTTAAACTATTTAAATACAGTGAAGATTGTCCAACAATCTTAAGACAAATTCGTTTTTTGGTATCTTCATTGTATTTAATTTTCTGTGATTTCATAAGACATATTCTGGTTGGAAAAGCAAATAGTGTTTTATGCTATTTGACAGATAGTAGTAATATGCTGTCTCTTTCTTTGACAACTAGTAGTAATATACTGATGTCATTAACAATTGCAGAATATTAATTTGTGTTACAAAAAATTATTGTGGTATTTTATTTTTCTAGTTTTAGTAACAAGGAAAATAAAATTATTTTGTGTTATAATTTATTTTCTGGTTTTAGTAACTAGAAAATTAATTTGTGTTTTAATTTTTTTCTGACTTTTGTAATAAGAGATTATGGCTACTGCAACTGGAAGTGGTACTCCGATTGTTACACCAACACCGGTCCCTATCCAGAATCATGTTCATGTACCAATCAATCATGGAGAAAAATCAAAAAAATTTAACGGTACTGAGTTTAAGAGATGGCAGCAGAAGATACTATTCTATCTTACAACTCTTAATTTGGCCCGGTTTCTCCATGAAGAGGCTCCAGCACTTAAAGATGGTGAAAGTGATCGGCAAGTTGTTGCCGCTGTAGATGCTTGGAAACATTCAGATTTCCTGTGTAGAAACTACATCCTCAATGGCCTTGACAATATACTGTATAATGTATACAGTTCTCTGAAAACAACAAAAGAATTGTGGGATTCTTTGTAGAAGAAATACAAGACAGAGGATGCCAGCACGAAGAAATTTGTCATTGGTAAATTTTTGGACTTTGTTATGGTAGACTCCCAAACGGTAATTTCTCAAGTTGAAAGTTTTCAATTAATTTTACATGATATTCGTTCTGAGGGTATGTGTCTAAGCAAGTCTTTCCAAGTCGCTGCTTTAGTGGAAAAGTTACCACCAGCTTGGAAAGATTTCAAAAATTATTTAAAATATAAACGCAAAGAGATGACCATGGATGAACTTATTGTAAGACTGAGAATTGAGGAAGATAACTGAAAGGTTGAAAAGAGGAATGGGAAAAATCCCATTGAGTCCAAGGCTAATGTGGTTTAACAAGTTCATAAATCACATAACAAAAAGAGGAAGTTTACTGGAGATGGTCCTAAACAGGGCGATAGCAACAAGAAGTTCAAAGGAAAATGCTATAACTGTGGCAAGACTGGACATCGGGCTTCTGACTGCCGCCGCCCTAAGAAGGATCATGAAAGTACAAGTAAGAAAACTACCAATCAAGCCAATGTAATTGAACTAGATTACATCTCTGACAGAGTGAATGGCATTAACCTCTCTGCTGTGGTGTCTAAGGCTAACTTGGTTGGAAATCCCAAGGAATGGTGGGTTGACACTGGGGCAACTCGTCACATTTGTGCGGACAAGAGGATGTTCACTACCTACAATGAGGCTGCAAATGGTGAAGAACTTTTCATGGGAAATTCTTCTACTTCTATTGTGGCTGGACAAGGGAAAGTGATCTTGAAGATGACATTGGGGAAAAAACTGACCCTCAACATCGTACTGCATGTACCTGACATCCGGAAGAATTTAGTTTCTGGTTCTTTGTTAAGTAAAAAAGGTTTTAGGCTTGTTTTTGAGTCTGATAAATTTGTATTAAGAAAGAGTGGCATGTATGTTGGTAAGGGATACATGAGTGATGGTCTCTTTAAGTTGAATGTAATGACAGTTGTACCAAAAGTTGTTATGAATAAGAATAACACATCTTTTGCTTATATTCTTGAATCAAATTTATGGCATGCTAGATTAGGACATGTGAATTTTGATGCTTTGCGTAGATTAATTGGTTTAGATTATATACCAAAGTTTGAAATTAATCATAATCATAAATGTGAAGTTAGTGTAGAAGCGAAACTAACTAAGGCTCCATTTAAATCGGTTGAAAGGAAAACCAAACCTCTAGAATTAATTCATACTGATGTATGTGATCTAAAATTTGTTCAAACTAGAGGAGGCAAAAAGTATTTCATAACATTTATTGATGATTGTACAAGATATTGTTATGTTTATTTACTTAGAAGTAAAGATGAAGCCTTAGAAATGTTTAAACTCTACAAAACAGAAGTTGAAAATCAACTTGGTAAAACCATTAAAATGGTTAGAAGTGATAGGGGTGGTGAATAAGATGCACCATTAAATGAATTTTGTGCACAACATGGCATTATTCACCAGACTACAACACCTTATTCTCCACAGCAAAATAGAATTGATGAAAGGAAGAATAGAACCCTTAAAGAAATGATGAATGCTATGTTACTAAGTTCAGTCTTACCACAGAAACTTGTAGGGGGAAGCAATATTGTCTATTAATTATGTTCTTAACAGAATACCCCACAAGAAAACTAACAACACTCCTTATGAATTGTGGAAAGGTCGACCGCCTTCCTACAAATACTTAACAGTGTAGGGGTGTTTGGCAAAAGTTGAAGTTCCTGTTCCTAAAAAGACTAAGATTGGACCAAAAACAATAGATTGTGTGTTTATTGGTTATGCTCAGAATAGTAGTGCATATCGGTTTCTAACTTATAAATCAGAAATATCTGATATAAATGTGAACACTATTATAGAGTCAAGGAATGCTGTGTTTTTTGAACATGTCTTTCCTTACAAGAAAGGACAGGAATTAAGTTTACAGAAAAGAACTTATGATTGTATACAAAGTCAAGAGACTACTGACAATCAAACACAAGAGACTAGTAATGGTCTCGACCAACAGGATTTAACTGATGATGAACCCAGAAGAAGTAAGAGAGCGAGAACATCAAAATCCTTTGGTCTAGATTTTCTGACATACCTGTTAGAAAATGAACCTCAAAGCTTTAAGGTAGTAATGACAGGTCCTGAAGCACCTTTGTGGAAAGTGGCTGTTAATAATGAAATTGAATCCATTATGCAAAATCATACTTGGGAATTGGTGGATCTTCCACCGGGTTCTAAACCCCTTGGATATAAATGGATATTCAAGAGGAAAATGAAAATAGATGGTTCAATTGACAAGTATAAAGCAAGACTTGTAGTAAAAGGTTACAGACAAAAGGAAGGTCTGGACTATTTTGACATATATTCCCCTGTGACAAGAATAACATCCATTTGCATGCTTATTTCTATAACAGCGTTGTTTAATTTAGAAATACATCAAATGGATGTTAAGACAGCTTTTTTAAACGGTGATCTAAATGAAGAGATCTATGTGGAGCAACCCAAAGGGTTTGTAGTATCGGGGCAAGAAAAGAAAGTTTGTCGGCTTGTAAAATCTCTTTATGGATTAAAACAAGCACCAGAATTATTATTCGAACAATTAATCAAGTAAGTTGTTTAATTTATTTTCTGTTTATTTGTTTATTTAAATCATATTTTAATTTTGTTTTTGTAACAAAATAAAATCTATTTTTATTTATTTATTTTATTTCTAGTTTGATTTTTGTAATCAAACAAATTCTCTCATTTTCCTTATTTCTTTATATTCTGGTTGTTGTTTAGTACACAACAGAATTTAAACTATTTAAATACAGTGAAGATTGTCCAATACTTACCCCGGATGCCTACAACGGTTATGTACTGCGTAGTGTGAACTGAGTACCTCAAAAGAGACAGTAAAAATAAATAACCTCCTCTAACCTTATCCGTCATAAATACCTAGGATCTATATACAACCGATTCATTCAAGGGTTTCGAACAACCACTTGTGCAAGACTTAACATTCAGTTAACGAACATGTCCTATCAATCCATTATCATCTTATCGTTATTCAAGTGATCGAAAACCCAGTACCACCCCATTTAGTTTCCTCGTGAGTTAGATGTTTTAAGTTAAGGTTAGAACAAGATATTGACGTGATGATTTCAACACAAGTATAGGCATTTCAAGACATAAAGGTAAAGAGATACAATAAAAAACATAGATAGAT
This sequence comes from Camellia lanceoleosa, assembly GCA_025200525.1. Classification (NCBI taxonomy): domain Eukaryota; kingdom Viridiplantae; phylum Streptophyta; class Magnoliopsida; order Ericales; family Theaceae; genus Camellia; species Camellia lanceoleosa. The sequence goes on along the minus strand of CM045767.1, from coordinate 75,415,855 downwards.
AACATACTTAAGCTTGAACAAACAATAAGGGACACAACCAAGCAACTAAGAACATGAAACTATTTAAATTTGTAAATTTCCTAAGTTGATTCACTTTGAAGGTAACTATCAAAATGGCATTTTTAGATATTTTCTGAATTCGGCCACTTTTGGGTTTGCTGAGAATATTGTCTAGTTTCAAAATCAATTTACGGAAGTGGAATAGCTTGTCTAGATTTTTAGTTGTTAAAGAATTTTATTCTATCTTTGTCCAAATTCGTCAGCTATTACGAAAATCGATTTTTCTCTCAAACTACTCATTAATTTTCAATAAAAGCAATTTTCCTTGAGATATAACACTTAAAGGAAGGTTTTGATATAAAATTGAGTTCAAAATGATATTTTTGCATCTTTTTAACAAAGTGACGACAATTTGTAATTTAAAAATAAATTACGCATTTGTGAAATGTTGCACATTTTTTCATTGAAACATTTTTAAATTATAAAATATCTAATATTATCATAAAAATGTATAACTTTTCTCTTGAATCACAAATTATTGCCACTCTATTAGAAAACTACATAATATTCAAAAATACATAACATGTATGAAAAAAAAAAATTATATAATAAGATGCATATAGCACGCACCCTAAAATGTGTATACCAAAGGGATTCTCTTGAGCTGATTTTCAAGATGATTGGAATCATATTTTTTTAAGAAACTGAATTTTGTGGCTAAATTTGGATTTCTTTATTTGCTAGATTTTCGCTATTTGCTTAGCTTTAAATTCATCTATACTTTATTTATATAGTTGAAAAGATCCTCTATTACTAATTGATAATTAAATGTTACCTTCAATATGGTAGCTTCAATTGTGTTTTAAGTTAAATCTTGGCCTTAAGTCTATTTTTCATTTTTTGTTCATTTTTTTATTACCGACACATGGCATTCTTATTATTGAAGTTTTTTTTTTTTTTAATGTATATATATATCTTGACCACCTTATACTAATAAAAAGAAGACCACTCCCCCAAAGAGGGTTATATTTCTCCCAAATTTATATTTAAATTTGTAAAAACGTGAGGGACATATGTGGGGTCACTACAAGTCTTATTTCAATAATTCAAACCTTTTATTAGGTTTATTGGATCATTTTAATTTATTAATTTTATTGTATTTGTTTTTTAAAAAATGGACGTGTATGTTTTTCAAAAATAAATTACCTATTTTTTAAAAAAACAAATATAATAAAATAAGAATATTACGATTATCGAATCAATATAATTTTTTTATAAATAATATAAATTAAAAATCTTACAAACTAAATTATTTAAGTCATTGAAGTGAGACTCCTAATAAATTGCACGAGCCTCAAATTGTCTCAAATTTAGATTTGTGAAGGCAAACAAATCCCTTGGGGGTATTAACAGAGAGAGGACATATAAATGATTATATTTTGGGTCGTGTCAACAAGCACAAACTTGATTTTGAAGTCATAATTGCTTTCTTGCGCGTAACCAGAAGAAAATAAAAATGTTAGGATACTAATAATTTTATTAATACATTTATAAGTTGATATAAGTTTCATACTAAGTGATAATTGATCTTATAAAAATTTGTGAGTGTGTTAGTAAGATTGTTAGTGAGTGTGTAAGTATCTCATATTAGTTGATCTTATAAAAATAAGAATAATGCTATATGTATTAATTAATGTACTAATTAATGTATCAATTAATGTTGTGTCATAATTTAAGAGGTTTTTTATATTTATAATTTGTATAACGGTGGTGCTACCAACTGGTGTTATGATATTATTATTGACCACATTTATTATACAAGTTACAAATATTCAAAATCATACAAATGATGTAACATCATCTGTTAATATACTAGTGTGTACATTAATTAGTACATATACTATTATTCTTTATATAATAAGTGGAGTCAATAATAATGTCATAACTAGTGCTGGTATACTAATGAGTAAACTAATTAGTGCATGGATCACCACCGTGAAAATAAAATAAATGAACGTGTGAGAATGACTTTTAGCATTTGTTTTTTAAAAAATTTTAAAAAATGCTATAGATCCTAAATAAATTATTAAATTTTTTTATCAAATCTCTCATATGGGTGTGAAACTCACACATATGTGATTTTGTGTGAATCTCACACTTATGTGAGAGGTTTTGTAAAAAAATTTGATAATTTATTTAAGATTCTTAACATAATTCAAAAATTTATTGGCTTCATTTTTAATGTAAAACATTTTTTCTTTTATGCTTTTTTTATGATTAAAGCAATGACGTTAGAGGTCGAAAATTGAAATTCGTGGGAAGAAATTATAAAGTCACTGGCATCATATTTTCAAGGAAAAGTAGCTTAAATTGACTCTTTTGAAGCTTTCGCTCTCAAGTTTCCAACAATTCCAACAATTATTTATTCAAAAGTGATGATAGGCCCAAGTTTCCAACTATTCCAATAATTGTTTACTCAAAAGTGATGATAGGCCCAATCAACACGTTAGAGACAATCTAGACGGAAATCCTCAATGAATCACTATTTATTATTTTTAAAATTGGTTACAAAGGGTCTTTTTGGTAACCAATTTGTTTTTAATTTTCAATTTATATTTACAAAAATTTTAAAAGTTATCATAAAAACTTATTTGATAATTTTTTTGATTTATAAATGAATGTCTTAGTTTATAAATTTGAGAAAAAAACGTAAACTCAAAAAATGAGTTCACGTTAATTTTTTTTTCAAATATTTTTTTTTTCAACTAATTTTTTTTGAAATATTTTTTTTCCATTATTTTTTCCAATAAATTATTTTTTCAATTAATTTTTTTTTTCAATTAATTTTTTTTCATATATTTTTTTTCAATTAAGTTTTTTTCAAATATTTTTTTCCCAATTAAATTTTTTTAATTAATTTTTTTTTCAATTATTTTTTTTCAATTATAGTGTGTGTGATCCCATTATCATAAATAATAAAAATAAATATAAATATTTTAAGGATGAACAAATATATTTTTTAGTTTATATTTTTAAAATTTTTTAAACATTTTATTCAAATAAAACGCGTTTATAATTTATGTTTTTCTAAAAATAAACAAAAACCAGTTTATAAAATTTTTGTAAACATAAACAAAAAACGTAAATGTTACCAAATATTACCAAAGTGATTATACTTCTTTAAAATATAGATTATAATTTCCCTTCACTAACTATCATATGCTATGCACATAGTATCGTACATAAAAAAAAAAAAAGTTTGTAAATATTGTTTGATGTTATTGCTCCGAAAGTTGATTCCGAACGTTAGAAAAGGGCTTCAAAAATGTTGACAAATGACAAACAAAGTTGAATTATAGGTAAAGTTGTCGCAAATAGTTTGGACTATCGCAAATGGAAGGTGTAGCAAAAAGTTCAGACAATTTTACTTTTCTTAGCTATCTAATTTTGTTCTATTCTAAGATGACAATGGTATGTTTTTTTTTTTTTTTTATTATTTATTTTTTACTTAGAGAAATTTAGCCAAAACTTTTTCATTCAACTTTTATTTGGTGGAAATGAAAGCCTAATTCATTTTGTTTAATAAACCCCCTAAGGATGAAATATATAATTGAGTAAAGACAAAATAAATAGATAATATTGTCAGAATAATATGTTATTGTGAATCAGAATAATATGTTACTGTTTACATCAATTTTGATGATAGTAATTTTTTTATTATTTTCAAAGAATTTCATAATCGATATAGATCTTGTTTGATAGATCTTGATGAGAGAATTTTAAAAATACTAATTTTATTAAAAATTGACATCTATATCAAAAGTTATATTATTTGAAAGTTTAATATTTTAATAATAGTGATATGTATTAAACTTTTCAAAAAAAAAAAAAAAACTTTTACATTTATTCTTAATACATTAAAGTTTTATTATAAGGGAGTTTTTACCCAATCTCGTTTTACTTAATGACAAAGTTTGATATATATATAACAAAAAATCATAACTCGTAATTAATATAGATTAATTTAGTTGACTGCTACTCATGTATCTTATTGGAGGATGAATGAAAGACACCCTCTTCTAACGTTTTGTTCTATTTTAGGATGACAACGTGTTTTCTATTTTCATTACTATAGCTAACAAAGTTTCATATATATATATATATAACCAAAAATCTTAAGGCCTATTTTGGAAAGTGGGTTAAAAGTCACTTTTTAATTTTTAATCCACTTTTCTCTCTCACAAAAAAGTTAAAAAAAGATAAAAAATAATTTTTAACCATCTTTTCAAAATACCCCTAATCATAATTAAGTTAGACTAATTTATTTGACTACTACAACTACTCAAGAATCTTATTAGAAAATCGGAGAAAGATACTCTTTTATCAGCTTATGACTGTGGGCATCGTACTTCTCTCGAGTTTAAGGCAAACAATCCACACCGACTTACTTTATTGATATAGATTTGTCACTTCATCCTCAAAAAAGGAAGTTAAGACACCTTTAACGATTAAAACTAAGTTAATGCTTAGTCTATCAAAACCAAGAATATTTCAAATTTGGGAGTTTAGATACAAATGGGGGAGACCATTTACATGGAAGCACCTCTTTTTGCTTAATCCAAAGATTAACTTCTAGTCACTTGCTATTTTATTATTTTAACACAAAAATTCATTTTTGGCCTAAAATTTTTTACTAACCTAAACTATGTGATTTGAAGAAAAATAAATATCGTATACTTTAGATTAAATAAATAAAGTCATATTTACATAAAAAAATGATTTTTCAAAGAAAAGTGAGTTTTGATAACCCATGGCTTTAAACATAACCAAAGCTACACAATATTGAAGAAAACATACAAAATACACAATTTTGTACACAAAGAGCATAGAAACTTGCATTATTTAAAAGATAATGCAAATAGTACACATACACCAAGGAGGACAAAGAAATTTACCCGGATGCCCATTTCCACATCTTACATGCATGCCTAAAATAAATATGGCCTAAATGCAACTAATACATGCAAGATATAAACCTAGGCCCAATTTGAAGCTATTAAATGATGAATATGCATAAGAAGCCAAATAACACACAATGAAAAGAAAAACAATGATATTAGCTATTTACATGATGATTCAAATCGGGCCTAACACATGAGTTCTACATGATTAAATGAGCCTAGCCATGCTGTTCTAATGTACATAAAGAAAACATGCGAAATAAAGCAAGAAAATGAATAAGATGAATAACCTACATGAGGCTATATATGATAGACTAACATCCTAGCATGCTTGAATATCGAAGACAAACAGAGAATAGGTACTGAAATAGACAAAAATATAGAAGTTTTCTTGCTCGTTTTGAGAAACCGAAGAGCGAATATGAAAGAGAGCAAAGAAACTCAAGTTTCTTGCTCGCAAACCTTTTTCAGGCTTTCGTTCCAAGTTAGGGTTGATGTGTTTCTGTGACAACCCCGTTCTGTATTATGCTTTTAATTCCTTAATTATGCATGTACTTATGTGCTAGGTGTGAATTTGAGTGATAATTATGTCATTAATGTGGTTTCAACTGCATATCTGTTGATTGTAGGAAATCTGTTATGATTTCTATTTTGATCTGAAAATTGAAAGCCTTAATGGCTTCAGAAACCGAAATTGGTTAATTTATTGTGATCGACATAATTTTTAGAGTCTATTAGGAAGTTTAATTAAAATTTGATTCAGTCTAAATTAATTAGAATAAAATCAATTAGAATTAAGCGTGATTAGTTAACTTAAACCTTAATTAACCTCCTAATCTAATCCATATGTATATAAATGGCATAATTAGGAGTTTGGACTCCCCTAATTATATTTGAACTCAAAAATTTGAGGGGAGAGCTCTAGAGAGAGAGGAACTTCACATTCTAGAGATAAAAAAAAGGCTAGAGGACTTGGAATTTGACAAGGAAATTGGAGAATTGGATAAAACCACTCAAGTTCTTGCTAGGATTTGTGTTCTTGAAGATTCTAGGTGAGTGTACCTTAATTCATGAGTTTAAGTCATTTCATATGTGAATTCAAAAATTGAGTTAAGATTGTTGAATTTAGAGGCAATTCATACATACATGCATGCATAGTTTTATTGAGTTTCACCATTTTTTGAGCATGATTTTGTCATCCATGTTAAGTTTGCAGCTATCTTCTAAATGCAATCATGAATTATGAAGTTTTGGATCTTAATTCCATGATTTACAAGGTTTTGAAAGTGAATTGCATGTTTTTGTAAACTTTGGAAAGGAATTTGAAGTTTAATCATAAATGCATGATCATTTGAGTTGAATTCATGAAGTTTGGCCTTGAGGCTTGAGAATTGGTCCTGAATTCATTTTTCGAAAAAGTTTTAAGTGTTTCAGAAGTTGTTTACAAGCCATGGAAGAATTTGTTTTGAAACTACAAGCTTTGAAACTCAACTTTGTTCTAGAATTTCCAGAATTCTATCTCATTGCTCGAGCGAACAATCAATCGCTCGAGCGCACATTTTATGGATCTAGTATTTTTGCAGGCATTTGCAATTTGCTCAAGTGACCAATCACCTCTCGAGTGACTGCCTTTTATTTTGCACCTTGGCTCGAGTGAATATCGAGCCTAGATTTAGATCATCTCGTATTTTTGCAAACCAAGTGGTCCGTTCAAGAGACCAATATTGCACTTGAGCAAGGTGCTTTGTTTCAGCAATTTTAAAGACATACTCTGATCACATATGCATCCTCATTCCGTTATGGGCATTCTTAGGCATAAATTGAACATCCTAAATGAATTGAAGAGTTAAAATGAAGCCTAAGAGAATTGAATAAGTTAAAGAACTATCCGGTTAAGTAATGTAATTCAATGTGAATATGTTGATGAATTGTGTAGGATCATTTGCGAGGACGAATCAACAACCAAATCACTGTAAGTAATATCTTAGTAAAGATATTTTCTTAATTACTCTATTTTTTTTATATCCTACTGTGGTAAGCTTTCTGAAAATGTGATTTTGCAAATGTAAATGAGTTTCTATCTGTCTGATCAATGTAATATATGTAAACGTGATTGATGTGATACGAATGTGTATGATGGACCCAAGGTCGTTCTGTATATCTGAATTGGACCCCAGATCGTTCTGTACATTTGATAAGATGGAGCCATGGTCGTTTGGAACATTTGATAAATTTGATTATCTGTTATGAGTTGACTGAATGGTCAATATACAATTGTAAATGGTTGGACTTGATATCATTTTGTTATGATATGAGCAATTCCATTCTGTACATCTGTTTTTTTGTTAGACCTAAGGTCATTCCGTTATGAATTACTTATGATATAGAAATGCTTATGTCATTTACTAGATTTTATTCACATAACCCCTTTACTTTGATGTTATTCACTAGGCTTTCGCTCACTTCATTATATAGATGTATGAAGGTGAGTAGTGGGATGTCCAGCTCCAGCTTTAGTGAACTTGTGAACGATACCAAGTATTGTGGAGTTAGCTAAGGATGCCTCACTCATGAGGCTTTTGCCTTTTGAATTCTGTCTTCTTTTATTGGTTATACTTGACCTTGTATATGTATATAAGTTCTGGTTTTGTATAATAGTGATGTTTGAAAGATCTTGGACATATATGTATGTATGAGTGTAAGTTATTAATATATGAGAAGTTTTTGTTTATGTCATTTATGCGTCACTCATTGAACAAAATTTTATAATTTTGCTTTCGATTCTGGCCCCATATGATTAAATATGATTTGACTTCTGTCTGAGGTTGTAGGTAATCTCATGATTACTAGCTAGTTATGATCCAAATCTCTATGGACGGGTTCAGGTCATGACAGAGTGATATCAAAGCACGAGTTAATAACTGATACACTTGTTCAAATGAGCAATAAGGTGTCTAGAAAAGACTTAAGGTGCATTCATCTGATAAGTATCTATTTGTGTGCATTGAGAACATGTGAGTATATGGAATACGAATTGTTGTGGCTATATGTTTATATGTGCAATTTTTGTGTCTATTATAATGCAAGTTTACATAAATAATGGCGAGAACAAGGGCTGATGAACTAGAAGAGTCGACTACTGCCTGACTAGATAGAATAAACAGAATGATTCACAATATGTTTGAGGCATTAAGGCAACAACAGCAGTAACCACTCCCACGTCTACCAATGCCAGTACTACTTATACAAAATTATCAAACTGATGACTGTATAATTTCCCTCACTAAAGAATTTAAGAAAATGATGCTACCGTTGTTCCATGAGGGAGTAGAACCATTGAAAGCTGAAGCTTGGGTCCTTGGAATAGAGAAATTATTTGAGGTATTTCCATATGTTGAAACACACAGGGTTTAGTTGGTCGCATTCACTCTAGAGGATGAGGAAAGAAGATGATGGATGCTAATCTGAGAAGAAAATAAGAGGATTGATTGGGTAGGATTCCTCGAAATATTATATGAGAAATATTTTCTGCAGTGTGTCTATGATCGAAAAGTGTCTGAGTTTGAGGGACTTAAGCAAGGTAACATGATAATAGCTGAATATAAAGCAAAGTTCACAGAGTTGGCTAGGTTTGCATCGCACATGGTTGACACCGATTATAAAAAGGTGAGAAAGTTTAAGGGCAGACTTTGGAATGCAATTTTAGAAAAAGTGAATGTCTTGAAACTGCCAAAGTACGTGGATGTTCTTGACCGAGCCCTAATGTCCAAGGCAAATTTGGCATCCCATAATCGACCATCTGAATGAAGAGGAAAGAGGCATGATTCTTATTCGAATAAAGGATCATTGTCTTCAAAGAAGCAAAACTGGGGAACATCTAGTGCTTCCAATTTGACAAGAGATTTTGCACCAACCTTTAATGTGTATGGCAAGAAACACCAGGGAGTTTGTTATCATACTTCTGGGGCATGTTTCCGATGTGGCAAGACTAGACATATGGTTAAACATTATCCCCAGGCAGAACATAGAAGTGGAAGACTAGCTGCTAGTTCGACTGGATCTATCCCAATGCCAAGAAATGCTGCAAGCCCTATGGCTACGAGAGACACGCTAAGACAAATGACAGTTTTTCCACTTGTCGTAGGTAATACACGAAACACTGAAGCCTTTGTCTCAGTTAACATCTCTATTGTAACCAAGATACTTATGTGCTAATTGATTCGGGTTCAACACATTCCTTTGTATCTACTGTATTTGCATCTAAATTGAATAGACCCATGGAATCATTGCTATATCTGTTGTGTGTGTCTGCTCCATCTGGGGAATTTGTTTTGTGTTTATTGGTGTATTGTGCTTGTAAAATACGTGTTGGAGATGCTACATTATTTGTAGATTTATTACCTTTTGACATTAGACATTTTGATGTGATTTTGGGAATGGACTGGTTGTCTAAATATTGTCCCAATATTAACTATGTAATGAAATTGGTTTTGTTTAGACCTTTAGAACATGATGAATTTGTATTTGTGGGTAATGGTGTAGTACCTCCGCCTTACTTGATTTCGGCAATGAAAGCATGCAAACTACTTAAGAAGGGATGTCAAGGTTATTTCTGTAGTGTTTTGACTGATCAGTCTGGGAATGTTGTGTTAGATGATATTCCTACTGTTAGAGAATCTATGGATGTATATCTAGAGGAATTGCCAGGGGAATTAGTTGACAAGGAGATTGAATACATTATTGAAGTTGTACCAGGTACTCAACCCATTTCAAAAACTCCATATAGAATGTCAACTCTTGAAATGAAAAAATTGAAACAATAGTGGCAAGATTGGCTTGACAAGGGTTTTATCCGACCGAGTACTTTGCCTTGGGGTGTGCAAGTTTTATTTGTGAAAAAGAAGGATGGAACCTTACATTTTTGTATCGATTACTGAGTGTTGAATATGGTAATGATCAAGAACAAATACCCTCTACCTCGTATTGATGACTTGTTTGATCAGTTGCAGGGTTTACAAGTGTTTTCAAAGATCAATTTGAGATCCGGGTACCATCAACTGAAAGTGAAAATTGAACATGTTGAGAAAACTACATTTCAAGCAAGGTATGGACATTACGAATTCTGGTTATGCCTTTTGGAGTTACAAATGCACTTGCAGCATTTATGGACCTTATGAACCAAATTTTTAAATCCTACCTTGATGAATTCATAGTTGTTTTTATTGATGATATCTTAATTTATTCAAGAAGTAGAGAAGAACATGAACAACATTTGAGAACATTTTTACGAACACTTAGGGAGAAGAAATTATACGCTAAACTGAAGAAATGTGAATTCTGGTTGGATGAGGTTGTGTTTCTAGGCATGCTATTAACAGGGATAGAATTTTAGTAGACCCACAAAAGATTGAGGCAATTGTAAATTGGCCTACATCGACAAATGTGATGGAAGTCTGAAGCTTCATAGGATTAGCTGGGTATTATAGAAGATTTGTGAAAAACTTTTTAAAGATAGTTATACCACTTACCCAACTTACCCGAAAGAGACAACTGTTTGGATGGATTGATGAAAGAGAATTTGCCTTCCAAGAACTGGAGACAAGATTGACTATAACACCGATTTTGACATTACCCTAAGGTATAGAAAATTTTGTGATTTATAGTGACGCTTCTTACAAGGGTCTGGGTTGTGTTTTGATGCAAAATGGTAAAGTGATAGCCTATGCATCTCGATAGTTGAAACCTCATGAAAAGAACTACCCGACTTATGACCTAGAGTTGGGCATCGTTGTATTTGCTTTGAAGATTTGTGCCACTATCTGTACGAAGCAAAGTGTAAAGTTAGTCTATACCGATCATAAGAGTTTGAAGAACTTTTTTACTCAAAATGAATTGAATATGCGACAAATAAGATGGCTCGAGTTGATTAAGAACAATAATCTTTAGATTCAGTATCACTTGGGAAAAGCTAATACCGTAGCCGATGATTTTTTTAGGAAGTCAACGGGGAACTTGGCATGTTTGCTGACTGAACAGAAAGGGATATCGAAAGACTTAGAAAGATATGAGATTGAAGTAGTGTTACATGATCAGGGTGGGTTGATAGCTGCTATTTCAGCTCAATCGACAATCATTGATGAGATTAAACAGAAGCAAAAAGATGATGAATTCCTCAAGAGAATGTCTGCTGAATTTGAATCGAATTCGAAACCAGGGTTCAGTATTAAAAATGAAGTGTTGAGATTTCAAGGGAGATTATGTGTCTCTAACATTTCTAATTTCAAGAAGAACATTTTGGAAGAAGCTCACAAGTCCAAATTTGCAATGCATCCGGGCAACAACAAAATGTATCGAAATTTGAAGCAAAGTTTTTAGTGGTTTAGTATTGTCACGACCCAAACCCGGCCCTATGGGTTTAGCATCAGAATGTGGCGATGTCCGAGATTACGAAGGCTCTTGAGCAGTAAAAGCAGTTAAGCAATCTGAGAACTGGCGGAAGCCAGCTGATACAAGAAATCACTAGTGTCCATTGAGTGAAAATCAGATGCCAAAACATTTTTTATGCATTCATACAGTTCAAAAGCAAGACAATCTATACAATCATTTACAAAGCAGTCGATGGGGACCTAATCCCTCGATAATAAAGTCGATAAGCAGTCTATACAAAAGTACAAACAGTGAGGAGACAGGTGGGGACACAAAAACACCCCAAGCCATGACATGACAACTCGGAACCTCGCAGTGAGGCACATAGGCTGGCTTGACAAAACTGGGGACCAACCCACGCTCCTAGCTCCGGTCTAGCTGCTGAGAACCTACATATATATATAAACAGTGAGCTAAAGCCCAGTGAATAACATAATGCGTAAAGAGGTTATGAATGAATGTCTTTACAGTAATGAAATCAGTTCATTAAACAGTATTTCAGTATTTCAGTCAATCAGTCATATGTGGTACACCCATTAGCCTATAAACAGTAGGTCCAAGAGGCCAGTCTTATGAACCCAACAATAATGATGGCCATCAATCAAGATGCAAGATGGTTCCACAAAGGGAACCGACAGAGCTCTGTAATAATGTGATAATTGCTAAGGATGCCACAATGATTGAATACAGGACATACATTCATTCAGTAAACAATAGCAGTTCAATAAACAGTTCAGCTCAGTATTCAAAAGATAACCATTTTGAACATATCTTTACACAATTGTTACTCACAAAGATTGGGCTAATAGCAGCTAGAGCGCGTCCCCGAGCCAACCCTAAACAGTTAACAAATAGAACACACACTAAGTTTCACAGTTGGGAAGTATAATAATTAACTCCCTAGTATGCCTCGGTGTGTTCTACATCTATCCTCATTAAGATGTCTTAAACTAGGCCTAAGGATGCCTAGGATGGAATGAGGATGCGAAAATACACTTAGAAAACAATTCCAGAATTTTCAGTGAAACAAGGCCTCCGCTCGAGCGCAGGTTTCCCCGCTCGAGCGGACAAGCAAACAAAGGTCCCCCGCTCGAGCGTATCACACAATATTCCGCTCGGCGATGAATCGATGCAAGATCTTTGGATGCTCGATTTCTCCGCCGGCGCCGTTCTCCTTTCGAGCGGTGTAAAACAAGTCGAAGAAAATGCTGGGAGGATGATTTCCCCGCTCGAGCGGCACTTCCCCCGCTCGAGCGGACATCAAAAATCTGCAAAATCCAGGTTTGTGTTCCAAGTTCAAAACTCAAGTTTGATGCTCCCAACTCGATCTTCTTGGGCCCATTTTCTGGAAAACTCTTTCAAACACATAGAATAACACGTTTTAAAGCTCAATTTAAGAAATCAAGGCCCAAGGGTGTTTCAATTAAACTCAATTTCAAACTAATTTTCAATAATAACATGCAAGCATGACATGCATGAGTTTTTAACCAAATTCAAGGTTCAAATCTTGCTCTAATGAGCTCAATAGTTGGAAAACAAAATGAAAACATGGACTTTGTTAGAAATGTGAGCATGCATGTACAATCCATCATGAATTCAACTTCAAAATGCACCAAAATGGCCATGCATGCATGAATTCAAGCATAATTCAACCTCTATGCACTAAATCATGGCTTGATTCTACAATGGAGCCTAGAACATGCAAGATGAAGCTTAAAGATAACAAGAAGACAATGAATTCACTTACCTAAGTCTCAATTCAAGGTAAGGAAGCTAGATTATGCCAATTATACTTCAATTCTAAGCAATCTCCAAGCAAATTCAACAAGAACAATTCTCCCTCTCCCTAACTCTCTTCTAATTTCGGTGGGAACAAAGGAAGGGAGCTGATGAAATGTTTTGTATAGGACTCAAGTGATGTATAAGGCTCAAATACTTGACTAGACAAAGGCCCACTCATAATGGCATGATGGTAATTAAGTTAAACTATTCAATTGGCTTAAATTAATCTAGTTTAATCATTCCTAATCAATTTTCAGATAAATATACCATTAAATCACAAATATTTTACTGATCCCAAAACTCTAAACGGTTCCTAATTCGGCCGCCGATAAGGCCTTCAATTTGCAGTTTAAACATAAAACACGAACAGATAATCAAATAATCAAACAGATGCAATATGCAATTCAATAGATAAACTTATTCAATTTCAGTTTCGATTTCAATCAGTCCATTCAGTACTTCAGTTAAGTCGATTATCAGTCATTAGCGGTCCAGTTTAGCAATAATCAGTATATAATTCAGTGGTTATTCGGTAATCGGTACGAGGGTTGTTACAAGTATGAAGAAGGAAATTGCAGAATATGTGTCTAGATGCCTTCAATGTCAGGAAGCCAAAGTTGAACATCAAAATCTAGCGGGTTACTTCAACCTCTTCATATTTCAGAATGGAAATGGTAGCACATAGCTATGGACTTCATTGTTGGTCTACCTCGGACACCGAAAGGTGTGAATTCTATTTTGGGTTATTATGGATAGGTTGACTAAATCTGCACATTTTCTACCTATAAGAACTAGCTATGTTGCTTAAAGATTGGCCACAATTTACATCGATGAAATTATTCATTTACATGGAGTGCCGGTATCCATTATTTCGGATAAAGATCCAAATATTGTGTCTAGATTTTGGAAAAGTCTTCAAAGAGCAATGTGAATGGAATTTAGATTTAGTATCGCATTCCATCTGCAAACTGACAGGCAATCAAAAAGGACTATTCAGACTTTAGAGGATATGCTTCAAATGTGTGCTCTAGACTTTCAGAGGAGTTGGGAAATTTATTTGCCACTGGCGGAATTTTCATACAATAATAGTTTCCACTCTAGCATTGGCATGGCACCATATGAAGCCTTGTATAGAAGAAAATGTTGGTCTCCGATATGTTGGACTGAAGTTGCGGACAAGGTCATGCTTGGACCTGAAATTGTGCAAACAACCACTGAAAAGATTAAAGTCATTCAATAAAGGCTCAAAACAACATAAAACCGACAAAAGAACTATATGGATCATAGAAGTAGGGCTATTGAGTATGAAACAGGTGACCATATGTTCATAAGGGTAATTTTGATGAAGTGTCAATCGAGATTTGGCAAGAAAGGCAAATTATCACCTCAATACAATGGACCATTTCAAATTCTGAAAAGGCTTGGTCCGATTGCGTATCGAGTTGCTTTACCACTGGGAATGAAATAAATGCACAATGTGTTTCATGTATCGATGTTAGGGGCTATCTCCGAGATCCATTCCATGTTATAGATTATCACTATATAGCACTTGATGATATGATCTATGAAGAAAAGCCAATTCAAATTATTGATTGACAAGTCAAGCAGTTGAGGAACAAATTGATTCCTATGGTAAAAGTAGAATGAAAGGAACACTATGGCATGGAAGCAACTTGGGAAAAAGAACATGAAATAAGGCAAAGGCACACCAAGTTATTTCTGACTCAAGGTAACATAAGTTTGGAGGACCAACCTTTTTAAAGGCGGGAAGACTATGACAACCTTGTTCTGTATTATGCTTTCAATTCCTTAAATATGCATGTGCTTATGTGCTAGGTGCAAATTTGAGTGATAATTATGTCATTAATGTGGTTTTGACTACATATATGTTGATTGTAGGAAAATATGTTATGATTTCTATTTTGATATGAAAATTGAAGATCTTAACGGCATCATAAATCAAAATTGGTAAATTTATTGTGATCAACATATTTGTAGAACCTATTAGGAAGTTTGATTGAAATTTGATTTAGTCCAAATTAATTAGAATAAAATCAATTAGAATTACGCGTGATTAGTTAATTTAAACCTTAATTAACCTCCTAATCTAATCCATATGTATATAAATGGCATAATTAGGAGTTTGGACTCCCTTAATTATATTTGAACTAAAAAATTTGAGGGGAGAGCTCTAGAGAGAGAAACTTCAAGTTCTAGAGAAGGAAGAGGCTAGAGGACTTGGAATTTGACAAGGAAATTGGAGAATTGGGTGAAACCACTCAAGTTCTTGCTAGGATTTGTGTTCTTGAAGATTCCAGGTGAGTGTTTATACCTTAATTCATGAGTTTAAGTCATTTCATATGTGAATTGAAGAGGACTATCTGATTGAATAAAAAAATTGAGTTAAGATTGTTGAATTTAGAGACAATTCATACATGCATGCATAGTTTTATTGAGTTTCACCGTTTTTTAAAGCATGATTTTGTCATCCAT
Organism: Camellia lanceoleosa; assembly: GCA_025200525.1. Taxonomy (NCBI): domain Eukaryota; kingdom Viridiplantae; phylum Streptophyta; class Magnoliopsida; order Ericales; family Theaceae; genus Camellia; species Camellia lanceoleosa. The sequence continues at coordinate 75,400,193 of CM045767.1, read as the reverse complement.
GTTGAGTTTTGATGCTATCTTCTGCATGCAATCATGAATTATGAAGTTTTGAAGCTTAATTCCATGATTTACAAGTTTTTGAAAGTGAATTGCATGTTTTTGTAAACTTTGAAATTTAACCGTACATGTATGATCATTGAGTTGAATTCATGAAGTTTGACCTCGAGGCTTGAGAATTGGCCTTCAATTCTTGTTTTTGGAAGAGTTTAAAGTGTTTGAGAAGTTATTTACATGCCATGCAAGAATTTATTTTTAAACTACAAGCTTTGACACTCAACTCTGTTATGGAATCTCTAGAATTCTATCTCACCACTCAAGCGAACAATTTGTCTCTCAAGCGCACATTTCATGTGTCTAGTATTTTTTCATGCATTTGTAGTTGGCACGAGTGACTAAGTCACCGCTCGAGTGACCACCTTTTATTTTGCACCTTGGCTTGAGCGAACATCGAGCCTAGATTCAGACTGTCCAGTATTTTTGCAGACCAAGTGGTCTGCTCGAGCGACCAATATTGCACTCGAGTGAAGTGCTACATTTCAGCAAATAAACATACTCTGATAACATATGCATCCTTATTCCGTTCTGGGCATTCTTAGGCATGAAATTGAACATCCTAAATGAATTAAAGAGTTAAAATGAAACCTAAGAGAATTGAATAAGTTAAAGAACAATCCAGTTAAGCAATGTAATTCAACGTATGTATGTTGATGAATTGTGTAGGATCATCAACAACCAAATCACTGTGAGTAATATCTTAGTAAATATATTTTCCTAATTACTTTATTTTTTGTATATCCTACTGTGGTAAGCTTTTTGTAACTATGATTTTGCAAATGTGAATGAGTTTCTATCTGTTTGATCAATGTGATATTTGTAAACGTGATTGATGTGACACGAATGTGTATGATGGACCCAAGGTCGTTCTGTATATCTGAATTGGACCTAAGGCTGTTCTGTACATTTGATAAGATAGACCTAAGGTTGTTCTGAACATCTAATAAGTCTAATTGTCTATTATGAGTTGACCGAATGGTCAATATACAACTGTAAATGATTGGACCCGAGGTCGTTCTGTTATGACATGAGCAATTCCATTTTGTACATCTGTTTTTTGTTGGACCTAAGGTCATTATGTTATGAATTACTTATGATATAGAAATGCTTATGTCATTTACTAGATCTCATTCATATAACCCCTTTAGTTTAATGTTATTCACTAGGCTTTCACTCACTCCGTTATATATATGTATATAGGTGAGTTTCGGGATGTCTAGCCCCAACCTTACTGAACCTATGAAGGATACCAAGTTTTTTGGAGTCAGCTAAGGATGCCTCACGTTCAAAGCTTTTGCCTTTTGAATTCTGTGTTTATTATTATTATTATTATTGATTATGCTTGACCTTTTATATGTATATATAAGTTTTGGTTTTTTATGATAGTGATGTTTGAAAGATCTTGGACATATGGATTCTTATTATGTATGCATGAGTGTGAGTTATTAATACATGAGAAATTTCTGTTTATGTCATTTATGCATAGCTTATTGGACAAAATTTTATAATTCTGCTTCTACTTCTGGCCCCATATGATTAAATATAATTTGATTCCTATCTGAGGCTGTAGACGTCCCCGAACGCATCCCGGGGGAAGGGAGTGCGAGTCCCCCCCGTTCTGATCGATATTGGGTCACTACAGTTCGAAGGACTCGAATGTCACGGTTCTTAATCTTGAACCAAAGAGTCCAAATCCGGCAAATCGTTTTGAGAAAAGATTTTTTGAAAGAAGTGCCAAACATGGACTGCTTTGCCAGATACAGAGTCGCCACCTAAATGTTTTTTTAATGGGAAATTTAGGAAACCCTGATGTAGACACCCCATTTTTGACCGTCCTCAAGACTTGGACGTCACCGCTTGAACACTTGGTGATTATCCATGTTTGTGTTCGTTTGGAGTTCCCGGAGTTCTCGGCTACGCGCGCCTTGCCTCAAGACCTCCGAACTCGACCGTTTTGTGTCTGGTTTTGCACCAAACACCTGTGTTTTGCCCTAGAGGGACATGGAATGCTTTGTGAGGCATCCCCACACACCATCGGCTGTGGCTAGAGGCCACCGGCTGGCTGTTGTTGCCATCGGCACTATATTGTGCCGGTTGGCACCTTTTTGTGCCGGTCGGCAGTCAATTTTGTCAAAATGACAATTTTGCCCTGCCGACTACTATGCAGTTGCTTTATGGGATATTTTAAGGCAGCTGTCTTGCATTTGTTTCCCCTCCATACACGTGTATGGAGGGATGCCCTCTTTGAAAGCTTGTTTGACAAGCTTTACAAGATGGTTGCCTATAAGGAGAGGCTTCTTCTCTTGGCTCAAGGGTTAGAAAAATTTTGGTTAGAAAGGTGAGAAGAAGCTTTGGTTTTAGGGCTGGAATCCTATATCTATTCCATCTCTCTTTTTCTCTCTTGTTTGTGTGACTAGGTGTTTGTGTCTTACTATTGCACATCAACACCTAGTGTTTCACCTTCCTTTGGTTGCTGAGGGTCAAAAGGCTTGTTCTTGGAGTTTTTGACCGGTTTGGAGCTCAAGGAACCAACAACATCAACATTTGTGAAGAGGGTCAACAAGGGTGAGAAACCTACTTTATTTACCCCATTCTTGCACTCCATTTTGACCTATCCTTGAACTATTTTTGTGCTTGGTGTTCAATACAAAAAAGTTCTGTTTTTTAATCCTCTTGATAGTTTATTAAGGGTACTTTGTGCTTTGGGGAAGTTTGGCCCCTCTTAGGCCTTGAAAAGGGCCCTTTTTGTGCTATTTTGTTAAGCTCTGGGATTTTGGTGTTCGGATCTCTTCACCACTGAAATCCTGAGGGATTTCAGTGGTGAAGATGATGCCTTGAAGTCCCAAGAGGGAGAGGGCCACCCCCTTTCCTTGTTGTCCTTGAAAAGGGCAAGTTTTGGCCTCTTGAGAGAGCATAGTGTTTGATTGTTTGTTGAGCATGTCTTGGCTGCATTTTATGTTTATTATTCCATAATATGACATTGCTAAGTGTTGGTTTTAGCACTCCTTGCATGCTTTGCATAGTTGCTTTGTAATGCCTTAATAGTCCCTTAACATGCCTAGGTTGTATGCCTTTATTTCTAGCATGTTTTAGGCTTAGATTCATGAAGCTTGTATGCTTATTTTGCCATGTATGAGGTCTGTCCATGCTTGTTTTGGTCGACCATGACTTGTATCTCATAGCCTCTTTGTATTTGGCTTGTTGGCCTTAAGAGCATGAGAGTGTAGCATGCCTTGCTTGCTTTATTTTTGATGGTTTAGAACCATTTAACATGCTATTTCAGTCCCTTTGGTATGTTTGTATGCTTGCCTTAGTGGCCTCTTTAATGCTTTAAAAGCATGTGTTGAATGCTCCATGTTTTGGTGATGTTGCATGCCTTTGGTTTCAAGCCTCTTAGATGCCATCTAAGTAGTCTTTTGGGCTTAGTTTTATGTGATAAAACTCTGTTTTAGGTTGTTCAATGCATGCCATATTTTTTTTGCATAAGTGTAGTTCAATGCTTCCATGACTTGCCTCAAGTGTTGAACTTATGTTGCATGCATTTGTTTATCTTGCTTAACATGATTTGGCATCACTTCATAGCATGATTTTCAGAGCTTTATATGCATGCTAGTAGTCCATGTTTAACTCATTTCAAGTGTGCTTGAATGTTGTTTGTTATACTCAAGTGTTGGTGCCTTAACTTGTGCATGTGTGCATGTGTGTTTGACCCTCATGACTTAGCATCTTGGCCACTGTTTTGAGCCTTTTTAGAGTTGCCCAATTCATGTCTAAGTCCATCCTCCATTTGATTTGCATGCTTGCCTTGTATGCTTACTTGCATGTTTGCATTGTATTGCCACATTGCATACTAGTTGACATGTCTAGGATTGCATCATATTGGCATACATGGTAAGCATCTTGAAGTGAAGTATGATGGAGGTTCGGCACCCTTATGTGCTTGTTTGCATTGCATGCATTTGAAATCAAATTTGCACACTTGGTTCTTTGGGCCATCATGCATGGAAATGCGTGACTGGTGGTCCGAGAACCGAGGCACATCTTCCTTTGAGTTCAAAACATGATAGGGAGTGTGTTTAGTGCATACATGCTTTGAATTACATTGCCATGCAAGTTGTGTCCTCTGTTGCTGTGAGTTGCAGGTTTTACAGGCATTTTGTGCCAACTGACACTGTTTAGTGCCGACCGGCAGTCTACTGGCAGCCGATGGATGAATTCAGTGCCGGTGGCCACATCATTCAGCCGGTGGTGTTCTACCCCAGCCGGTGGTAATCTCCAGTTCCCAAAGAAGTATTTCTGAAGTTTTGGCAGTCTTCAGAGGAGGAAAGCAGGGAAAACAGAGGCAATCATGCATGGCAGTGCGATTCCGAGCGAGTTCCGAGCGTGTGATGCATCTTGCCCTCTTCCCGAGGCATTCTTGCTTTAATTAACCTAGTTGATTTGTTAATTAATTTAGTGAATTTGTAATATTTAGTTAGCTTGCGTAGTTAATTAATTTGTATTATTCTTTTGGTCCCTCCGAGTGAGGGCGCATTTGTAATAAGTGTGTGTGAGTGGGTGTATGTCTTCCAACCCCCATTTCTTTCTACCCTTTTATTTACCTGCTTATGATGGTAGATTAGGGCACATCTAAATTAGCATACCTTATGCAATGCATGCGTGCATTCATGCATTTGTTTACATACATCGGGCTCGGTACATCATACAAACTGCATCGTACTTTCAATTCCAAATTGAATACGTGATAGTTGTTGCATTTCATGTGCCATGCTTAGGATAGCCGAGCCTATCTAGATTACATTCCGTATGCAATGCATTAGTCACTTAACATAAACTAGGTCATGCATGTTTTGCTAACTGGTTTCTTGTTCTGGCACGGAGTACGATGTAAGTTTTATGCTTTAGCATGTCGCATGCGTGTGAATGTTAACATGACAGTATGCCTGCCATGCGGCTAAGTGCTTATGTGATAAACTGCTTGAATGCCTGTGGGTGGAGGTTGGGTTACTTGAGTTGGGAATACTCATTGAAATCCATGTTTTAGCCTACTCGCGAGTAGCAATTTCAAAACTATTTTCAAAACAAACGGATATGCAATGTTTATTTCCAAATTAGGCAATCTAGTCTATACTTGTTTGCTATGCGCATAACATAGTAATTCTAGGCTAATAATTGGAACAAGAGCATGTAATGTTTTCAAAAATGGATATCACGGTTAGTAGATGCTGGTCTTCGGACCAGGCGAAAGGGGGTGCTCATAGCTGACCTTCCCCGATCGTACCCAAGCTCCCGAGCCAAGACCACTTTGGTGATGACGGACAGGTGGCCTTCGGCACCGAGTCAGGGTTTCCTAAATTTCCCATTTTAAAATATTTAGGTGGCGACTCTATAATCTGGCAAAGCAGTCCATGTTTGGCACTACTTTTCAAAAAATCTATTTTTTCTTCAAAAACGATTTGCCGGATTTGGACTCTTTGGTTCAGATTGAGAATCGCAACACAAAAAGGGAGTCCGAACTATTAGATGGAAGCCCACGGGCGCGTCTACAGTTTCTGGCGACTCTGCTGGGGATTTTAGAGAGCTTGACTCGAACTCGTGATATCCTGTTTTGACTACACATATGTGTTTCTTTGCATTGCATGTGCATTGGTGCGCCTAGGACACTGTGTTGGCCATCTGCTATTCCTGAGCGGTTTGCCGGAGGCTTGTCTTGTCAAGGCATGTCCATAAGGCTGATCGGTTCTTGCTCTCTGCCATGTGGGAACACAAACCCGGTTTCTGGGCACCCTTTTGACCATTCGACCTAGTGCATAGTCAATCCATAGTGACCATTCCAAACTAGGGCAAAGTTACTTACCCGATATAGGTTGTTTGAAACGCTGCGTCGTAGTGAAACCCTAGCTCGACAAAATAGGACAGAAACCCTACCCCAACATAGGGGTGTTTTGGCTCTCTTTACTTGCTATGTGCTTTTAGAGTGTATCTCTCTGAGAACACACATATCGATTTGCAATATTTGGGTATCGAACTGAGGCGCCAGATTTGATATTGTTGAGAATCAGCTGTGTCTGTGGATGTCAGTTCAGTTTTGAATAGTGATTCTGGGGAACAGTGTTCAGTAGTAGAGTGCAGTTGTTCGACTACATCCATGTTTGATCTGTTTGGGGTTGAAATGCTGCTTGTTTTCCGTTTCAGTTCAGAGGTTTAGTGGGTTGATCCGGAACAGCTAGTATCTTCTTCTTACTGGGGCAGGACTAAACATGACGCAGAATTCAGAAGAGATCGTGGTCATGAAGGCCGCGTTAAGTCAGGGAACCACCCTACAGGATGAGACTACTGTTGATATGCCGCATCCGCCCAGGTCGCCTGCCGCACATCCAATCTAGACTCCTCAACTATATCAGGCTCGCGAGCCCACCACATTTGAATTAATGGGAATGATAGGTGATCTTCAAAGGTCCGTGGCGGACCTCGCCTACGGAATATTTGTTTCGCCACCAGCCACACCATATGTCGAAGGCTTCATACCCTAGGAGCCCCCGCTACTGGGACGAATAGTAATTGAACTCAACCAACCGGAGATGGCCTCCAACTACGGCAGCGACGCAGCAAACCAAGTTCTAGACCAGGCTGAGGCCGGAGACAAAGGTAAGACGAAGGCAGATGCCGACCCTATCGAACAACTGCTATGGGCAGTAGAGGCTTTGAAAGCCGGGGGAATGAACAAGCAACAGATATCCGCAGTTACGACAAAAGCTGTGGAGGATGCTTTCCCTACTCCACCGAGGCGATTCGATCAATCGAGAATCGACAGCCCCGTCATGCCGTAACAGTTCTTCCGTTCCCGGCCTTGCATCCGGAAAGGATCGAAACCCAAGCGCACCGCCCGATCCGTTCGCTAGTACATCTAGCAAGAGTGCTCGAACTCGAATACACTTGCCCGATGGCGCAGGTCTTCCATGCACCCTACATGCCGTTGACCAAGGCACTTCAAATCCTTGCTGAAAAGGGACACCTTAAACCCCTGGAGCCTCGGCCCCTCCCGAAGAATCTCCCCGCCACGCATGATGCTTCCCTGTACTGTGCGTACCATCAGCAGACTGGCCATGCCACTGATAATTGCTTCCGCCTCTGTCATGAGGTACAAGACTTGATTGACAACGAGGTTATCCTCCCGCCCACCTCAGCGAAGTCCATCACCACTCAGTTGTTGGATTTCGAGGACACAGATACTGTAAGTATGTAATCAGAAGGTAAACCGCCTGCGGGCAGTGTCTGGTACATTTTTGGATGTGGCGTTTGGCACGCATTTTTGAGCACCTGCCAATGCTAATTTTGTAAATCCTGACTTGGGTGTCGAGTCAGTCTTTTGTTTTTGAGTCTGTCTCTCTGTATTGAGTCAGTCTTTTACTTGCAGAGTCTGTCTTCTTTCAGAATAAGTCGGGCCTTTTTGTATAGTATACCAGGTGATTTCGGGGTTGTTGCCTCAAACACCGTTTTGTCTTTCAATTAGTTGTTTTTGTTGCTTGAGTTTGTTTCTGCCGAGGAGCTAGTTATGCCAACAAATCTGAATGAAACAGCTGTGGCTATCACGTTCCGTACTTGTTGCTATTTGAGCCAGCCGTGCCAGAAGATGTGAATGGAACGACAGTGCATTTCACTTACTCTCTTGTGCCTTAAACATCGTCACAATGACCTAAGCTTTTCAGAAAAACCTTTTTCAAACACTGTGGTGATAAAAACAAAGAGGAAGGAATTCCTCGGGTTTTTGCAAAGCTTTGATCATGTTTGAGAGAAAGAGAGGCATGTTAAGCTTTTAATGAATAAAGTCATGCTTGTCGGCGTGAGTACTGAGAAGGACCCTGGCCTGATCCAGACTGGTTCCACACTATCTTCAACACGAGCGGTTTGTCGCTTTCTTAAAAACTTTCAAAAACAAAACATTTTGCGCAGTCTCGCGAAGACCCGTGTGGAACCGCTCTTGAGATGGTGCAGCCCAGGATTGCTCCCAGTCTCGAGATTTGATTTATCTGTTGCAAACCGGAATCCGTTCAAAACATTCAACAGTGCTATGAAACGCCTGTGTGGCCCAATTTGAAGCAGTCCTCAAGCAAGAGGCATCAAAGTCAGATCAAGAAGGTCAGACCTCATCTGAAGAAGCTTGCAAAGCTAGAACAGAAACACCCTTTGAACTAGGGGCAAAAAATATCCGATGTGCTCGAAGAGCCAAACGTGGATCCTTCTGCAAATCAACACAACAGTCGCCCTCCTGGATACGGAGAGGCTTCAATCTCAGAACCATTTGGCATGGACAAAGCTACACTTTTACCCTTTGAGAGGCTCGCTGGGCCGAAAACCCGGAAGGGCGGCTCGGGCAAAAGTTGGAGCAAAGAAAAAGAAAGAAAAAAGAAAAGAAAATGCAAAAGAAAAGAAAAAGAAAAGCAAAAGAAGAAAAATATAGCAAAAGAAATAAAAATGCAAAAGAAAAGAAAGAGAAAAAAAGAGAAGAAGAAAAATATAGCTCGCAAGGTCGAAAACCCGCATTGGGCGCCTTGGCAAAAGTTAGAGCCTAAACAGTGAAGGTTAAAATACCCGAGTGTACCTTAACCGGAACTACGTAAGGCTTGATTCCCATGTTTGGGATACGTAGGCAACTTCATCTTGAAGTCCAGCCCCCAACGCTTCCATAGCGTCTCAGTCCATGTCATAGTTTTGATTACTTTTGCCTCCTCCGAATCCAAGATCTCGGTTGCAGCAACCCGGAGTTACGTAATTAACTTCCTCTTGAAGTCCAAACCACCAACACATTCCAGGTGACTGTGTCCATATATTGGTTCAAACCGTCTTCGACTCCTCCGCGCCTGAGGGTCCGATTGTCATCAACGAAGACTGGCTTACAATATGCCGCGGCATCATCCAAACAAGGGGCAACTTTCCGTTGCCATGCATTGCCATAAGTTGCCCTGAGTTACCGTCTAAACCAGGGGCAACTTTCCGTTGCCTTATCCCCTTTTTAAGCCAGGGGCAATTTTCCATCGTCCCCGATCCGAGGTTGCGCATCTCGAGGGAAAGTTCCTCGCTCGTTGAGCGTTGATTGTTTGCAAAAATAGTTTTTGAAAATTTTCACTGAGGTTGACTTATTTTCTCGAAAACTATTTCATTTTCAAAATTGGACCATGTTTGGACCCAAAAGGAGAATTTTCAGTGCTCACGGCCTGATTCGCATGATTTTCAAATCAAAAATCGAATAAGTGTGTTAATCCAACTCTCATTTTTGATCAAAACTGTTTTAGAAAAAACAAAAAAAATGGTCAAAATGACGAACTAGGGGCACAATTGAGTCGGGTGTTCCGCCTCCCCCTTTGTTATCAACGCACTTGCCAAGGAGGCACTCCATCACCAGAAAGAAATGGCTGCAAGCTAGCTGTATCGGGCGTGAACCCACAACCTCTTGTTTACTCGTCAACCACCCTGGGGAGGGATGAAAAATGAGAGAATAAAGAATAGAGAGGTGTGAGCAGAGAGAAAAGTGAGAATAGGGTTTTGAGAGAAAAAAAAACCCGAGCCCGAGGGCCGAGCGATGCGAGTATCACAAATCAGAAAGGGAGGGAAATAATGCCCGGAGGAACTGGCTTCTTGAGATCTGAGGTCTTTTTGTAAACATGTCTATGTGTCGTGTCTTTTGACCTGTCGGTCTCGATTTTAGTTTTGAGTCTTTTTCGAGTGTGTCTCACTCTTTTAGGTCGTGTGCCTTTTGTTACTTGTTTGAGTTTGTCTCGCTGTGGTAGGCTCGATACCCCGGTCGAAAACCCATCCTCTTCCAAAAGGTGATCGCTTGTGCTCAGAATGCTGTGCCATTCTCTACATCCGTGTAAAGCAAGAGAAGGAAAGGGAAAATTTGGGACATCCGAGTGTGTTTCAACTGCAACCGTGTCAGCTCTGTGATCCGTCTCGTCAGATTGGGGCTATTTGTTCAGGGTTTGCTGTGTGCAGAATGAACCAAATGCTGTGTTATGGGCTGTATGCAGATCAATCCCCAGCAGATTAGTCCCCAGCAGAGTATGGGCTGTGTGCTCGGATTGAGCAGGGATTTATATGAGCTGTTTTGCTGTTTAGTCGGTTGATTATCTGATTAGTACAGTGCGAGTGCTCAGTTTTCAAACAATAGATCAATATCATTTACATTTAAGGTGTAATATGATGCCATGCGGTGCAAAGTATGAAATGTGCAGATATAACATTCTTTTTTAGATAAAAAGTTTGTTCCATTTCATAATCTTTTCTAGTACATAAGTTTTAAGGAAAGCAAAATCTGCCTGCGGCAGTACATAGTACTCTATCTACCAAAAAGAGAAAAGTACAAGAAAAGAAGATGAAAGAAAAACAAACAGGTCTCAGAATCGCCATCAATGGCCTCGTCGGGATCCATCTCGCCTCTTCCGGGCAAGCACAGAGCATCGCCGAAATGTCTCTGTCGAGCCCGAGCCCGAAGCCGCCTCGGCTCTCCTCGAGGCCTCCGCCCGACTCACCATCCTCGAATCGAGCTCGCGAGCCGCTCCCACATGGCCACGCCCCCCTCTGGTGCGGAGGAATATCCTGCCATCCCGAGTAGAAATGGGAGGTCCAGATGGAGCGCCGCCACTCACCGGAGGAATCGGGAAGGGAGGCTGAAAAGTACGAAGGCAAATGCATCAAGATACATATAAGCGCTTTATCGCTGCGTAATGCAAAGGTATGAATACAAATGTTTGAATGCCGTGAGCAGCTTTATCGCGTAATGCGCAGTATGAATACTGATGTTTGAATGCCGTGAGCAGCTTATCAGTGCAAAGTGCAGTATGTAAATACAGTATATCAAGCGCTGTGAGGGCTGGGTATCAGGTGTTGTGTTATGCATCAGATTATGCGAGGCAGTTTGTATATGGTTTGAAGCTATGTTAGAAAGAACATACCAGAAGGCCATAAAAGGCTAGGAACTCAAAAGTCCGCTGCAACATCCCCGCCATAGAGGCATTCAACTCCAATGACTGCCGGGTGTACTCGGAGGAAGCCTGCAAAAAAAATCGAATGCATCAAATATTCTGTGGAATATCAAATAAACTAAAATGAAATGATCAGATCGAAATGCAAGAATACATACCGAGGCAAGTCAGAATGCCGAAGCTCATGGCCACCGGGAGGAGCAAAGGGATCTGTAGGTCTCTACTCGCCTCAGATGTCGTCAAGATGGTAGGCGAGCGGCCAGCCTGCCCCTCGCCCCTCGCACTTCTCCCGCCACGAGCTCGAGCTCTGGACGATCCCGCTTCGCTTCCCACCTTCGCCCTAGCCGCCGGCCGCAGTCTTCGCTCACCGGCGACCACCGCTCAGAGGCCGCATGATGAAGGTCCGGACGTACTCTGAGTAGTCGCCCTCGCCTCTGAAGCCGTCTGCCTCCCAGCCAATGGTATAGTCCGCCATCTGCTTAGCGGTGAAACACTCGGTGTCCCTCATATACTTAGGAGGATGCTCCGGGACTATCTGCTCGGGTAACCCTGAGGTCTGACGCAAGAATCGCTCACCCAGGTACGAAGCCCGACAGGCCGGGCCCTCTAGCAAAATCTGGTAACGCGAGGTCTCGATCACGCCGGCAAACCGATCCCGCACCATCGCTGGCAGAGGAGCCCATGGCTGCCAGGTGATCTGAAATTGAAATACAGTTTATTGCCTACTGGTATTGTAAATATACAGTGAAAAGTGAAGCTTAAATGAACTGTAAATAAAACATACCTCACGGGGTGATGGTGTCAAAGTAACGGCGAAGAAGCTAAAGGTCTCATGGCCGCCAGGTGCACCTCCCATCACAATGGCGAGAAGGAATGACCAATGAGTCTCCGTTCCTCGATCGCTCCACTGAAAGTAGGCATAGACCCACAACCGCAAGACAGATGTCGAACATTTATCGAAAAAGCGTAATCTGAGTAGAGCGAAATAGCAGAGCAGGTTGTGCAAAGGAATTGAGCAGAGTTACAAGGCCAAGGTAAAGCGAGAGTATGTGTGTGCCGTGTACAAGATACGAAGTGTGTAAAGCAAACTATAGTGTGTGGAGTGTGCAGTACGTAAGGTACATAATGTAAAATGTAAAGCGTAAAAGAAGACGTTCTCCCAAGCTCACCAAGAACCCATTTGCCGGCGCACGCCATGAGACCGAGCTCATATAGCCATAGAGAGTGGCCAGAGCCGCGCCACCCCAGTCATAGCGCAAGATGTCCCGGACGTCCACCAGTGCGCTGAGTAGGCAGAGAGGCACGGTGTTCGCCCGGTCGGCGAATAGGGTGGTCCCCAGCAAAAACATCAAGAAGCCGCGCGTGTACTGCTTTACGGCCGCCTTGGTCATCGGAGCTGCGTCGACAAGAAGAGGCTGCACCCGGAACTGCACCTCGAACCAGGAATAGCGGACAAAGCCTGGATGTGCAAGAGGCGGAGCCGCGCCAAGTAAATGGATCTGAGAGGCGGTCCACTCATCCATGTCGGTGTCGAAAGGGATCGGATCACCCCCTACCCCGATGCCGGTGAGCACCGAGAAATCGTAGGGAGTCATTGTCATGTCCCCCGCCGCGGATAGGTGAAATGAATCGGTGGTGTCCCACCACCTCTCTACCAAGGCAGCTAAAAGAGGCCTGCAGGCAGTGAGTCGGGTCACACCCCTGCAGAAGGAAGCCCGCCTCATCTACGATGTGTCGAACTGCCTCGGGAAGCTCCGAGTACCAATCTCGAGCCGAAACATTCCCATACCCGCGGATGGTATGGGAATCTCCCTGTTTACAAATAAATGGTTGCAAAGCAATATGAAATGTACAGTTCTGAGGAAACATGTTAAAGTCGATACAAATCTAGCATGCATGCACGTTTTTCAGATTCAAACAGAAACCGAGTGCCAGTGTGCTTACAGTAAACTACAACATGTGATGCGTCGGTGTTTTTGAGTGGTGCAAGGTAAACATGGTGCACGGTGTACGTTTTCAAAATGCAAGCAAATGTCGTTTCAGCAGTATCATGTGGACTACGGCCCGTGATGTGTCAGCAGGTTTGTGAGGGTCAAGATACGATATGGTACATGTGTGTACATTTTTCAGATTCAAGCGAGATATCGGGTTATAGCGCCTAGTACTATGAACTACAACGTATGATGCGTCAGCGTACTTTGTGTGGTTCGGTTTAAATACGGCATGCAATATGTTTTCAAATTCAAATAAGTGCCAGGTGTCGGTAAGTTTGCAGTGCAGAACGGTGTGTGCCGTGTGTTTTGGGTAATTGAGGCTAGTGCAGTGTGTGTGCATGTGTATCGGTCCTAAGCAGATATCGCCAGAAGTTGTTCACAATCAACTACAAGACAAAGTGTATCGAGCTAAGCAATTAAAGGTTGTAATCACTATGGCGATTACGCTTCTACATTGCAAAAAGTAAAAGAGAAAAGGGTTACCTCGAAGCGCCGAATGAGAGGTGAGAGGTCGCTCGCGGCAGGAAGCTCCTGTGTCCAGAGCCGCTAAAACCGCGAAGTGGCGGAGTCCATCCGCGGAAGCACGTGAATGGTCGGCGATAGGTCGCTGGGTCGAATGGTCGCCGTCAATGGGAGGAGCTCGACCCCGGGATCCATCTCGTGCTCCGGGGGAGTCCCGACATGTGGAACATCGTCTGCCATAGTAATGGTGGTGAGAAAATGGCCGGAAGAGCCGGAATGTGAAAAGTCAACCCCGGGCGGGTCAAAAATGGCCGGAAAGGCCCGGAGATGAAAATACACGGAAATGTAGAGAAAATCGAGGGGAACAAGTCCCGAAAAGGCAAAAATAGCGAAGGAAATCCCGAAATGAGATTTCGATCGGGTGGAAATGTCCGAAACGCGAAGAATATCGCGAATCGGATGACAAAAATGGCGCGAAAACTCAAAGAAACGGCAAAAAATCGAGAGAACAAAGCTCTAGAGAGAGAGAGAGGGTGTTTTCGGCGGAAGAGGAAGTGGGAAATAGGGTTTAGAAGCCCTATTTTATAAAGCCCGAGGTGAAATGGCAAATCTGCCCCCGATCGGGGTGCACTATTTAGGTCGGCACATTATTGTGCCGGTGGAGGAGTTTAGGCAGTCGGTGGCAGCCGGTGACCACCCCACCCACCCGGTGGTGTTCCCAAGGCCTTGTTTAGGCAAAATAAGTAGTTGTGGGTCTTCATAGCTCAAGAAAGTGCAAGAAAGTGCATCCCCGATGCTCAACCGGCCTCCGTTTTGACTTCGGACCGTGTCTACTATGCGTAACACTCAAATTCAAGCAAAGATTGTATCCTTTTGTATCCTTTTGTCATTTATAAAGATTCAAAAGTTGCCCCGTGCGCGTTGCATGCATCCATCCTTTTGTCTAGTGCGCCGCGTCGTGCCGTCTTGCACGTCCCTTGTGACTTGCACTGTCTTGCATTTTTCGTGTGGCATGCGTGTCACACTTATTTCATTGTCCATCAAATGAGGTATGCGTGCCTCATTTTGCATTTCATTGCATTTCGAGGTACGTGTGCCTCGTTTTGCATTTCATTTTCCATCAAATGAGGTATGCGTGCCTCATTTTGCATTTCATTGCATTTTGAGGTACGTGTGCCTCGTTTTGCATTTCATTTTCCATCGAATGAGGTATGAGTGCCTCATTTTGCATTTCATTGCGTTTCGAGGTACGTGTGCCTCGTTTTGCATTCCATTTTCCATTCAATGAGGTATGCGTGCCTCATTTTGCATATCATTGCATTTCGAGGTACGTGTGCCTCGTTTTGCATTTCATTTTTCATCCAATGAGGTATGTGTGCCTCATTTTGCATTTCATTGCATTTCGAGGTAAGTGTGTCTCGTTTTGCATTTCATTTTCCATCCAACGAGGTACGTGTGCCTCGTTTTGCATTTCATTTTCCATCGAATGAGGTATGCGTGCCTCATTTTGCATTTCATTGCATTTCGAGGTACGTGTGCCTCGTTTTGCATTTCATTTTCCATCCAACGAGGTACGTGTGCCTCGTTTTGCATTTCATTTTCCATCGAATGAGGTATGCGTGCCTCATTTTGCATTTCATTGCGTTTCGAGGTACGTGTGCCTCGTTTTGCATTTCATTTTCCATTTAATGAGGTATGCATGCCTCATTTTGCGTTTTATTTTCCGTCTAATGAGGTATGCGTGCCTCACTTTGCATTTCTTTTGCATTCCATTTTGCATTTTGCATCCATGAGGTATGCGTGCCTCATCTTGCATCTCATTTTGCATTTAGTCGCGCTATCTTGCGCACCTCATTGTTTTTCACCCGGGTCTGGCGAGACCTTAAACACGCGCGGTCTAGGAGACCTTAAATCCTCGGGAGGTGCAAAACCTTCGGTGCATTAAGATATGCACTTCATCGCATTTGGCATGCATTCGTATCGCACTATTTTGTGCACTCGCGTTGTCTAAACGCATCGCGCTATTTTGCGCAGCGCACTATCTCGTGCATTACATTTCATTCGCGCTATTTTGCGCATCGCGCCGTTTGGCGCACCCCCATCGCATTTCATTTTGCATTTCATTGCATTTCCAGGTATGCGTGCCTCATGAGCATTTCATCTTACAACCCGGGTCTGGCGAGACCTTAAACACGCGCGGTCTAGGAGACCTTAAATCCTCGGGAGGTGCAAAACCTTCGGTGCATTAAGATATGCACTTCATCGCATTTGGCATGCATTCGTATCGCACTGTCTTGTGCACTCGCATTGTCTAAACGTATCGCGCTATTTTGCGCATCGCGCCGTTCGGCGCACCCTCATTGCACTTCATTTTCCATCCTTTGAGGCATGCGTACCTCATTGCACGCACGTCTCATTTGCCCCATTTGCATCCGCGTGCGTGTCTCATTTGCATCGCATGCACTTAAAGTGTTGTGTAACAGTTGCCCCACCGGGTCTGGCGAGACTTTAAACACACACGGTCTAAGAAACCTTAAATCCTCGGGAGGTGCAAGACCTTCGGTGTGTTAAGTTGCCCCTCATTGCACTTGGCATGCATGCCATCGCGCTGTTTCGCGCACCTCATCAGTTGCCCCCCATGGTCTGACGAGACCTTAAACACGCACGGTCTAGGAGACCTTAAATCCTTGGAGGGTGCGAAACCTTCACCATAGTTGCATCCAGGTCTAGGAGACCTTAAATCCTCTGAAGGTGCAACTCCTTCGGTGTTTGTCGTGCCCGAACGACTTTCGGTGGTCTGGTAAAGCCACCTGCCTGTGCTCGCGGTGAGTTCCTAGAAAACCAATGGGGACGGTGAAAACTAGAGTTCGAACGGCTTATGCCTAGAACCCAAAGGTTCGAGATTTCCGAGACTAAAGTCTGGTTTAAATACCCACGGGGTGTACCATCGGCTTGAAATCTGTATGGAAGCCCCATAGGTTGAGGCGGCATGTTTACGCCTCAATTCTGGATACCGAACCAACCTAGTATATCGCCCTGTTGGGAGAATAGGGAAAGCTGCAATCATAGCCATTGCATCATACTGCATTAACATGCATCATTCATTATTATTGCATGCATCATGCATTTCAAAAAAATTCAAAAAACAAAAAGCGCATCCGCATGTCATGCATTTCAAAATCCAAAAAAACCATGCATATGTCATACATCATCATTGTAGTATAGTGCATATGCCATGCATTTTCAGAACATCCAAAGGCATATTGCATTGTAGCTTGCATGCATCCACTGCATCATCTTCCATCTATGGCTTGCGCCTTTCCTTGTTGAGCTTGGTCTGGTATGTGCCCTTACTTTTCATGACGAAGCATGGTTCATGTGCATCGCGCATATTCCTTGATGAACTTGGTTTGAGGTTGCGGCACTTTTTCTGTGTTAGACATGGCTTGTATGTGTGCATGCCTTTCCTAAGCGAGATACGGTTTGGCCCGCGCGCCATAATCGCATACTACATTGTAGTGTAATTGTTGCATCCGGCATTAGGATCGTTATTCTTTCCTTAGCGGGTCGTCACCCCACTTATGTCATTCCACCCAATACTTGTTCTTGTGTCCGTCTGCATCACTCATAGATCAGACATCGTTCTATGGTAGACGGACTTGTTACTTCCATCAACCTACTTGACATTTGTGTGGTTTCGAACTGCTCATGATTGAATCATGATTCAATTGCTTTGCATGTAGTTTGCATAGTTTCAATTGCATTGCATTATCATTTGCATTATTCATACATAGTTTTGTATATATTGCACATCATTTAGCATTCGCATTGCATGTGTCATGCATATGACTAACAATATTGCACTTGTTGAGTTTGCTTTCTTTGCAGGCACGATATTGTATGTACGGCTCATTTGAGGTCGGCGCAACCGGACGAGCTGCACAGGTATTGTATCCTCCGCGTGAGACATTTTGAGAATTGCATAATTCTCTTACATCCTTTCTGCATTGTAGTGTAGATTGGCGTATGATAGCTTATAACCGCTGTACGCGTGTTTATTACGTTTTCTTTGCATGATCATAAGTTATGCTCGGCTTCTTGCATCATCTTGCATGTTGCCCCTACCTTCGGGCGCATACCTTGTTCGTCTTGCATGTTTGTCTAAGTCTTCGGCCTTGTCAAAAATGGGTCGTCTCTGGGCTTTGACATTCACTCCTGTCATTGTTATGACTTCCGAGTTCTGTCAAAAAGGGGCAACTGTAGACAACCCATTTTTGACCGTCCTCAAGACTTGGACGTCACCGCTTGAACACTTGGTGATTATCCATGGTTGTGTTCGTTTGGAGTTCCCGGAGTTCTCGGCTACGCGTGCCTTGCCTCAAGACCTCCGAACTCGACCGTTTTGTGTCTGGTTTTGCACCAAACACTTGTGTTTTGCCCTAGAGGGGCAGGGAATGCTTTGTGAGGCATCCCCACACACCACCGGCTGTGGCTAGAGGCCACCGGCTGGCTGTTGTTGCCATCGGCACTATATTGTGCCGATCGGCACCTTTTTGTGCAGGTCGGCAGTCAATTTGTTCAAAATGACAATTTTGCCCTGCCGACTACTGTGCAGTTGCTTTATGGGATATTTTAAGGCAGCTGTCTTGCATTTGTTTCCCCTCCATACACGTGTATGGAGAGATGCCCTCTTTGTAAGCTTGTTTGACAAGCTTTACAAGATGGTTGCCTATAAGGAGAGGCTTCTTCTCTTGGCTCAAGGGTTAGAAAAATTTTGGTTAGAAAGGTGAGAAGAAGCTCTGGTTTTAGGGCTGGAATCCTATATCTATTCCATCTCTCTTTTTCTCTCTTGTTTGTGTGACTAGGTGTTTGTGTCTTACTATTGCACATCAACACCTAGTGTTTCACCTTCCTTTGGTTGCTGAGGGTCAAAAGGCTTGTTCTTGGAGTTTTTGACCGGTTTGGAGCTCAAGGAACCAACAACATCAACATTTGTGAAGAGGGTCAACAAGGGTGAGAAACCTGCTTTATTTACCCCATTCTTGCACTCCATTTTGACCTATCCTTGAACTGTTTTTGTGCTTGGTGTTCAATACAAAAAAGTTTTGTTTTTTAATCCTCTTGATAGTTTATTAAGGGTACTTTGTGCTTTGGGGAAGTTTGGCCCCTCTTAGGCCTTGAAAAGGGCCCTTTTTGTGCTATTTTGTTAAGCTCCGGGATTTTGGTGTTCGGATCTCTTCACCACTGAAATCTTGAGGGATTTTAGTGGTAAAGATGATGCCTTGAAGTCCCAAGAGGGAGAGGGCCACCCCCTCTCCTTGTTGTCCTTGAAAATGGCAAGTTTTGGCCTCTTGAGAGAGCATAGTGTTTGATTGTTTGTTGAGCATGTCTTGGCTGCATTTTATGTTTATTATGCCCTAATATGACATTTCTAAGTGTTGGTTTTAGCATTCCTTGCATGCTTTGCGTAGTTGCTTTGTAATGCCTTAATAGTCCCTTAACATGCCTAGGTTGTATGCCTTTATTTCTAGCATGTTTTAGGCTTAGATTCATGAAGCTTGTATGCTTATTTTGCCATGTATGAGGTCTGTCCATGCTTGTTTTGGTCGACCATGACTTGTATCTCATAGCCTCTTTGTATTTGGCTTGTTGGCCTTAAGAGCATGAGAGTGTAGCATGCCTTGCTTGCTTTATTTTTGATGGTTTGGAACCATTTAACATGCTATTTCAGTCCCTTTGGTATGTTTGTATGCTTGCCTTAGTGGCCTCTTTAATGCTTTAAAAGCATGTGTTGAATGCTCCATGTTTTGGTGATGTTGCATGCCTTTGGTTTCAAGCCTCTTAGATGCCATCTAAGTAGTCTTTTGGGCTTAGTTTTATGTGATAAAACTTTGTTTTAGGTTGTTCAATGCATGCCATATTTGTTTTGCATAAGTGTAGTTCAATGCTTCCATGACTTGCCACAAGTGTTGAACTTATGTTGCATGCATTTGTTTATCTTGCTTAACATGATTTGGCATCACTTCATAGCATGATTTTCAGAGCTTTATATGCATGCTAGTAGTCCATGTTTAACTCATTTCAAGTGTGCTTGAATGTTGTTTGTTATGCTCAAGTGTTGGTGCCTTAACTTGTGCATGTGTGCATGTGTGTTTGGCCCTCATGACTTAGCATCTTGGCCACTGTTTTGAGCCTTTTTAGAGTTGCCCAATTCATGTCTAAGTCCATCCTCCATTTGATTTGCATGCTTGCCTTGTATGCTTACTTGCATGTTTGCATTGTATTGCCACATTGCATACTAGTTGACATGTCTAGGATTGCATCATATTGGCATACATGCTAAGCCTCTTGAAGTGAAGTATGATGGAGGTTCGGCACCCTTATGTGCTTGTTTGCATTGCATGCATTTGAAATCAAATTTGCACACTTGGTTCTTTGGGCCATCATGCATGGAAATGCGTGACTGGTGGTCCGAGAACCGAGGCACATCTTCCTTTGAGTTCAAAACATGATAGGGAGTGTGTTTGGTGCATACATGCTTTGAATTACATTGCCATGCAAGTTGTGTCCTCTGTTGCTGTGAGTTGCAGGTTTCTGGTGCATTTTGTGCCAACCTTTAGTTTAGTGCCGACCGGCGCTCATCGGCACCGATGGATGAATTCAGTGCCGGTGGCCACATCATTCAGCCGGTGGTGTTCTACCCCAGCCGGTGGTAATCTCCAGTTCCCAAGGAAGTATTTCTGAAGTTTTGGCAGTCTTCAGAGGAGGAAAGCAGGGAAAACAGAGGCAATCATGCATGGCAGTGCGATTCCGAGCGAGTTCCGAGCGTGTGATGCATCTTGCCCTCTTCCCGAGGCATTTACTGCTTTAATTAACTTAGTTAATTTGTTAATTAATTTAGTGAATTTGTAATATTTAGTTAGCTTGCGTAGTTAATTAATTTGTATTATTCTTTTGGTCCCTCCGAGTGACGGCGCATTTGTAATAAGTGTGTGTGAGTGGGTGTATGTCTTCCAACCCCCATTTCTTTCTACCCTTTTATTTACCTGCTTATGATGGTAGATTAGGGCACATCTAAATTAGCATACCTTATGCAATGCATGCGTGCATTTATGCATTTGTTTACATACATCGGGCTCGGTACATCATACAAACTGCATCATACTTTCAATTCCAAATTGAATACGTGATAGTTGTTGCATTTCATGTGCCATGCTTAGGATAGCCGAGCCTGTCTAGATTACATTCCGTATGCAATGCATTAGTCACTTAACATAAACTAGGTCATGCATGTTTTGCTAACTGGTTTCTTGTTCTGGCACGGAGTACGATGTAAGTTTTATGCTTTAGCATGTCGCATGCGTGTGAATGTTAACATGACAGTATGCCTGCCATGCGGCTAAGTGCTTATGTGATAAACTGCTTGAATGCCTGTGGGTGGAGGTTGGGTTACTTGAGTTGGGAATACTCATTGAAATCCGTGTTTTAGCCTACTCGCGAGTAGCAATTTCAAAACTATTTTCAGAACAAACGGATATGCAATGTTTATTTCCAAATTAGGCAATCTAGTCTATACTTGTTTGCTGCGCGCATAACATAGTAATTCTAGGCTAATAATTGGAACAAGAGCATGTAATGTTTTCAAAAATGTATATCACGGTTAGTAGAGGCCGGTCTCTGACCCGCGAAAAGGTGCTCATAGTGACCTTCCCCGATCGCATCTAAGCTCCCGAGCCAAGACCACTTTGGTGATGATTTTACGGTGGCCTTCTAGACCGAGTTAGGGTTTCCTAAATTTTCCATTTTAAAATATTTAGGTGGCGACTCTGTAATCTGGCAAAGCAGTCCATGTTTGGCACTACTTTTCAAAAAATCTGTTTTTTCTTCAAAAACGATTTGCCGGATTTGGACTCTTTGGTTCAGATTGAGAACCGCAACACAAAAAGGGAGTCCGAACTGTTAGATGGAAGCCAACGGGCGCGTCTACACCTGACTCGGTGCCAAAGGCCACGTGTCCGTCATTACCAAAGTTGCCTCGGCTCGGGAACTTGGGTACGATTGGGGAAGGTCACTTCGTGAGCACCCCCGCTCGCCCGGTCAAAGACCGGCCTCTACTAATCATGATGTCTGTTTTTGAAAACATTGTGCGTTCTTAATCCGGTTATAAGCCTAGGTTACTATGTGATGCGCACAGCAAACAAGTATAGACTGAGCCGCCTGAATTGGAACAAAACACTTCATGTTTGTTTTTGAAAATGGTTTGATGGTGCTACCCGCAGGTAGGCTAAAACGCGGATTTGCCACCCTCAGGCGGGCTTAGAAAAACATGATTTTGCCACTGTCTAGTGGGCTTAAAACAAACATTTGATGAATTGTCCAATCCAAGTAACTCAACCTCCAGCCACAGGCATTAAAGGCAGTTATATCACATAAGCATTTAGCCTCATGGTAAGCATGCTATCATGGCAGCACTCACACGCATGCAAGGATGCTAAAGCATGAAACTCACCGAGTACTCCAAGCCAAAATAGAAGCTCATTAGAAATCATGCATGAACCTAAGTATACAGAGTGTCTAATGCAAACCATGCAAAGATGCAAACTATAGCAGGCTCGGCTATTCTAAACATGGCATATGGAATGCTACAACTAACACGTATTCAATTTGGAATTGAAATACAAATGCAGTTTGTATGATGCGCCGAGCCTGGTGCGCAAAGATGTATGAATGATGCAAACATGTCATTACATCAGATGCTAATTGAAACGTGCCTTATATCTAACCATCGTAAGCGGGTAAATAAAAGGGAAGAAAGACGTGGGGTTGGAAGACATACATCACACTCACCCACACTTATTACAATTATGCCCTCGCGCAGAGGGTCCGAATAAATAATACAGTCCGAAATAAAAGAATAATACAGTCCGAAATATACAGTCCGAAATAATAAATATACAAATTCCTAATTAATTATCAAATTAAATAAGAAAGTCAGAAATTGGCGCAAGCTAGGGGCTGCTTGACTCGCTCGATAATGAAATGATGCATGTTGAGCTGCTTTGCGCGGAAATCCACTAGGATGCCCCAATTAGCCTCTGTTTGCAATGTTCCTCGAAATGCGTGCCAGACTCTGAAAAGTTGTTAATCCTTCATTTTGCTGCAACAGAGAGCAGGAAAGGGGCATAGCAATGTATTTCACAAATATATGCATGCCTCGATCCTCGTGCCACCAATCACGCATATCGAGGTATGATGGCCGAGGAGTCGGATTGCACAACTCAATATGGGGTGAATGCGTATGAATGCTACAACAAAACCTAACTCCATCATGGGTAATCCGGAGTGTCGGTGACTTGGGAATTGAGACCCGTTCCGTCACTCGGAGTACGGAACGCGTCTCGTTTCCCGTGCCCGGGCTAACTCCTATCCCGAACACGATGCGATATGCATGATATGTATGAAATGCAACTAAGATACAATCCTAACATACACAATGCTATGAAAATGAGATGCCTCGAAATGCGTGCACGCGGGCACGCGAACCAAGGCGATGATCCTAAGGCATGTGATGGTATACGCAATGCAATTAGACTTATACTAACATGAGAGAGCCTCAGCCAGACTCACATAGGAGGCCGATAGATGAAAATGAGATGCCTCGAAATGCGAGCCCGCAGGCACGCAAATCGAGGCAATGACATAAAGGCACGAAACGGCCTGAAATATGATATACAAGGAGCCTAAAATGAGATGTCTCGAAATGCGTGCACATGGGCACGTAAACCGAGAAAATGGCATACGGATGTAATGGGACTAAAATGAGATATGCGATGCGATATGGGCTTACACCAACATGAGACGGCCTCAGCCACACTCACACAGGAGGCCATCGGATAAAAGTGAAGTGCCTCGAAATGCGTGCACACGGGCACGCAAACCAAGACGATGGCATACGGAATGCAATGATGCTAAAATGGCATACAGGATGCAAAATGGACTTATGCTAACATGAGTGAGCCTCAGCCACGCTCACATAAGAAGCCGAGAGATGAAAAATGAGACGCCTCGAAATGCGTGCACACAGGCACGCAATCCGAGGCAATGACATACGGAATGAAATGGCATACACAATGCAAATTGGGCTTACACTAACATGAGAAGGCCTCAGCCACACTCACATAAGAGGCCGATGGATGAAAATGAAGTGCCTCAAAGTGCGCGCACATGGGCACGTAAACCGAGGCAATGGCCCTAAGGCACGAAATGGCATGGAAAATGACATGCAAACATGCAAATGGAATTTCAACACTCACTAATGATGCAAAACAGTCCCGAAAGGTGGGGAAATGACACCTAATGCACGGAATGGTCCCGAAACGCGATATTAAGCACCCGGAATGGCCTACAGCCATGCTAAACATGCATAATTGGTACATGACATGCAAAACAGTAGCAAGGCAGCCCCAAAATAGCATTTTTTACAGTACAAAACATGGCGAAGTAGTGAGCATAGATAGGACAACAACGGCATACGAAAATAAGGGCCAAAGAGGGGTATTGAAACAAGTGATGTATGCGATGCTCAAACTGAAAAATTTCCTTCTACAACACTGAAGAAGGACTAAAAATATGCACATTTACAGTAGATGAAATCCCCCAAATCAGTATGAAAACTTGCTAAAAATGTCATGCAAGAATGAAGCCAACAAAGGCTAGAACATGAGGTATGCCTTACATTCATTAAACAGCCTTGGAGCCCTAACAAAACATGACAAGAAGGCCAAAATATGGATATTTTCAGTGCTGATGATGGCCGAAAACAGAAGCTAGATAGGCCTAACAAAGCATGCAAAAATAGGGGCCAAAGCGGGATATAAAGACAAGCACAACATGGAGACCCCCAACAAGGTTGATCCCTTATAAAATGTTGTAGAGGGACATAAAATAAGCTTACTCATAGTTCATGATATGCTCCAAAACAGACTACATGTAGGTCAAACAAATCATGCAAGTTTACGGTAAATATGAGAGATTATGAAGCAAGTGCATGGTAGGGAGGCCAAAAAGGGTTGAGACCTTATTAAATGTTGAACAGGGGCTCAAAATAGGCCCACTCACAGTTTACATTATGCTCGAAAACAGATCATTCATAGGCTAGAAAAAGCATGCAAAATATTGACATACAAGATGATATTGAAGCAAGTACCAAATGGAGGGCTCAAACAGGGTTGAGCCCTTGAGAAATAATGAAGAATAGCTCAAAATAAGGCCTCTTTCAGTTCTGTTCGGAGCCCAAAACAATAAGAAAATAGGCTTAAGAAATGAAGCAAGAAAATGCTACAAAAGAGGGAAATGGAGACTTACCCTTGTAGACAACTCTTGGCTCCCTTTTGCTTGAAGAATGGATGCCTCCTAGCTGCTGGAAAGCTCTCCTAGCTGCTGGAATGGAGTTGTGGTGGTAGAGCTTGGAGATGATGAAGAAATGGCACCAAAACTTGAAGAAAATGGAGTTGTACGTATATGTATGCTCCAACCAAAGCTTGTGTTCTCTTCTCTTGTGTTGGGAGGACACCAATGTGGGCAAGAGAGGGAGAGAGGAGTCCTTGCAAAAGTGGAGGGAAATGAGCTCTTATTTCCCTCCAAAGGGGTCCCCCGGATGAGATATTTTTGGGAGAAAATCAAAGCACAGCTGGAATGCACACATCCCAAGGAAGCAGGCCAGCTAGCCACCTTTATTGAAGGTGGCCGGCCGGCCGGCCACCCCCCATGGCCGACCGGCTAGGGGCAAAAATGGAAAGTGGGAATTTCTGGCCGGCCACCAAAGGTTGGTGTCCTCCCAAGTGTGTACAACAGGGCCCTGTGGTTGGAATTCAGCAACTCTGAAACAGGAGAGACAACATGCCACTCTTAGAAGGGGTTCAAAAGGGTCAATGAGAGTTACTGGCCGGCCATGTGTTTTTAGGGTCCTCCCATGTGTGTACAACACAAATATGTGGTTTTGGCTCGGAGAAAATGGCCCTAGGGTGTTCAACATTAGCCCGGAAGTGAGAAAAACGGGCGCCGGGAGGCGCCGGAGGAGCATAACTGGTTGCTGAGACAATTGCTAGCCTTCCACCCTCCAGTGACCTTCCTTATGATAAAACAGAGGTACCTTCCAAAAATGAACAAAAACCGATGCGAAACGAATGCTCGGGGGCCAAAACACGCAGTTCGGGGTCCCGAAAACCGGCCGTTGAGCACCGAAAGTGGTGTTTGGCTGCGAAGTGGGTATCTAAGACCCCAGTGTCCCTCGAAAGGGAGTAAATGAGATGCATGCCAGAAACCGGAGGAATCGGAGATGGTTGGGTGGTCCCGAACCGAGGCACACGGCCTGACGGCTCCGAAAACCGGGAACCGGGCTCCGAAATGGGCAAAATGACCTACGGCCACGAAATGTAGCCCACGGCCACTGAGAGATGGTCTACGGGACCTCTCCCTCCCCTCAGGAAAGAAAATAGAGAAAACCAAGTCTGGTTCGCAAACCGAGGCAAGGCACGTAAGAGGGTTCTAAGTCCTAAGTAGGCGACTACCGCGACTCGAGACTTCTAAACGAGCACAAGATGCAACATCACCGAAGGCCAATCAAGGACGCTCGAGTCTTAAGGTCGGTCAAAATGGGGTGTCTGATTGCCCTCTTTGACAGAATCCCTAAGTCACAAGTGACGGGAGTTAATGTCAAAGCCCAGAGACGACCCATTTCTGACAAGGCCGAAGACTTAGACAATCATACAAGATAAACAGAGATATGTGTGCCCGCAGGCAGGGGCAAAATGCAAAGCGATATGCACAGAGCCAAATGATCATACAAATGCAGCAAGCTGTAATGAAGCAAGTATTCGCAAATAGATGCAACAGTTTTAAGCAAGAATGCAAAGCAACAACTACATTTCATGCAGTTAGGAATGCGGAGAATCATTCAATTCTCGTCGCATCTCACACGGAGAAGATATGATACCTGCGCGATTCGTCTGGTCGCACCAGCCTTAAATGAACCGTACATACAATATCGTGCCTGCAAAAGAGAGAAATTCAACAAGAACAATATGCTAACAACATATATTCAATGTGATTCCTGTGGTCCGAAAGTTTGACACACGCAGTGTCGGTGAGTAAATGTATCGCAATGCGAGGAAGGAACGCGCGTGACAACGCACGCTCAAGCATAGAGGTATGGTACACCAAGAAAACGTGCATGTCAATTCAAAATGTTGATGAGAATGCAAGTTATGTGCACAACAATGCAAAACGAGCATAAATCAGGGTGCCCGTTTGTTGCGAAACAACGAGTAAAAAAACGCACATTTCGGTGAAGGCAACTTGATCGCGGCCTCTGATTCACCTCCCGGAGAGGTCACGACATGCTCAAAAAGGATACACCTTGATTTTGATGAGTAATAACGAGACACATGTCAGAAATTACAGCTGAAGTTCCGGCGGAGCAATTTCGCGCCAGAAAGTGTACTTTTCTTGAACTTTTTCAAGTCCCGAGAACTCCGATCTTCCTCAAAATTTGTAGAGAGCTAGAGGGGGGGGGGGGGTGGAGAACACCACCGGCCAGGTGGTTGCCTTAGGGGAGGCCACCGGCTAGGGACAAAAAAGCAGATGGCCGGCCAGCCAGAAAAGGTGGCCGGCCGGCCACCTATCCAAAAGTAGGGGCAATTTTGTCATTTTGCTCATTTCTATATATATCCCCCTCCATTCATTCTGAAATCACTCCCAAAGCTGTGAAAACTCCTTCCCTTGCTCCCCAAACCATTTTTCTCTTCAGATCTGAACTTTATACGCGCTTTTCGGCCTTCCACGCAAGTTGTTTTCGCGAAATCTTTCAGTTTTAAGCACTTTGAACCGATTAAATTTTGATTTCGGGGCTTCTTTTCTCATTTTCACCACTTGGGGTAAGTTTGTCTCAATATTTGGAAGATTTTCTCGGGAGTTGACTTTTGTTGACTTTTCCATTTCCCGGGAGTTGACTTTTGTTGACTTTTTCCAATTTTGGCCCATTTTGCTCATTTTTGCTCCTTTTTGTAGATCTCTTGAAATTGCGGGTGATTTTCCTCACGGCGAAGGTCCTCTAGGCGCCGGGGATGATTTTGATGTCATGACACTGCCCCCGAGAGTCCGCCCTTTCATTCTCGGGAGATACGTCCCACCGGTACATATGCTTCCGCGGGCCGTTTTTTGCTGTTTCACTGGGTTCAACGACCGGGCACCCGGGGATTTACTTCTGTGAGAGCCGGAGCAGCACCTCTCTCATGATGCACGAGAGGTATTTTACTCTATTTTCTGCATTTTTCATGCATTTTGTAGCTTCGCCATGCTTGAACACACAGTTTTAGCTTATGACGTAGTACTTTGCCTGCATCCTGAACATGTAGTTTAAACACTTTAATTGCTGAACACACGGCTCATTGACTGATTGATTGTGAACGCACGGTACACATTAGTTAAGAAGCGAACACACGGCTCAAACACTGATTTGTCGAACACACAGCCCGAATTTTGAAAGTGAACACACAGCACACACTGACTAAGAGTAGAACACGCAGCCCAAACTCTGATTTTCTGAACACACAGTTCAAGTTGATGGTGAACACACAGCCCACACTGATTGAGAGTAGAGAGTAGAACGCACAGTCCCAAACTCCGATTTTCTGAACACGCAGTCCAAGTTGATGGTGAACACACAGCCCACACTGATTGAGAGTAGAACACACAGTCCCAAACTCCGATTTTCTGAACACGCAGTCCAAGTTGATGGTGAACACACAGCCCACACTGATTGAGAGTAGAACACACAGTCCCAAACTCCGATTTTCTGAACACGCAGTCCAAGTTGATGGTGAACACACAGCCCACACTGATTGAGAGTAGAACACACAACCCTAAACTCCGATTTTTCTGAACATGCAGCCCAGATTTGAAGTGAACACACAGCCCACTGAGTAAGATTTGAACACGCAGCCCAAAACACGATTTATCAACACGCAATTTCAAATTTGAAGTGAACACACCCCATCGATTAGGAATTTGAACACGCATTCCAAAACACAAAGTTATCAACACGCATTTCAGATTTGAAGTGAACACACGTTCCATCGATTAAGTTGTACACACACCCAAAACATGATGCATCAACACGCAGCCAGATTTGAAGTGAACACACATCACCGATTAAGGATTGAACACACGACCCAAAACACAGAGTTCTTGAACAAGCGACCTAGATTTGAAGTGAACACACGTTAATCGATTAAGGATTGAACTCACAGCCCAAAACACAGAGTTACTGAACACGTAGCCCAGATTTGAAGTGAACATACAGCCCACTGATTAAGGATTGAACACACAGCCCAAAACACAGAGTTACTGAACACGCTACCAGATTTGAAGTGAACACACGGCCATCGATTAAGGATTGAACACATGTTCAAAACACAGAGTTACTGAACACGCAGCCCAGATTTGAAGTGAACACACAGCCCACTGCTTTGTTTCATTTGCACACAGCTACTTCATTTCATTTGCACACAGCTACTTCATTTCATTTGACATATGCATTCATTCTGAATGCAGGTTGGCTCTCGTACTGTACGAGGATACGGCTCTACCACCGCGAGAGACTGGTACGCTGAGCTTCCAGAGGCCGTCCGGGATCTGGTTGATCTAGCAGGGGTTCGGAGCATTCTGCGTAGGATTATCACGTTGTTCTGCCAGCAGGACTTTGTTAGCTGCTTTGGTGGAGAGATGGTGGGACACCACCAATTCCTTCCACTTTTCTGCCACCGGGGATATGACCATGACCCCGCTAGACTTCGCTGTGCTCACTGGCCTAGACATAGGCGGTTGGCCCATACCTTACGACAAGGATA
Organism: Camellia lanceoleosa; assembly: GCA_025200525.1. Lineage (NCBI taxonomy): Eukaryota > Viridiplantae > Streptophyta > Magnoliopsida > Ericales > Theaceae > Camellia > Camellia lanceoleosa. The sequence goes on along the minus strand of CM045767.1, from coordinate 75,370,793 downwards.
TGGGAGAGTGGGAGGCCGCATGGATATACCTGTTGGGGGCCCGTCCACCTGTAGACAGAGCTTCCGGAAGAGTCCAGTACACTTGGTTCTCTTCCCGTTTTCGGAGGCCGGAGATGGAGCCTGAGTCTCCCGAGGAGGTTGAGCAGTACGCCCGTGGCTTTCTTATGTTCCTCTTTGGCACCACTTTGTTTGCCGATAGGGGGAACACTGTTGGGTTGTATCTTCTGAGTGCTTTGGTGGACATATCACAGGTCAATCGATATGACTGGGGTGGCGCTGGCCTGGCTACCTTCTATTGTTACATGAGTGCAGCCTCTCGCGGGCGGGGAGACTTACTCGGCGGCTATTGGAGAGCCTGGGAGGTACGTTCTGCCCTCTTGATTTACATTTCTGCTCCTCAGTACTTGTTCATTGCACACACGACGCACTTTGCACTCTGTATTCTGCCTTTAGCACTTTGTATTCTCATTCCGCACTACTTTTCTCAGCTATGGGTGTACGTATACTTTCCCACATTAGCTCCGGAGATGGAGGTGGCAGGACTCCTTATGACTCCGTTTTCATTAGTATTCGAGGGCGAGCACCGAGCGAGACCTCGAGAGACTCTCTTCTACCTGCGACAGTATTTTGATACTGTGCGGACGACAGAGGTATTTCAGAACTCTCAGTTCCTTTCATTTTCATCTTTGATCCGCCTCAGATATTCCTCGATTGATTGATTTATGCACTGGTTATCCGCAGACACTTGGCGTACTGGCGGTCTTTGGTGATGGTCTCCGACATCAGTATCCCGGAGGATCGAGTAATTCCCAGTATAGGTTCCTGCTCGAAGGACCAGTTGGTAGGGCATGGTTCCTGGGGGAACGCTTGGGGGTACGATTCTCAGGACCCTCCTGCTGTACCTCCAGCCACTATGCGGACTGCCGATAGACTCTCTGCCCAGGAGGTCATTAGTGCTATGCAGGGCACCGATGCTTTGTTATATCTCATGGATGGGGACTACGCCACCTATCGTCGTATATATCTGATGCCCCCCTTGACGGGAGTGCGTGCTCCGTCATGGAGGCCTACTGGTGTACCATCTTCGAGTCGTGCCGGTGCTACGGATATCCCCTCCTCTAGCAGGGCCCGTGCATCTAGGGGTAGAGGTAGTTCGATTCCTCCGATCCCTTCGGCTCTTCATCATCCTGGGTGGCCAGACATGCCGACCGAGTTGACGAGTTGGCGGTTCGGGACTCCTTAACAGGTCTCACTAGAGCCTCCTCTTCCTGACCACAGATATGTCAGAGACCCTGACTCAGCCCCGATATGTTTTACAGCTTTGCTTTATCAGTCAGAACTTGGACATTCATTCCCTCGTTGATAGTTTTGTATTTGTATTTGCAACCTCCAGTTGAGTACACGGATGAGATACTTGGGATGCTGGCCACATTCGAGGGCATGATCCTACGGAGGGAGGCACAGCTGGCCATTATGGGCGTGCAGGTACTATCCATCTTCCCTGCATTTAACATATTTCTGATGACATATTGGTTTTGAACATTCTGCTGTATTGATAGGCTGTGTAGAGCACATCTGACACACACCCCACTCGCATATTGTACTCGCATCTGCTTTTCATATTTGAACTGATGTATTTGAACTTTTCATTTTCAGATGCCTCCCGTGTATGCTCCGTCGCAGGCCGGACCACCTGGGCCTTCTCAGGGGAGTCGAGGTACTGGACCTGTTCATGGTACTGGGCCATCTGGGCCTTTTCGAGGAGTCGGGCCATCCAGGCCTTCTTAGGGAGCTGGGCCATCTAGGCCTTTTCGAGGAGCTCGAGGAGCAGGGTCGTCCCGCAGGTGTAGGGCACCCATTATTGAGAAGGAGGAGGAGGAGGTCGCAGACCGTGAGTCAGAGACATCCGCTGGGGAGAGAGGCTCCGGTCTTGGTTCCGGGAGTGGAGACGAGGCTGAGGGGGATCCGGAGGATGATAGTTCTGACCCGGATGGTGATGATGGTGCAGAGGTTGTCCCGCAGAAGAGGATGAGAGGGCCTCCTCATTCCCGTTCCCGAGGAGATTGAGGTTATTTCCTGCTTTATTTTACTTTTTGCTAGTAGTTTGTAGCACTTTGCATTTTGTTAGGCAGTTTTATTTCCTGTAAAACTTGTACCTTTATTTTGTTGTAAAACATGATGGAATGAAACAGCTTTGAAAAAGTGTTTGTATTTGAAACTCTTAGCATCGCATCGCATCATTTTGCACAAAAATGGAATTAAATGAAAATGTGCCTTGTGTATTTACCGAGTCAGGTAATGAACTGACGCAACAAATCAAAAACTCGACTCACTAAGAAATAACAGAATCTTAGCAAGTTTACAACTCGATAAGCAAAGTACATCAATGTTAACGACTCAACAAACAAGACTCAACAAAATCGCGTAAACAAAAAGTAACCACTCAAAATACAAAATGTGACAGCTCGACAAAATTTACAACTCGATAAACAAAGCAACAACTCGATAAGCAAAACAACAAATCGATAAGCAAAAATGCAACTAAGCGTACTTCGGACGGATGATCTGGATGATGGAACGTACCCGAAACTGAGAGAAATGGAGGCCTTCGATGTTCCCGATGCCTAGAAATGCCTCAAACTTCATTCCGGAGGGCAAAACAGGACCAATGCGTGGCCGAACATATTTTACATCTGGAGACTAGAGGGTGGCCAGCCTACTAGAATAGATGGCCGGCCGGCCACCTCTCCCGCAACCCCCAGAATTTTGACACGTGTCCTTTGAATAGTGTTTTACCCCCCTATAAAAGCCCCAGCCTTGGAACTTATTTATTTCATCACCGTTTCTCACAAAAATGGAGGCATTTCTCGCAGAAAATCTCACATCTTGGATCTCTTCTCTAGACGGCTCGGAAAAGTTGAACTTCCAGGGTTTCGGCTTAAATGCACTATTCACGCTGGGCCGGACTCTGCTACATCTTCCTTTCCTCTGTGCTGCGGCAAGGTTTTGGAACCCGGTGACTCATGTCTTTAGCTTCGGCGGGCAAGAGGTATGTCCTACTTTTGAAGATTTTCAAGTCTTGATAGAATCCGAGCGAGGTGAGGAAATCTTGCCCCAACTCAATTTTGGCTATGCTCAAACTTTAGGGCGGATGTGCGGACTCAATGCGCATGATGCTCGATCCCTGATTGGTAACGGAATGTTGGATATCCCAAGCTTGATTTACCGATTCTCCGATGCTGGTGACCGCAGTGACCATCATTGGCAAGGCTTCCGACGACATGCTCTCTGTTTGTGCCTGTTATCTCATTTTCTATTTGTCTCAAGCTTTGGAGGGTCCGGCGCCCGTCTGATTGAAATTGCTCAAGGCTTGAAAGAGGGGAAGAGTTGCATTGCTATGACTCTGGCCGAGACACTGATGGGCTTGGATGCTTTCTACTGCCGGGAGACAACCAGGTTCGCAGGGAGTCCACTACTACTGCAGGTAATGTTTCCCACCCAAGCTCACATGTGTATTTTGCTCACATCACTCGGCCCTCGGGCTCGGTTTTTCTCACAAAACCCTTATCTTACTCTTCTCTCATCGCACATCTCTCTATTCTTTATTCTCTCATTTTTCATCCCTCCCCAGATATGGTTGATGGATAAATTGCAAGTTGTGGACTCTTGCCCTGCTTACTCAGCCCGCAGTTACTTCTTTCGACAACGTCTAGTCGATGCCCCTGATGAGGGATGGTGGTTTGAATGGATGTGCAACTTGTCGGCAGATCGCATTGCGTGGCGTTGTCCGTGGCTCAATCTCCCGGCAATGAGCTACAGCATGTCCCGGCAGGTCGGGATTCGACTGATCGGCTTGACTCACTGTGTATTCTATTTTCCATTCCGTATTCTGCGCCAGTTCGGCCATGATCAGACTTGCCCACCAGAGGGGATTGAGTATCCGGCTACATTTTCGGTTCGACGCGCACAGCTGGCTCGGCAAGCCGCAGCATGGAGAATCAGAGAACTCTTGGCTCCTGCTCCCACTTTTAGTTGCACTTTGTCTGATGAATGCTGGGATTGGCTCAATGAAGAAGCACAGGTTGGGCCTAGGTTGGCATCGGAGGCTTCAACCAGCTCTGGGAGGGGGCGTAGGGACACCTAACTTGACTATGCCCTAGATTTATTGCTTTACTAGTACTTTCAAGTTTTCGTTATGAGTGTAATAAAAAGCAACTTCAATTGTATGTAAGAGCAAGAGAACTCTGTTTTGAAATCAAAGAAATTGAAGGTTGTGGTACTGAAAATTCTCCGTCTTTGGCCCAAAAATGGTCTTAGTTGTGAAAAGATTAATTTGAACAAAGTCAACTTTTATTAAAACTTTTCAAAACTATTTTCGATATGGATCAGAACTGGACACGCTTGAGATCTGTCACTGAGACGCACAACCCCGGATCCTAGCAACTGGAAAGTTGCCCCAAGTTTGAAAAGTGTGTCGGCGATTCATAGCAACGGAAAGTTGCCCCTAGTCTGGATGGTGCCGCAACACTTCATTGCAACAGAAAGTTACCCCTAGTCTGAGTAACACTGTACTAGAGATCATGATAGATGTTGATGAATAGAGATGACTGAGATGATCAAATGGACAAAGTTGATCGGGGAAAAAGATTGGGGCTGAACTTCAGGATGAAGTTGCCTACGTATCCCATAGATGGGAATCAAGCCTTACGTAGTTCAGGCTTAGGTTCGCTCGGGTATTTTTACTTTCCTTTTGCGCTCTAACTTTTGCCAAGGCCACCATTTGCGGGTTTTCAACCTTGCGAGCTCAGTTTTTATAATTTCAAATTTTCTATGCTCTGAGTTTTGCCTAGGTCGCCCTTTCGGGTTTTCGGCCTAGCGAGCCTCTCAGGGGTAATATTTCTTCAACTTGTCCATATTGATCGGTTGAGAAAACTCTAAGCCATCTAGGTCCATCAGAACCACAGCTCCACCTGACCAGATTGACCTGATAATATAGGGACCGATCAATTGTGCGAACTTGCCCCTTGGGTCGGGGATGGGAGCTCGGTTGTCTTTGAGTACCAAATCTCCTTCTTTCAAATTCCTGGACTTAACCTTCTTGTTAAAAGTCCGGGCGATTCTGCATTGATAACCTTGGATGTGGTACAGTGCTTTCAGCCTTCTTTCATCGAAAAGCATGAGTTCCTCAAATCTATTTTGCTACCAATCTGCTTCGGCTATCTGGCACTCGGCCAATACTCGTAATGACGGGACCTCAATCTCAATAGGCAAAACGGCTTCCATCCCATAAACCAATGAGTACGGAGTCGCCCCAGTAGAAGTTCTGATCGAAGTCCTGTAGCCCAGGCGAAAAAGGCGCCTTTATCTGGCGATCCGATAGGTTTCCACCATCTTCTGTAGTATGCGCTTGATGTTCTTGTTGGCGGCCTCAACTGCTCCGTTGGTTTGCGGCCGGTAAGTAGACGACTTATGAAAAGCCACATTGTATTTCTCCAACAAATCGATCACCTCCTTTTTGAAGTGGGAACCATTGTCTAAAACGATTTCATTTGGGACTCCGTAGCGACAGATAATGTTGTTTTTGATAAATTTTACTACGTGCGAAGCTTTCAACACCGCATAAGATTGGGCCTCAACCCACTTTGTGAAATAATCTATCGCTACCAAAATGAACTCATGCCCATTCGACCCCTTTGGCGTAACAGCTCCAATTACATCAATTCCCCAGACAGAAAACGGCCATGGCAAAGTCATGTTGTACAGCTTTGACGGCGGGATGTTCATGCGATTCGCATGAATTTGACACTTGTGACATCGCCGGACGAAACCAATACAATCCTCCTCCATGGTGGACCAGTAATAACCCTGTCTGAGGATCTTTCGTGCCAACATTACCCTATTCATGTGCGCACCACATTCTCCCCCGTGGATGGCTTCCATCAGACGTTTTGACTCTTCGGCATCAACGCACAGTTTATGCATTCCCAGATGGCCCCGTTTATACAGTTTACCCTCGCAGATGATGAACTGAACTGCCATTCTTCTGATTGCCCTCTTGTCTTTGGCATTTACCCCCGGCGGGTATGCTTCTTTCTCCAAGAAGTTCCAGATGTCGTAATACCAGGGGTGTTCGTCCTGAACTTCATCTATGGCTGCAATCGACTCATAGGCAGCTGCAAATTTCTGGTCAATGATGACCGGACACATTCGGACTCCACACGGGATGTCTATCATAGAAGATAGAGTTGCTAAAGAATCTGCGAACCTGTTATTCTCTCTTAGTAGATGAGTAAAACTTAGCTTCTCAAACCGAGGAATCAGCAAATCCAAGGTTTGGTGATACATCATCATCTTTTCCTCTTTTACTTTCCAGTCTCCTTTAGCTTGAGACACAACAAGGTTCGAATCCCCAATGATGTCCAGCCGTCTTGCCCCTAGTTCCAGGGCTACTTCTAGACTAGCGATACACGCCTCGTATTCTGCTTCATTGTTGGAGACTTTGAACCGGAGTTTGAAGGCGAGAGGGATACGGGAATCATCGGGTGCTATCAGCAACACTCCTATCCCATACCCATGTTGATTTGACGCTCCGTCAAAGTACATCGTCCAGGCTTCTTCGTCGATATGCAGGATTGATTCATCCGGGAATAGGTACTCGACCGCTTCATCCCCCTCAACCGGGTGGTCGGCAAGGAACTCGCTTGCTTCTTCCTTTCATCGACTTGCGTGTCACGTCGTGAGATCAAATTCGGAGAAACAGAACCAACAAGCTAGCCTACCCGTAGTACCGGTTTCTCGAAGAGATATTTGATGGGATCAAGTCGTGAAACCAACATTACAGAGTGAGCTAACAGGTAGTGCCGCAGCTTCCTGGTAGCCCATACCAGAGCTAAACAAGCCTTTTCCAGCAGTGTATATCGGGTCTCATACTCCAGCATCTTTTTGCTCAAATAGTAGATGGCCTTCTCCACCTTATCTTCTGATTCTTGTGTAAGCATGCAGCCCATCGTAGTTTCAGTCACTGACAGATACAAAATCAACGGTTTCCCTGGTTCTGGTGGCGATAAAACGGGTGGGTTCTGTAGATATTCTTTGATTTGTTCAAATGCAGCTTGACATCGGCCGTCCCATTGAAACTTCTTTCCTTTCTTGAGAAGGCCAAAAAGTGGTTCACAAGTCAAGGTTAATTTTGAAATAAATCGTCTTATGAATTGCACTTTACCCAGAAAGCCTCGCACCTCCTTTTCAGTCCTTGGTGGTGGCATTTCTAAGATGGCCTTGATTTTGGAAGGGTCGACCTCGATGCCCCTTTGTGTAATCAGAAACCCTAGCATTTTCCCCGCTGTAACACCAAACGTATATTTCTGAGGGTTTAGCCGCAACCGAAATTCCCTGATCCTTTGAAAAAACTTACGCAAGGCGGTGTAGTGGCCCTCTCTTTCTTTGGACTTGACAATCATGTCGTCTACATACACCTCAACCTCTTTGTGGATCATATCATGTAGTATTGTGGTCGCGGCCCGTTGATAAGTAGCTCCAGCGTTCTTCAACCCAAACGGCATTACCCGGTAGCAGTATATCCCCTACGGGGTGGTGAATGCAGTCTTTTCCCTGTCTTCTGGTGCCATCACTATCTGGTTGTATCCTGAGAAGCCATCCATGAATGAGAGTAATGCATGCCCTGTCGTGAAATCTACCAACTCATCGATGTGCGGTAAGGGAAAGTCGTCCTTCGGACTAGCTCTGTTCAAATCCCTGAAGTCTACACACACCCGGATCCTTCCATCTTTCTTCGGCACCGGAACAATGTTGGCCAACCAAGTCGGATATTCAGATACCAGCAGGAAGCCTGCGTCGATTTGCTTGGTGACCTCTTCCTTAATCTTAAGAGCCCAATCCGGGCGGATCCTGAGTTTACGCTGCGAGTCGGGCCTCGAGGTCAAGGGGGATCCGATGCTGTACAATCTCAGGATCGATTCCAGGCATGTCTTCGTAGGACCACGCGAAAACATCTTTGAAATCTTTTAATAAAGAGACTAAGCGCTCGAGTTCCTCTGAAGACAACGTGGACCCGATCTGGACCAGCCGCGGGTCCTTCTCAGTACCAATGTTCACGGTAATGATTTCATCCATTAATGGTTTAACAAATCTCTCTTGCTCTTGCTCAATTAAACGTTGTAAAATCGGGGGAACTTCGTCCTCGTCGTTTTGATCAAAATTTTGAAAGTCAGAATTAATGCAATAAATTAGGGGCACAGAAAAGTACTCGGAAACCACAGATAGTTCATTCTCATTAGGCACATCCAAAACATCCGATTCATCGGTTATAACGGACTCAAATGAAAAGGAAAAAGACGACCTGGACAGGACTGTGGCATCCGGGTTAACATCCCCAAGAGTACAGACTCGGACTTCGGTCGCTGGAACCCGATTCAAACTCAGGACTCGGTGGAATCAAATTCCGGCTCACTACGACCGGTCTTCTTTGGACAAAAATCCTCCTCGTCTTGCCAAGTGAGAGAGGTGCGATTGATGCATCCAAGATAGTCATTTGGTCGGCTCGTAATGCTTTCATCCCCAATCATGGAAAGCGAAGTTATCCCCAAGCACTCTTGGTCGTCGGAGGATCGAGAGGAGACATGCCATGCTACCCCATTTCTAATTCTGTGCCCTCGGTATCCTTTGCCTTATTCGCTCAACCTCGGTTGTTGGGCATGCGCTTTCTGTGCAACGTCATCCCGGATAGTTGCGGTCGAAGAAGATTTCGAAACACATGCACGCTTCTTCTCGCGTTTAACCATGGCTCTGGGAAGCCGCAAAATGGAAAGTCCTCCCCTCCGGACGAAGCGTCCGTTCGAGTACCTGGATGGGCTGTGCATTAAGTCAAAGGCTTCCCTACCGCTCTGCTCTGCCGGCCATTTCCTTTCCTTTCCTCACCCAGTCTTTTTGGTGGGCAGATAACCCAGCCCAAAGGTATGCGGGTTGTGTGGCACTTCGGCCAATGCTGCGACTCCTTTCCTGCCGCTCCTTCCTAATCCCATCCCGGGAATATGTTGTAGCTTGTTCATGAGGTAGACGGATTGAGCACTGACGTACACACCTTCATTCACAGCCATTATATTCTGCACTACCCGGGCCTCCGCCAAAGTGAACCCCGATAAGAACACATCCTCCGTGCCGTGCTCGATCTCCAAAACTGGCGTAGACACCTCTGGCGGCGGATGGATGGATGAATTTCCGAAAACAATTGCAACCCCCTTCCCGTGAGGGTATTTCAACATCTGGTGTAGAGTGGAAGAGACTGCTTTCACTTGGTGCAACCACGGCCGCCCCAAGAGCAAGTTGAAGGTTGCGGGAACGTCCAAGACATGAAATTCAATGTTGTGTTGTCCTGGACCAACCTGGGTCTGAACCTTGACAGTCCCCATCACTTCCCTACTGGTATTATCATAAGCTCTGATTACCTGAGTGGTTGGTATGAAGTCTGCGGGTTTTAACCCGATTGCATATGCCGTTCTGACCGGGCAGACATTGATAGTAGACCCGGTATCAACAAGTACCACCGGTATCCACTTATCTTTACACTCCACGGAGATGTAGAGAGGTTTGTTATGATTCACGCCCTCAAGTGGCAATTCCTTGTCTGAAAAGGTTAATGCCGGGGAACCTCCTCCCGGAAAAACCAGCCCAACCAGCTGCTCTGGCGTAGTTTCGATGGAGAGTTTGGCCTTGTCCATAGCAGATAGGACAACCTGTCTGTGCACCCTTGAAGCCATAAGCAGTCCCCAGATGGAGATGTCTGCTTGTATCTTCTTTAACTGTCTCAGTACAGCTTCTTCTTCAATTTGCTTCTCTTTCTGTTTCTCTGCCTCTTTATCTTTTCCAGATGTCTCGGGTTGGTCAAGGTGTGGGGGCTTGAAATACTGCCCACTCCTGGTCATGTGGTCCACCTCATCGAGGTACCAAGTATCATCTGGTTGAGTATCTGCCCAATCTTCGTCTGTGTGGGCAAGACATAAGTCATCGTCTTCCCACCACATCCCGCTAGCATTCAACAGACACCTATCTGGTTCTGGCAAGTTTGTACTCTCGGTACTTTCATCCCATATGCTCACAGCATGTCCTGCTCTTGTGCTCGCATCACTTTCAACCTCTTCATGGTTCTTGGCTTTCCGGATTCTCTCAGAATCCCACCTCTTCTCTTGCTCCTCCTGTGTTGGTAGGGTTTGTTGTTCTGTTTTCACAATATCTTGGTCCCGAGCGAAATTCTTTGTACCGGCCCTCTCCGGCAATTCATTCTGACTCTCGGCCCTTCCGGCCATCATCGATACTCCTGCCCCTGCCGGGCCTTGCTCTGGCTGAATTTCCACAACATCTGGCTGGTCATCTAACCACCCGGTAATTTCTGCCGACTCCTCATATTCAAACCAATTGATTGTTGCATCCCCTGCTTCTTGGTCGTTGAAGAACTGGAGGTTAGCAAAATCTTCTTCCACCGTTGTCAGATCATCTGCCCCTTGTTCTAGTCCGTCCCCCCGAATCATGCACAATTCAGCTTTTTCTGGCAGCCTCACACTCAGCTCAGACTGGCTCACTGATAAGATATATCCGCTTGGATCATAAGCTCTTCCAGCACAATTCCCGGGCTGTCCCATCCCAGACTCACCAATCGTTTCTCTTCGAAACACCTGCTCCATCTTGGAGGTCACCACCTCGCTCAGGATTGGGTTATGAAGGTGTCCAACATGCACAAGTCAGTGCAATCAGGAAGGATCACCTCCGGCTTGGGTAGGTGAGAGGGAGTAATATAGATACTAGGATCGTGGAAAACCCAGTTTGGATGAGGTTGACACTTTTGGGTGGTGGATCTTGGTTATGTGCTTGAGTGGGTTAGTTGTGACGTTGGGTCTTTCAGAGGTACAATGATATTCTTGTCAACGAGGTCTTGAATCTCGTGGACGCAGCCGAAACATTGATCTCGTGTCATGGCCATGTCAGCCGTGGTACGCACAGTACTTGGCTGGGTTATGGGAAGGGGGAAGTGGATTCGGTAGTGGCCTCGGTTCTAGGGCGTCGGATGTTTTTCCTGATTAACACCCCAGAGCCTTGGGCGGGGGCATATATAGTGGAGTGAAGGTTCTTTGGCCTCGGATTGATATCTCGAGGCTTGTTCTGTTCTCCGGAGGTCTTGGAAAGGGTGTGGCCGCTGCGGGCCTTGGTTGAGAAGGGGGAGTGGTAGTGACCATGCCGACCTCCGAAGTCCTTGTGTTGGCAGCGCCACTTGGGCCTGCGGTGTTATTACGATTGAATGTCCTTCGGGGCTGCTCTCGGTCCTGATCGATTAAACCTTGCTTCATCGCATCCTCGATCTGTACCCCCATCTCGTGTAAGTCTGAGAAGGTGGGGAAAGGGAGTATGATCATTTTCTACATTAACTTCGGTTGGAGATTACGTACAATCATCCGAATTTGATCTTTATCTGTTGGCCTCAAGGTCATCATTGATGCCTTTGCTCTCCACCGAGTTACAAAATCAGAGAAAGTCTCTTTTTGTTACTGCCTCATTGTTTCGAGATCACGTGTTGTAATCTCGATCTGCGTATTATATGAGTACTGTGCAACGAAGGCCTCAGCCAGCTCATCTCAATTTCTCTTCACATCATCCTCTAACTTTGCGTACCAGATGGCCGCCACCCCCGACAAAGTTCTGCCAAATAAAGAAAGCTTTTGTGGTCGGGTTAGGCCCATTGGCCTCAAGATGTATGAAAATAGTCGGAGATGGACCATAGGATCCCCTGATCCGTCAAAACGATCAATCTGTGGCATCTTGAATCTGTCTGGCAGTGTCACGGCCACGTCAGTGTAGCCATCTTCAATATCTGGGATGGCCTTCACCACCTGCGATTTTTTGAAAAGCTTTTCCAGCTTGCTCAGCTTCAGAGATGTATTATCTACCTCGAACTCAAATGGAGAGTCCGGGTGGTTAGGTGTAAGATTCTTGGACAGTTGCGGCAGAAGTGGGGGCGGAGCCGGCCCCGTTGGAAGACCTGTGTCCTCTTGAGTGTTCCGGACATCAGGTAAGGTATTCTGGGTGTTCGGGAGGATATTCTGAGGATTTGGCAGGGTATTCTGACCCAGTGGATACCGCCGAGTAGTGGAGCCGGTGGGGAGAAGCGATGTGAAGCGACGCGCGTTCATTGCTGACCTTAGTAATCAGCTCGACTGGGCCATGACTGCGGCTTGTTGTTTGGAAAATTCCGCTTGGTGGATGGCATCATCTTGCATCTGTTTCATGCTCTCGTGCATCTGGCGCATCATTGCCTCCATCCCTGATGTATTCTGCTGTTCCATCTGAATGGCCGGTAAATGTACCTCTACGGCAGACACAGAAATCTCAACCTGATTGTTTACTGTCAAAGCAGCCCTCTGTCCCGGTAATCCCTGTTCCGACACGCTGCGCCTTCTCGGCCTTCTTCTGATAACTGGGGGTAGAGAGTGGAACACTGGATGTCCGTCAACGAGATCCTCGGATCGGTTGAGTCGGCGACCTCGTGTCCAAAGTGCTTGGGGGGTATCTACTGGTTCGGAAGCAATCGTGCTAAAAACTGCCCTAGCAAAAAGATAATAAAGCGAAAAGGAAATAAATAACCAGAAAAACGGGCAGCATAACAGCTTAAATTAAATACACACAACACACAGTCGGGCATACAACACGCAGTTGATAAGCTGAAAATACACTGTCCTCAATCACGGATCATCTCCTCAGTATCACCGTTTCCCAAAATCAATCGGATATCCGCAGACAACTGATTCTCGATATCTTGACCGATGCCGCAGTTCGATGCCCAAACTGAATTGATACATGCATTCCCTGTAGAGGCACACTCTAACAAGCACATAGTAGATAAGTGAGAGCCGAAAACACCCCTATGTTGGGGTAGGGTTTCTCTGTCCTATTTTGTCAGGAGCTAGGGTTTCACTACGCACGCAGTGGCTTCAAACAACCTATAAACGGGTAAGCAACCTGTCCTAGTTTGGAATGGTCACTATGGATCCGAATATGCACTAGGTCGAATGGTCAAAAGCTTGCCCCGGTAAAACCGCGGTTTGTGTTCCCATGCTGTCAGAGCCTAGAGCCGATCAGCCTTACGGACATGACTTGACAAGACAAGCCTCCCAAATCGTTCGAATGGCATATGGCAAACACGGTGTCCTAGGCGCACTAATGCAAATGCAATGCAAAGAAACACACAAATGTAGTCAAACCAGATATCACGAAGTTCGAGTCAAGTTCTCTAACTCCCCAGAGTCGCTAGAAATCAGACGCCCTCGAACGCATCCCGGAAGGAGTGCGAGTCCCCCTGCTCGTTCGATATTGGGTCACTACTCAAGGACTCGAATGTCACGGTTCTTAATCTTGAACCAAAGAGTCCAAATCCGGCAAATCGTTTTGAGAAAAGATTTTTTGAAAGAAGTGCCAAACATGGACTGCTTTGCCAGATACAGAGTCGCCACCTAAATGTTTTTTTAATGGGAAATTTAGGAAACCCTGACTCGGTGCCAAAGGCCACGTGTCCGTCATCACCAAAGTTGCCTCGGCTCGGGAACTTGGGTACGATTGGGGAAGGTCACTTCGTGAGCACCCCCGCTCACCCGGTCAAAGACCGGCCTCTACTAATCATGATATCTGTTTTTGAAAACATTGTGCGTTCTTATTCCGGTTATTAGCCTAGGTTATTATGTGATGCGCACAGCACACAAGTATAGACTGAGCCGCCTGAATTGGAACAAAACACTTCATGTTTGTTTTTGAAAATGGTTTGATGGTGCTACCCGCAGGTAGGCTAAGACGCGGATTTGCCACCCTCAGGCAGGCTTAGAAAAACATGATTTTGCCACTATCTAGTGGGCTTAAAACAAACATTTGATGAATTGTCCAATCCAAGTAACTCAACCTCCACCCACAGGCATTCAAGGCAGTTATATCACATAAGCATTTAGCCTCATGGTAAGCATGCTATCATGGCAGCACTCACACGCATGCAAGGATGCTAAAGCATGAAACTCACCAAGTACTCCAAGCCAAAATAGAAGCTCATTAGAAATCATGCATGAACCTAAGTATACAGAGTGTCTAATGCAAACCATGCAAAGATGCAAACTATAGCAGGCTCGGCTATTCTAAACATGGCATATGGAATGCTACAACTAACACGTATTCAATTTGGAATTGAAATACAAATGCAGTTTGTATGATGCGCCGAGCCCGGTGCGTGCATGACAGATGAATGATGCAAACATGCTGTCATACTGTATGCTAATTGAAACGTGCCCTATATCTAACCATCGTAAGCGGGTAAATAAAAGGGAAGAAAGACGTGGGGTTGGAAGACATACATCACACTCACCCACACTTATTACAATTATGCCCTCGCGCAGAGGGTCCGAATAAATAATACAATCCGAAATAAAAGAATAATATAGTTCGAAATATACAGTCCGAAATAATAAATATACAAATTCCTAATTAATTATCAAATTAAATAAGAAAGCTGTAAAATTGGCGTGCAAGCTAGGGGGCTGCCTTGACTCAGCTTCTGATAATGAAATGATGCATGTTGAGCTGCTTTGCGCGGAAATCCACTGGGATGCCCCAATTAGCCTCTGTTTGCAATGTTTCTCGAAATGCGTACCAGACTCCGAAAAGTTGCTAATCCTTCATTTTGCTGCAACAGAGAGCAGGAAAGGGGCATAGCAATGTATTTCACAAATATATGCATGCCTCGATCCTCGTGCCACCAATCATGCATATCGATGCATGATGGCCGAGGAGTCGGATTGCACAACTCAATATGGGGTGAATGCGTATGAATGCTACAACAAAACCTAACTCCATCATGGGTAATCCGGAGTGTCGGTGACTTGGGAATTGAGACCCGTTCACTTTCGAGTACGGAACGCTGCCGTTTCCGTGCTGCTAACTCCTATCCCGAACACGATGCGATATGCATGATATGTATGAAATGCAACTAAGATACAATCCTAACATACACAATGCTATGAAAATGAGATGCCTCGAAATGCGTGCACACGGGCACGCGAACCGAGGCGATGATCCTAAGGCATGTGATGGCATATGCAATGCAATTGGACTTATACCAACATGAGAGAGCCTCAGCCACACTCACACAGGAGGCCGATAGATGAAAATGAGATGCCTCGAAATGCGAGCCCGCGGGCACGCAAACCGAGGCAATGACATAAAGGCACGAAACGGCCTGAAATATGATATACAATGAGCCTAAAATGAGATGTCTCGAAATGCGTGCACACGGGCACGTAAACTGAGAAAATGGCATACAGATGTAATGGGACTAAAATGAGATATCTGATGCGATATGGGCTTACACCAACATGAGACGGCCTCAGCCACACTCACACAGGAGGCCATCGGATAAAAGTGAAGTGCCTCGAAATGCGTGCACACGGGCACGTAAACCGAGACGATGGCATACGGAATGCAATGATGCTAAAATGGCATACAGGATGCGAAATAGACTTATACTAACATGAGTGAGCCTCAGCCACGCTCACATAAGAAGCCGAGGGATGAAAAATGAGATGCCTCGAAATGCGTGCACACAGGCACGCAAACTGAGGCAATGACATACGGAATGAATTGGCATACACAATGCAAATTGGACTTACACTAACATGAGAAGGCCTCAGCCACACTCACATAAGAGGCCGATGGATGAAAATGAAGTGCCTCAAAGTGCGTGCACATGGGCACGCAAACCGAGGCAATGGCCCTAAGGCACGAAATGGCATGGAAAATGACATGCAAACATGCAAATGGAATTTCAACACTCACTAATGATGCAAAACAGTCCCGAAAGGTGGGGAAATGACACCTAATGCACGGAATGGTCCCGAAACGCGATATTAAGCACCCGAAATGGCCTACAGCCATACTAAACATGCATAATTGGTACATGACATGCAAAATAGTAGCAAGGCAGCCCCAAAATAGCATTTTTTACAGTACAAAACATGGCGAAGTAGTGAGCATAGATAGGACAACAACGGCATACGAAAATAAGGGCCGAAGAGGGGTATTGAAACAAGTGATGTATGCGATGCTCAAACTGAAAAATTTCCTTCTACAACACTGAAGACGGACTAAAAATATGCACATTTACAGTAGATGACATCCCCAAAATCAGTATGAAAACTTGCTAAAAATGTCGTGCAAGAATGAAGCCAACAAAGGCTAGAACATGAGGTATGCCTTACATTCATTAAACAGCCTTGGACCCCTAACAAAACATGACAAGAAGTACAAAATATGGATATTTTCAGTACTGATGATGGCCGAAAACAGAAGCTAGATAGGCCTAACAAAGCATGCAAAAATGGGGGCCAAAGAGGGATATAAAGACAAGCACAACATGGAGACCCCCAAAAAGGTTGATCTCTTCTACAATGTTGTAGAGGGACATAAAATAAGCTTACTCATAGTTCATGACATGCTACAAAACAGACTACATGTAGGTCAAACAAATCATGCAAATTTACAGTAAATATGAGAGATTATGAAGCAAGTGCATGATAGGGAGGCCAAACAGGGTTGAGCCCTTCTTCAATGTTGAAGAGGGGCTCAAAATAGGCCCACTAACAGTTTACATTATGCTCGAAAACAGATCATTCATAGGCTAGAAAAAGCATGCAAAATATTGACATACAAGATGATATTGAAGCAAGTACCAAATGGAGGGCTCAAACAGGGTTGAGCCCTTGAACAATCATGAAGAATAGCTCAAAATAAGTCCCTTTCAGTTCTGGTCGGAGCCCAAAACAATAAGCAAATAGGCTTAAGAAATGAAGCAAGAAAATGCTACAAAAGAGGGAAATGGAGACTTACCCTTGTAGACAAGTCTTGGCTCCCTTTTGCTTGAAGAATGGATGCCTCCTAGCTGCTGGAAAGCTCTCCTAGCTGCTGGAATGGAGTTGTGGTGGTAGAGCTTGGAGATGATGAAGAAATGGCACCAAAACTTGAAGAAAATGGAGTTGTATGTATATGTATGCACCAACCAAAGCTTGTGTTCTCTTCTCTTGAGTTGGGAGGACACCAATGTGGGCAAGAGAGGGAGAGAGGAGTCCTTGCAAAAGTGGAGGGAAATGAGCTCTTATTTCCCTCCAAAGGGGTCCCCCGGATGAGATATTTTTGGGGAAAAATCAAAGCACAGCTGGAATGCACACATCCCAAGGAAGCAGGCCAGCTAGCCACCTTTATTGGAGGTGGCCGGCCGGCCACCCCCCATGGCCGGCCGGCTAGGGGCAAAAATGGAAAGTGGGAATTTCTGGCCGGCCACCAAAGGTTGGTGTCCTCCCAAGTGTGTACAACAGGGCCCTGTGGTTGGAATTTGGCAACTCCGAAACAGGAGAGACAACATGCCACTCTTAGAAGGGGTTCAAAAGGGTCAATGAGAGTTACTGGCCGGCCATGTGTTTTTAGGGTCCTCCCATGTGTGTACAACACAAATATGTGGTTTTGGCTCGGAGAAAATGGCCCTAGGGTGTTCAACATTAGCCCGGAAGTGAGAAAAACGGGCATCGGGAGGCGCCGGAGGAGCATAACTGGTTGCTGAGACAATTGCTGGCCTCCCACCCTCCAGTGACCTTCCTTATGATAAAACAGAGGTACCTGCCAAAAATGAACAAAAATCGATGCAAAACGAATGCTCGAGGGCCAAAACACGCAGTTTGGGGTCCCGAAAACCGGCCGTTGAGCACCGAAAGTGGTGTTTGGCTGCGAAGTGGGTATCTAAGACCCCAGTGTCCCTCGAAAGGGAGTAAATGAGATGCATGCCAGAAATCGGAGGAATCGGAGATGGTTGGGTGGTCTGAGGCACACGGCACCGACGGCCTCAAAATCGGGAACCGGGCTCCGAAATGGGCAAAATGACCTACGGCCACGAAATGTAGCCCACGGCCACTGAGAGATGGTCTACGGGACCTCTCCCTCCCCTCAGGAAAGAAAACAGAGAAAACTGAGTCTGGTTCGCAAACCGAGGCAAGGCACAGAAGAGGGTTCGGAAGTCCGGAGGCAGGGCGCACGGCCGCGACTCTGAGACTTCTGAATGAGCATAGTATGCAACATCACCGAGCGCTCAATCGGTGACGTCTGAGTCTTAAGGTCAGTCAAAAATGGGGTGTCTACAGAGGCCATAGGTAATCTTATGATTATTGGCCGGTTATGATCCAAACCTCTAGAGACTTGTTGGGGTCATGACAGTTTTAGTCCTTAGAAGTTTTTAGAGTTGTTTAGTTGTTGTAGGTGGTGTACTTTCGGAGCTCGGAGGAGGGTGAGAGAGGAGAGGTGATATTTGGCTCTTAAATTTGCAAAAAGTGGTCCAATTCCTTAACCCCTTCAAAGAGAGGGGGAGAGGCTGTATTTATAGAGCTGAGGGAAGGCTCTGGAACCCTTCTAGGATTTTATCATTCCTCCCTCCATCGTTCCCACCAAAATTGCACCAAGCTGAAGTTTCCAAAAATAACTCTACAATGCTTTAATGTACGCATGTACAAACAATGTGCGCACTCACATATCACGTGTGCACGTGCATTTTGCCTTGGTACACATGTCATGCATGCATACACAAGTACGTGGTGTTATGCTTTTGGCTTGCTTGTGGCACAAGTAAGCTCAAATTGCATTCTGATAAATGTTTTTGATAAAAACGGTCACTAATTTTGGAAATTATGATCAATCAAAGCATAATTGGGCTTTTTGGGGTTAAGAAGATGGTTTTTAGCTAAAAACGGGTCCATGAGTAAAATGGTCATTTTCATAAAAAGTTGATTTTTGGCCAAAATGGGTTTACACAGCAACTTTAAACAATCTTTTAAATATTCTAAAGATGAAGTAATTATTGTTTCATCATCGAGAGGCTTGCAAGTGCCTCAAATCTTAGGGTTAGTCAAAATGGGGTGTCTACAGTTGCCTCTCTTTGATAGAGCTCAAACAATCATGAAGCGATGAGAAGCGAATGTCAAAGACCCGAGACCATCCAAGTTGACATGACCCTAAGGCATAAGGCAGTGCCATACATTCTGCAGGTGATCGAACCTATATACGATGCCTTTTAGGGTTACTGAGCACGCCCAATGGTTCGAACTCTCAATCTCTTGATTTAGTTTCACCAATGCAATGTGAAACATAAATGAGAGTCCAGATCTGACAATTAGTACAGAAAATTCATTTTATTGCAATTTTTTTGCCCGAAAATTGACTACATCTCTAGATCTTAGACTCGCTACCTAATCTTTTGGGAAAATTAGGAAACCCGTGACTCGTGCCAAAGGAAACTTTCCGTCACAACCAAAGTGTCTCGCCTCGAGAACTTATGTATGAGGGGGGAAGATCATGAATTGAGTACCCTCACTCACCTGATTAGAAGACCAGCCTCTATTAAGTCATGATGTGAGTTTTATAGTCTGTAAGGTCGTGTCCCACATCGGGAATGAAGGGGCTGTTCCTGCGTTATAAAAGTAAAATCCTGGACCCTTATATAACATCGAGGCCTTTTCCGAGGAGGTGAAATCCCTAGCAGAACTCCCCAGTTAAGCGTGCTTAGGCTGGAGTAGTTTTGGGATGGGTGGCCCACTGGGAAAAACAAATCCTAGCGGGCATGGCCCAAAGTGGACAATATCGATGACATGTGAAGGGTTAGGGCACTACATAGTCTCCATATGTACATGTTTCGGTTTTAATAATGCTAACATTACTATCTGAGGCATATAAATATAGATTTTGTCACTTGTTCTGGCTATGCTTTGATTTCATGCATTTTGAAAAATCTTTTAGCACAATTCTCAATAAAAATGAGTTCAGAAGCATAAGAATCAACCACATTCCAGCACAAGCAACACAACCTCCACCCACTGGCATTCATACATATATTCCACTTAAACATATAGTCACATGATAAAATGCTAGATATAGTAAGTAACATGTACATGCAAGATGCTAAAACCAAAAACTAAAAAATAAAAATACTCACCTAGTACTCCTCTATGGTAAGCCACAATAACATGCTATACACACATGCATGATCTTACATACCAATATCTAACGCTATACACCCACAAGATGCAACTAAGGATTTAGCTAGTATCATATGACATGTGTATCATTTCAAGGCATGTGATTAGCACACGAAATCACATTTAAATTGATAAAATCCACAAATATAAATGAACCAAATCCATATGCATGAAAAATGGATGCACAACAGTATGATGAATAAAACATGATGCTCTATAACATATATGGAAAGCATCGAAATAAAAGGGATAAAAAGACGTGGGTTGGAAGTTATTACAACAAATTAATTAAATAGAAGACGTGGGGTTAGGAGGTTATTACAACAAATGAATTGAATGAGAGATGTGGGGTTGGGACTTATTACAACAAATGAATTGAATAAAAGACATGGGATTTGAGGTCATTACAATAAGGAGTTGATTCAGCTAAATTAAGCTGAATCTAACAAATCATACAAAAATTAAAAGCAAACTACAAATAGTAACCACAAAATGCCTAGGAGAGCACTTCCAAAAACTACCCTATTTTGCTCTGCTCTACCCGACAAAATCATCTAGCCAAATGGAAATAGGTCAAACCGGTCCTAACCTCTGGGATGAACACTGTTTTGTGCAAAAACAACAAAGCCGAACCAAAACACACCTTCTAGGAGGTGCTCATCCATTTCCCTCCTTCATAGGTAGACTTAGGAAAATGGTAGAGAAGCCTTAACCCACAATTAGCAACACAACAAACTATATACAACATGATATTAACAACAATCAATCAAATGAAAATAATTAGAGATTGGACGAAATTTCAGCCCAAAAAATTAATGAGAACCTACAATCATCTCTTTGTGAATAAGGGCATGTTAATACCCAAATCCATGCTATTAATTGGAGAGAATAGATTAATGCCCACCATTTCTTGGTGGAAGCTTTGCGTTTAAAGTAAGAGATTCATCAAGGGTTATTGAAAACTTATCTCGTATTTATAGCACAAGGATGTTTCCATCCCTCTCCATGTTCACAAAAGATTGAGAGGAAAGTTTTTAACATCTTTGACCTAAAATCTCTTATTCTACTTCCAAGGACAAATCAATCAAAATAACAAACCCAACAACCTTCTCAACATCAAATCTAAAGGATCATTCAAATGGCGCCACGCACTAAATATAACAACTCTTCAAGATTGAGTGGAGATTGAAGCACATGAACTAATATGCTTGAATGAGTAGATAAGTGATGAGATAGTGCAAGAACATTAAAAGAAATATACTATGTAATGAAACTTGTGGATGAGTGGCTGCTTTCTAATTCCTAACCCATCCACAAGGTTCCAATCAACATATTTACATAGAACAACAATGAATAGTACTTCTAAAAAGAAAAAATGAGTACCAACATGTAGAAAAATGAAAAAAACAATTAACTCAATGGATGAGTGGCTGCTTTCTTTCCAACCCATCAACAAGAACTTATCACATGATTGCAACAAACTAATAACAAAATTAATAGCCTAAAAATGAAGAAAGAGATAGAAAAAGTGAGAAAAGTTCAATAATTTCACCTCTAAAAGGAGGTTGAGCTTCTTGGTTGTCAAACTCCTCCTTAGCACCCTCACGGTCCTTAAGATATTACTTAGGGAACTTATAATCCTCAGCAAGAAAGCTTGGTGTTGAACTTCAATGGAGTTTGGGTGGTTGATGTGTGAAGAATAGAATTTGGCGGAGAGGTAGGGTGATAAGCTCTCAAAACAAGTCTCTTGGCCTTTTAAATTTTTGTAACCCTCAAAATTGAAGCTGGGTTTTGTTTTTATAGACTTTAGGGGTCCAAATATCTAACATATTTGTGAAAAAGTCACAAAAAAAACCAAAATTCTAGAAAATGCTCTGTACCTAGACATTTTAGCTTGTCGTACTCTCATTCATCTGGCCCATTACATTTCTTATTCGGCCATGAATTGTTCTACACCTAGAAAAAAATAAATACACCGTTAGATTAATAGCGTGAAGCTAGCATGATTTGAAAATAAGAAACAAGTATTTTAGACGATTTCATCATTTTCATTCATTCCCGTTATATCCTTCACCTGGTTCACTAAAATGACAACGTTTGGAGTTTTACATTGTAGGAATATTTGAAACTGCACAACCAAACATATTTTAAAAAAACAAGGTGCTAATTTGGTCTAAAAGTTTTTGCCAAAATAGGTGTAAGGTTGGATTTAAAGCCTAAGTTTGGACTCCTTGTTGAAGAGTTTCATAAGACTAGCACATCTTGGCTTTCATCGTCGGGTGTTTGGAAGGGAGCACCCAAGTCTTAAGGCTGGTCAAAATAGGATGTCTATAGTTGCCTTTCTTTGACAGAGCTCGATGCGTCATTTCATGACGTGAATGAATGTCAAAGCCCGAATACAACCCTTTTGACAAGGCCGTAAAACTTTGGGCAAACGAACAAAATGCAAATGCAATTGGTTGAACCCACAGGTTGTCTACGTATCCCTTCGTAAGGAATCAAACCAGCATAGTTCAGGGACAGAATGCAAATGATATGCTTAGAATGCAATTGAAAAGTTACACTTACATACTACATGCATCTGGTTGCTTGAAAGTTGGTCTTACGTTACCACATGACCAAAATTTGAAAAGCTTGATAATGCGAATGCAATGAATTGTGACAGGGTGGAATGATGATAAAGCTGTAAAGATGGCAACGAATGAGGCGAGCCTCAAGCAGATTACTTGAAACATGCTAAAAAATGCAGACGCAATAAAGAATGTTTCTTAAATGTGCTTTCAACACAAGTGATATAAAACAAGATGTACAAACATGTTTTCTACATGAATGAAGATTGCAAATCCATACACGTTTCATGCCAGAGGAGGAAAGGTAGCCGAAGCCAGACTTGCTTGTGACCGGCAATCACAATGACAGGGACGCTATAACATGAGAGAAGAAAGGGCAACCATGACTAAAACTTGTATGTGACTGGCAGTCACAGAAATAAGGAACTCCAATCATGACTAATAGTCAACAAAAGTGAACCCGAAGCACACTTCAAACACATGGCAATGCGAGTGGAGGAAGGGTGGTCGAAGCCAAAACTTGCATTTGTTTGGCAGTCATAGCAATGAGAACTCCAATCCTGACCAATAGTGAACAAAAATGAATTCTGAAACACACTCCAAACACACCACAACCCGATAGGAAGAAGAGTGGTCGAAGCCAAAACTTATATCTGATTGGTAGTCACAGCAACAGGGAACTCGAATATTGACTAGTAGTCAATAAAGGTGAACCTAATCTTGACAGTCATAGCAGCGGGGAACTCTAATCCTGACTGGTAGTCAACAAAGGTGAACCTCAAAACACACTACAAACATGTTGCAACGTGAGAAGAGGAAGGGTGGCCAAAGCCAAAACTTGCATGTGATCGGCAGTCACAGCAACATGGAACTCTAATCTTGACTGATAGTCAAGAGGTGAACCCAAAAAACACACTCCAAACACACCGCAACATAAGAGAATGAACTGCGGCCTTAAGAAAATAGGCCTAAATGTGTTCCATGCAAAAAGGGGACAAGCAATAGGATAAACAAATGATGCAACACATATCACATGCAATAGATGTAGGAAAGTAGTATAAAAGACATACCCTACAACTTTGAAAATAGGCGTGCAAGCCACAAACTTCAGAGATCACCTCAAAATCTCTAGGTATAGCACCAAGGCGACCTTATTCTCATGATGGGGAATACTGATTTTGGAGCCAACAGCTAGAGACTCAAGATAACCGTCATTTGGAAAATAATAGGGCAACAACCATGTACTTCTATAATCCTTTGTACAAAGCATACTGATAATTTGCAACACCTTCTTGTGGTCAGATGATTTATCCGTCAGTTGTACGACATTGTGGCCGATTGGATTAATCAAGCGACAACATGGGTTGTTTGGACTTTTCACCTCCAAAAGTTCTATAAAAGTGCTAAAGCATCCAACTTCCATGCATTCTTATCTGAAAACATTTCCCACACTTCTCTAAGCCACTTTCGACCACCACCCATGGACAGCGATGATTTTCGTCCTTTTTCTCTCGGGTCTCCTATTGGTTTTGACGAATTGAATTCCTCGAATCACAGTAACTCTTCCTCCAGGCACAACATCGAAGAAGCTTTCATTCTTGCTATCACGGAGAACGTGGACCTGGAGCTGGCATATGTAGTGGTACTTGCCAAAGGTCGTGGCCAAGGCCGTGGAAGAGCTCGGGAATGCATGAGAGCTTGGAGACGAGCACCATGCTATGCTCATGCACGTGGATGCTACTACAGGCTAGGCCAAGGTCTGGGCGAAGGCCGAGGTCAAGGTCGCAGGCTGTAACAACCCCGAACTGTGATTAGTCACTAACCCATGATTAAGAATGCCTAATAAGTAATTAAGAGGAAATTCTAAGTTAATTACATGTGTATTGTGCTATTTGTTTTTATATCCATCTGACGTAGGAATATCTGTTTGTATTTCTATTTCGGTATGCAAATTAAAGGCTTTGCAGCATCCGATCACGAAATTGCCTAGGTTAATGTGTAATTTGGAATTTTTGGAATGTTATGGTAAATTTAATTAGAATTCAATTAGGAACCAAATAATTAAAATAGAACAATGATAATTGATTAAGTTAAGCTAGGATTAATTAAACCTTACTAATCAAGCCTATATAAGGCTAATGGTGACCCAACAACATTTCATCTTCATTCCTTGAGAACAAAAATGCGAGAGAGAGAGAGAGAGAGAGAGAGAGAGAGAGAGAGAGAGACACCAAAGGAAGAGATTGAATTTAAGGAGAAAAAAGGAGAATTGCTAAAGATTGCTAGAAGAATTGAAGAGAATTGGAGGAATTGGGCAAGAAATTACTAGAATTCAAGGAATTGGGAACTCTAGGTAAGAATCATACTCTTAACCCTTATATTCAAGACATTAGTGAATGAATTCAAGAGGTTTAAGTGTTCAAAAAAGAGAATTGAGTTTGAAGGGAGGAAATAAGAGCATTACATGCATGCATGTCTATTTCATCATAATTTGAGTTTGATTTCAAAGAATTCTCACATGCATGTTCTTATCTTGGCTATGTTTTAAGAATTCAACATGTTTTTTTGCTAAACATCTCAATTGATCATGTTTTGGAAGGTTGAAGTTCATATCATTTCATACATGTTGTGTTTTCTCAATTTCAAGTTTACTTTTGGAATAATTCACTTTCTTTTGGGCTTGATTTTGCGAAACGACTTTCAATTCATAAATTTTTATGATTTTCTACATGTTTTTTCAAGTTTTGGCCCAAAAGAATGTGCTTTGATGCATTAGAATTGTGTTTTAAAGCTTGGAGAGCAAGCTAGAAATTCCAGAATTTGCACTGTTCGCTCGAGCGGTGGAATCAGCGCTCGAGCAAAGAATGTGAGCTCCTAATACTTTTGCAGAGTTGGAGGTTAGCTTGAGCGACTAGAAGTTGTACTCGAGTGTAAAATGGGAGCTTCCAGAAGTTTTGTAGACCAAGGGGTCTACTCGAGCAACCAAGTTTGTGCTCGAGCAAACTGTCATGTCTTTAGAATTTTGACTAAGTGTTTCAAAGTACATTTTGACATCCTCATTGCATCTTAGGCATTCCTAAGCCTTAATTAAGATATAATAATGAGGGTAAGGATTAGAGATACACCAAGATAGAAAAGAAATGAGTTAAATGTTTTACCGAGCGTTTGTTTCAATGTGTATCCATTATGTATTTGTGTAGGTCATGAGCCATAGACTGTCTGATCCATCTGTTTTTACTATTCTGGTACTAGAGCTATCTGTGAGTAATAACTCTGTAAAGCTGTTTAACTTTATTTATTTTCTGATGATATGAAATGATCTGTTTTCTGAAATGCTATTTTCTGTATGGATGAATGATGGCTAAGATTTCTAAAATACATTCATGGCATCCTTTGTATCATGTGATATCTTTTATCAATTACCTAGTACCAGAGGTTCCATTATGGAACTGGTTAAGCATAACCATTTTCTACTCTATATTTGCTCCGTATACGTCCCTTTGGGTTGTCTAGTCCCTTCATGGGTCATCTAGTCCCTTTATGGTCATCTATTCTGCTAGCGCTAATGGATGTACCACTGTGGACTAGCCTTTTCCCGCGCCCCGCCTTTCGGAAAGGTTTGAAATGAAGGCCTCATAGTTCGGACTCCCGCGGTTCTGAATCTAGTCTCACAAGTGCAATGTGAAACTTCTAAACACCAAAGAGTCCAAATCCGGCAAATCTTTTTGAAAAATCGATTTCAAATCAAATAATGCCAAAATTGGACTTCTTTGCCAAATACAAAGTCGCCACCTAAATATTTTATTTTGGGAAATTTAGGAAACCCTGACTCATGCCAAAGGCCACGTGTCTATCATTACCAAAGTTGCCTCGGCTCGGAAACTTGGGTATGAGGGGGAAGGTCATGAATTGAGCACCCCTGCTCGCCCGATCAAATATTGGCCTCTACTAATCATGATATGAGTTTTTATAAACATTATGTGTTCTTGTTCCGATTATTAGACTAGCTTTACTATGTGATGCGCACAAGCAAGTATAGACTAGTTTGCAAGACTTGGAACAATTCAATTCATGTTTGTTTTTGAAAATGGTTTGAATTTGCCACCTCCATTGGGCTTAAAAGATGTGGATTTGCCACCAAACACAGTGGGCTTAAAACATGATTTGTCACTTAACAAAATGGACTTAAAACGCACATTTGTTGAATCATTCCAATTTGAATAACAAGCCTTCATCCACAGGCATTCAAGCAATTTAGCATTTAAGCACATAGCCTTATGGCAAGCATGCTAATCATGGCAACATTCAGACTCATGCGATATGCCAAAGCATTAAAAACTCACCTAGTATTCCAAGCCAAAATAAAAACTAGTTAGAAAGATGCATGATCCTAACTATACAAGATGCCTAATACAACACATGCAATATGCAATTAATAGGCTCATCTACTAATATGGCATATGATTTGATTTGATAACACGCGGTTAAACACATATTCAAAGAAATATTGAAATGACGATACAGTTTGAATAATGCGTCGAGCCTCGGTACATGTAACACGAATGAATGGATGCAAGCATGCGATATGCTAAATTGAAATATGCTCCAAATCTAACCATCAAAAGTGGTTAAATGAGAAAGACGAGGGGTTGGAAGACATACACATACGCACGCACACTTATTACAACATTACGCCCTCACGAAGAAGGATCCGAATGAATAAGCTACCCAACTAGCTACACTAATTAAGCTAACTAATTATTACAAACTGAATTAATTAAGCTATTCTAGGCTAATTAAATATTACAAAATAAATTAATTAGCTAAACACTTAACTAACTAATTACAACAAAAATGAATGAATTAATTAACTATGCTAGCTAACTAATTACAACACTCTACACAATTAACTAGTTACCACTAATTAATCATAACAATTAGCTAAGTAACAAGGCTTGGTATGCGACGATTGCTCATGCGTGCTCGATTTCCACCTAAACATGCCACTGCTTCGCTGCTCTAAGCCTCTATTTGCACACTTGAACACCAAAAAATCTGCCAACTTCCAGAACACCTCTGTGCCACCTTACCAACACACTGTGCAAATTTCATTGATGGCCGGTCGGCTACCAATGGTGGCCGTCGACTACTGCTGGTGGCCGGTCGGCCACTTCTGTCCTGAACTTCCTCTTGCTGCAACAGAGAGCAAACAGAGGCATAGCAGTGTATTCTCAAGGATTGTTTGTACTGTTACCCTCCTTATTATCAAACAAGCTCAAAGGAGTATAACCCTTGTCCCTCAAACCATCAACCAAGCAATTTCCATGCATGATGGCTAAGGAACCAAGCTTGTAAAAGCTTAATGAATGCAAAACAAGACTCTAAAAGACCACCACCCTATCATGCCTGATCAAGGGCAATGGTGACTAACGAAAGTGGCACATTACATCACTTTTGAGTATGAAATGTCCCATTTTCCTTATGTTCGAATTAACATCCGATACGAACACATCCAATGCAACACGAAAGATGCTTATCTTGCCTCTTTTACTTGTCATTTTTGTTTACTCATTTTAATTACCAAACCATTCCTTAATCCAATTGTCCATTGGTGAATGTCATCTAATGGAAAGATGGCTCGAACCTCAAGTAGCTTTGGGCATGAAAGAGGTATTACACTGTTGGTAATGAACCCCCTAAGGGATTAAACTATTAGGTGTAATACCTCAATTTCACACTTTGGCAAACAAGTGGTTTAAAACCACTTTCAAAGAAAACAAAAGAGTGAAGAATTGTGGGAGAATGTAGAGATTAAAGTGCTAAAATTAAGTGCAAAACAACACTAAAACATGCTATTAACTCAAAATAATGGTGATCATAGCCCTAAAACACCAAACTAATGAAGGAAATTACACTACAACCATGCCATGCAAGGCTCAAATGAAACAACTAACCAAAAATAGAGGCAAAACAGCCCTAAATATAGTTTAAAATATGTTGAACTTAAGCCACAAAAAGCTAAAACAATAAGCTAATACATCAGGCTAACTAGGCATGCAAACAAGACACAAGGAGGGGAGGCTAACCCCTCCAATTTTGGACTTCAAAATGATGTTTTTACCACTAAAAAAACCTCTGAAATTTAGTGGTTAAAACGGCCCCAAAAAGTTGGTTTAAAAGTGATGAATAATGGTACAAAAGCTTAACAAGCAAATGAGCAAGAAGGGTGGACCACCCCCTAACTCAAGATGACCTCAAACCAACACTTTTAAACCATAAAAACAGAGTTTTTGACAGTTCAAAATTACCCCAAAAATAGTAGAAATAGATGGCAAAACAATGATACAAAACAAGCTTAAATAAGGTAAGTGTTATACCTTTGAAGCAAAGCACAAATTAGGCAAAAATTCTAGCTCAATCCTCCTTCTAGACCTCAAAGAAGACTCCAAGGAACCCCAACTCAAAGATGGTCAAGTTTGATTAAGGATTGGTATGCAAAAGTATAGAGAAACTAGGTAACCAAGCACAAAATATCAAGAGAGAGAGAGAGATATTTCTTTTGGTCTAAAATTGCTAACCTTAAAAAATGGCCTATATATAGAAAAACAAGTCTTGAGCCTTAGGAACATCCTACCTTACACGTTTATGGAGATGCAGCTCAGTAAGCAACAGCTGGCACAACTGTCAATAAATACCTGGAAAAAGAGACTGATGGCCGTTGGCCACCGACCACCATTGGTAGCCGACAAGCACAAGCCAAGGTCAACAGCCTATGGGGCTAGCCGACAGGTCACCCACTCTTCCAGACTTGGAACAACGAGCTTTTGGTCCAAAACAGAGCATAAAAGAGATAAGGTTTCAAGGCTCAAAGGCAGGGTACTCCACCGAGGACTTCGAGCACTCAAAACGAACACAAGCAAGCACAATCATCGAGTACACAAGTGATGACGTCCGAGTCTTAAGGACCGTCAAAAATGGGATGTCTACAGTTGCCCCTCTTTGACAGAACTCGGAAGTCATGAAATGACAGGAGTGAATGTCAAAGCCTAGAGACGACCCATGTTTGACAAGGCCGAAGACTTGGACAAGCAAACAAACAAGACAAAACAAATGGTTGTGCCTGCAGGCTGCCTACGTATCATTTTGCAAGGAATCAAACCAGTGTAGTTCTGGGGCAAGATGTAAATTATATGCACGATGTATGAACATAACTTATGATCATGCAATGAGGCTGTAACGAAATATTTGAATGAAAAGGCAATGCAAGCAAAATCAAAACAAGGTATAGCAATCTCAATCATAAGAAGAAGTAAGCAAACATGCCACGTGTGGAAATTACAGATCGAACCACATTTCATGCAAAATGGGTATAAGAAAATTATGCAAAGCTTAACGACGCAACACGCAGAAAAGCGAAGAACGACCGTCGGACGCACCTAAGGTCTCAAACAAGATCCCAACGCGTCGTGCGCGAAAAAAAACAAGATGGCATGAACACAGAGACACACCCGAGCGTGTTTAAACCAAAAGGAGTGGTGTAAACATCGGGACACACCCGAATGCTTTTAACTAAAAGGAGTGATGTAAACACCGGGACACACCTGAATGCTAAAACGAGTGGTGTAAACACCGTGTAAACACCAGGGCACACCTGAATGCTTTTAACCAAATAGGGAACACATTACACCAATCAATACTTGAAATCAACATGTCATTATCTCATAAAATTTTCCTTAGCGATCGAAAACCCAATATCACCATTATTAAGTTTCCCGTTAAAGTAGGTATATTATGTTATGGTTAGAAAAACAATCAAAACAACATTTACTACACATGTATAGGAATTTTTGGACAAAAATATAAAGAGATACTACGAAAACATACGTAGATATCCTACAAAAGATTGAACAAACAATAAGAGGCACATCCAAACAAATAAGAGTATAAGGCTACCAAAATTTACAAATTTCCAGATTTGATTTACTTTAAAGATAACTATCAAAATGTCATTTTTAGATTTTTTCTGAACTTGGACTCTTGAAGGTTTGTAGAAAATTTTGTCTAGTTTCAAAATTAATTTACGAAAGTTAGATAGCTTTATTGGTTATTAATGAAGTACTCTAGCTCTGTCCAAATTCATCGACCGTTACGAAAATCATATTTTCTCTCAAACCGCTAACTCTTTTTCAATAAAACCATTTTTACTTAAAAGCTAACACCTTAAGGGAAGTATTGACATAAAAGTGAGATTGATAGAATTTTTCTACATTTTTCTATATTTTTTAAAAATGGGCTGTAAATATCAATTCCTTGAGTACAAAGCTTGAAATAAAAGAAAAAGTAAGAAAATAGGGTAACCATGGATAATTTTTCACTTGTATTGTGATGAAAACATGCTAAATAATATATCATAAACTCAAATTTTATATTCAAGGTGTGGCTTTGGAATTCATGTGAGATAAGTCTAGAAAAAGATAGTTTTACATCTATTAGAAGAAAACACGAGTAAAGATGGAACAAAGCTCAACTCTTTTCATTTTTAACCAAAGAAAACCATTAAAACACATCTAAAAATAATGGTTAGAACCTCTAAAAACATGTATTTGAAAGAGGAAATAGAAGAAAGGATGGTAATGTTTACTTGCATGCCTAGTGAAGTGTTTGTTCCATTTCTTCCGTTCTTCCATCTCCTCCACCTCCAAGGTTCACTCTCTTCCTATTGTTTTTCTCCCTTAGCCAAAAATAGTGCGTGTGTGTGTGTGTTTCTGCCTCAAAAATGAGGAGGGGAGTGGTGTATTTGTAGAAGAAAAAAAAAAGTGAGAAAAAGACTATTTTGCCTTTGATTTCAATTCAATTGAATAGTTCTTTCATTTAGTTTGAATGTAATGAAATGAGGGGTGATTAGGACCTTAATCATGTACTTAATTATGATCTAGCTATGTTTAAGTCTAATTTAATCCATTCTAGTTACAAGTACATTAGATATATATACATATATCAATGTGTTCATTTGTCCAAATCTTTTTCCATGATTTTAGGGATTATGTTTCAAAGGTACCCATAATTGTAGCCTAGGGGGGGTGGCTGGCCATGTGCTTTAGATTTGGAGGGATTATCTGTACAATTTGATATTTATTTGAAGATATTTTGTGTACAATTCATTAAATAAGTTTAAAGGTACAAGCATACATATATATATATATATAATGGTATTAACTTAAGATCAATATGTAATTCTGTAAAATGTGAGGGCTAAGGCTTTTATTTATGAATTGGAACATTTATGTAAGTATAGTATTTAATTAAATTAGGATTTGGAAATTCAATTCGGTTAAAGTTTCTTTGTTTCGAATTAAACAACAAATCATAATGAGAACCGAAAACCTAGGGTTTTGAGCAGCAAATATAATTAAGGAATTAATTTAATTACTATTAGGGCTTTGGAAATGATCCCTGAATTTTTCTGGTTCGATTAGGGTTTGCCAATTTTCGATTGGTGCACGTTTTTTATTCTAGGGTTCAAATTACAAGCCAAAAATAGAGGGTTTTAATTGAAATAGTTCAAAGGTAGGGGCCTTAAATGGAAATACAGAAGTCAGGGGTCTCACACTGTTGGATGAGGTTTCTCTCTTTGAAACCCAAACTAATTCACTTCATGTTACTTTCATTCTTGTTTTTCAACCAATGGTTCACATTCCTTCCTTGCAAGATGATGAGGTGGCTTCACTTCTCGAAGTGACTGTCATTAGCAGTGGCGATGACGATGATGAAGATCCTAACCTTCTCGACGGAGCTGATGATCACCACGACAGTGGGGGTAGTGATGCTAGTGATGACGATGTGTAATGACCTCGACCTCCGTATCATTTTTCCATATTATTTTATTAGGCATAATTGGCATGATTATGTGCTTATTGGATACTTATTTATTTGTTTGGGAATTATTTGTTTAATTGCTGACTTAGAACTCAAAATTGAAAGCCCAAATGGATTCAGAAACCAAAATTAGTTAATTCAATAGGCTAGATAGAATATTTAGAACCATGTGGTAAATTTGATTAAAATTTGATTCGAATCAAAATAATTAGAATAAAGTAATCGTAATTGATTAGATCTAAGCCCACTTGATTAGCCTAAATCATTTGTGATGAGTGAGGCCCTAATCACCCTATATATAATTATTAAGCATGCTTAGAATTCATTTTACCACAACTTTAAGCTGAAATTTGGAGATAGAGCGGGTGAACTCAACATTGTAGAGAGAGAGAGAAAGAGAATTCAAGGGAGTTCAAGAGAGATTGAAGAGTTTTAGCTTAACTAAAGCCAAATTCAAGCTCTAGGTATGATCTTTACCTATAATTCATGAAATTAATCAATGTAGGAAGATGAACTCACCAAGTTCTAGGATCATTTGCATGTATTTGAAAGGAATGAGGATGAATCATCATGAATGTAGAGAGTTTAAGTGAATTGTGTACATGCATGCATAATTCTCAACTTTTGAACTTGGTTTTCTATAAATTCATACATGCATGGGACTTACTTGAGTTATTTCTTGAAGTTCTTCATGGTTTTTCACTCGACATCTCATATAAACATGTTTTGGAAAGAAAAGAATTGAGTTTGTTACATGTATGTCAAGAACATGGTGTTTTGAGCTTTGTTTTGAAGAATTGAAAGAGGTTTTGAGATCATGGCTTAATATTTCCAAAGATATATGTTTTATAAAGCGTTTCTAAGCTTTTGAGACCAACCAAGCAAGCTTTGAACTTGAAAGAAGCATTTTTGAAGCTCACAAATCTAGAAAACCCCGAATTCATCTAGTTCGCTCAAGCGAAGGATCTATCACCTAAGCAACAAATGAAGGCATCCAGTACATTTACAGACATTTGGCCGTTGGCTCGAGCGACTATGTGATAACCCTGTTTTGTATTATGTTAATTAATCATGATTGTGTTTGTGATTATGTGCTTAATTTAATTTGGGTGCCAATTATGTGATAGTTTGTATTTTTGAAGTCATATCTGTTCACTGTAGGAAAACCTATTCAACTTACCATTATAAATTAAAAGTGAAGGCCGTAGAGGCGATGGAAATTGAAATTGACAATCCCATTGTGATTAGCACAATTTTTAGAGCCTATGGTGAAATTCAATTAAAAATTGATTCGGATCAAAATAATTAGATTAATTTAATGATTAACTGAGCCTAATTGATTAATGCTAAGCTTGGATTAGTAATGTTGATTACTCCAGCTTATAAATACACGGAAGATTAATGTATAAGCTCATATTTGAGCCCATTTTTCATACTTGGCAGAAGTACACTCTAGAAAGAATTAGAGGGATGGTTCTAGAGAGAGAGAGAGGGCACAAATTATGGATTTTGACTCAAAGCTTGGGAATTTGGAAGCTACGCTCAAGAAATTAGCTAAATTTGGAAGGATTGGAGCTTCTAGGTGAGTAACCAACCCTTAATTCACGAGTTTGAGTTTGTAATTATATGAATTCAAAGAGAATTGGTAATGAAGAACAAGGTTTAAGTTGTATATGATGAAATTGAAGTCTATATGTGCATGTATGTAGAGAATTGTCATGATTTTGCATATTTGAGCATAAATTAAGAGTCATTTAATACATGCATGTAAGAATTACCATGGTATGAAACTCAATTCTAAGGATACAATCTAAGGATTCATGCTTGTATTTGGAAGATGATTTTTGGAACATGAAGAATATGGCACCAAATCATACATGCATGCATAATTTTGTTGACCCTCATGAGTTTGAGCATCAATTATGCCATTTGAGAGGAAAATAGAAGCTACAATTCGCATGCATGAAAGATCCAAGAAGGTATAAGGTTTGTTTGCATGAGTCTTGGAGTTAGGTAAATAAATTTGATATAATTGAACTTATGTGATGAATTCAAGGGAATTTGAGCTTCAATCTTGTGAAAATGGCATTTATATCATGTTAGAGGTTGTATGGTTGACATATAGGCCATATCATTTAAGTTACACCACGTGGAGTTATGTTTTGAGGCTCAAATAGCTTGCTGGAAAAACTAGAAATCGACCTCTTCTCTCTAGCAGAGAAGTTGCCAGCCGAGCGAAGAATGAAGGCAACCAGTAGTTTTGTAGACATTGATGTTCGCTAGAGCAAAAAAGAGTTGCGCTCAAGTGACTACTCACATCCTTGAGTCTTGGCTCGATCAAGCAAAGTTACGCTCAAGCGTAAAAATGAAACACCTAGTACTTTTGCAGGCCAAAGGGGTCCGCTAGAGCGAGCAAAGGTACACTCGAGCCAGGACCC
Source organism: Camellia lanceoleosa (assembly GCA_025200525.1). Classification (NCBI taxonomy): domain Eukaryota; kingdom Viridiplantae; phylum Streptophyta; class Magnoliopsida; order Ericales; family Theaceae; genus Camellia; species Camellia lanceoleosa. The sequence continues at coordinate 75,335,801 of CM045767.1, read as the reverse complement.
CTGTTTCAAAAAATTTTGAAAAGCAGTTTCATGTTCTGTTTTCCGTTATTTTCCATTTCTAAGCACTCTTAGGCATGCATTATGCATTATAAATGAATTCAAGAATAAGAAAGAAGTCTAAGAGAATTGAATAAGGTAAGAATGGATTGAATCGCTTGTGACCCAGTGTGTTATGAAATGTGTAGGTTCAAGCGCGAGGGATCTATCAACAAAACACTGTGAGTAATATCTTAGTGAAGCATGTTATTTTCCAAATGCTACTTTTGTATAAGTTTCATGGATTTGTTGATTTGAATTATGAACGAGTATTTTATATTCTTAATTTTTGTATAAGGCTCTATGAAGAACATGATTTAGGCCCAAGGCTGTTTGATATATATGAGTTGGGCCTGAAGCCATTTGATACGTTTGATAAGAGTAAGGGTTGGGCCTAAGGTCGTTTACCATTTGATACGTTTGAATATTATGATGGGCCAAAGGCTATTTGAATATGATGATGGGCCAAAGGCCATTTGAATATTATGATAGCCCAAAGGCCGTTTGAATAAAAATGTGATTATGATCATGAATATGAAATGCACATAGATATGAACATGAAGAGAATGGGGCCGAGGTCGTTTGATACGTTTGAAGTGTTTGAATTGGGCCCGAGGCCATTTAATGAATCTGACAAAGTTATACACTAGGCCCGAGGTCGTCTGATATGTTTGTTAAGGATTTATATAGGCCAAAGGCCGTTTGATATGTACAACAAAAACATAGAATGGGCCTAAGGCCATTCGTATATGAAATTTACGGATTTGATGTACTGAATATGAATCTCATTCATGTAACTCCTTTACTTTGGTATTATTCACTGGGCGTTAGCTCACTCTTATTTATATGTATGTAGGTGAGCAAAGACACGTTCAACCCCAGCCTTGGTGGAGTTTGAGAAAGGAGCTCAAGTTTTGTGAAGTCAGCCCAGGTGCCTCATGCAAGAGGCTTATTTGTGATCTTTTGCATTTTCTTTTACTACTTCCATTGGTCATGGTAGACTATTTATGTGTATAAGCTTTTGGTATAGCTGACTATGTGTTTTGAACGATCCTGGGTGTACAGGATGTTAACTATTCATATGTGGTGTGAGTTATCAGCAAATATATGGGAAATGTTTTTGATATGCCATATAAGCACAGCTCATTGGACAAAATTTTTAAGTTTGCTTCCGCTTTGGCCCCTTTATTAAGATATGTTTAATTTTGTTTGAGGTCGTAGGTAATCTCATGATTACTGGCCAATAATGACCTTAATCTATAGAGGCAGGTTCAGATCATGACGGAGTGGTATCAGAGCATGAGTTAATAACTCACACACTTGTCCAAGTGAGCCATAAGGTGACTAGAAAAGACTTATGGTGCATTCATTTGATAAGTACATGCTCGTATGCATTGAGAACATGTGGTTACATGAGATATGAATTGTTGTGTGAATGTGTACAAGCAAGTTTTGTTTTTATTATAATGCAAGTATATGAACATGTGAATATGAATTGTTGTTTATGTGCATTTTGATTCTACAAATAAGTGTATATACGGAAGATAAATATAGTTTAGTGTGCAATTATCTAAGAAGTATCCAACATGCGATGTTTGATAAGTATGCAATCATCCATTATGCATATGACTATTTGTGTCTTGATGATATGTAAAATGTAAATATGAAACAAAATTCCTATGTGTATCTGTGTTTATTTCTATATTAGGCATTTCTGTACTTGCCATGGCCTAATACAAGTTTGTGTAGATCATGGAGAAAACAAGGGCAAATGAGTGGAAAGACTTTTCCACACCCCGACTGGAAAGAATAGTACAAGAAATGGCAGAGATCTTATGACAACAACATCAGTTACCGCCACAACAAGAACCTTTGCCACAACTAGCGCAAGAGCACTAAGCCATGTTGAGGTGCTAGGCCGAACATTGATGACCGAAGCTAACATGAACTGATCTTTTGAATGGAAAAGCAAGAGGCAAGGCTTTTTCTCAAGGAAAAGATCATGTAAAAAGCAAAATACGAGATCATCGCACACTTCAAACTCTATAAAGAATACAGCACCAACATGTAACAAATGTTGTAAAAAATACAGAGGAGAGTTTGTTGCCGAATTTTCGGGACTTGTTATAGATGTGGTGAAATGGACCATATGGTAAGGAACTGTCCCCAGATTGAACAAAATGTGAATATACCCGCTGTCTCAGTCGTACCAATCGTAGGAACTGCTAATCAGGATAGAATAATTGCACTCGTCCCAGAAAACACTCAGACTACTGCGATTATTATCCCGGGTATCTATATTGTTTATTAACGAATGCCTATGTGTTGAGTGATTCTGGACTAGTGCATGTGTATATCTTTGTTTAGGATATTATTTGATTCGGTTCGGCGCATTCTTTCATGTCTACTACATGTGTAAGACTGGTTAGACCCACAAGATCAATACCTTATTTATTGAATGTATCTGCTCCATTTGGGAAATTTGTGAAATACATATTGGGGATACTGATTGACTCTGTACATGCATATATAATTAAACCTATGCTCAGGATGATTTGTTATATCACTGTCTTTATTGACTAAATCACCAGGACTATGACTATGTGATTGTGTGACCAAGTTAGGCACCCTAAATAATGAACTCTATAATTTGTGAGATTGTGTACTTTGATTGGTAAAAATTGACTAGACTATGTCACTAGACTAGACTCAACTTGTAAACCTATGCTTTTGTGACTGTATGACTGATTTGGAACTTTTGCAGAACGAACCCTATATTATGTGCAACCGAGGAACTTTGTATGATGCATTACTATGTGCCATACACTTACATGTAAGACTTATTTGGGAACTGCTATATTAACTATGAGACATACTTCCTGATATGAACAACTGCATGCTTGTGCACCTATATGTGAACTTATGTGGACAATGTCATATTGTACATGACCTTAAACACCTTGATATGAACTGTTGTGATGTATGACTCTGATATGACTTTCAGAACTAATGAATTTAGGACAGTTGTGAAACTATTGACTATGTACCCGAGCGAACGAAGTATGACCTACAGAACCCGAACCAAATGTACCCAATTTGAGAATGATTTGATAGAACTTTTATCTAATTCGATCTGATAAAATGTTTGTTTGATTTGACCTGATGGAACCTTCATCTAATATAATTTGATGAGACCTTTGTTCGATTTAATTTGACCAGACCTTTGCCTGAATTGATTTGATAAGAACCTCTATCTGATTTGATTTCGTTTAAGGGAGATTACGAATTGTTCATGAAAGAATGACCGGATTATTCTCGACAAAAAAATTGATAGATCCAAAACTTGAATCCGTTTGGAATACTTGACTTATTTAGAAGACTTTATGTGGGCTGTCAACAAACTGATCTAACCATGAACACCATTGAGAACAAACAACTATTGGGGGCATACGTGTTATAAATGAACTGAATTGTGCAAATCTATTGATTGGGTGTTTTAAGGAATGACTGCTTCTGTATTACCATATCCTTATTTATTTGGAGCTATGGGAACTAATAACGGCAGATCGATTTAATTATAAATAGTACTAAACATTTACCTTTGACTGATCAGAATATGTTTTGTATGGGAGAATAGTTGCATCAATGTTATCGGATTTTGGAAGTCATGTTACAGTAATTGTTAACTGCAAATTGTTTTGATTGTGAACACTATTGGGATTAGAAGACCTCAATTATCTGAACGTGTGTGAATTCAGTGTGCCCTGTAAATGACTGCTTAGTGCCATTGTATTCTACAATTGGGGCTTTGAGGATATGTAAATTGTGTTTAACATGTGATTGACTACTTTGATATTACCTTTGATGTCATGGGGTTAATATATGAATTGCTTTATGATTTTGACGACTATTAGATAATGTGGAAAGACTTGATGGAACAGGGAATTGAACATTGAACTGAATTGTAAACTGTTGAATGATTGAGAACATATGTATCATGTTAGAAACTGACTACTTTAGTATTATTATACTTCACAATCAATGTTATGGGGATATGTGAATTATGTACATCGTGTGGTTGATTACTTTGTGTTACCTTTGTTGACTCGAGAATTAGTATCTGGATCCACTTTATCGAAACATGAACTATAGAATGGTTGAGTAATGAATTGAATTTCTATGACAAATGGGAATGGAAACCGAATTGAGATGTGCAACACCGATTTTCGTCCACAAACCGATATTGGAAGAAATGCTTCAAATGTGTGCATTAGACTTCAAGGAAGTTGGAAAAACCTACTCACCATTGGCCGACTTTGCTTACGACAACAGCTTACACTCTAATTTTGGTATGACACCGTACAAAGCCTTGTATGGCAGAAGAGGTAAGTCTCTGACTGGTTGAGGATAGAGTGTTGCTTGATTACGAGACTGGGCAAATGACTACAAAAAGAATTAAAATCGTTCAATAACAGTATTCTGAATTGTTTCTGACTGAAGATAACATAAGTTTGGAGGACCAAACTTCCTAAAGGGGGAAAGATTGTGATAACCCTGTTATGTTTTATGTTAATTAATCATGATTGTGTTTGTGATTATGTGCTTAATTTAATTTGGGTGCCAATTATGTGATAGTTTGTATTTTTTAAGTCATATTTGTTCACCGTAGGAAAACCTCTTCAACTTACCGTTATAAATTGAAATTGAATGCCGTAGAGGTGACATAAATTGAAATTGACAATACCATTGTGTTTAGTGTAATTTTTAGAGCCTATGGTGAAATTCAAATAAAAATTGATTTGGATCAAAATAATTCGATTAATTTAATGATTAACTGAGCCTAATTGATTAATGCTAAGCTTGGATTAGTAATGTTGATTAGTCTAGCTTATAAATACATGGGAGATTAATGTCTAAGCTCATATTTGAGCCCGTTTCTCATACTTGGCTGAAGTACACTCTAGAGAGAGAGAAAGGGACGATTCTAGAGAGAGAGGGCACAAATTGTGGATTTTGACTCAAAGCTTGGGAATTCGGAAGCTAAGCTCAAGAAATTAGCTAAATTTGGAAAGATTGGAGCTTCTAGGTGAGTAACCAACCCTTAATTCATGAGTTTGAGTTTGTAATTATATGAATTCAAAGAGAATTGGTAATCAATAACAAGGTTTAAGTTGTATATGATGAAATTGAAGTCTATATGTGCATGCGTGTAGAGAATTGTCATGATTTTGCATATTTGAGAATGAATTGAGAGTCATTTAATACATGCATGTAAGAATTACCAAGTGTAGACGCGCCTCGAGGGCTTCATGCTACAGTTCGGACTCAAATGCCACTGTTCTTAATCTGATCTCGCAAAGTATAATGCAAGACTGATAAATCACCAAAGAGTCCAAATTCGGCAAATCGTTTTGGAAAACTGATTTTTAAGAAAGAAGTGCCAAACATGGACTGCTTTGCCAGATACAGAGTCGCCACCTAAATATTTTATTTTGGGGAAATTTAGGAAACCCTGACTCGTTGCCTAAGGCCACGTGTCCGTCATCACCAAAGTTGCCTCGGCTCGGGAACTTGGGTACGATTGGGGAAGGTCATCTATGAGCACCCCCGCTCGCCCGATCCGAAGATCAGCCTGTACTAAGCATGATATTTTGTTTTGAAAACATATGTGTTCTTATTCCGATTAATTAGCTAATCTTGCTACGTGATGCGCACGCACACAAGTATAAACTAGATCGCCTAATTTGAAACAAAGCATCGCATATCCGTTTGTTTGAAAATTGTTTGAAATTTGCTACTCGCAAGTAGGCTAAAACACAGATTTCAATGAATCATTCCAATTCAAGTAATCCAACCTTCACCCACAGGCATTCAAGCAGTTATATCACATAAGCAATTAGCCTTATGGCAAGCATGCTGTCATGTTAACACTCACATACATGCAAGATGCTAAAGCATAAACACTCACAGTGTACTTCGAGCCAAAACAAAGAACATGTTAGTAATCAATGTATGATCCAAGTCCATGTTAAGACGGCTAATGCAACACATGCAAAGATGTAACCGGAAATAGGCTCGGCTATTCTAAAATGACATGTGAGATGCGACAACTTGATACATGTATTCAACTTGGAATTGAAGTACAATGCAGTTAGTATGATGCGCCAAGCCCGGTGCATGCAATACTGATGAATGAATGCAAATATGCATAGCATAAAGATGCTAATTGAAACATGCCCTAAAACTAACCATCGCAAGCAGTTAAGTAAAACGGAGAAAGATGTGGGGTTGGAAGACATGCATCACACACACGCATACTAATTACACAATTGCGCCCTCTCGATAGAGGGACCGAAAGAATAATACAAATTAACTAATTAACTAACTAACAAGCTAATTAATTATTACACAACACTTAACTAATTAAGCAAATCAATTAAGCTATGAAAATAGTAAAACAGCCTCGGGAAGAGGGATGCATGCATGCTCAGACGGCGTCGCTTGGAAATCCATCGCCATGTCACATGTTGTCTCTGTTTGCACTGCTTTGTACCTCTGAAGACTGTGCCAACTTTTGTGACACTTCTGAACCACCTTGGAGACTTTTTGAGAGTCCATCAGCCAAGAGATAGGGCCATCAGCCATGGGAAATTGGTCATCGACCAAATGTAAGGCTCTCGGCCAACAATGTTTAGCCGACCGGCACTGAAGATGGCCGACCGGCCATATCTTCCTACAGAATGTTGTTTTGCTGCAGCAGAGGACAAACAGAGCATGGCAATACATTTACAAGACAATGTTTGCACGACCACCCTCCCCATCATGTTATGAACTCAAGGGAGTATAGTCCTCGACCCTCAGGCCACCAATCACGCATTTTAATGCATGATGGCCAAAGGAGCCGAATGTGCAATTCAATATGGAATGAAATGCACAAAAACACATAAAAGACCCCAACCCCTATCATGCTTGATCAAGAGGCAAGGGATGCATGCTTAATGTTATGCAACTTAGGCATGCAATCAAGCTAATGCAACATGAGCATGCAAGCAATTAATGTGCAATAGGCCTACAACCTAACAAGTAAACATGCAAGGCATGTAACAACAATGCCAATGACAAACATGCAACAACATGTGAGGCAAACATGTGACAACATGTAAAGGGACAAGCATGCAATAAGCATGTAACAACATGCAATGAGACTAGCATGCAAACATGCAAAGCAACTTATCAAAAGGCATGCCAAATGCAATATAACTCAAGCATACGACAACATGCAATAGGCCAAGTATGCAACAACATGCAAGGCAAACATGCAACAACATGCAAAGGATGGACTTAAACCAAAATAGATAGCTCTCAAATAGGCCCAAATCAGTGGCCGGAATGCAATGGAAATGAGGACAAAAACACATACAAACATGCATGCCAATTAGCCTAACACTTAAGCATAGTAGAGCAACCCTTAAGCACACTTAAAAGAGGATAAACATGGACATGTGACAAACATGTTAAGCTCTGAAATCATATTAGGAGAGGTGCCAAACCGACCAAAGTACACAAGCAAAGCATGCAAGAAAGCTTAAAGCTTGAGACTAGCCAAAGGGGGTCGAACCATGGCCACACAAGACAAGCCCCAAAGGGCCAAGGGGACCTAAAATAGTCCCAAGGCAGGTTAAAGTGAGTCCAAATCATGCAAGGAATGAGGCCAAAATATGCTAGAACACAGCACCAAAAACATGAGGCATGCAAAGCTACAAAAGAGATATTACACTACACCTATCAAAACCAAACATTGCATGACTTAAGCAACCAAAATCAGAGTTATGGCATGTTAGAACAAGACCAAAAACACATTGAAATGGCATCCTAGAGGCCTAAACAAACGATAACACATTCATGAGGCATAAAACACAAACCCTTTAAAGCATTAAAGGAGTGATAAGTGCAAGTGTACAAGCATAAAACATGGACTGAAATAATAGAACAAGTGATGCCAAACCACTGAAATGGCCCAAGTAAAGCATGCTAGTCACTTAAACACCCAAAGCTAACAAGCTAGATTGCATGGTAGCCATACAAAACAATGCAAGCATGACCAAAACAATGAAAAATAGAGCTTTAGCATGGTAAAACAAGGCTAAAGGATTCATGGAGTTAAGCCAAAACATGCAAGCATGGTAGTCTAAATGCTAGATACATGTTAAGGCAAATGAGGGGATTGCAAGGCAAGTATATGGTGCATACAAGAGACCACTAAACCAACTTTAAACAGAGGTAAATCATGGCAAAACAACACCAAATACTTGCTGAAATGAAGCTAAAACAAGCTAAGGACACATGTTACCAACATAAGCCACTTATGCTAGTATTCAAGATAACAAGGAGAGGGGATGAACCTCTCCTATTTGAGATACCAAAACCAGCTCTCCATCACTGAAAATCCTCTGGATTTTAGTGGTAGAGAGGCCATGCAAAGCTAATAACAAAGGCCAAAATGGATGGCCTAAAACAAGGCCTAACAAGGCCTTGGAGGGGGTAGACAACCCCAAACCTCAAAATGACCTTAAACAAAGTTCTAAAGCAAGTAAAAATAACACTTTTATTAGTTAATAGCTAAGCTTAAAACAATAAGCAAGAAGGGCTAAAAGGTTAAGCAAGAATGGGGTATCTAAAGCAAGAATGCTTACCCTTGAAGAACACCTTCAAGAACACAACACCAGCATCTTTCTCTGATAAAAAATAACTGAAGAACCCTAACACCAACTGCCTAATGCCTCAACAACCAAGGATGGTGTAGTGCTAGGTGTTTGTGTGCAATAGTAAGACAAAATTACACTTTAGGTCACAAAAACACACACAAATATGTAAAGAGAGTGAGATATAGAGATAGATAGATACAACTCTCTAACTCTAAATTTTAGAACCTCTGACAAGGGAGGAGGGCCTCCTCTCTTACAGAAATCCAAATTGTAAAGCTTCTTGGAGAAGCTAAGCAAGGGACAAATCCCTTCATACACGTGTATGGAGGGAGGGAATTGTGGATGCCAGCTGAGTCAGCTGGCATAAAATATCTGCATAAAGCAGATGAATAGGGTTTGGCCACCAAAAAATGGCCGATCAACCAACAAAAGGGCCAGCCGACCAAAAACAGTGCCGATCGGCCAACACTTTTGGCCGATGGCAAGAAAACAAGGCCGATGGCTTCAAGCCTTGACCGATGGGTTGAGGGGATTGCAAACAAGCCACCCTCTTCCCTTAGAAGCAAAAACACAAGTGCTTGGTCTTCAACCAAGTACAAAACAAATAAGTTGAGAGATCTTGAGGCAAAGCGCGCGGCCGAGACCTCTGAGAACTCAAAACAAACACGAGCATGGATGATCATCGAGTGTTCAAACGATGACGTCCAAGTCTTGAGGACGGTCAAAACTGGGGTGTCTACACCAAGGTATGAAACTCAATTCTAAGGATTCATATATGTATTTGGAAGATGATTTTTGGAACATGAAGCATATGGCACCAAATCATACATGCATGCATAATTTTGTTGACCCTCATGAGTTTGAGCATCAATTATGCCATTTGAGATGAAAATAGATGCTACACTTCTCATGCATAAAAGAGCCAAGAAGGTATAAGGTTTGTTTGCACGAGTCTTGAAGTTATGAAAATAAATTTGATATAATTGAACTTATGTGATGAATTCATGGGAATTTGAGTTTTAATCTTGTGAAATTGACATTTATATCATGTTAGAGGTTGTATGGTTAACATATAGGCCATATCATGTAAATTACACCACGTGGAGTTATGTTTTGACCCTCAAATAGCTTGCTGAAAAAACCAAAAATCAACCTCTTCGCTCAAGCAGAAAAGTTGCAGCTCAAATGAAGAATGAATTCAACTAGAAGTTTTGCAAACATTAATGTCTGCTCGAGTAAGAAGAGATGCCTCACGCAGAAAGGGCCTAAGGCTGTTCGTATATAAAATGAAGCAAGTAGAGTTACGCTCAAGCATAAAAATGAAGCAACCAGTACTTTTACACAACCAAAGGGGTCCGCTCGAGCGAGGACTCCTATTTCAGAAAATTTTGAAAAGCTGTTTCATGTTCTGTTTTCCATTCTTATCCATTTCTAAGCACTCTTAGGCATGCATTATGCGTTATAAATGAATTAAAGAATAAGAAAGAAGTTTAAGAGAATTGAATAAGGTAAGAACGGATTGAATCGCAATGTGTTATGAAATGTGTAGGGTCAAGCGCGAGGGCAAATCCATCAACGGAACACTATGAGTAATATCTTAGTGAAGATATTTTCAAGTATGTTGTTTTCCCAATGCTACTTCTGTATAAGCTTCATGGATTTGTTGATTTGAGTTACAAATGAGTATTCTATATGCCTAATTTTTGTACAAGGCTCTATGAAGAACCTGATTTGGGCCTAAGGCCGTTTGATATGTATGAATTGGGCCTGAGGCCGTTTGATACGTCAGATAAGAATATGGATTGGGCCTAAGGCCGTTTTCCATTTGAGACATTTGAATATTGTGATGGGCCAAAGGCCATTTGAATATTATGATGGGCTAAAGGCCAACTGAATATTATGATAGGCCAAAGGTTGTTTGAATATTATGATGGGCCAAAGGCCATATGAGTATGAATGTAATGGGCTAAAAGCTGTTTGAATGAAAAGGTGATCAAGATCATGAATATGAAATGCGCATAGATATGAACGTGAAGAGAATGGGCCCAAGGTATACGTCTGAAGTGTTTGAATTGGGCCCGTGGCCATTTCATAAATCTGACAAAGTTATACATTGGGCCCGAGGCCGTCTGATATGTTTGTTAAGGATTTATATGGGCCTGAGTCCGTTTGATATGTACAACAAAAACACAGAAAGGGCCTAAGGCTGTTCGTATATAAAATTTACGGGTTCAATGTACTTAATATGAATCTCATTCATGTAACTCCTTTACCTTGGTATTATTCACTGGGCATTAGCTCACTCTTATTTATATATATGTAGGTGAGCAAAGGAATGTTCAACCCTAGCCTTAGTGGAGTTTGAGAAAAGAACCTGAGTTTTGTGGAGTCAGCCCAGGTGCCTTACGCAAGAGGCTTGTTTATGATCTTTTGTATTTTCTTTTGCTACTTCAATCGGTTATGGTAGACCATTTATGTGTATAAGCTTTTGGTATCATTGACTATGTGTTTTGAATGATCCTGGGTGTACAAGATGTTAACTATTCATATGTGGTGTGAGTTATTATCAAGTATATGTGAGATGTTTTTGATATGCCATGTAAGCACAATTCATTTGATATGCCATGTAAGCACAGTTCATTGGACAAAATTTTTAAGTTTGCTTCGTCTTTGGCCCCTTTATTACTATTAAAATACGTTTAATCTTGTTTGAGGCCATAGATAATCTCATGATTACTGGCCGATTATGACCTTAATCTATAAGGGCAGGTTCGGGTCATGACAGACCAAGTGTGCGCTCGAGCGAACTCACTTTTGTTCAGCACTTTGCTCGAGCGACCATCGAGCGATGGTCGAGTGTAAAATTTAGGCATCCCGTGCTTTTGCAGTCTTTGTAGACGGCTCGAGCGACCAAGTGTGTGCTCGAGCGAACCCTCTGCATATCTTGGACCACTCGAGCTAAGACCCTATTTTCGACAAATTTTGCCTAACACTTATAAGTGCATAGTTGCATTCTCATGCCCTTTTAGGCATTCTTTTGCATCATTTGAACATCCTTAATCATGAATAAGGTAGAAACACACGTAAAGGAATTAATTAGATAAGTTACTTGTTTCGAATGTGTGTTTTCATGTGTGTGGGGGCCGAGATTCGGGAGACGTAGAGATTCCGGATAGTCGAATCTGGGAGAGTCGAATCTGGGAGAGTCGAGGTTCGAAGCACTTGGTAATTGGCTCGAAAGCTCAAATCCAACCCTACTCAGCCAAAGCGACCGATTAAGCGAGGGGCCGAGTGAGGATCGGTCCATTATAAAATGTGCCGAATATGAGGTGGGGGATGGACCTAATCCTGAGGCCCAAAGAAGAAAAGATATAAATAGAAGAGACATCGGCCAGAAGGAGGTATGTGAAAATTATTGTGCTTAACTTAGAATACAAGCATCCTTGAGTGTAGAGACTGACTTATCCATCGGAGTGCTAATTCCGGTACCCCCGACCGGAGTGTTTATTCCTTTTCAGGTGACTATCAGCAGATCTCGAGCGCTCTCCAGGATTAGAAGAGTATTTCCAAACCACTTCTTCATAATTGGCGCCGTCTGTGGGAATACTCAAGCACATCCATGGCAAGCGTGACGGAAGATCCTCCGACAGTCACTATCGACCCTATACCGCAAGATGAAACCACTCCAACAAACATGCTTGGAACAGAGACTATTGCCGCAAGACGTGCCTTGAATTCTGCCTCATCCTCAACTTCGGAGCACGAAGCAATGCAAGCGCTCCTGGAACAAGCAAAGCAAAACGAACAAAGATTGGAGAACATGATTGCAGAGAACGAACATCTCCGTCAGGATTTGGCCTTGGAGGTGGCGAAGTCGAAACAAGCTGCATACCAAGGCCCGGAACGACACGAGAGGGCAGTTGGTCGATGATCTCGAGCCCGAAAACAAGATACTGATAGCAACTCCGACTCATTATCCTCAGAGCCCAAGAAGAAGGGACGATCTGAAATTTCAAATTCTTCTGAAGAGAGTCCCCGCACAAGGTGTAAGCGAAGAAGAAACAGCTCGGATGATGATCAACACGATCCTTTTGTACAGCGGATTGCAAAGGCAATACTACCCAAGAAATTGAAAGCACCCGTCATTCACTCTGTATGGCAGTAAATTGGTACAAGATGGCCGGCCACAACCGTACGTCCGAAAAGGCAACCTAACCAAAGCAATAGCCTTGACATAGGATTCACATTTGCTCCACGTGATCCACATGATATACAGCCTGCCAATGTCATCGGCGGTGCATGCGATTCAGTCGAAGTCTAACCCTCAAGAGCAACTCACCTCAGCTAAACGGCCCCATGAAGCCGAGGTTATCACTTTTAATGATTTGGATTTGGCCGGAGTAACACTGCCCCACATTGATCGCTTGGTAATTGAGTTACACATAAACTGATTCACAATTGAGCGCGTACTCATCGATCCAGGGAGTACATCGGAGATTATGTACTACAAGACATTCACCAAACTTGGCTTCTCCGAATCGGATCTCTCTCCGACCCCTTATCCACTTTTCAGCTTCAATGCCAATCCAGAGTACCCGTTGGGGAAAATTAGACTTCCTGTTCGAGCAGGTTACCGAACAGTAGATGTGGGATTCTTGGTCGTCAAGCTGCCGTTGCTGTATAATCTCATCATGCGGCGATCATAGTTGCATACTATGCAAGCCGTGCCCAGCACCTATCATCATTGCTCACTTCCGGCGAACGCGGTATTGAAACCGTCAAGTGGCTCCCAGAAATCGGCACAAGCATATTATCTCCTTGCTGAGAAAACACCAAAGGAACTACAGGTTAATTCCATTGAGTTGTCGGATCGAGAAAGCCTCGACGACGTTGGGCAGCCTCCAAACGAAAAGGCAATGGAAGACTTAGCACGAGTTCAAATCGATGGAAGCCGAGACAAGTTCTTCATGGTCGGCGTCTCCTTGAATCAGGCCGACAGGCAGTAGCTAATATCTTTCCTGCTTAGCAACCTTGATGTCTCTGCATGGACTCCATACGAGATGCCAGGTATAGATCCGTCAGTTTCACAGCACCATTTGAATGTCAATCCTAAGTGTAAGCCGATCATTCAGAAAAATCGACAGTCAGCTGCAGAGCACACCACCGTCATTGTTGAGGAAGTTGACAGGCTGCTTGACGCTGGAGCAATTAGGGAGGTGACCTACCCTACATGGCTCTCTAATACAGTGGTGGTGAAGAAGAAAAATGGGACTTGGCGAGTGTGCGTCGACTTCACGGACCTAAACAATGCCTACCCAAAGGATTGTTTTCCTCTTCCCAAGATCGACTAGCTTGTAGATGCTACGGCGCACCATCAGCGTATGAGTTCCCTTGAGTTCCCTTGATGCCTATAGAGGTTATCATCAAATCGCTATGCGTCCAGAGGACCAAGAGAAAACGGCATTCTTCACCCCAAGAGGAACCTATTGTTATAAGGTAATGCCATTTGGGTTGAAGAATGCAGGGGCAACCTACCATAGATTGGTCACCACCATGTTTAAGGAGAAACTCGGCAAAACTATGGAAGTGTACATTGAAGATATGGTGGTCAAATCCAAAGAAGTGCAGAATCATATAGCCGATCTAGAAGAGACATTCGGCATCCTACGCAAATATGGAATGAAGTTGAACGCTTCCAAATGTGCGTTTGGTATCGGCTCCGACAAATTCTTGGGCTACATTGTCAACCATAGAGGAATCGATGCCAACCCAAGGCAAACCACAGCAATCCTAGAGCTCAGCTCCCCTCGTTCAGTAAAGGAGGTTCAAAAGTTGATGGGGATGGCTGCCGCACTCAATAGGTTTATCAGCTGGTCCACAGATCGCTACCGCCAATTCTTTCATAAACTACGGCAGGGCAAGGCCTTTGAATGGTCCGCCGAGTGCGAAGCCGCTTTCAATGACCTGAAGACCTACATCCGCTCAGTACCATTCCTGACAACACCCTCTGCTGGCGACCGCTCATTACGTACTGGTAGTTTTTACGAGCCGTCGGTAGTATTGATAAAGGAAGAGGAGGAAGCGGCGCGATGTATTATGTGAGCAAGACAATGGTTGACTCTGAAACACGCTACCTTTCGCTGTAAAAGCTCATCATAGCCCTAGTTATGGTGGCAAGGAAGCTCATGCATTACTTCCAGGGGCATAGCATTGGGGTGCTAACAGATTATCCCCTTCGATCAGTACTACGCAGTGCGGAAGCATCTAGACGTGTTTCAAAGTGGGCTCTGGAACTTGGCCAGTACGATATTCAATTTTTACCCAGAGCCTCAATCTAGGGACAGGTGCTTACCGACTTTATCGCCGAATTCACTGGGGGCCTCGCTGACTTCAAGTCTGATGTCGCCGACTTTAAGTTAGATGAAATTGGACCGAAGCCAAACTAGAGGATTTATGTTGGGGACATCTGGCAGTTGTATTGTGATGGATCATCCAATCGGCGGGGCAATGGAGCCGGAGTTGTAATCATGACCCCCGACGGCGCAATAATTGAGCAGGCCGTCAAGCTTGGCTTCAAAGCATCAAATAACGAAGCCGAATACAAAGCCCTTTTAGCCGGTTTACGGAATGCGCATATTCTGGGTGCTCAACGTCTGCTTGTGTTTTGCGACTCAAAACTGGTGATCAATCAGCTAAAGGGGGAGTACGCGGCAAGAAACAACCGTATGGTGGCCTACATGAAAACGGCCAATTCCCTATTGGCAAAATTTGACCATCATGAGTTGAACCAGATAACACGTGATCAGAACACCCATGCAGATGCCCTGGCTTGCCTAGCCTCCGCAATCAACTCAGAGATTAAACGGACCATCGAAGTAGGATTCATCCCAGAGCCAAGCATTGGCCCTTCGGAGGAAGTCCAAATCAACGTTATAGAATCTGCACCAAGTTGGATGGATCCCATTATTGCATTCCTATCTTTTGAACAGCACCCAGAGGACAAGCAAGAAGCACATAAGCTGCGAAACAAAGCCATGCGATACTACTTGAATCCGCAAGGAAGGCTTTATTAAAAGTCACTCTTTGGCCCATATTTGGAATGTCTGCACCCGGACAAAGTCGGGGAGCTTCTGACTGAGATACACGAAGGCAGTTGTGGTGCCCATTCTGGCGGACGCTCTTTGGCCCATCGAGCTATAACGTAGGGGTATTATTGGTAGACAATGAGAGCGGACGCTGAGTGTTATGCAAAAAAGTGTGAACAGTGCTAGAAATTCTCCCCGTTAAACCATCTGTCTGTTGAAGAGTTGAACTTTATCACCAGTCCTTGGCCGTTCGCCTAGTGGGGGCTTGATATCATAGGACCATTGCTGAGGGCCCCAGGGAACAAGCGATACCTGATCGTCGCAACAGATTACTTCATGAAATGGGTCGAAGCAGAGGCATTAACACACATTCGAGATGTTGACGTTAAGCGCTTTGTGTGGAGGAACATCATAAACGATTTGGCATTCCTAGAGCTCTTATCTTAGACAACGGCACCTAGTTTGATTGTGGCGTATACCGAGAGCTGTGCAGCAAATATGGTATTTGACCTTACTTTTCTACGTTGGCTTACCCCCAAAGCAATGGCTAAGCCGAAACCTCTAATAAATCCATCTTGGACGGCATCAAGAAGAGGCTAGAGAAAGCCAAAGGCAAATGGGTCGAAGAATTGCCGAGTGTACTGTGGGCTCATCAAACTACACCGAGAAGATCGACTGGAGAAACGCCGTTTGCCCTATGCTTTGGAACCCAGGCAATCTTACCCCTGGAGATCGGCCACCCGACACTCAAGTCGCAAGTTTTTGATACGGGCCAAAACGACATGATGCTGGCTTTGGATTTGATTCTAATCGAAGAACGAAGAGACCGAGCCCTTGCATCCATGGCACGGTACCAGCAGCAACTGGCAAAGTCGTATAATCAATGCGTTCAGTTGTGCCGCTACACACCAGGAGAGTTGGTCCTGAAGAAGGTGCTCCCAACTGACAGGAAACCGGCCAATGGAAAATTGGGTCCTAACTGGAACGACCCCTATCAGATCGATTCAATCGCTGGAGTAGGGTCATATCGGCTCAAAGACATGTCAAGAAGGAGTCTGCCATGACCTTGGAATTCCACGCATTTACGCAAATTTTATCATTAACCCGACTTGTGGGACATGATGCTTGTTCCGAACTATTCGCCATGTACATCTCTTTTTGTAATACAAAGATTCCCATTCACCTACCAAAGAATCTAGTTCAAAGATGTTCCGATTAAAGCCTTCGGATTCGGAGCGCCCTTCGTGGATATCACAGTTGGCCAAATAATGTCTCCGAATTCGGAGCCCCATCGGCGAATGACGTCTTTGGGCTGTTAAGGCCTCCGAATTCGAAGCGCCCTTTGTGGATATCAGGATTGGCCAAATAAAGTCTCTAGATTTGGAGCCCCATCGGCAAATGACGTCTTTGGGCCGTTTAAGCCTCCGGATTCAAAGCGCCCTTCGTGGATATCACGATTGGCCAAATAAAGTCACCGGATTCGGAGCCCCATCAACGAATGAAGTCTTTAGGCCGCTAAAGCATCCGGATTCGGAGCGCCCTTTGTGGATATCATGGTTGGCCAAATAAAGTCTCCGGATTCGGAGCCCCATCGGCGAATGATGTCTTTCGGCCGATTAAAGCCTCTGGATTCGGAGCGCCATCGGCAAATGACCTCTTTGGGCCGATTAAGCCTTCGGGCCGTGCGTAACACAATGATGTCGATTAAATCAAGCCGATCAATGTTCATTTACTTGTCTGAAATACGTTTATTCAAACATGTATATAATAAAACACATGCGAGCACGTATGTGCCGAACAAAAATTATAACAAAACATTGAAAATAAAGTTCTTTTTTATTTGACCAACCAATAAATACATAATTCTAGACGTGATCCGCGTTTGAACATTACAACAAATATTTTTATTCGGCGTCACCCTCATTATCGCTCTTTTTAACTTCAAAGGCGGTAAAGGACAAATGATCACGATGATCCAGGTCACACAAGTTGGAATCGACACCCTTTGCTCGGAGAGCCTCCGCGGCCTGAAGAGCCGCTATCTAACCATGCTTAAAACCCCGATTCTCGCATCAGCATACCTCCTCAGCAAGTGTCTCTTTCGTTTTGTCGATCCCAACCTTCCAACCAGCATAGAAGCCCTCCTCGTAACCTTTGGCCCTCGCATTCTGTACGGCAATCATGTCTGCCGTATCTCGATCGGCGATGGCATGACTCAAAAGCCGTTGGGTCACCCTCTCGTCCACAATCGGGTTAGATTGACCCGGCGCATGCGGATAGGTGACTTTAACCTTTCTAAGCTCCGTAAGCTCGCCCTCGGCTTTCTCCGCACGAGCCTCCGAACTGTGGACCCGTTCGTCCATTTTCTCCATCTCCCGCCGCGCGGCGCGCAGACGCATGCCGACTTCATAGGCGGTGTACAGCCCCTCCACCGCCCCAAAAAAAACCTTCTCAAAACACTTCGAAATCTCGTCATCCAACCATCGATTATTGGACTTCCGGTGGAAAGATTTGTCGAGCAAACTTAACCGCTACACCCGGATCATTGACGATGGAATCTGCCTCAGTCATCGGTTTATTCCCCATGAACACCGCAAAACTCAATGGTCGTGGCATCACGTCTGATTCATTCCTCGATCGTGTCATAGGGAGCTTCCCCATTGATGCTTCTCTCTTCGAGGTGATCTACTTCGACGGCTTGAAAGTTGACATTTTTCGCTTTCCTTGGACGTCCTTCCTCCCGTACGCGCAGGCTCGCTGCTGTGATTCATCGCGGTATCTAGCTCAGCCAGCGTTCATCCCTCTCATCTGCTATTGAAGAACAGTCTGTTTGACATTCGCCCTCGCCCTAAGCTGGTTCAAATCGAGTCTGAATAAGAATAAGTGGACCCACTGGCACGAAATCACCCCATTTCATTAATGCTTTTGGCAGTCTCCAAACGACGGAGGCCGATTGATATGTGCCACAGCCACTTTATGTACTGATTTTTGGCTTGTTAAAATGGCCTAATTATCTAAACGACAATTATGGGAGAATGCCTTGAAGTCCATGCACTGGCTGGGGCAAGGGTAGATTTATTAATCTAACCGGCCGAGCATCTTGGCCCCATGCCGATTGATATGTGCCACAGCCACTTCATGCACTAATTTTTGGGAGAATGCCTTGAAGTCCATGCACTGGCTGGGGCAAAGGTAGATTAATTAATCTAACCGGCCGAGCATCTTGGCCCCATGGCGATTGATATGTGCCACAACCACTTCATGTACTGATTTTTGGCTTGTTAAAACGGCCTAATTATCTAAACGGCAATTATGGGAGAATGCCTTGAAGTCCATGCACTAGCTGGGGCAAGGGCAAATTTATTAATCTAATCGGCCGAGCATCTTAGCCCCATGCCGATTGATATATGCCACAGCCACTTCATGCACTAAATTTTGGCTTTTTAAACGGCCTAACTATCTAAACGGCCTAATCATCTAGTCGGCAAGTATACAAAACGTTTTATCCAAAACAGCAACCAAACAATTTTGTTCATTAGTAACAACAGAGTACAAAATGAATTTTTATTAAGTAAATTGGGCACAAATTGTAACCATTTTACATATGAAAATTACTAGACAAAAAGCTATAAAACGGTGAAAATTACATGCAAATCCTAAAACAAAAAACAAGAGCTGCCCAAATTAGTCCTCGAAGTCAGACTCTAGCGGCTTAACATCCACTTGCTCGTATGGAATTGGCGTAGCCAATGTCACATCAGCAGTAGCAAGGGCTTTGAGCCAGCCGTGTTTAAATCCCCGATTCTCAAATTTGGGGACTTCGTTTACATATTCATCAAAAGTAGATTTTTTCCCAGCATTGAATGCGTTGGAAGCCTTCAGGTCGACTGTTTCCTTCACCGCCTTTATCTCTTCCAACCCACCCTCCAATTTAGAGATCACCTCTTGGGCCAATTTAAGCGCGTTGTCGCTTGCATCCACCCTCTTCTCGGCGACTGATCTCAATTCTTCAACATTGCAGGCTCTCTCCATCTTAGCCTCGGCACGGGCGCCCTCCGTCTGTGCCTTACTCCTTTGGCCCTCAACCTCCGCTTGTAAACGGCCAATTAGCACGACGGCATCGTGATAGCGACGACCCATGTCGGCTATCCTTTCGATGGCTTGCAAAACAGGAAGTTAAGAACAAAATAATATTTGCGTAAAGAGAAAAGACAAAGTGCAGATATATACCAAAAGAGCCGATTGCGCGGCCAACCCAATTGCAGCCAGATTCAGCTCTGCCCAAAAAGCCGCCTTGTCAACAGGCAATGAAACGGACGTCGCCAAGCTGAGCACAACCGTTGGATCTTTGATCACCGAAGCATCGGAGGAGATCGACATATTCTTTATCTTGGGCTGAATAATAAAAGGTACGATCACATCCGACTCCTCCAAACGAGGTTGTTTGTCGACACGGTCTTCTTCTGAGCTGGCCTCAACATCGGTAGGGCGCTTCTCCACCCTTTGCTCAGCTTCTACACTTGCCTACACAAAAGGTTCCGCCTCGGTACTTTCGTTCTTTTCCGTCCCCTCAATAACAGGCAAGGAGGACTGGGATTGAGATTCGGCAGCCCGAATCTCCTTCGCTCTTTGCCGCGTGGCCATCCTTTCCGCGTTCGCCTTCTTGGCAAGTTTAGTGAGGCTCAACCTAGCCATATCTTCTGGGAACGCGTTGGGAAGGTCCTCCAAACCGTGAAAAAATATCGTCAAGCGGACGGTCCTCTCGACCTGAGGTGGACGGAAGATCAGCTGAATTGAGGCCGGCTTCTTCAAATGCTAACTTCAAAGCCTCATCAACCTCAGTTTCGGATTGGTCTGACTTAGTGGCCTCAGCAACTTCCGGTCGCTCCGAATCTGATCCCTCGCAACCGACTTGCCTGAAATTTCTAAAATCAGTCAAGAAAAAAGAGCGATAAGAAACTCCTCACCCTTCGGAATTAGGATGTTTTCTACCGCCGAAAAGGTCGTATAAGTCGGCTCGTAGCGGAGCAGAACGTAGGCTGCCCTCCTCTACTTCTGAAGACTCGATCGGCCGAAATACTTGAGCGCAGTCTTGATTTCCGAAAGGACGACGTTGTCATTCGAGGTCAAGACTTTCTTCAAATCGTTTCCTGCAAAATCAAAACCATGAGGTCCCAAAAATAAGGTTTTATAAATATAACAAGTAAATAAATAAAAGAAGACACTCAGCCACCTGGTTTGCCCCTCCGTCTAGGAATACGATCAAGGCGATTCTCGCCTTCGGCGAATTCCTAATTTCCTTGGACGACAACCATAACATCATCGACTCGCTTCCCAGAGTTGGAAAACATAGTCACTAGTTGATGGTCGGTGTCTTTGGCCCTAAGGAAATAACGCTCGTGCTTACCAGTAGACTTGGCCAAGGCGTAGCAATGCCGAATAGCAAGAATGCCAAGGTTAAGCCCAAGGTGGCGGTTTAGTGCGATAATCCCCATCACGACCCTAAAGAAGTTGACGTTGGGTTGGGCAGAGATTAACCCCCAATGGCAAAGCACAGCCCTAAGGAGTGGGTGAAGGGGGAAACGGACCCCACCCTCTGCGATTGATAGAAGAGGGAAGACGATCATGGTTTCATTAACCCTCTCCATATGGAGGGTGCCGTCTGCCACAAATGACAGACGGACGTCATCAGGAATGGAAAAATGGGATCGTAAGCCAGAAATTCGATCCGGTGAGAGGAGATCTTTTAAATGTTTCGCCATTCCCCCCAGCCAATAGGATTATGCTAAGCCAAAAACCAAAGCAGAGAAGGAGAGAACTTACAAGAGGCGAAGGAGATAGAGAAGAGTAGGAAGCTGCAGAGGTAGTTCGGGAGGCAGTCCGGCGACAGGCGTCTAAAAGCGTGTATGTATTTGAAAAGACGTCAAAATTTTAAATCACAATAAATAGAAGTGTACGAGGAGGCGGCAAGTTGAAATGATAACCGAGAAGCGTGTGTATAGACATTTGTGTTGGAATGCGGTCAGCCGCCGAATTTCGGCTCTGACTCTTCGAGTTCGAAGCCAAACACTCCAGCCAACTGTCGTTAGTGGAATGCTTGGGGGGCAATTGTGGGGGCTGAGATTCGGGAGTCGCAAAGATTCTAGATAGTTGAATTTGGGAGAGTCGAGGTTCAAAGCACTCGACAATTGGCTCGAAAGCTCAAATCCAATCCTACTCGGCCAAAGCGACCGATTAAGCGAGGGGCCGAGTGAAGATCGGTCCATTATAAAATGTGTCGAATATGAGGTGGGGGATGGACCTAATCCCAAGGCCCAAAGAAGAAAAGATACAAATAGAAGAGACATCATCCAAAAGGAGGTATGTGAAAATTATTGTGCTTAACTTAGAATACAAGCATCCTTGAGTGTAGAGACTGACTTGTCCGTCGGAGTGCTAATTCTGGCACCCCTGACCGGAGTGTTTATTCCTTTTCAGGTGACTATCAGCGGATCTCGAGCGCTCCCCAGGATCAAAAGAGTATTTCTAAACCACTTCTCCACAATGTATATTTGTCTTATGTGATTTGTGTAGGTGGTCAACCGAGGTCTATCATCAGTACTAGCACACTGTAAGTAGTATCATTGTAAAGATACGTTGAAATGTATTTTTGAATTACTGCAAGAATGTTATTTGAAATGCTATTTTGATACAAATGAATGGTTATCCCTTTGGAAAAGTCATTGTGGCATCCTTAGTGTAGCCCTTACCTGGGGATAGTAATACCATGACCCATTGTTATAAGATCCTTGCCTGGGGGTACCAATACCATGGCCCTTTGTTATAAGACCCTTGCTTGGGGATACCAATACCATGACCCTTTGTTATGTGGCCCTTGCCTATGGGTAACAATACTGTGGCCCTTTGCTATGTGGCCCTCACCCGGGGGTAACAATATTGCGGCCCTTTGCTATATGTGCACAGTGATCTCTGATATCGGCCTAAGTGGTCCCTTCGTTTGACCTATGTGGTCCCTTCATTAGACCCATCTGGTCTCTTTGTTATGCCTTCGTGCCCTTCATCGCACTATTTATGTACCACATATGATCATGAATCGTAAACTTTGATTCGATATGTATATGAATATGAAATGCCTTGAACTCATGTGATATGATTTTGTACAATGATGGACATCATTCATTTGAACCTCTTTATATTGGTAGTACTCACTGGGCTTTAGCTAACCTCTTTTCCTTATATATATGTAGGTGAGCAAATGAAGCATCAAATATAGAGCAACCTCGGGAGTCCACCTTTTTGTCAGCCATTTTGGAGTGCCTCTGTGATGGGGTGATCTTGGACTCATTTGGAGCCAAGTTGTGTTAGCCATGTGGATTAAATTACCTTGTTTTGTTTTCCTTGTTTTTGGAAGTTTGTTATGTATGGATAATTTGTACAAATGTTAAGACGTTTGAAGTACTTTTGTATTTATATCTTGGGAAGTTGGAAGTTTAAATTTCATACGAGTTTCATGTATGCATTGCTTGATGTACATGATTATATTTGATATTGCTTCCGCAAGGCCTCATTTTTATTATTAATTATCAGTTTTGTCTTTAAGGCCAGAGGAAATCTAGGATTACTGGCTAGTTACGACCTAAACCTCTAGGGGCGGGTCCGGGTCATGACAGTTTGGTATCAAAGCACAGGTTATACCCCACTTACTTGTCAATTGAGTAATAAGGTGTCCAGAAAAGACTTAAGGATTGCATTCATATGCATTTCAATGTCAATATGAGATGATTTTGAAAATGTGTATATGTATATGTATGTGCATAGAATATATTTGTTATGATACAAGTTTCATATTTATAATGATGAGAATAAGAATGGATGAACTAAATGAGTCTACCTCTAACCATCTTGATCAGATGTAATGGGTGATGCATGATATGGCTGAGAATCTACGACAACAATAGCAATGGCAACAACAGTAACAACCACCTCCACTTCCAATGCCTGTACTGTCAGTACCGGACCATCAAACAGATGATAGAACTATTACCCTCACTAGGGAATTCAAAAAAATGAAGCCACCCTTGTTCCATGGGGGAATTGAGCCGCTAAATGCCGAGGGTATTGAGAATCAAAAAATTGTTTGAAGTGTTTCTATGTACAGAGACACAAAAAGTACTGCTAGCCACCTTTACTCTTGAAAATGAAGTAAGAATGTGGTGGATGTTAGTACGACACACTAACAGGGGAATTAATTAGGCACAAGTTCTAGAGATTTTCTACGAGAAGTACTTTCCGCAATGTGTTCGGGATAGGAAAGTAACAGAGTTTGAACTGTTGAAGTAAGAGAATAAATTAGTGGCTAAATATGAGGCCCATTTTACTAAACTAGCACGGTTTGCACCACACATGGCTGACACAGACTATAAAAAGGCCAGAAAACTTGAGGGAGGTCTCTGTGGCACAATTCTTGATAGAATTATTGTTTTGAAATTGCCTAAATATGTTGATGTTTTAGATAGGGCTCTCATGGCAGGGACGAATTTGGCTACTCATAATCAAGATTTTGAGTGGAAGGGTAAAAGACAGAATTGGAATATGAACAAAGGAAAACCTTAACAACGGGTAAGAAAGCAAAGTCAGAAAATTCAGGCAGTTCTAGTCAAAGTGGCAATTCCACACCTATTTGTCGAAATTGTGAAAGAAAACACCGGGGTGTGTTATTGGACTACTAGGGCTTGTTTTTAGTGTGGAAAGACAAGACACATAGAGAACGAATGTCGACAACGTGATAATATGGGTGCTACAAGTTCAACCGCATCGATACCAAATGTAAGGGCCAATGTGATTCCGATTATTGCGAGGAATAATCAGAGACAAGGAAGGGTTTTTGCTCTTGTACCAGAGGACACTTAAAATGCATAAACTATAATCTTAGGTACACTCTCTATTTGTGGATAGTATGCATATATTTTGATAGATTCGAGCTCTACCCACTCTTTTGTCTCTATATGATTTGCTTCTAGATTGAGTAGACTGTTAAAAACTTTGAGATATATACTATGTGTGTTATCACCATCTGGGGGATCTATGTTATGTTCAACTGTTTATCCTGCATGTGAAATTTTTCTTAAGAATGCTGCATTATATGTTGACTTATTACCCTTGGACGTGACTCACTTTGATATTATTTTGGGTATGGATTGGTTGTCTAAATATTATGCGACCATTGATTGTGCTTCTAAATGTGTAATATTCCGACCGTCGGGACAAAATGAATTTTATTTTGAGGAGAGAGGTGTAGTTCCCTCGCCATACCTAATTTCCGCCATGAAAGCACGTAAACTGATTAACAAGGGGTGTTAGGGGGTATTTGTGTAGTATTTTGAATGTTCAAACTTCGAATGTTGTTTTAGATGATATTCCTATTGTGAAAGATTTTTCTGATGTCTTTCCGGAACAGTTGCCTGGACAGTTAGTTGATAAAGAAATTGAATTTGTAATTGATGTAGTGCCTCACACTCAACCCATATCTAAAACTCCCTATGGTATGTCAACTGTTGAAATGAAAAAATTGAAAGGACAATTGCAGGAATCACTTAATAAGGGGTTTATTCGACCAAGCACATCACCGTGGGGTGCACTTATGTTGTTTATAGGGAAGAAAGATAGGACACTCCGTTTGTGTATTGTCTACTAGGAACTCAACAAGGTAACTGTTAAAAATAAATATCCTTTGCTTCGGATCGATGATTTGTTTGACCAATTACAGAGGGCTCAGGTATTTTTAAAAATTAATTTGAGATTAGGATATCACCAATTGAAAGTTAAAGTTGAAGACATAGAGAAAACTGCCTTCTGAACCAGGTATGGACATTATAAATTTTTAGTCATGCCATTCAGAGTTACCAATGCACCTACAGCTTTCATGCATTTGATAAACCGAATCTTCAAACCATTTTTGGATGAGTTTGTGGTAGTTTTTATTGATGACATTTTGATATATTCAAATAGTAGAGAAGAACATGAACAACACCTTAGAACAATTCTGCAAACACTCAGGGAAAAACAATTGTTTGGGAAACTTAACAAATGTGAATGTTGGTTGAATGAAATTACATTTTTGGGACATGTTATTAATAGGGATGGGGTATTTGTTGACCCACAAAAAATTGAGGCACTTGTTAACTAGCCTACTCCGACTAATGTAATAGAAATTCATAGTTTTATGGGTATGGTAGGTTACTACCGGAGATTTGTCAAAGACTTCTCAAAAATTGTTGTACAATTGACACAATTGACCCAAAAGAGGGAACCATTTGTGTGAATAGAACAAAGAGAATACACATTTCAAGAACTAAAGATGAGATTGACTACAGCTCCAATTCTTACCTTACTGTCAAGTAGTGAAGGATTTGTAATTTTTAGTGATGCAACTCATAGAGGTTTGGGTTGTGTTTTAATGCAGAATGGAAAAGTGTTGCGTACGCATCCCAACAACTAAAACCATGTGAAAAGAACTATCCAACACATGAATTGGAACTTGCCGCCGTAGTATTTGCATTGAAAATCTAGCAGTAGTACTTGTATAAGGTTAAGTGTGAGGTATATACATATCACCGGAGCTTAAAATATTTCTTTGCCCAGAAAAAACTTAATATGCGACAAAGATGTTGGGTTGAGCTGATTAAAGACTATGACTTGCAAATCCATTACCATATGGGTAAAGCTAACATAGTGGCTGATGCTTTGAGAAGAAACAGTATGGGAACCTTGGCTTGTTTGTTGACTGACCAAAAAGAGCTACTGCAAGATCTAGACACACTCGAGATAGAAGTTGTGTATTATGGGCAAGGCAATATTTTGGCAACAATGTCTACACAACTAGTTATTATTGAAGAAATTAAACAGAAACAGAGAGATGATTAGTTTCTAAAGAAAGTGTGTGATGAGTCTGAAACTAAGCCGAGAGCAGGATTCTCCATTGGAGAACAAGTACTATAAAATTTCAAGGAAGGCTTTGCGTACCTAATGATACGGAATTGAAAAGAAGAATTTTAGAAGAGACTCATAAGTCAATGTTTGCTATGCATTCGGGGAATACTAAAATGTACCAAACATGAAAAAGGAAATTGCCAACTACAACTCCAAATGCCTTCAATGCCAACAAGTGAAAGTTAAACACCAGAAACTAGTAGGTTTGCTACAGTCTCTTTCTATTCCAGAGTGGAAGTGTGAACATATAACCATGGACTTCATTGTCGGTCTACCTCGAATGCCTAGAGGTATGAATGCTATTTGGGTTATTGTTGATAGATTGACGAAATCTGCTCATTTTCTTGTTGTGAAAACTTCATTTAATGCCTATAGACTTGACACTATTTATATTGATGAGATCGTTCGATTACATGGGGTTCCAGTATCTATTGTGTCAAATAGGAATTCTAAATTTGTTTCTAGATTTTGGTAAAGTTTGCAATAGGCTATGGACATAGAGTTGAGATTCAGCACAACTTTTCATCCACAAACCGATGGGCAAACGGAGAGAACTATCCAAACATTGGAAGATATGCTTTGTATGTGCGTCCTAGAATTTCAAGGCAATTGGGAAACTTACCTACCATTGGCTGAGTTTGCTTATAACAACAGTTTCAATATAAGTACTAGAATGGCACCTTATGAGGCATTATATGGAAGAAAATGTAGGTCTCCAGTTTGTTGGACTGAGATTGGTGATAGGACTTTGTATTTGTAGGTGCAGAAATGTAGGGAGGTTCGATGTAAGCAGTGATTAAGAGAATAATTAGAGAGGCAAAACTACGTCAATGGTCTAGATGACTGGAGGATAAGCATCTAGGTGAGGATGAAACAAATGGCTTAAGAAGAAAGGAATGTCAATGCACAAATAGGCAGTATCTCCCCCAAATTCCTAGAAATCCTCCCTTGGACCTTAGGAAATGGGTCATATTTATAGGCTTTCCTTGGTACCAAGAGGATACCAAGTGGCCAAACAAAGTGAGGACAAGTGTCCCTAAGAATCTCATGGAATATTTTGCCTTGAGCCACTAGGCTGAAGGTGTAACAACCCGACCCTCATATGTGCTTGTGATATATGTTAGTCCTTTATTTTGTGCTGTTAAATGCCTAAGGTGAAACTGTACAAGAAAATAAGTTCAAGTAACTATGTTGTAATGCCTTATGGAATGAATTGCATCTGTTAGGAAGAAATGAATCTGTTACTAATAGAACGATAAAGCAGAAATTGAGGGCCTTAGAGGCTTAATAAGTCAAAATTGATTATATATTTGGACTCAACATAATTTTTAGGTAATATTATGCACTTCAGTGAAATTTCAATTTTCGGGTGTGTAAACGATTGATTTTCGTCTTATTTCCCCTTATGGTATATATGTGTGTTCATAGTTCATTTGGTCAAAAACATGTTTCTAACAAACCTAGCTCTTAAGAAAGGAGTAAGAAAGAGACAAGTTGAGAAGTAGAGGGAGAAGATCAAGAAGGTTGGGAAATTGAGAAACCTTAGCATAAGGTATGTAGATATTAGTGTAATTCATCCTTACAACTCTTCTTTTTCTTCTTTAAGGAGAGATAACCTCATAATTATGGTACCCAAGGGTTGGAATGGAGGTACAATATGTGTGTGTAGGAGAGATTATCTTAATTTTGCATATCTTGACTCAATTTGAAACACCTATGAAAAACTTTACTCTATTTCTTCAATTGACTTGTTTGAATTCAAGTATGTGGCATGATCTTGTGTCAAAGTGTTGAGATGTGAGAATAAGTAGAAATCTTATGAATTGGAACTTGTGGATCCATGATTTAATTTTTACTTAAATGAAATATGTAATTTGATCCTTGTTTACATGTATTTCTATGCTTTGAGCCTATATATTAGTAATTTAAAGTTAGATTTTTGAGACCCTAAACATGTCCACAAGAGGATGAAATTGTGCAAAAATTTCGGACATTTTGAGCAGAATCGCTGCATGTGCGGGGCCCAAGGCCGCATGTGCGGGAACCCCCAGCCGCACGTGCGGGAGTCATGGCCGCATGTGTGGGGAAATGGTGAAATTTGGGCGATGGACACTGCAAAAAAAGCACGTGCGGGGCCTCAATGCCGCACGTGCGGGAGGTGCCGCACGTGCGGGAAATCCTAGCAGCACATGCGGCCCAAGCTGGAAAAACTGAAATGCTCCATTTTGCGTGTAGGGTCCTCTAATGTTGTCAAAACCTGCAATTCATATCATTTAAATGTTCGTTAATGTAATCAAAGAAAGTGAACCGAATGTTGATTTAACAAGAAGGAAAGGACTAATGTGATTCTTCATGTGTGTAGGAAACGCCTCAATTGGAACTAGTGCACCGCCACAACACAGTGAGTAATAGTACCTCAATGTACCTTTACTCAATTTAGTATTATTGACGTTGTGATTATGTATTGACGTTATATCTTGACGTTACGAACTTTGTTGTCAAACTTGTGTTGGTACGGAATATAGATACGCTATAAATGAATCATTATGAAATTATGAATATAAGTGAACCAATGTGAAATTGTGAATGAGTGAACCATTATGAAATTGTGGAAACATCAAAAAGGTTGTGAAGTTATGCACGTCATATGTGAAATCTTGTGACTTTTGGACTGTATCAAGGAAATTGTGAACTTGTGAACCAATGTGGCCTAGAGCCATTTGTGAATCAATGTGGCCACGATCCTTTTTGTGAAACTATGTGACCAAAGGTCATTTGTGAACTATGAATCGATGTGGCCAAGGGCCATTTGTGAACTCTTTAGGCCAAGGGCCAAATTATGAATTGCGAATCGACTAAGTTGTCCAACAAAGCTATACCGAAACGGACCGATTACATGATTACGACATTAATTATGTTTTACATGCATGCAAGTACTATTATTCACTGAGCTTGACTCACTCCATATTATGTCTGTTTCTGTAGGTAACCAACCAGGAGGTCGATCTTAACGCGGCATCGTCATACTTTTGTCAGCCTAGGCACATCCAAGCTTGGGGTCGAAACCCTACTTTTGTGGAGTTTATTAGATGATGGCTTACTCTTTTGTTATTGGCTTAGGTTGTTATGTACTTAATATTTTTGTTATATACCCCACCTCGGGGTTGGATTTGTATCTACATGTAAATAACTAACTCTCAAATGTATTTTGACTTTTGATGTACTTGTCCTATGAGATGTTTATGATCCTGGCATAACTTAGTAGCTCAATGGATGACATATTTTCTAGTTTTATATCACTTATTATTACAACTTTCGGTCAGGCCCCTATATGAAATCAGGTTAAGTGTCCTTTTCTGCTTAGGTCATGCCCAAACTTTTAGGGGCAAGCTTGGGGCGTGACAGAAGGTGTTACGCATCGTTCTGCATTTACTATGTGCTATCTATTTAGCACAAATGCATCAACAAGTGCACTTATGGCGGGAGTGTTTGCCGCTGCAACTTGCCTCCTCAACTTGAACCTTAGCAAGTGCACTTGCAGCGGTAATGCTTGCTATTAGACTTGTCTTCTTAGCTCAGTTTAGCCAAGACATGCATTCTTAGGACTTCATAGCCTGCTATCATCCATGTTTTTCATGTTCACTTGAGTGAAGCCTCCCCCTCTTAGCCATCTAACCATAAACTACCCAGCTTCCCTGTCATGACCCGAACTCGTCCCTAAAAGTTTCAATCATAACTGGCTAGTAATCCGTAGATTACCGAAGGCCTCAATTGATCATACAGAATAGTTATGCTAATGGGGCCATAAACGGAAGCATATAGTAAAATGTGTCCATTGAGCTGTGCATACATGCCATGAACAGGAACAAACATGTTATATCCCATACCACACTTCATGGCATGCATCACAACATTTAATAACATTCATTATATATATAACCCAAGAGCAAAACTTATAACATAATAGACTATACAAAACCGAAGCTTCTTGAGCTTGCCATAAAAATAAAAAAGCTAAGGCCTCGACACGGAGGCGTATCTTGGGTGGCTTCAAAAAAGACTGACAAAAGGCTGACATTCTAACAAGCTTTAGTACTTAACTTCCTGATGCTCAACTACATACATATAAATAAACAGAGTGAGATAGAAACCCAATGAGTAATCTCAATGTAAGGGGTTAAATGAATGAGTCTCATAACTTAATCAAAATAATGTAACTTATTGATACGTTTAAGTCAGATTCCAAATCACATTAAAGCTTGCTTCAAATCACATAGTATCAAATATTGCTTCTCAAGCCTTTTATCAAACCTTTCCTAACTCCAAGTCGTACGAGAGTACCTGAAGGCCTTATTTAACTTGCTGAATTTACCATACAGAATATTCATATAGAATGGCCTCATTCAAAATACCCATATTAGTGCAAAACATCATTTAGATGGCTTTTACAAAACATCACATTGATGGCTCATTCAGAACATCATATTGATGGCGTATACGGAATACAGAACATCACTTAGATGACTTATACAGAACATCGTATTGATGGCTCACACAAAACATCATTATTGATGGCTCATACAGAACATCATATTTGATGGTTTATATAGAACGATTACTATTGAAGCCATACAGAACAATCATTAAAGATTGACATCATACAGAACGTTTATAACGAATCATTAGTTTGTACAAAACGTCCAAGACGAGTCATAGACAAACATCGATTACCAAAAGTCAAAGTACATTTTCCAATTTGTCATAATTGTTGTTTTAAAAGGAAACTCATTCATTCTTATCAACCCAATCCTTCAACAACTTGCCATATCATATTCATTTCGTTCAGAAACTTATTATATCATATTCATTTTGAAGATTCAAACGTACTTAACCATTTCAGAGGACTCTTGTCAAGCAAATGACTTCTACCATCATATGTTCCCTAAATCACCACATAGGAATCCAAATTTCAAAGTACTTCATATGAAAATACCGTTACAAAGACATTACTCGTCTCGATTGATTCGATGATCCACCTCAATGTTTAAACCCACACAACATGGCACACATACAAATTCAGTAAACAATTCGCTCACTACATACGTTTCTCTTTTAATGATTCACAACCTTTTCCAATGGTTCCTAATCATCATTTCATACTCCGGAGGGTTTACATAAGGTTGGGAATGCGTTCCGGAGGCCAGGGAGGTCAACAGAAGAAAGTAGGATTTTCTCTCCTACCTGGTCGCACATGAGGCCAAGCCAACCGCTCAAGCGATCTGGCTCCGCTCATGCAGAAGTTCAAGATGCTCGGGCGCACAGAACCAAATAAACTAATCTTGTTTATACTCTACTCGTGCGAAGCCCGTGGCCGCACGAGCGATTTGGACAAAAACCAAACAATTTGAAAATGCACAAAAATTAAATCTTCCCAACATATTTCCAACCCCAAATTCAAGCGAAACTAACCCAAAACATGATGTACTAGCATGATTCAAGGGTAAGTACATATCAAACACATCAATCTTGCTTCAATAACAAAATCAAGGTTTCATCTTTTTCATATCTTCATGAATTTCATGATCAAGCTCAAATATGTAAAAACATGGATGATCTTTCAACAATTTCTTGGATTAATCACAAGATTGAACTTAAATGAAACAAAATTGAAGAGATTAGGATTCTATTTCATGCATTAAGTTCCAACCATTACATAACTCAAAACCCTATCTTATTTAAGTGTTTGATCTTCACATCCCTTCTTGGTTTCATGTAATAGATGAGTTATCTACAAAGATAATAGTTGAATTCACATACCTTAGCTTAAATCCTTGAATTCCCCCTTGAATCCCTTCCAAATTCCTAGCTCTTCCTCTTTCTCTCTCTCTAACTCACTCTAGCAAGCTCTCCCCCCAAATAATGAACACAAAAGCCATATACATAATAACTCATAAAACTTAATTTAATCTTTACAAATTGTAATTTTACAAAATTTCACCGTAGGCTCTAAAAATCATGCTAAACACAAACATGAAGTCGGTTTTTGTTTATCGCACCTCTAAGACTTCCAATTTTAGTTTAAACTCGTAATTGCAACAGATATTTCTACATTCAATAGATATTATTCCAAATTCACATAATTCACATACTTAAACTTGCAAATTCACCTCAAACACATAATCACATGCATAATTAAGTAGAGTACAGGTTGCGTTATCACAATCATCCCCCCTTTAGGAAGTTTGGTCCTCCAAACTTGCTTACGTTGCGTCAGATACAGAGCAGATATTTCAGTCTCATATCATTCTCTTTTTCTCTATTCAATTTTGCCAAAGAAATTCAATTCAGATCTAAATTGTTTAACAGTTCACAGTCCAATTTGGTTAGTCGATTCAATAATCTATCGTAGTCATTCAAGTTATTCAAAAATCAGCAGAAATGTAAAGCGGATTCATAGATCAATCCCTTGATAGTAGATACAGTGTTAAAGTTATCAGTCTTATGATGTTCATAATTCACATCTTCCACAAAATTGATTGTATAATACGATAATACTGAGGCGATCATTCGTAGAATGTACTAAATCCATATACTTCCTAGTAGTTGAGATTATTAATCTTGAATAGTGTTAACATTCAACATAGTCGTTGTTAACAATTCTCCCAACCTCGGGAATAAAATATGGTGACATGGAAACAACCGTTCTCTAGGACAATCAAACCCATGGTAGAAAGGGTAACACCAAAACAATCAAGTTTTAGCATATAACACGTAATCCTAATCAGTAGAAGGTATCTACTTTTATATTTCAAATAGTCTGCTGTTGACAGTCCACATAAGGTTTCTAAAATAAGTCAAGTATGCAAAACAAATTCAAGTTCTTGGTCTATTAATTCCCTTAGTAAACATAATCTAATCATTCATTCATAAGTAATTCATAGTCTCCCGTAACCGAAATCAAATCAGATACAATCACATCACTCTCAATCAAAATTTTGTTCCAAAAGTCATAATCAAATCATCTAGGTATTATGCATATTACAAAGTTCACTATTCGAGGCATTCAAACAAGTCACATAGTCACAAAACCATGGTCTCGATAGTTTAATCAAAAATATAATAGTCACTCCAAGCAAAGGTATATATATATCAGTCCAAAATTAAGTACTACATAGGTAATGGTTCACATCAATAAAGTACCTTGATTAGCATTTACTCTTGTAATACCAAGTCGCGTCATTGGTACTAATCCCGCTGAGCTAGCGATAGGTCTATTCATAGTCTATCTGGCTTGAGGACAATTTCTTACTATATAGCCCATCTTACCACACCTATAGCAAGCTCCAGGAATTCAATAACAGATTCCCTGGTGCTTTATCTCACATTCTGAGCAAGTTGGTGCAGAACCCCTTATTTGGGCAAGTTCATCTTGGCTAGATGTTTCTGACTTCGATTCTTATCCTTCGAAAATTTATTACTCTCATAATTGCTTTGCTTTGCCTTTTTCCTTTCCATTCAAAAGATCGGTTGATATTAGCTTTAGACGTCAATGCTCGATCTAACACATCAACGTATTTTGGCAACTTCAAAATATTAATTTTCTCCAAAATGGAATCCCAAAGTCCTCCCTCAAATTTCCTCGATAGTTTGTATCAACCATGTGAGGCGCATATCTTGACAATTCGGTAAACTGAGATTCATACTCTGCCATTATTCAGCTGCCTTGCTTTAACCCTTCAAATTCAGAAACTTTTTGATCTCAGATACATTGCAAAAAATATTTCTTGTAGAAAATTTCCAAAAATTTAGCCCAATTAATGTCTCAGTTTTCATCTCGGACTATCATCCACCATCGTCTAGCATCATCTTCTAAAGTAAATGCGACTAGCAGAACTTTTTGTGCTTTAGTGCACGGGAAGACTTCAAACAATTTCTCAATTTCGAGAACCCATGCCTCAACTTTCAAAGGATCGATTCCTCCATGGAACAGTGGTGGTTTCATTTTCTTAAACTCTTTTGTCAATGCGATGATTCGATCATCCGCTTGTTGTTCTTGCACAAGTGGTATTGGCATTGGGGATGGGTATGGCGGTTGTTGCCATTCTTGTTGTCATCTTAAACTTTCCGCCATCTCATGTATCGTTCTTTCCATTCTGTCTAGCCTTGAGGAGGTTGACTCCTCTAGTTCATTCCCCTCTTGTTTTGACCATTTTCTATATGAAACTTCTATTATAACAGATACAGAAACTTACACACATAT
Organism: Camellia lanceoleosa; assembly: GCA_025200525.1. Taxonomy (NCBI): domain Eukaryota; kingdom Viridiplantae; phylum Streptophyta; class Magnoliopsida; order Ericales; family Theaceae; genus Camellia; species Camellia lanceoleosa. The sequence goes on along the minus strand of CM045767.1, from coordinate 75,300,726 downwards.
ATATACACATAAACACATACCCTCAAGTTCAAATTTCACATATCTTGGGTGCAAAATTGTACTTATATTTGATAAATGATTACATACAAAACATGTAGCAAATAAATGCATCTATAACAGATGATTGCGTACTTATCAGATATTACACACTGAATATTTTTCAAAAAGATGCATATTTACTATATGCAATCCTAAATTCCATTCGACAAAGTCTTATTGCTCAATTGGACACGTGTGTGAAATATAACTCATGCTTTGATACCACTCTGTCATGGCTCAAACCCGCCCCTAAAAGTTTGGGTCATAACCGGCTAGTACTCCGTAGATTACCGAAGGCCTCAAACGATCATACAGAATATTTATGCTAATGGGGCCATAAACGGAAGTATATAGTAAAATGTCTCCATGGAGCTGTGCATACATGCCATAAACAGGATCAAACATGTTATATCCCACACCACACTTCATGGCATACATCACAACATTTAATAACATTCATTATATACATAACCCGAGAGCAAAACTTATAACATAATAGACTATATAAAACTGAAGCTTCTCGAGCTTGCCATGAAAAAAGCTAAGGCCTCGACATGGAGGTGTATCTTGGATGGCTTCACAAAAGGTTGACACTCCAACAGGCTTTAGTACTGAACTTCCTGATGCTCACCTATATACATATAAATAAATAGAGTGAGTTGGAAGCCCAATGAGTAATCTCAATGTAAGGGGTTAAATGAATGAGTCTCATAACTTAATCAAAAAAATGTAACTTATTGATACATTTAAGTCTGATTACAAATCACATTAAAGCTTGTTTCAAATCACATAGTATCAAATATTGCTTATCAAACCTTTCATAACTCCAAGTCGTAGCAGAGTACCTGAAGGCCTCATTTAACTTGCTGAATTTACCAAGCAAAACATTCATATAGAATGGCCTCATTCAAAACAACCATATTAGTGCAGAACATCATTTAGATGGCTTTTACAGAACATCACATTGATGGCTCATTCAGAACATCATATTGATAGCATATACGGAATGTAGAACATCACTTGGATGACTATTGATGGCTTATACAGAACATCATATTTGATGGTTTATAAAAAACGATTACTATCGAAACCATATAGAACAATTATTGAAGATTGACATCATACAGAACGTTTTTAACGAATCATTAGTTTGTACAAAACATCCAAGATGGGTCATAGACAAACAACGGCTATCAAAAGTCAAAGTACATTTTCCAATTTATCATAATCGTTGTTTTAAAAGGCAACTCATTCATTCTTATCAATCTAATCCTTCAAAAACTTGCCATATCGTGTTCATTTCGTTCAAAAACTTGTCATATCATATTCATTTCGAGGATTCAAACATACTTAACCATTTTAGAGGACTCTTGTCAAGCACATGACTTATACCAGCATATGTTCCCTAAATCACCACATAGGAATGCAAATTTCAAAGTACTTTATATGAAAATACCATTACAAAGACATTACCCACCTCAATTGATTTGATGATCCACCTCAATGTTAGAACTTGCACAACATGGCACATATACAAATTCTGTAAACAATTCGTTCACTACATATGTTTTTCTTTTAGCGATTCATAATCTTTTCCAGTTCCTAATCATCATTTCATACTCCGAAGGGTTTATATACAGTTAGGAATGCGTTCCGGAGGTCGCGGAGGTCAACAGAAGAAAGCAGGATTTTCACCCCTGTCTAGCCGCATATGTGGCCAAGCCAACCCTTAGAGCAGTCTGGCTTCGCTCGTACGAAAGTTCCAGCCACTCAAGCGCACAGAACCAAATCCATAAATCCTGTTCATGCTCCGCTTATGCGGAGCCCGTGGCCGCACGAGCTGTCTGGGAAAAAACCAGACAGTCCAAAAATGCACAAAAATTAAATCTTTCAAACTCATTTCTAACCCCAAATTCATGCAAAACTAACCCAAAACATGATGTACTAGAATGATTCAAGGGTAATCACATATCAAACACATCAATCTTGCTCTAATAACAAAATCAAGGTCTCATCTTTTTCATGACTTCATGAATTTCATGATTAAGCTCTAATACATAAAAACATAGATGATCTTTCAACAATTTCATGGATTAATCACCAAATTGAACTTAAATCAAACAAAAATGAAGAGATTAGGGTTCTATTTCATGCATTAAGTTCCAACCATTACATAACTCAAAACCCTAACTTATTTTAGTGTTTGACCTTCACATCCCTTCTTGATTTCATGTAATAGATGAGTTATCTACAAGATAATTGTTAAATTCACATACCTTAGCTCAAATCCTTGAATTCCCCTTTGAATCTCTTCCAAATTCCTAGCTTTTTCTCTTCCTCTCTCTCTAACTTACTCTAGCAAGCTCTCCTTCAAAATGATGAACACAAGAGCCACATACATATATAATCTTAACTCATGAAACTTAATTTAATCATTATGAATCATAATTGTACAAAATTTCACTATAGGCTCTAAAAATCATGCTAAACACAAATATGAAGTTGGTTTTGGTTTATCGCGCCTCTAAGACTTTAAATTTTAGTTCAAAGTTGTAATTGCAACAGATATTTCTACATTTAACAGATATTATTCCAAATTCATATCAAACACATAATCACATGCATAATTAAGCAGAGTACGAGTTGGGTTATCACATTCCCAGGGCGAAGGCCACAACCAAGTCTGTTACCAAGCATGTTGTGCCTTAGTACCAAGTCCAAAGGGGCTTCCTTGGTCCTGCCTATTCGACCAAGGTAGGTTTATGACCTAGGTGGATAGAAAGGGAGTCCCTTGCGCTTGGGCTACCCTGTTCCCATCTTCGCAGGGTTATCACGGTATATTGGTATCTCTGGGCCTCTTATCAACTCTGATCAGTATGCTTTGGGGTTTGTTATCAGCACTAGGCTAGTAATGCTTTGGGGCTAGCTATCAGCGCCAAGCATTAGCCTCTATTTGTGGAAGGAAGCTCTTTTCAAAGGTTGGTATCCCCTTGGTAGGGTTTTTCCTCCGCAAGTTAGTTGCGACAGTTTAGTTTTTGCAGTGGCTGCAGTTGTTGTGGTAGCCATTTCCCATGCCGAGCTTAAATGGCCACGCCGATAATACTAGAGATAGCAGCGCTGACAAAGTACCTCCGCAACTTGGCCTCTGCAAGTGTTGCCTTTGCAACTCAGTGTAACCACGCCCGCGGGGAGCCTCGCTACAGTTCGGACTCGATTTTTGTTGTGGTTCCAAATCTCGAACCAAAGAGTCCAAATCTGGCAAATCGTTTTGAAGAAAAACAGATTTTTTTTGAAAGAAGTGCCAAACATGGACTGCTTTGCCAGATAACAGAGTCGCCACCTAAATATTTTAAAATGGGAAATTTAGGAAACCCTGACTCGGTGCCGGAAGGCCACGTGTCCGTCATCACCAAAGTTGGCTCGGGAACTTGGGTACGATTAGGGAAGGTCACATCGTGAGCACCCCCTCTCGCCCGGTCAAAGACCGGCCTCTACTAACCATGATATCTGTTTTTGAAAACATTGTGAGTTCTTGTTCCGGTTATTAGCCTAGGTTACTATGTGATGCTCGCAGCAAACAAGTATAGACTGGGCCGTTAGAATTGGAACAAAACATGGATTTGCCACCCTCTGGGGGGCTTAGGAAAACAATGATATTGCCACTATCTAGTGGGCGTAAAGCAGTTGACGAATTGCCCCAGTTCAGATAGCTCAACCTCCACCCACAGGCATTCAAGGCAGTTATATCACATAAGCAAATAGCCTCATGGTAAGCATGCTATCATGGCAACACTCGCACACATGCAAGGATGCTAAAGCATAAAAACTCACCGAGTACTCCAAGCCAAAACAGAAAACTGATTAGGAATCATGCATGATCCTAAATATACTGAAATGCCTAATGCAACACATGCAAAATGCAACTATAGCAGGCTCGGCTATTCTAAATATGACATGTGAAATGCAACAGCTATCAAGTACCCAACTTGGAATTGAAATACAAATGCAGTTTGTATGATGCGCCGAGCCCGATGCATGCAATACAGATGAATGATGCAAACATGCTGTCATACTGTATGCTAATTGAAATATGCCCTATATCTAACCATCCAAAGCGGGTAAATAAAAGGGAGAAAGAAATGGGGGTTGGAAGACATACATCGCACTCACCCACCCTTATTACAGTTGTGCCCTCGCGCAGAGGGTCCGAATAAAAGAATAATACAGTCCCAAATATTACAGTCCAAAATATTACAAATTTCTAATTAATTAAACAAATTAACTATGAAAGTCAGAAGTCGGCATGCAAGCCGTGGACCCGCTCGCTTCAAGGATGATGTATATTGTAGCCGGGCGCAGAATCCACCGATGCCCCAATTAGCCTCTCGCTTGCAATTTACCTTGAAACGCGTGCCATGCTCCGGAAAGTTGCCAACTCAATTTTGTCGCAACAGAGAGCGGGGAAAGGGCACAAAGAAGGTATTTCACAAATGTATGCATGTCTCGATCCTCGCGCCACCAATCACGATACCGATGCATGATGGCCGAGGAATCGAATTGCACAACTCAATATGGGATGAATGCGTATGAATGTTACAAAGAAAACCTAACTCCATCATGGTAATCCGGAGTGTCGGTGACTTGGGGATTGAGACCCGCTCATCACTCGTGAGTACGAACGCGTGCTCGCTTCGCGTGCGACTAACTCCTATCCCGAACACGATGCAATATGCATGAGATGCATGAAATGCAACTAAGATACAACCTAGTATGCACAATGCTGATGCAAATGAGATGCCTCGAAATGCGTGCCCACTGGCACGCAAACCGAGGCGATGACATAAAGGCATGAAATGCAACGATGGGCTTACACCAACATGGGAGAGCCTCAGCTCACTCACATAAGAGGCCGTCGGATAAAAACGAAGTGCCTCGAAATGCGTGCATCGCACGCAAAACCGAGGCAATGCAAAATGATACAAATGGCATACGAAATGCGATGATGGGAGAGCCTTACCACTCACATGGGAGGCCGTAAAGCGGCGTTTCGAAATGCGTACCAGGCACGCAAAACCGAGGCAATGCAAAAATGATACAAATGGCATACGAAATGCAACGATGGGCTTACACCAACATGGGAGAGCCTCACCACTCACATAGGAGGTCGCCGGATAAAAGCAACGGCCTCGAAATGCGCACACGGGCACGCAAACCGAGGCAATGCAAAAATGATACAAATGGCATACGAAATGCAACGATGGGCTTACACCAACATGGGAGAGCCTCACCACTCACATAGGAGGCCGCCGGATAAAACGGCAGCCCGAAATGCGTACCAGCGCACGCAAAACCGAGGCAATGCAAAATGATACAAATGGCATCTGAAATGCAACGATGGGCTTACACCAACATGGGAGAGAGCCTCACTCACATAGGAGGCCGCCGGATAAAACGGCAGTTTCGAAATGCGTACCGCGCACGCAAAACCGAGGCAATGCAAAATGATACAAATGGCATACGAATGCAACGATGGGCTTACACCAACATGGGAGAGCCTCACCACTCACATAGGAGGCCGCCGGATAAAACGGCAGCCTCGAAATGCGCATCAGGCACGCAAAACCGAGGCAATGCAAAAATGATACAAATGGCATACAAATGCAACGATGGGCTTACACCAACATGGGAGAGCCTCACCACTCACATAGGAGGCCGGATAAAACGGCAGCCAAATGCGTACTCTGGCACGCAAAACCGAGGCAATGCAAAAATGATACAAATGGCATACGAAATGCAACGATGGGCTTACACCAACATGGGAGAGGCTCACCACTCACATAGGAGGCCGCCGGATAAACGGCAGCCAAATGCGTACCCGCGGGCACGCAAACCGAGGCAATGCAAAAATGATACAAATGGCATACGAAATGCAACGATGGGCTTACACCAACATGGGAGAGCCTCACCACTCACATAGGAGGCCATCGGATAAACGGCGTTTAAATGCGCATCAGGGCACGCAAACCGAGGCAATGCATTAAGGCACAAAATAACGTGGGTAATGATATGCAAGCATGGTAATGAAATTTCAGCAGCTACATGAGGGGAAAACAGCCCAAAACACAACCGGCGCACCCAAAGCGAAAAATGATCCCGAAATGCGATAATGTGCACCAAATGGCTTATGGCCACACTAAATATGCACAATTGATACATGGCAGCAAAAACAGTAGCAAGGCAGTCCCAAGAATGGCTCATTTCAGTAGCAAACATGGCCAAAATGTAGACATAGTCATGGCAACAAAATCATACAAGATTAGTGGCCAAAAGAGCATTACAAAGGAAGATGGCATATACAAACACCAAATGAACAAACTCTCTTCTACAACATGAAAGAGGGCCCAAAATAAGCATATATGCAGTAAATGGCAGCCTCTAATTCATAAGACAAACATGCTAGAAATGGAAGGCAAAATGGAGCCAAAGAGAGTATAACATGAGACATGTAATCTATTCACCAAATGACCAAACCTTCTTCATGAAACATGTAAAGGGGTCAAAATAAGACTAAAACCAGTAGGGGTCGAAGTCCTAAAACAAACACAAATAGGTCGAAAATTGCATACAAAAAGTGGCACAGTTGATGAAATGGTATATATAATGGCCAAATGAAGTTGAGCTATGCTACAATGTTGTAGAGGGACTCATTTTAACCACAAAACCAGTAGGCGTCGGGGCCCCAAAACAAACACAAATAGGTCAATTTTAGCATGCAAGAATGTGACAATCTTGATGAATATTGAAGGAACTAGTATATACAAATACAAATGGAGTTGACCCTTCTACAATGTTGTAGAGGGGCTCAAAATGAGCACAAAAGTAGTAGGGTCGGAGCCCCAATTCTCAACCAATTAGAGTGTAGAAAAGATCAAGAAAAGGCCCTAAAAGTTGGTTTTAGACACTTACCCTTGAAGACTTGTCTTTCTTTGCTTTTTGGCTTTGATTTGTAGCTTCAACCTCTGAAATTCACTTCCTTGCTGCTGGAATCGAATTTGTGGTGGTGAGGCTAGGTGTTGGTGAAGAAATCAAACAAGACTTGGAGTTGTTTCAAGGTTTTTGGTTATGGAAATGAAGGTTTTGGCTATGGAACTCTTGAAGCCATTTTTTTCTTCTCTCAAACCAGCTGGTTCGCTCTTCATTGTGCACAAGAGAGAGGTCAAAAGAGGGCTACGAAGATGGAAAATATCTAGGCCAAAATATCTAGATATTTTGAGGACAAAATATCTAGATATTTTGAGGGCAAAATCGAGATATTTTGTTCGCCCCGGCGGGCATCGAGGCCCCAGCCTCGTAATGATAAAATGTAGCACTTGCCAAAATTGAACGAAAACGATGCAAAACGAAGTCGGGGACCGAACCGCCGGTTCGAAAAAAGAGAGCTACGACATTAAGCGACGTTCGCCATGAAGTGGATATCGAGGCCCCAGTGTTCCTTAGAAGGATGAAACAGAGGTACCTGCCAAAACCGGAGCAAACTAATGCAAAACGAGAGCTCGGGGACCAAAACCGCGTGGTTCGGTCTAAATGGGCCAGAAGCACCGAAGTGACACTGCCACGAAGTGGGTTCTTTGACCAGTGTTCTCAAAATGCTGAATCAAAGATGTATGCCAAAAATGAATAAACAACAATGCGAACGAAGCGCCGGGGACCAAAACCGCGTGGTTCGGATTCTGAATGGGCCGCTACACCGGAGTGGTACTTTGGGACCGGCGGGGTTTTTGACCAGTGCTCCTAACAAGGATACAACAGAGATGTATGCCAAAAACTGGAGAAAACAGAGATGCTTGAGCGGTCCCGAAGCGAGGCACACGGCCTAACGCCAAAACCAGAACCGGACTCGGTGGGCAAATGGCCTACGACCATGAAATGTGCCTATCGACATGACGGTCTGCTAGACCTCTCTCTCTCAGAAAGAAAAACAGAGAAAACCGAGTCCGTTCGCAAACCGAGACAAGGCATAGGAGAGGGTTCGAAGTCCGGAGGCAGTAGCACGGCCGCGACTCAAACTTCCGAACAAGCGCGATATGCAACATCACCAAGCGCCAATCGGTGACGCCCGAGCCTAAAGGTCGGTCAAAAATGGGGTGTCTACAGTTGCCCTCCTTTGACAGAACCCGGAAGTCATAACAATGACGGAGTGAGTGTCAAAGCCCAGAGACGACCCATTTTTGACAAGGCCGAAGACTTAGACAATCATACAAGACAGAAAGAGATGTGTGCCCGCAGGCGGGGGGGCAAAATGCAACCGACAATGTAAGAAGCCGAAGGTAACTCAAAGATCATGCAAATGCGTAAGTCAGAATGAAACACATATTTACAATAGATGCAACAGCTTTAAGCAAGAATGCAAAGCAACAACTACATTTCATGCGCTTAAGAATGCGGAGAATCATTTGATTCTCGGCGCGTCTCCCACGGAGAAGATACGATACCTGCGCGATTCGTCTGGTCGCACCAGCCTCAAATGAACCATACATACAATATCGTGCCTCATGCTGTTGGGGATCTGTCGCTTCTTCTTGATTGAACTGCAGGTACTAGCTTTCTCCCTGACTATGGTTGCAGCTTTCCTATTCTCCAACAGGTGACAGACTAGGTTGATTCAAGATCCAGATTGAGGCGATATACATGCTATCTCAATCTATGGGTGCCATACGATTTCAAGCCGAGGATATACCGGGTATTTAAACCAGACTTTAGTCTCGAAATCCCGAACCTTTGTGTTCTAGGCATGAGCCATTCAACTCTAGTTTCCACCGCCTCGCTTGGTCTCCTAGGAACTCACCGCAAACACAGTGTGGCTATACCAGACCATCGGAAGTCGTCCGCACGACAAACACCAAAGGAATTGCACCTTTAGAGGATTTAAGGTCTCTAGACCGGAGTGCACAAGACAATACGATGAAATGTAAGTAAAATGCACGAAAAAAAATGAATGATGATTGCACAAAATAGTGCGATGGAGGTGAAATGCACAGACAAGACTTGGCACACACCATTTACATGCATTTTGTCTGCTTGGCACGCAGTCAAACACAACACTCTACTTTATCCTGGGCACACACTTTTTGGCACAAAGTTCATTTTCGGACACACTTTTTCAGCACACAATTTCTGGGCACACCTCTACTTCGAGCACACAAATTTCTTCTGGCACACACCTCTTCCTTCAGCACACAACTCATTTTTCGCACAATACTGTTTTTCGGCACACTTCATTTCAGCACACAAATTTTTCAGCACACTCCTTTTTGGGCACACACACACCATTTTTGGGCACACACTTTTTTCGCACACAACTCATTTCAGCACACACTGCTTTTTCTGCACACAAATTGTTTTTCAGCACACTCCTTTTTTCTGCACACAAATTTTCTGCACATTACTGCTTTTTTTCAGCACACAGCTCCTTTTTCGCACATTACCCTTTTTCAGCACACAAATTGCTTTTCGCACACACAATTTTTCGCATTCGTTTTCTACAAGACTCCTTTTTCTGCACACAGCTTTTTCAAGAGCACAGCTCCTTTTCTTTGGGCACACACCATTCTTTGGGCACACAGCTTCTTTTCACACAAATCTCATTTCGGGCACACTACTGCTTTTTCAGCACAAATTTTTTCACAGCACACAAACTGCTTCCCACACACAACTCCTTTTCAAGCACAGCTCCTTTTTCAGCACACAGCTCCTTTTTCTTTGGGCACACAGCTCATTCTTTGGGCACACAGCTCGCTGTTGCGGTGAACACGCAGCCCACACTTTGAAGTCTGAACACACAGCTCAAACATTTGATGTCGAACACACACTGTTGTTGAGGTGAACACACGGCACACTTTGAAGTCCGAACACACAGCTCAAACATTTGATGTCGAACACACTCATTGTTGAGGTGAACACACTACACTTTGAAGTCCGAACACACACTCAAACATTTGACGCCGAACACACAAATTTCATTGTTGGGGTGAACACACACACTTTGAAGTCTCGAACACACGGCTCAAATCTCGATGTCGAACACACACTGTTGTTGAGGTGAACACACGGCACACTTTGAAGTCTGAACACACACCAAATATTTGATGTCGAACACACAACTCATTGTTGAGGTGAACACACGGCACACTTTGAAGTCTGAACACACACCAAACATTTGACGCCGAACACACACCATTGTTGGGGTGAACACACGGCACACTTTGAAGTCCGAACACACGGCTCAAATCTCGATGTCGAACACACATTCGTTGTTGAGGTGAACACACGGCACACTTTGAAGTCTGAACACACAATAAACATTTGATGTCAAACACACACTCATATCTTAAGGTGAACACGAGCACACACTTTGTAGAAGGTTGAACACACAAACCCAAACTTTTGAATTTCAACACGCAGCCCGCTTTGATTGTGAACACGCAGCCCATAACACAACTCGCCGATCCAACACATGGCTCATAACACAAGATTCTTTAATTTTGAACACACACTCATTCTCAATGTGCAGATGCATTTACGTAATCTTGCGGTTGAAACAAACTCAGATGTCTGACATTTTTCCTTTTTCTTTTGCTTTTGCTTTGTACCAAACTCACAAATACCAGATAGGCCCCGGTTCTACTATTCACACTTATCGGGGTGGACCCCGAGGCTTTCTCGAAGAACAAATTCTGCTTGCACAAATGTGGAGAACGGCACTAAGACTCTAACACAAAATGATTTTGTTTTTGAAATTGAGAGATGAGTTTTTCGACTGTATTGAGCCTACCATCGAACACAAAGAAACGACTCAACAAGGAAATAAAAGGCACACAACCTAGACACATCGAGTAACACTCAAACGACTCAAAACAAGAAACGAGATAAAACAAAAGACACGACACTCGACGCACAGTGGAGCCTGTTTCACCCGGGTAGTGTTTCCCACCCTTTCTCATTTGTGATTCTCACATCACTCGCCCTCAAGCTCTGCTTTTTCCAAAAAGCCCTTTCCTCACTTTTCCTCTCATCGCACATCTCTATTCTTCAATCTCTCATTTTTTAATCCCTCCCTAGGTGGTTGATGGATAAACAGAAGATGCGGGCTCATGCCCCTAGTATTCTCGCTAGATTCTCTTTCTTGTTCACAACAAGGAGTTTCTCCCACGAGGGATCGTTACAATTGGGTGTGCAATGATCCGCCACGACATCGATCGATGATGCCCTCATTGGGGAGTTTGGACATGGTTAGATCTGCCCAGATGAGGAATGGGAATATGTTGATCCATTCAGTTTGTGCCAGACTTGGCTTGATACTTCGTTGGTCGGAGGATGAGAGAGCTTTTCGCCCTCTTCTTGTGCTCCTTCGCTTGTGCCTTTCTTTGGGAGGTAGAGTGCCCTTCTTGGCAAGTATGTTGATAACGGGAAAAAGACAGAGAACCCGACTCAAATGTGCCCTAGTTCATTATTTTGACCATTTTTTTTTTATTTTGGTTTTCTCCTAAAAAATTTGACCAAAATGAGAGTTAGATTAACATGCTTGTTCGATTTTTGATTTGAAATCATGCAAGTCGCTATGAGCATCGAAAATTTTCCTTTTTGGGTCCAAGAAATGGCCTAGTTTTTGAAAAGATGGAACAATTTTAGAAAATTAGCCAACCTCAAGAAAAATCCTCAAAAACTATTTTTGCAATGGACACTTGCTCAACGAGCATGAAACCTACTCCTGAGATGCACAACCTCGGATCCAAAGGAAAACTGCCCCGTGCTTGAAGAGAACTGCATGGCAACGGAAAGTTGCCCCTTGTTTGAACGGCACTGCGGCATATTGAATGGCAACGGAAAGTTGCCTTGTTTGATAGCACCGCAACAAGATTGTAGTCAGTCCTCAGAGCGATGATTGCAATCGAACTCTCGGATACAGAGAAGGCAAGGATGGTTAAAACCATTACATGGACACACTTGATTTTGAAGTGTTTATGGCTGGACTTCAGAATGAAGTTGCCTACGTATCCCAAACATGGGAATCAAGCCTTACGTAGTTCGGGGTTAAGGTACACTGTATTTAACCTCTCCTTTTATGCTCTAACTTTTGCCAAGGCGCTGGTGTTTTCGACCTTAAGTAGCTTTGTTCTTCTTTCTTTTTCATTCTTTTCTTTTCATTCCTTTTTTCTTCTTTTCTTTTTCTTTTTCATTTCTTTTTTTGCTTTTCTTTTTTTTCTTCTTTTCGTGTTTATATCTTTTCTTGCTCTAACTTTTGCCTGGGTCGCCCTTTCCGGGTTTTCGGCCCAGCGAGCCTCTCAAAGGGTAAAAATGTAACCAGTCCATGCCAAATGGTTCTGTGATTGAAGCCCTCTATATCCGTGAGAGTGGTCATTGTATTGACTTGCGTAAAGATGCACCTTTGGCTCTTCGAGCACATCGGATATTTTTGCCCCTAGTTCGAGGGTGCTTCGCTCTAGCTTTGCAAGCTTCTTCCGATGAGGTCGACCTTCTTGAATTGACTTTGGTGCCTCTTGTTCGAGGGCCGCTTCAAATCGCCACACAGCCTCACATTGTAGTTGACCGCTGAACATTCAATTCAAGTTCAAGGTTTAGAAGCAAGGGTTGAGTCTCGAGGTGAGCGATCCTAGGTCGCACAATCCCAAGAGCGATTCCACACGTGTTCGCAGATCACAAGAAACATTTTTTGAAAGTTTTTAAGAAAGCTACAAATCGCTCGCGTTGAAGATAGTGCGAAACCAGTCTGGATCAAGCTAGGGTCCTTCTCAGTACTCACGCTACCAAGCATGATTTCATTCATTAAGGGCTTAGCACGCCTCTCTTTCTCTCAATTGATCAAAGTTTTGCTAATCCCGAGGAATTCCTTCCTCTTCGCTTTTACCGCAGTGTTCGAAAGGCTTTGGAAAACTCAGGTCATTACAATGACTTCAAGGAACGTAAAAGACAGAGTCCTTAGTCAAATACTATCGCCTCATTCAAACTTCCTAAAAACTAGCACAAGGCGTATAAATGCGAGTGTGAAAGTCACCGCTGTTTATTCAAATCATGGCACAATTGGCTCCTCGCGTAAATGCAGACTCAAAACAAACAAAAAGACAAACACAAAACAAAATGGGGACGCCGAGGTAACACCTCCCTAATCACCCGACCTCTATACAATGGGACTGACTCGCTACAACAAGGCAGACCCTTAAGCAAAAGACTGACTCAAAACAAAGAGAAAGACTCAAAACAAAACTGACAAAACTGACTCAACACCCAAGCCAGAAATCACAAAATTAGCATACGCAGATGCTCAACATAGTGCGTGCCAAACGCCATATCTGAAATACACCAAGCGCCGCCCGCAGGTGGACCAACCCATGATCACATACTTGCAGTATCCTCGGAGTCCAACAGCTCAACGGTGGCAGACTTTGCTGAGGTGGGTGGGAGGATAACCTCATTGTCGATCAAATCTTGCACTTCATGACGAAGGCGAAAACAACTGTCGGTGCTGTGACCGGTCTGTTGGTGGTATGCGCAATACAGGGTAGCATCGTGTGTGAGAGGGAGATTCTTTGGCAGCGGTCGAGGCTCGAGGGGTGTAAGATGCCCCTCGTTAGCCAGAATTTGAAATGCCCTAGACAGAGGCATATAGAGGGCATGAAAGACTCTGCGCCCTTGAGGAGGATACTTCGAAGTCTGAGGCTTCTTGCTAGACGCACTAGCGAAAGGGTCGGCAGGCATTGTCTTGGCTTCGATCTTTTCGGATGCGTAGTTGGGGATGGAACTGCTCGCATGACGGGCCTATCCTGGTTTTCGCTTGAATCGCCTACCGAGTGGAGAAAGCATCATCCACAATTTTGGCTATGACCGCAAATACTTGTCGCTTGTTCATCCCCGCTTTCAAAGCCTCGTCGCCCGCAGCAGCTTGCTTGATGGGATCGGTTCCGCTTTGCTTTATTCTTACTTTTAGCCTCACCGATCATGGGTTTGGGTCATGACATGTCATTGCCATAGCTTAAGACACCTCGGGTTGGCCGAGCTCGATCACACCGCCCTAATAGCGGGGCTCTGCGGTGCAAAATTCTGCCAGATGATGTACCGGGCGATGAACCGACATTCCGAAGCCGATCGCCACGACCTCTAAGGTCACCAATCATTCCCATTAATTCAGATGTGGTGGGCTCACGAGCTTGAAACAACCGGGCGCCCAGATCGGGTGAGCGGCAAAGCACCTAGGTGGATGTGGCACTCAACATTGGTCTCATCCTCGCAAGATGATTCCTTGGTCTATTGCGGTTGTCATAACCACAATTTTTCCGAATTTTGCGCCATCACGAAGTCTACTAACCGAATCGAGGTGATGTGGATCGGTGACTAACGGATCGATGGATCGATCGGTGACTAACGGATCGGGATGGACGGATCGTGATCGACGGATTCGATGAACCGGTGAGTTTTTCTGTTTTGCCTCAAAAAGGAGAACACTGGTTGCTCTGGATCGAAGTCTCGAATCGAAGAGAAAACATGCAAGATCTCAAATTTCAATCCCACCAATACGCATATGAACATAATCAATAACTGTGTTCGACCATCGATCATCGCTCCCAAAATTATTGCCCCCAAAATCAATCGAGCACGCAGATATAATCGATTCCCAAAATATCAACTGTGCCCGTGGGCTCGATGCTCAAACTCATAAACCGATACATGCATTCCTGTAGAGGCACACTCTAACAAGCACATAACAGATAAGTGAGAGCCAAAACACCCTATGTTGGGGTAGGGTTTCGCCCTATTTTGTCAGAACTAGGGTTTCACTACGCACGCAATGTCTCAAACAACCTATAAACGGGTAAGCAACCCGCCCTAGTTTGGAATGGTCACTATGGATCCGAATATGCACTAGGTCGAATGGTCAGGGGTGCCCGCAAAACCGGGTTTGTGTTCTACATCGGCAGAGCCAGAATCGACAAATTTATGGACATGCCTTGACAAGACAAGCCTCCCAAGAAACCGCCAGAATAGCAGATGGCAAACACGGTGTCCTAGGCGCACTAATGCAAATGCAATGCAAAGAAACACACAAGTGTAGTCAAAACAGATATCATGAGTTCGAGTCAAGTTCTCTAAATCCCCGCAGAGTCGCCAGAATCAGAACCGCGCATGGGGACCTCGCTACGCTGGACTCGATTTTGTTGTGGTTCCAAATCTCAACCAAAGAGTCCAAACCGCAAATCGCTTTGAAGAAAAACAGATTTTTTGAAAGAAGTGCCAAACATGGACTGCTTGCCGATAACGTAGTCGCCACCTAAATATTTTAAAATGGGAAATTTAGGAAACCCCGACTCGGCCGAAGGCCACGGTCCGCCATCACCAAAGTTGGCTCGAACTTGGGTACGATTAGGAAGGTCACATCGTGAGCATTCTCTCGCCGGCCAAAGACCGCCTCTACTAACCATGATATCTCGATTTTGAAAACATTGTGAGTTCTTATTCCGATTATTAGCCTAGGTTACTATGTGATGCTCGCAGAAACAAGTATAGATCGGGCGCCTCAATTGGAACTAAACATCTCATGTTTGTTTGTGAAAGATGGTTTGCTACCCGGTAGGCTTAAAAACAATGATTTTGCCACAATCTAGTGGGCTTAAAAACAATTGATGAATTGCTCCAATTCAGATAACTCAACCTCCACCCACAGCATTCAAGGCGCTTATATCACATAAGCATTTAGCCTCATGGTAAGCATGCTATCATGGCAACACTCACACGCATGCAAGGATGCTAAAGCATAAACTCACCGAGTACTCCAAGCCAAAAGAAATGATTAGAAATCATGCATGATCCTAAATATACGAAATGCCTAATGCAACACATGCAAGAATGCAAACTATAGCAGTTCGCTATTCTAAATATGACATATGCAATGCTACAACTAACACGTATTCAATTTGGAATTGGAAATACAATGCGCTTTGTATGATGCGCCGAGTCCGGATGCGGCAAATGTATGAATGATGCAAACATGTCATACTATATGCTAATTGAAGTATGCCCTATATCTAACCATTCAAAGCGGTAAATAAAAGGGAGAAAGAAATGGGGTTGAAGACATACATCACTCACCCACCCTTATTACATTTGTGCTCACAGAGGGTCCTAATAAAAGAATAATACAATCCCAAATATTACATTCAAAATATTACAAATTTCTAATTAATTAAACAAATTAACTATGAAAGTCAGAAGTCATGCAAGCCGGACCTCGCTTCAAGGATGATGTATATTGTAGTCGTCACGCAGAATCCACCGATGCCCCAATTAGCCTCTGCTTGTAATTTACCTTGAAACGCGTGCCATGCTCCTAAAGTTGCTAACTCAATTTTGCCGCAACAGAGAGCGTGAAAGGCACAAAGAAGGTATTTTCACAAATGTATGCATGTCTCGATCTCGGCCACCAATCACGCATACCGATGCATGATGGCCGAGGAATCGAATTGCACAACTCAATATGGGATGAATGCGATGAATGTTACAAAGAAACCTAACTCCATCATGGGTAATCCGAGTGTCGGTGACTTGGGGATTGAGACCCGCTCACACTCGAGTACGAACGCGTTTCGCTTCGCGTTCGACTAACTCCTATCCCAACACGATGCAATATGCATGAGATGCATGAAATGCAACTAAGATACAACCTAGTATGCACAATGCCGATGTAATGAGATGCCAAATGCGTGCCCATCGGCACGCAAACCGAGGCGATGACATAAAGGCATGAAATGCAACGATGGACTTACACCAATATGGGAGAGCCTCACCACTCACATAAGATGCCGAATGATAAAATGAGGTGCCTCAAATGCGTGCATCGCACGCAAAACCGAGGCAATGCAAAATGATACAAATGGCATAAAGCGCCAAAATGCGTGGGCTTACACGCAACATGGGAGAGATGTGATGTCACATAGGAGGCCGGATAAACGGCGTTTCCAAATGCGCCCAGCACGCAAACCGAGGCGATGATATGCAAATGGGATAAATGGATCGAAAACAGCAGCACACCCACACGCAAACCGAGGGCGAGGCATGAAATGCCAATGACATGGAAAATGAAAATTGCTAACAAATGCGTAATGGCAATCGCAAACCGAGGCAATGCAAAAATGATACAAATGGCATACGAATGCAACGATGGGCTTACACTAACATGGGAGAGCCTCACTCACATAGGAGGCCGCCGGATAAAATAGCCAAATGCGCATTCACGGCACGCAAAACCGAGGCAATGCAAAATGATACAAATGGCATACGAAATGCAACGATGGGCTTACACCAACATGGGAGAGCCTCACCACTCACATAGGAGGCCGCTGGATAACGGGCGTTTCAAATGCGCATTCGCTGCACACGCAAAACCGAGGCAATGCAAAAATGATACAAATGGCATACGAATGCAACGATGGGCTTACACCAACATGGGAGAGCCTCACCACTCACATAGGAGGCCGCCGGATAAACGAAGTGCCTCAAATGCGCATGCTGGCACGCAAACCGAGGCAATGCAAAATGATACAAATGGCATATGAAATGCAACGATGGGCTTACACCAACATGGGAGAGCCTCACCACTCACATAGGAGGCCGCTTGATAAACGGCAGCCAAATGCGCATCTGGCACGCAAACCGAGGCAATGCATTAAGGCACAAAATAACGGGTAATGATATGCAAGCATGGTAATGAAATTTCAGCAGCTACATGAGGGGAAAACAGCCCCAAAACACAAATCAAGCGCCGCACCCAAAGCTAAAAATGATCCCGAAATGCGATAATGTGCACCAAATGGCTTATGGCCACACTAAACATGCACAATTGATACATGGCAGCAAAACAGTAGCAAGGCAGTCCCAAGAATGGCTCATTTCAGTAGCAAACATGGCCAAAATGTAGATATAGTCATGGCAACAAAATCATACAAGATTAGTGGCCAAAAGAGCATTACAAAGGAAGATGGCATATACAAACACCAAATGAACAAACTCTCTTCTACAACATGAAAGAGGGCCCAAAAATAAGCATATATGCAGTAAATGGCAGCCTCTAATTCATAAGACAAACATGCTAGAAATGGAAGGCAAAATGGAGCCAAAGAGAGTATAACATGAGACATGTAATCTATTCACCAAATGACCAAACCTTCTTCATGAAACATGTAAAGGGGGTCAAAATAAGACTAAAACCAGTAGGGGTCGAAGTCCTAAAAACAAACACAAATAGGTCGAAAATTGCATACAAAAAGTGGCACACTTGATGAAATGGTATATATAATGGCCAAATGAAGTTGAGCTATGCTACAATGTTGTAGAGGGACTCATTTTAAGCATTAAACCAGTAGGGGTCGGAGCCCCAAAACAAACACAAATAGGTCAATTTTAGCATGCAAAATGTGACAATCTTGATGAATATTGAAGGAACTAGTATATACAAATACTAAATGGAGTTGACCCCTTCTACAATGTTGTAGAGGGGCTCAAATGAGCACAAAAGTAGTAGGGGTCGGAGCCCCAATTCTCAACCAATTAGAGTGTAGAAAAGATCAAGAAAAGGCCCTAAAAGTTGGTTTTAGACACTTACCCTTGAAGACTTGTCTTTCTTTTGCTTTTTGGCTTTGATTTGTAGCTTCAACCTCTGAAATTCACTTCCTTGCTGCTGGAATCGAATTTGTGGTGGTGAGGCTAGGTGTTGGTGAAGAAATCAAACAAGACTTGGAGTTGTTTCAAGGTTTTGGTTATGGAAATGAAGGTTTTGGCTATGGAACTCTTGAAGCCATTTTTTCTTCTCTCAAACCAGCTGGTTCGGCTCTTCATTGTGCACAAGAGAGAGGTCAAAAAGAGGGCTAAGAAGATGGAAAATATCTAGGCCAAAATATCTAGATATTTTGAGGACAAAATATCTAGATATTTTGAGGGCAAAATCGAGATATTTTGTTCGGCCCCGAAGGGCATCGAGGCCCCAAGTGTCCCTCGTAATGATAAAATGTAGCACTTGCCAAAATTGAACGAAAAACGATGCAAAACGAAGTTCGGGGACCGTAACCGCTGCTCGGGAAAAAGAGAGCTACAGACACCGAAAGCGACGTCGCCATGAAGTGGATATCGAGGCCCCAAAGTTCCTTAGAAGGATGAAACAGAGGTACCGCCAAAAACCGGAGCAAACTAATGCAAACGAGAGCTCTGGGACCAAAACCGCTGTGGTTCGGTCTAAATGGGCCGGAAGCACCGGAGTGGTACTTTGGGACCGGCGGGGTTTTGACCAAGTTCTCAAAATGCTGAAAAAGATGTATGCCAAAAATGAATAAACAACAACACGAACGAGCGCCGGGGACCAAAACCGCGGGTTCGATTCCTGAATGGGCCGCTACACCGGAGTGGTACTTGGGACCGGCGGGGTTCGACCCCGTTGTTCCTAACAAGGATAAAACAGATGTATGCCAAAAACCGGAGAAAACAGAGATGGTTGAGCGGTCCCAACCGAGGCACACGGCCTAACGGCCCAAAACCAGAACCGGACTGGAGGCAAAATGGCCTACGACTATGAAATGTAGCCTACGGCCATTGACAGACGGTCTGCTAGACCTCTCTCTCACTCAGGAAAGAAAACAGAGAAAACCGAGTCCGTTCGCAAACCGAGACAAGGCATAGAGAGGGTCTAAGTCCGGAGGCAGGCGACGGCCGCGACTCAAACTTCCGAACAAGCGATATGCAACATCACCAAGCGCCAATCGGTGACGCTCGAAGTCTTAAGGTCGGTCAAAATGGGGTGTCTACAGCTGTTCTCTTGACGTAACTCTAAGTCATAATAATGACGGAGGAGTGTCAAAGCCCGAGACGCACCCATTTTTGACAAGGTCAAGACTTAGACAATCATACAAGATGTAAGAGATGTTCAAGAAAGGGGGCAAATGCAACCGACAATGTAAGAAGCCGAGGGTAACTCAATGATCATGCAAATGCGCAAGTCAGAATGAAACACATATTTACAATAGATGCAACAGCTTTAAGCAAGAATGCAAAGCAACAACTACATTTCATGCAGTTAAGAATGCGGAGAATCATTTAATTTCGCCGCCTCACACGGAGAAGATACGATATTCGCTGATTCGTCTGGGTCGCACCAAATTTCAAATGAACCATACATACAATATCGCGGCCTCATGCCGCTAGATCTCGCTTCTTCTTGATTGAACCGCAGTACTACCTTTCTCCCCGACTATGGTTGCAGCCTTTCCCTATTCTCCAACAGGTGACAGACTAGGTTGATTCAAGATCTGCATTGAGGCGATATACATGCTATCTCAATCTATGGGGCCGCCATACGTATTTCAAGCCGAGGATATACCCCTGGTATTTAAACCAGATTTTAGTCTCGAAATCCCTAACCTTGTGTTCTAGGCATGAGCCATTCAACTCTAGTTTCCACCGCCTCCGCTTGGTCTCCTAGAACTCACCGCAAACACAGTGTGGCTATACCAGACCATCTAAGTCGTTTCGGCACGCACAAACACCAAAGGAATTGCACCTTTAGAGGATTTAAGGACTCCTAGACCGGGAGTGGACAAGACAATACGATGAAATGTAAGTAAAATGCAAGTAGGAAAAAAAACAAATATAATGATGATTGCACAAAATAGTGCGATGGAGGTGAAATGCACAGACAAGACTTGGCACACAAATTTACGGCACAAATTTCTTTTGCACATACCATTTTTTGGCACACACCATTTCTGCACACATTTTCGCTTTTTTTTCTGCACACGTACTTTTTCCTTGGCACACAAATTTTTTGGCACACAAGTTCATTTTTCTAGCACAAATTTTTGGGCACACACTTTTCGAGCACACAAATTGCTTTTTCTGGCACACAACCATTTCCGCACACAATTGCTTTTTTCAGCACACAAATTTTTCAAGCACACACTTCATTTCAGCACACAAATTTTTCTTTTTCTTGGGCACACAAATTCTGCACACATTACTTCCTTTTCACACACACTGCTTTTTCTAGCACACAAATTGCTTTTTCAAGCACACATTTTTCTAGCACACAAATTGCTTTTTCCCACACACTGCTTTTTCTGCACACAAATTTTTTCAGCACACACTGCTTCAGCACACAATTTTTCAAGACACCATTCTGCACACAAACTTTTTCAGCACACATTCTTTTTTGGGCACACATTTTTCTTTGGGCACACACTGCTTTTTCAGCACACACTGCTTTTTTCTACACACAAATTTCATTTTCTAGCACACAAATTGCTTTTCTGCACACACAATTTTTTCAGCACACACCATTCTTTCTTGCACACAAATTTCACTGGGCACACACCTTTTTTCAGCACAATTTTTTTTCGGGCACACACTGCATTTTCTAGCACACACTGCTTTTTCTAGCACACACTCCTTTTTCAGCACACACTTTTTTCTTTGGGCACACATTTCTTTCTGCACACAAATATTGAGGTGAACACGCAATAAGACACTTTGAAGTCCGAACACACACCAAACATTTGATGTCGAACACACATTGTTGAGGTGAACACACTAAGACACTTTGAAGTCCTAACACACATTTCAAACATTTGATGTCGAACACACAAATCATTGTTGAGGTGAACACACGGCACACTTTGAAGTCCGAACACACAACTCAAACATTTGACGCCGAACACACAAATCATTGTTGGGGTGAACACACTAGACACTTTGAAGCCTGAACACACGGCCCAAATCTCTGATGTCGAACACAGAGCCCGGTGTTGAGGTGAACACACGGCACACTTGGAAGTCTGAACACACAGCGCAAACATTTGATGTCGACCACACAGCCCATTGTTGAGGTGAACACACGGCACACTTTGAAGTCCGAACACACAAATTTCAAACATTTGACGCCGAACACACAAATTCATTGTTGGGTGAACACACTAAGACACTTTGAAGTCCGAACACACGGCTCAAATCTCGATGTCGAACACACACCGTTGTTGAGGTGAACACACGGCACACTTTGAAGTCCGAACACACACCAAACATTTGATGTCAAACACACAAATCATATCTTAAGGTGAACACGTAGCACACACTTTGTAGAAGGTTGAACACACACCCCAAACTTTTGAATTTCTCAACACGCAGCCTGCTTTGATTGTGAACACGCAATTCATAACACAACTCGCTTCGATCCAACACATGGCTCATAACACAAGATTCTTTTTAATTTTGAACACATTTCATTCTCAACAGCAGATGCGACGACGTAATCCTGCGGTTGAAACAAACTCGATGTCCGACATTTTTCCTTTTTCTTTTGCTTTTGCTTTGCAAAATTAAACTCACAAATCAGATAGGCCCCGGTTCTACTATTCACACTTATCTGGTGGACCCCGAGGCTTTCTCGAAGAACAAATTGCTTTTGCACAAATGTGGAGAACGGCATCAAGACTCTAACACAAAATGATTTTGTTTTTGAAATTGAGAGATGAGTTTTTCGACTGTATTGAGCCTACCATCGAACACAAAGAAACGACTCAACAAGGAAATAAAAGGCACACAACCTAGACACATCGAGTAACACTCAAACGACTCAAAACAAGAAACGAGATAAAACAAAAGACACGACACTCAGACGCATGTGGAGCCTGCTTTCACCGGTAGTGTTTCCCACCCTTTCTCATTTGTGATTCTCACATCACTCGCCCTCAAGCCTGCTTTTCTCAAAAAGCCCTTTCCTCACTTTTCCTCTCATCGCACATCTCTATTCTTCAATCTCTCATTTTTTAATCCCTCCCTAGGTGGTTGATGGATAAACAGAAGATGCGGCTCATGCCCCTAGTATTCTCGCTAGATTCTCTTTCTTGTTCACAACAAAGGAGTTTCTCCCACGTAGGGATCAAGCATATTGGGTGTGCAATGATCCGCCGACATCGATCGATGATGCCCCGCCGGGAGTTTGGACATGGTTAGATCTCGGCATGAGGGAATGGGAATATGTTGATCCATTCCAGCTTGTGCCAGACTTGGCTTGATACTGCTGGTCGGAGGATGAGAGAGCTTTTCGCCTCTTGTCAGGCTCCTTCGCTTGTGCCTTTGCTGGAGGTAGAGTGCCCTTCTTGGCAAGTATGTTGATAACGGGAAAAAGACAGAGAACCCGACTCAAATGTGCCCCTAGTTCATTATTTTGACCATTTTTTTTATTTTGGTTTTCCTAAAAAATTTGACCAAAATGAGAGTTAGATTAACATGCTTGTTCGATTTTTGATTTGAAATCATGCAAGTCAAAGCTATGAGCACCTAAAATTTTCCTTTTTGGGTCCAAGAAATGGCCTAGTTTTTGAAAAGATGGAACAATTTTCGAGAAAATTAGCCAACCTCAAGAAAATCCTCAAAACTATTTTTGCAATGGACACTTGCTCAACGAAAGCATGAAACCTACTCGAGATGCACAACCCTGATCCAAAGGAAAATCGCCTGCTTGAAGAGAACTCGCATGGCAACGGAAAGTTGCCCTTGTTTGAACCAAGATCAAGCATCAAGATATTGAATGGCAACGGAAAGTTGCCCTTGTTTGGATAGCACCGCAACAAGATTGTAGTCACCCTCGAGCGATGATTGCAATCGAACTCTGATACAGAGAAGGCAAGGATGGTTAAAACCATTACATGGACACACTTGATTTTGAAGTGTTTATGGTCGACTTCGTAATGAAGTTGCTCACGATCCCAAACATGGGAATCAAGCCTCACGAGTTCGGGTTAAGGTACACCTGTATTTAACCTCCTTTTTATGCTCTAACTTTTGCCATACTGCAAGGTGTTTTCGACCTTATGTAGCTTTGTTCTTCTTTTCTTTTTCATTCTTTTCTTTTCATTCCTTTTTTCTTTCTTTTTTTTTTCTTTTTCATTTCTTTTTTTGCTTTTCTTTTTTTTCTTCTTTTCGTGTATATATCTTTTCTTGCTCTAACTTTGGCCTGGGTCGCCCTTACCAAGTTTTCGGCCCAGCGAGCCTCTCAAAGGGTAAAAATGTAACCAGTCCATGCCAAATGGTTCTGAGATTGAAGCCCTCTATATCCAGGAGAGTGGCTGATGTATTGACTTGCAGAAAGATGCACCTTTGGCTCTTCGAGCACATCGGATATTTTTTGCCCCTAGTTCGAGGGGTGCTTCTGTTCTAGCTTTGCAAGCTTCTTCTGATGAGGTCTGACCTTCTTGAATTGACTTTGGTGACTCTTGTTCGAGGGCCGCTTCAACCGCCACACAGCCTCACATTGTAGTTGACCGCTGAACATTCAATTCAAGCTCAAGGTTTAGAAGCAAAGGGGTTGAGTCTCGAGGCTGAGAGCGATCCTAGGCGGCACAATCCCAAGAGCGATTCCACATGTCTTCGCAGATCAAGAAAACATTTTTTGAAAGTTTTAAGAAAGCGACAAATCGTCAAGGTGAAGATAGTGCGAAACCCACCGATCAAGCTTAGGTCCTTCTCAAGACTACGCTAACAAGCATGATTTCATTCATTAAGGGCTTAGCACGCTTCTTTCTCTCAATTGATCAAAGTTTTGCAAATCCCGAGGAATTCCTTCCTCTTCGCTTTCACCGCAGTTGTTCAAAGGTTTTGGAAAACTTAGGTCATTACAATGACTTCAAGGAATGTAAAAGACAGAGTCCTTAGTCAAATACTATCGCCTCATTCGTAACTTCCTAAGAAAACTAGCACAAGGCGTATAAATGCGAGAGTGTGAAAGTCATCGCTGTTTATTCAAATCATGGCACAATTGGCTCTCGCGTAAATGACTCAAAACAAACAAAAAGACAAACACAAAACAAAATGGGGACGCCGAGGTAACACCTCCTAATCACCCGACTCTATACAATGGGATCGACTCGCTACAACAAGGCGCACTTTAAGCAAAAGATCGACTCAAAACAAAGAGAAAGACTCAAAACAAAATCGACAAAACCGACTCAACACCTGCCGAATCACAAAATTAGCATACGCAGATGCTCAACATAGTGCGTACAAACGCCATATCCGAATACACCAAGCGCCGCCAGTGGACCAACCCATGATCACATACTTGCAAGATCCTCGAGTCCAACAACAACCGTGGCGACTTTTGCCGAGGTGGGTGGAGGATAACCTCATTGTCGATCAAATCTTGCACTTCATGACGAAGGCGAAACAACTGCCGGTGCCGTGGACCGGTCTCTGGTGGTATGCGCAATACAGGTAGCATCGTGTGAGAGGGAGATTCTTTGGCTGTCGAGGCTCGAGGGGTGTAAGATGCCCCTCGTTAGCTGGAATTTGAAATGCCCTAGACAGAGGCATATAGAGGGCATGAAAGACTCTCACCTTGAGGAGGATACTTCAAGTCTCGAGGCTTCTTGCTAGACGACTAGCTAAAGGGTCGGCAGCATTGTCTTGGCTTTCGATCTTTTCCGGATGCAGAGTTGGGGATGGAAGGAACTGCTCGCATGACGGGCCTATCCCTGCTTCGGTTCGCTTGAATCGCCTCTACCGAGTGGAGAAAGCATCATCCACAATTTTGGCCATGACCGCAAATACTTGTCGCTTGTTCATCCCCGCGCCAAAGCCTCACGCTCGCAGCAGCTTGCTTGATGGGATCGGGTTCCGCCGCTTTTATTCTTACTTTTAGCCTCACCGATCATGGGTTTGGGTCGTCATGACATGTCATTGCTATAGCTTAAGATGCCTCGGTTGGCCGAAGCTCGATCACACCGCCTAATAGCGGGCTCTCATGTGCAAAATTCCGCCAGATGATGTACCGGCGATGAAACCGACATTCCGAAGCCGACCGCCACGACTCAAGGTCACCAATCATTCCCATTAATTCAGATGTGGGCTCACGAGCTTGAAACAACCGGGCGCCCAGATCGGTGAGCGGCAAAGCACCTAGGTGGATGTGGCACTCAACATTGGTCTCATCTCGCAAGATGATTCTTGGTCTATTGCGTTGTCATAACCACAATTTTTCCGACTTTTATGCGCCATCACGAAGTCTACTAACCGAATCGAGGTGATGTGGATCGGTGACTAACGGATCGGGATGGATCGGATCGGTGACTAACGGATCGATGGACCGGATCAGGATCGATCGACGGATTCGATGAACCGTGAGTTTTTTCCGTTTTGCCTCAAAGAAAGGAGAACACCGTTGCTCGATCGAAGTCTCGAATCGAAGAGAAAACATGCAAAGATCTCAAATTTCAATCCCACCAATACGTATATGAACATAATCAATAACCGTCAGTTCACCATCGATCATCGCTCCCAAAATTATTGCCCCCAAAATCAATCGATACCCGCAGATATAATCGATTCTCAAAATATCGAATCGGTGCCCGTAGGCTCGATGCTCAAACTCATAAACCGATACATGCATTCCTCAGAGGCACACTCTAACAAGCACATAACAGATAAGTGAGAGCCAAAACACCCCTATGTTGGGGTAGGGTTTCGCCCTATTTTGTCAGAACTAGGGTTTCACTACGCACGCAATGTCTCAAACAACCTATAAACGGTAAGCAACCCGCCCTAGTTTGGAATGGTCACTATGGATCCGAATATGCACTAGGTCGAATGGTCAGGGTGCCCCAGAAACCGGGTTTGTGTTCCTATATCGGCAGAGCTCAGAATCGACAAATTTTATGGACATGCCTTGACAAGACAAGCCTCCCAAGAAACCGCCAGAATAGCAGATGGCAAACACGGTCCTAGGCGCACCAATGCAAATGCAATGCAAAGAAACACACAAGTGTAGTCAAAACAGATATCATGAGTTCGAGTCAAGTTCTCTAAATCCTCAAGCAGAGTCGCCAGAATCAGAATAACGCCATGGGACCTCGCCACATACTGACTCGATTTTGTTGTGGTTCCAAATCTCAACCAAAGAGTCCAACCGCAAATCGCTTTTGAAGAAAACAGATTTTTTGAAAGAAGTGCCAAACATGGACTCTTTGCCAGATAATGTAGTCGCCACCTAAATATTTTAAAATGGGAAATTTAGGAAACCCCGACTCAGTGCCAAAAGGCCACGGTCCGCTATCACCAAAGTTGGCTCGGGAACTTGGGTACGATTAGGAAGGTCACATCGTGAGCACTTCTCTCGCCGCCAAAGACCGCCTCTACTAACCATGATATCTCATTTTGAAAACATTGTATGCTCTTATTCCGATTATTAGCCTAGGTTACTATGTGATGCTCGCAAAGAAACAAGTATAGATCGGGCCGCTCAATTGGAACTAAACATCTCATGTTTGTTTGTGAAAGATGGTTTGCTACCCGCAGTAGGCTTAAAATACGATTTTGCCACAATCTAGTGGGCTTAACAAACAATTGATGAATTGCTCCAATTCGATAACTCAACCTCCACCCACAGTATTCAAGGCGCTTATATCACATAAGCATTTAGCCTCATGGTAAGCATGCTATCATGGCAACACTCACACGCATGCAAGGATGCTAAAGCATAAAACTCACCGAGTACTCCAAGCCAAAACAGAAATGATTAGAAATCATGCATGATCCTAGGTATACGTAAATGCCTAATGCAACACATGCAAGAATGCAAACTATAGCAGTTCGCTATTCTAAATATGGCATATGAAATGCTACAACTAACACGATTCAATTTGGAATTGAAAATACAATGCGCTTTGTATGCGCCGAGCCCTAAGTATGCAAAAAAACAGATGAATGATGCAAACATGTCATACTATATGCTAATTGAAGTATGCCCTATATCTAACCATTCAAAGCGGTAAATAAAAGGGAGAAAGAAATGGGGTTGAAGACATACATCACACTCACCCACCCTTATTACATTTATGCCCTCGCCACAGAGGGTCCTAATAAAAGAATAATACAGCCCCAAATATTACAAATTCAAAATATTACAAATTTCTAATTAATTAAACAAATTAACTATGAAAGTCAGAAGCCGGCATGCAAGCCGTGGACCGCCGCTTCAAGGATGATGTATGTTGTAGTCCGCGCAGAAATCCACCGATGCCCCAATTAGCCTCTGCTTGTAATTTACCTTGAAACGCGTACATGCTCCTAAAGTTGCTAACTCAATTTTGCCGCAACAGAGAGCGTGAAAAGGGCACAAAGAAGTTGTATTTCACAAATGTATGATGTCTCGATCTCGCGCCACCAATCACGATACCGATGCATGATGGCCGAGGAATCGAATTGCACAACTCAATATGGGATGAATGCGATGAATGTTACAAAGAAACCTAACTCCATCATGGGTAATCCGGAGTCGGTGATTTGGGGATTGAGACCCGCCTGCCACTCGTGAGTACGAACGCGTTCGCTGCGTCTGCTAACTCCTATCCCGAACACGATGCAATATGCATGAGATGCATGAAATGCAACTAAGATACAACCTAGTATGCACAATGCCGATGTAATGAGATGCCAAATGCGTGCCCATCGCACGCAAAACCGAGGCGATGACATAAAGGCATGAAATGCAACGATGGACTTACACCAATATGAGAGGGCCCCACCACACTCACACGGATGCCGTAATGATAAATGAGGTGCCAAATGCGTGCCCACCGCACGCAAACCGAGTCAATGATGAAATGCAAATCGGTAAATAAAGCGCCAAAATGCGTGTTCGCGACACGCAAACCGAGGCGGCGATATGTGATGTAAAATCGATAAACCGGCGTTTCAAATGCGCGCCTACGTGCACGCAAACCGAGGCGGCGATATGCGATGCAAAATCGATAAACCGGCAGCCAAATGCGCGCCCATAGGCACGCAAACCGAGGCGATGATGAAATGCAAATCGGATAAATAGATTGCCAAATGCGCGGCACACGGACACGCAAACCGAGGCGAGGCATACGCAATGCCAATGACATGGAAAATGCAGATTGGGCTTACACTAACATGAGAGGACCTCCGCACTCACATAAGATGCCGCGGATAACGGCAGCCAAATGCGCACACGGGCACGCAAAACCGAGGCAATGCAAAATGATACAAATGGCATACGAATGCAACGATGGGCTTACACCAACATGGGAGAGCCTCACCACTCACATAGGAGGCCGCTTGATAAACGGCAGCCAAATGCGCACTCGCTGGCACGCAAAACCGAGGCAATGCAAAATGATACAAATGGCATACGAAATGCAACGATGGGCTTACACCAACATGGGAGAGCCTCACCACTCACATAGAGGCCGCTTGATAGAACGGCAGCCAAATGCGCACTACGGCACGCAAACCGAGGCAATGCAAAATGATACAAATGGCATACTTAAATGCAACGATGGGCTTACACCAACATGGAGAGCCTCACCACTCACATAGGAGGCCGCTTGATAACGGCAGCTCAAATGCGCATTCTGGCACGCAAAACCGAGGCAATGCAAAATGATACAAATGGCATACGAATGCAACGATGGGCTTACACCAACATGGGAGAGCCTCACCACTCACATAGGAGGCCGCTTGATAAACGGCAGCCAAATGCGCATCACTGGCACGCAAACCGAGGCAATGCATTAAGGCACAAAATAACGTGGGTAATGATATGCAAGCATGGTAATGAAATTTCAGCAGCTACATGAGGGGAAAACAGCCCCGAAATACAACCAAAGCGCACTCCAAAGCTAAAAATGATCCCGAATGCGATAATGTGCACCAAATGGCTTATGGCCACACTAAACATGCACAATTGATACATGGCAGCAAAAACAGTAGCAAGGCAGTCCCAAGAATGGCTCATTTCAGTAGCAAACATGGCCAAAATGTAGATATAGTCATGGCAACAAAATCATACAAGATTAGTGGCCAAAAGAGCATTACAAAGGAAGATGGCATATACAAACACCAAATGAACAAACTCTCTTCTACAACATGAAAGAGGGCCCAAAAATAAGCATATATGCAGTAAATGGCAGCCTCTAATTCATAAGACAAACATGCTAGAAATGGAAGGCAAATGGAGCCAAAAGAGAGTATAACATGAGACATGTAATCTATACACCAAATGACCAAACCTTCTTCATGAAACATGTAAAGGGGGTCAAAATAAGACTAAAACCAGTAGGGGTCGAAGTCCTAAAAACAAACACAAATAGGTCGAAAATTGCATACAAAAAGTGGCACACTTGATGAAATGGTATATATAATGGCCAAATGAAGTTGAGCTATGCTACAATGTTGTAGAGGGACTCATTTTAAGCATTAAACCAGTAGGGTCGGAGCCCCAAAACAACACAAATAGGTCAATTTTAGCATGCAAAATGTGACAATCTTGATGAATATTGAAGGAACTAGTATATACAAATACTAAATGGAGTTGACCCTTCTACAATGTTGTAGAGGGGCTCAAAATGAGCACAAAGCAGTAGGGTCGGAGCCCCACCTCAACCAATTAGAGTGTAGAAAAGATCAAGAAAAGGCCCTAAAAGTTGGTTTTAGACACTTACCCTTGAAGACTTGTCTTTCTTGCTTTTTGGCTTTGATTTGTAGCTTCAACCTCTGAAATTCACTTCCTTGCTGCTGGAATCGAATTTGTGGTGGTGAGGCTAGGTGTTGGTGAAGAAATCAAACAAGACTTGGAGTTGTTTCAAGGTTTTGGTTATGGAAATGAAGGTTTTGGCTATGGAACTCTTGAAGCCATTTTTTCTTCTCTCAAACCAGCTGGTTCGGCTCTTCATTGTGCACAAGAGAGAGGTCAAAAAGAGGGCTAAGAAGATGGAAAATATCTAGGCCAAAATATCTAGATATTTTGAGGACAAAATATCTAGATATTTTGAGGGCAAAATCGAGATATTTTGTTCGCCCGGCGGGCATCGAGGCCCCAAAGTGTCCTCGTAATGATAAAATGTAAGCACTTGCCAAAATTGAACGAAAAACGATGCAAAACGAAGTTTCGGGGACCGTAACCGCTTTCGGGAAAAAGAGAGTCACAGACACCGAAGCGACGTCGCCACGGCGGATATCGAGGCCCCAATGTTCCTTAGAAGGATGAAACAGAGGTACCGCCAAAACCGGAGCAAACTAATGCAAAACGAGAGCTCGGGACCAAAACCGCGGGTTCGGTCCCTAAATGGGTCAGAAGCACCTATGACACTGCCATTTAAGGGGTTCTCGACCCCGTTGTTCTCAAAATGCTGAATCAAAGATGTATGCCAAAATGAATAAACAACAATGCGAACGAAAGCGCCAGACCAAAACCGCGTGGTTCGATTCCCTAAATGGGCCGCTACACCGGAGTGGTACTTTGGGACCGGCGGGGTTTTGACCCCGAGTTTCTTAGCAGGTAAAACAGAGGTTCTCGCCAAGATTGATCGACAACAACACGAACGAGCGCCGGGACCAAAACCGCTGGTTCGTTCCCTAAATGGGCCGCTACACCGGAGTGGTACTTTGGGACCGGCGGGGTTCTTGACCAGAGTTTCTAGCAGGTAAAACAGAGGTACCGCCAAGGTTGATCGACAACAACACGAACGAAAGGCCAGACCAAAACCGCGTGGTTCGTTCCTGAATGGGCCAAGCACCGGAGTGGTACTTGGGACCGGCGGGGTTCTCGGACCCCGTTGTTCCTAACAAGGATAAAACAGAGATGTATGCCAAAAACTGGAGAAAACAGAGATGGTTGAGCGGTCTCAACCGAGGCACACGGCCTAACGGCCCGAAAACCAGAACCGGACTGAGGCAAATGGCTACGACTATGAAATGTAGCCTACGGCTATTGACAGACGGCTCATAGACCTCTCCTCAGAAAGAAAACAGAGAAAACCGAGTCCGTTCGCAAACCGAGACAAGGCACAGAGAGGGTTCAAGTCCGGAGGCAGGCGCACGGCCATGACCAAACTTCCAACAAGCGCGATATGCAACATCACCAAGCGCCAATCGGTGACGCCCGAGTCTTAAGGTCGGTCAAAAATGGGGTGTCTACAATTACTATCTTAGCTAATTAATTATTACAGCACTCTAATTTAAACAAATTAAATGTAGAATAGAGATGGCCGCAGCCACGATGCGTGAATGATGCATGCTCGATCCATCTTGCCCGAAACCCATAGCCATAGCACTATCCCTCGTTACCGCTTTGCTTCTCGAAACTTCCAAAGTCCTGTGGTGTCCTATGAACACTGCAGAACACCATCGGCCGAGGGAATGACCACCGCCATGGTAAAATGCCATCGGCCGATGAAATTATCGGCCATTCACCAATGGCTTGCCGGCACTAAATGTTGCTTGCTGACAAAAAACTTCCCGCAGAAGACGCTTTTGACAAAGAACAGAGATGTAGTGCATGGCATAGAATTTCAAGCACATGTAAGCATGGTCATGTTCCCTATCATGTATTGAACCTCAGGAGCATGGTCCTGATCCCTGGGCCATCAATTGTGCATGATAGCCTAAGGGCCAAGCTTGCCATTCAATGTAAAAATGCATGCAACACACAAATGAGGACCAAGACCCTATCATGTCAAAGTCAAGGGCCTCAGTGACCGAGGGTTGAGATGTGTTTTGTCACTTGAAGTACAAACACCCCTCAACCCCTACACTAGGTTTGACACCCCAAACCAAGCAATATAATGCATGTATGCAATATGGCTCAAGTTATGCAACATGGCTCAAATATGCAAATGAGGCTAAGTAAACAAACATGCCAAAATGTGATGTAAACTAAACGTAAATGCACAATGTTAGGCATGCAAGATGCAATGCAATACACTCTAACATATAAGTCGAGATATGAAATGCAACTAGTCAATAATATGCAAACATGCAAGTATGATACCATGCAAGCATGAATCCAATGCAACATGATCATGCAATGGTGGTTCCAAATCACAAAAGGCGACCTTAGCCCACCAACAAAGGACCAAAAATGCCCAAAACAGTGGACAAATATTCATGCAAGCAATCATGCCAATAAGCCCAAGGACTAAGGCACAAAATGGAGCACTTTGCTACCATTAACAAGGCCACTCATGGCATGAACCAAGAACCAAAAATAGAATTTCAAAGATGTAAATGAGCTCCAAAACTCACACACATGGCATCCCAAATGATCCAAACACATAGGCATACACAATGCATATTTCAAGGCATGAAATCACAACACTTCCAATCATTAAAAGAGACACAAAGGACAATGTAAGACCACATTATATGGACTGAAACATGATATCAAATGATGCCAAATGATGATAATAAGCTTATGCTAAGCATGTTAGTGACCCACATAACTAAGGCTTACAAGCCAAAATGTAAAGCAACTATACCAAGCATGTCAAACATGACAAAATCAAGAGTCAATGCATTCCAAAGCATGACAAATCATGACCAAAAGCTTCAATAATCTAAGCTAAAACATGAGGATATACTAGGCTAAACACATGGCACATTTCTAAGCAAGATAGAGAATTACAAAGCATGTATAAGATGTATGCTAAGGGCTACAAATCCAACCAAAAACAGAGATATAATATGACTAAAAGACACCCAAAAACCTCTGAGATGGGACCAAAAACAACCAAGCATGCATGTTGCCCTTTAAGCCAAAAAAAAAACAAAGGTAAAAGAAGGACAAAGGAGAGAGGGTGTCCCTCCCCACACAAGACTTCAAAATCACTTCATCACCAATGAAAATCCACTGGATTTCAGGTGAGAAGACCAACACAACAAAGTAAACAAGGCTTAAAGAAAAGGCACCTAAATAGGCCAAAAGAGGCCTAAGGGGAGGAGTTCGAACCCCAATGCCAAAACACCCTTAATGAAAGATGTTAAGCATGAAAATACAAGGCTTTTTTATGTTATATACAAAGTTCAAATCAGCATGCAAGATAGGTAGAAAACTAGTGCAAGATTGGGGGAAATAAAGTAAGAATCTCACCCTTGAAGAACACTTCAAGAACAGATGCTCCACCCACCCTCTCGATCAAAATCAGTCCAAAACCTCAACAAACAACCCTCAATGCCTCTCAATCTCAGAGCAAGGTGTAATGGTGTGTGTATTAGTGCAAAAGTAAGGTCAAAATACACTTTTAGGCTTCCAAACACACCCTAAGGAGGAGAGAGGGGGAGATATAGAGAGAGAGGATGATATATTAGATGTATAGATATCGAAGCTCTGGTTTTTTTGATTCAAAAGCTCTAACCCCTAACAATGGGAAATGAGGGGTGTTTATATTGGCAAAGGCCAAGGTTCTAGGCTTCTCCAAGAAGCAAGATGAAAGGGGCAAAGGGTGCAAAGGGTTCTTGGCTTCTTGGAGAAGCTAATACAGCTAGCCAAGCTTGGCCAAAGGGTTCAAGCTTCTAGAAGGAAAGGGGGTTCAAAGGTTCATACCAGCCAAGAATCAAGACGGAGAAGTGATGGTGCATTCCTACCGAATATTGCATGCACCATGACTCAAGGGTGCAAAGGAGTCACACCGCCAAGAAAAGAGGTCGCCGCAAAATAAAGTGCGGTTAAATGGTGCCGACCGCCATTGGTTTTAAGAAACCATGACGGCACCCATAAACAAAGTGATACTAGGGAAGGTCGGGATGTGGGATGGCCAATAAGCCATTCCTCGCCTTCAAGGCAAACACAAGTGTTTGTGCCAAAACCAAACACTTAATGCACGAGTTAAGAGATCTTGAGGTAAGGCGCTGCACCGAGACCTCGAACTCAAAACGAACACAAACAAAGACGATCACCGAAAGTGTCCAAGCTGTGACGCCCAAGTCTTGAGGATACCAAAAATGGGGTGTCTACACTTGTTTCTCAGATAGATCAATGGAAAGGACAAGGAATGTAGGCGAATCAATCTTCAAGTTAGAATTAGCTAAGAAAGAATGGTTGAGGCCTTAACCGTAAATCAAACAACAAAGAATAAGGGCAAATACATGTGCCTAAACCAAATTTAATTATGATATGATAACACTGACACAGAAATACAATAAGATGAAACCACCTGAATTTCTAGGGGGTATTGAACCGTTAAAAGCCGAGGCTTGGGTTGTAGAAACTGAGAAAGTATTTGAGGTATTTTCTTGTACTAAGGCACAGAAAGTTTTGTTAGCAACATTCACACTTAAAGAGGAGGCTAGGAGATAGTGGATGTTAGTCCGGAATGAGAATGAGGGTGTAACATGGGATAGATTTAAAGAAATTTTCTTCGAAAAATCTTTTCCCCAATGCATCCGGGATAGGAAGGTATTTGAATTTATACAACTAAAACAAGGCAAAATGATTGTGGCCGAATATGAAACAAAATTCACCGAACTGGCTCGATATGCACCCCACATGATAGACACTAACTATGAAAAGGCTAGAAAATTTGAAGGTGGGCTTGACTTAGATGTGTTTGATCGAGTTAGCGTCTTAAAATTGCCAAAATACGTGGATGTTCTTGATAGGGCCTTAATGTCTGAGGCAAACATAGCAGCCTTGAAAATATCAACATCATCAACTGAATCCAAAGGAGCAAAACAGAAGAAACAGAAAGTTGAAATGGCTAGTAATTCGTTGACCTCATAATGAAAAATTTGGGGGCAATAACTGGACAAAGAGAGCTCGAGAGCAATGTGAACAAAGGTATACCTAGTTGTAAAGAATGGGAAACAACATTGGGGTATGTGTCGCCGCCATCGAGCTTGTTTTAGATGTGGTCAGAAAGGGCACTTGGCTAAATCTTGCCCACAAACTCATCCGAGCAACAAAAAGCCTAAATCTACACCCTAGTTCCAAAAAATGCTTAGAACACTGAAATGACTAACGCAGGTATTACCATAATCGTGTGTAATTGTTTTATGGGAATTTGTGTGAATCATACATTTCTTAGCTTGATATAGATTGTGATAATATTGATTGAACCAATTGAATTATTCAACTATGAACCCATGTTAATTGAACCTGTGAACAAAGGGGAATTTGTCGGGTTGAATCTTTGTACAAGATAAGTAAAATTTAATATGAATTGTTAGGTGTGACCTTTAAACTATGCTAAAACTATTGAACATGGGGAACACATTATGATTAACTTTAACTTGGGGAATCAGATGACCATGACTTGAGTTGAACTGCTATGTATATATCGATCGACATCATCGAATGATTAAACCCGCGGATCTCAAATTGAATATATGAATCATCAATGAGGAACTTCAAATTGTGAACTTATGTCAGCTTGAAGAATGAACTGCTTATGAATTCGTGAACTAATGCCTAATCGTAATTGATCCTGCACTCAGATCAGATATATATGTCCTCATCAGGAGACTATTAAAAATTGATGGGATTGAACGGTGGTTAAAGAATACCTTGAGACCTATCGCTTGATGAACTATATGTGCGACACGGGACCTTTGCTAACAATTACCTATGCTAGGGAAATATTCGCTTATGTATATGCATACCTATGCTCGTGGATGTTATTAGACTTGGACATATACATATATGATTATACCTTGCTCAAAGATAATTTATGTGATTATTTGTTGATAACTTGACCGCTAGATTATGACTCGGGGAAATGTTATATTGACTGTGATGCTTGCTTGATATGAACAATTACATACCGCAATCATGTGAATTCACTTGGAAATGTAACACCAGATGTGACTTGAACTCTTCGATATGAACTACCGTGATACATAACTCCGATGGGTTGAGAACCGAAGAACCTAGAACAACTATAGAACTATCGACTATGCACCCAAGCCAATGGAGTAAGAACTATAGAATTAATGTACCGCTGGAAATAATGAGGCTAGAACTTTTACCCGATCTAATATAATAGAACCAGTTTGATGAGACCCTTGTTTGACTGATAGAACTTTTGTTTGATGACTCACGCTTGAATCACATTTGATATGACTGCAGAACTTCGCCCGAGATGATCGGGTAGAAATTTCATTGATTTGATCCGAGGAGACCCTTATTAAGAGCTACCGTATGATTTGATTACATTACGGGATTGTGAATTACTTATGATTGAATCGTGGCTGTGGTCGTTGCTAAGAAAACTAATCGAATGAAAATTTGAATCGATCCCTAACACTTAGGAAGAATGCGAACCGCCAAGAGTGCATATGTGACTACGTAAATCCGCATTTTATGCTTGGGAGATATGGGAATACCGTGATAATGACATGTGTGTTTAATTGCCAAATTACCAAGCACGACCTCAATTTGTTTGGCAAAGAGAATGATTACTGTGTTATTGTATTTTAAAACTAATGGAATTTGTTGATGAGACTAGTTTGATTATAAACTCGACTATCTCGAAGTATATGTAATCAAGATGACTACTTTTGTATCGGCACATAGCACGCATTGAATCAGAGAACCGAGGTCATGAATAGTATATGAATGATTACTCTGCACTTCGCTTACTACAAGGGGGTCAATGTACGAAATTAATTTGTATTCCTCGATAACTTCACAATGACCGGATCGACTGGATGGATTACTTAATTGAGAACCAATTGAACAAAGACCGAGTGATTGACTTTAAATGAATAAATCGAATCTCAGAATTTAACGAGGGAAATTACTTATAAAATGAGACCAAAGTAAATCTACAACCTTTATAAATGTTTGATATGAGTAGTGTGTGTATTAATGCAAGAAAGTTGTGTAACTATATTTATATCCTATGTCCTCAAATAAGTTTTTGCTCTCAAATGTTATATGTTACTTATCGAATGAATGTTCAACTTCGGAAAGTATTGTGGCACCCTTAGTTCTATGGCTCGCCCGAGGGTAACAATGCCGCCCAATCAGATATGGCCCTTGCTCGGGGTAACAATACCATGGTCGTGTATGTGGGTCTCGGACCTAATGAATCTGGAGGCAATGGGCTGCACCACGCTGACCTTATGCAAAATCAATATGAATATGTATATGAATCAAGATTCGCTTTTGTTACCCTAATCCGAGGTTCCTTAGGGACCGTTATTAATAACCATCATGTATCTATATCTCTGCTCAAGATCTGCTATGTATGCATCTATTTTGCATTCGCTCATAGTGCTAATGAATGCACCTCGTATGTTTAAGCAAGAAATGTGACATCCATGTATGGTCGGACAAGAATATGAAAATGAACATGTATCTCAATCCATTCTAGACTAAAATCAATGTGTATAAGACATCGTGGTTAATATGAACCCTAACTTATATATGATTTATGATTCGCTCTGCATACGCTAAGAGTTGAAGTTACGGGTAGTGAACATCATTTCTTTTGGCATACGTTAACTCGAAGTTTGGGGAACAAACCTTTAAGGGGGAAGATCAGAATAACCCCAATCCGTGAATTCAGCTACCAATCAAGAATTAAGGAAGTTAACCGAGTGGATAAATGAATAACTGGATTAATGTGTTAATTGCATAATATCTCGTCATTTATCTGTTGACCGTTAAATTATCTGTTCATGTTTTATGGTTTAAACTGTAAATTGAAGGCCTTATCGGCCGAATCTGAAATCGATTAGTGTTTTATGATCATTAGGAATTATGTGATTTAATGGTATATTTAAGTAAAATGTGATTTGGTATGACTAAATTAGATTAATTAAGTTAAATGTCTAGAGTTGGACTTATTCACCTTTTTGCCACCCTAGTGGCCCACTTCATACATAAACACTTTGAGCCTTATTTCACAACATTTTCATCAGCCATTTTGTGAGTTAGAACCGACTAGAGAGAGAGGGAAATAGGAGGAGTTAGCTTCTTCAAGAACATTGCTTAGAGAATTGGAAGATTGAAGGAGTTCTACAAAATTGAGCCTTTAGACTCTGAATTGAAGACCTAAGGTAGAATATTCATCCCTCCATTTATGTATTTCAGTGTTATCTTGCATGGTTCTTGAAGATTTGAGGTTTAAAGTCAAGATTTAAGTTGGAGGAGTTGAATAGTGAGCTAAATGATGCATGCGCAGTATATCATGAAGTTTCGTTGTTTTCATGGAGATTCTTGCATGCATGTCCATATTATTGCCTTTAATCCATGAGTTCATCTTGTTTTCCATCAAATTATCAAGTTTAATTATGTTTTGGAGGGTTTGAATTCAAAAAAATCCTTGCATGTTGTGTTCATAAACATTCTTTATTATTTAAGTTGAAAATGTGAGTTTTTAACAAACCCTTGGGCCATGATTTTATAGAATGATCCATAATTCTTCATGTTTTACAAGTTTACTTTTGTTATTCCAAGTTTTGGGCCCAAGAGAGGTATTTTGGATGGTTAAACTCGAAGTTTGAACTTGGAGATGCAATCTGAAATTCCGTAAATTGCATCTACGCCGAAAGTGAAGGATTTTCGCCGAGCACCAAAAGTCCGCTGAGTGTGAATTGGGAGCTCCTTAAGTTTCATACCATTTGCGATCGACGAAGCGAAGATATGTGCGCCGAAGCTACGCATATTGTTTTGTATGACCGCCGAGCGAGGAAGTATATGCTTGAGCGGAGTTTCATTTCCGCGATGTTCGCCAAGTGAAGAAACATACGCCGAGCGAGGGCCTAAATTCTAAAATTTTGCCTAAGTGTTCCAAGGCATATTTTGACATCCCTATTGCATTTTAAGCATTCCTAAGCCTTAATTAAGCTATAGTAATGAGATTATGGATTAGAAACACACTAAGTAATGAATGTGCTAAGTTAAGAGAATGCAAGAGTATGTGTGTTCTAAGCCACGTGATAAGAAAGAATAAGAACCAACGTAATGTACGCTAAGCCGTGGCTGGCCGAAAGTACAAGTGTAATGATAAGATCCGCTGGTGTTATGTGCTTTTGTGTTTGTAGGTCAACGCCCGAGGATTGATTGATCGCCATCGAACCATCGCGGAGTAATATTATCGTGAAGATACGTTTATATGAAATTATGTTCCAAATGAAATATGATATGCTATGATTTCTGAAATGATATCTGTTTATGTGAACGAACATTCCAAGTTAAAATCTATTATGGCATCCATAGATAGTCCCAAGTCATGGGGGACGACATGGAAATGCAGGTCCATGACATACAAGTAATTACGAGATCTCGTTAGCCACTTCATTGTGGGTGATATGTGTTTAATCGATATCTCGAATCGTTACTTAGCCTGAAGACGCTCGCTCGTTTCCGTGGTTCTATGGGATATGCCATCATTATATTCTGATATGACTATGATTATGTTATGATCTGTCCTGTACTTATGAAATGTTCGCAATTCGTTCACTAACCCCTTTACCTTAATGTTATTCACTAGGCCTTAGCTCACTGTTTGTATATATATGTATATAGGTGAGCACTCTGGAGTTCGAGCCCAAAGGTTTTGTAGGGGACTGTGTTTCTGTTGTCAGCCAACTATTGCGCCTCACGAGGAGGTTCCCGAAGTGTCTTGGGCTCAAGTTTTGATTGGTTCTATATATGCATGAGATTTTATTTAATTATGTTGGCTGTACTTGTAAATCTGTAATGTGTGTGGTATAATGTAAGGTTGACTATCATATATGTATGTAAAGTTTTAAATATTCTGCGTTCATGTAAGTTAACATGTACTATTGGACATTTATATTTATGTATTCGCTCCGCCAAACCCTTATCATATGCTTATTCTGTTCAGAGGCCTTCAAGAGTCTCAGGATTAATGTTGTTACAATACTAGACCCAGAGGGGCGGTTTGGTCGTGACAACAACATGGCATTATTCACCAAACTATAGCACCTTATTCTCCACAAAGAAAATGGAATTGCCGAAGTGAAGAATAGAACCCTAAAAGAACCGATGAATGTCATGTTACTAAGTTCAAAGCTACTACGTAACTTGTGGGGAAAGCAATATTGTTTGCTAATTATGTTCTATAGAATACCTCACAAGAAAACCAACAACACTCCTTATGAATTGTAGAAAGGCTTCACCGCTTCCTACAACTACTTAAAAGTGTGGGGGTGTTTGGCAAAAAGTTGAAGTTCCTATTCCTAAAAGGCTAAGATTGGACCAAAAAAGAGATTGTGTGTTTATTGGTTATGCTCGTATTAGTAGTATATATCGGTTTCGACTTATAAATCGTAAATACCTAATATAAATGTGAACACTATTATAGAGTCATAGAATGTCAGTTTTTGAACATGTCTTTCCTTACAAGAAAGGACAACAATTGTTCAGAAAAGAACTTATGATTGTACACAAAGTCAAGAGGCTAATGACAATCAAACACAAGAGACTAGTAATGGTCTCGACCAACAAGATTTAACTGATGATGAACCACGACGAAGTAAGAGAGCAAGAACATCAAAATCCTTTGGTCCAGATTTCCTAACATACCTGTTAGAAAATGAACCTCAAAGCTTTAAGGCAGCAATGATAGGTCCCAAGCACTTTGTGGAAAGAGGTCACATTAATGAACTTCAATCCATTATGCAAAATCATACTTGGGTATTGGTGGATCTTCCACCAGGTTGTAAACCTCTTGGATATAAATGGATTTTCAAGAGAAAAATGAAAGCAGATGGTTCAATTGACAAGTATAAAGCAAGACTTGCAGTAAAAGGTTATAGACAAAAAGAAAGTTTGGACTATTTTGACACATATTCTCCTCAGGACAAGAATAACATCCATTCGCATGCTTATTTCTATAGTAGCGTTGTTTAATTTAGAAATACATCAAATGAATGTTAAGACAATTTTCTTAAACGGTGATCTAAATGAAAAGATATATATGGAGCAAACCCGAAGGGTTTGTAGTATCGGGGCAAGAAAAGAAAGTTTGTCAAATTGTAAAATCTCTTTATGGATTAAAACAAGCACCCAAGATATGGCATGAAAAAATTTGATCATGCAATACTTACTAATGGGTTTAAGATAAATTAATGTGACGTAATGCCTATGTTAAAAAACATCACCAAGGATATGTCATAGTTTGTTTTTATGTGGATGACATGCTTATCATTGAAGTAGTCAAAACATGATCAAATCAACTACAAATGCTTAACAAAAGATTTGATATGAAGGATATGGGGTCGCAGATGTTATATTAGGAATGAAAATTACTAAAACATCTCGACGGATATGCATTATCTCAATCACATTATATTGAGAAAATTTTGTTAAATTTATCAAGGATGATATGAATTTAGCTAGAACACCTATAGACGCTAATCTTTATTTATCAAAAATAAAGGTGATGCGTTGTTCAGCTTAAAATACCCCAAATCATTGGAAGCCTTAATACCTAATGAATTGTACTCCCCGATATAGCTATGCTATCAAGAATTGAGTAGGTACACTAGTAACCCTGAGAAGACCATTGGAAGGCTTATCATTCAAGTTCTTAGATATCTAAGATTCAATTCGTGATCATGGTTTGAACTTTACTCGACATCCAAAGAAGATTTGAAGGTTATTGTGATGCAAATTGATATCGATACTAAATATTCAAAATCCACAAAGGATATGTCTTTACTCCTGAGGCTTCTTTCTGGAAATCCACTTAAACAAACTTGCATCGCTACATCAACAATGGAACTGAAGCTTATTGCTTTTAGACAAAGCAGAGAAGAAAGCGCACGGCTTCGCCACTTTTTAGAAGACATTCCAATGTGGGTTAAAGCCCGTGCTGCCTATTTGCATTCATTGTGATAGTCAATCACAATGCCAGCAAAAAGCACGTAATCATATGTATAACGGTAAGTCACTTACATATTCTGTCGCCCATATAATACCGTGAAGGAAATTGTTGTCAAAATGGAATAATCTCAATAGATTATATAAAATCTAAAGAAAATATTGTGGATCCAAGTAACAAAAGGTTTGACAAAAGAGCTAGTGTATAGTTCATTGAATGGGATGATTAAAGTTTATTACATAAGAGTCGCCATAATGGTAACTCTACTTATATGATCGGAGATCCCAAGAACTAAGTTCAGAGGGAAATCTAAGTTATGTATGGCTCGCTAGAAATCACCAAGGATTAAAATTCCTTACCCATTCCTATGGTAAGAGTAATACCTGCAACATGTGTTGTCTGTAAGGGTATAAGGATAAGCTTTGCTTTTAATGATTACTTATATCTTGATTTAGGTATAAAAATCAAGACAAGTATAAAGAGATACTTACAATAAGAATCACCTATATGAGTGTTTAATCAAAGGCTTCTATGAGAATGAAGAGGCTAAATTTTCTAGAAACATTCATGAAAACCAGAGCGCTCAAGGCCAAAATGGACACAATAAAGGAGAACCACGATGTGTTAGAAGATATTTTGTGTGAAATCTATTGTTTTGGCTTACACAAACGTTTGAATAATTCAAGGCATCGATCCATTCAAGTTAGCTAGTAAGTTCGAGTAGGTTATCACTAGGGAAGGTTCGTCACTTAAGGAAGTTACCTATCCCGGATGCAAGATATTTTGGACTTATACTCTTTCTATAAAGTCTGTGATATTGTTGCATTTCCGTTGTCATCAAATTCCATTCATGTGGGGGATTGTTGAATGGTTGGAAAATTCTAGGTAAAACCGTAACTTTTTTCCTAAGTTTGGTCTATTTTTAAGTGGGCCCCGTGATGTTGATTCGCGTCAAAGTGGTAACACGCTCTATGTCGCCAGGATTCACGTGGTATATTTGGATGCTCAAAACTATTA
Source organism: Camellia lanceoleosa (assembly GCA_025200525.1). Taxonomy (NCBI): domain Eukaryota; kingdom Viridiplantae; phylum Streptophyta; class Magnoliopsida; order Ericales; family Theaceae; genus Camellia; species Camellia lanceoleosa. Next base: position 75,256,975 of record CM045767.1, on the reverse strand, counting down.
CCGAGTGAATGGGAAATTGAAGCCAAAGTATGCTCCATGGAAATGGAGTTTTGGTGGAAAAATCCTAAAAGTTTAAATAAGGCTCATTCTACATTGATTTGGTGGAAAGTTTTGAATAGGTTTATATAAGCATGGAATTGGAACTTGGGATGTGCCCCAAGGGTACCCAAGTGTTTTAGAGAGGAGGTTAAGCCAGGAAAAATAGGTTAGACCCATTGGACCCAAAATCACCACACACTGCCACTGCTGCGGCCGTCTCGTCTCAGCGGGCTGGGCCGGGCCTGCCCGGCTTAAAAGAAAAGGCAGTGTGTGGTGGGGTTGGGTTGGGCTTGTTCGGCCCAATACCTATCTTTTTGGGTCAAAATCATTTGAATTTAATTTATTTTTTGGTAAAATAAAACTAGAATTTAAATTAATTCCAAAAATAAATCGGTTCGATTTATTACATCGTGACACCCAAACAGTAGCCTTTCCAATTTTTGTTATCTCTGCTTGAATTAGAACCCAACAGATTCAACTGTTTAAATTCCAAACCAAACATGGTGTTTCATACACTCGCTCAAACATGTTTGCACTGTTTACATCTAAAACCTACAACCACCACTGGTCACATTTATAAATAGATGTTTCTCATTTGATGTTCAACATGATTTCAAGAATTGCATTTCACCTTGCGGTAAATTTATTTCCTTCTATTTTGTCGGTGCATTTAATTTTTGTGAGAAGAGTATAAGTAAACATCTTAGTGTGTTCTGTTAGACAAACAATTTGTAGTGGCCGCTTATTGTTTGTAGTTGGATCATTTCATTCTCGGGAGATAGACGCCCACATTCTCTGAAGTACGTCAGGAGAGGACTTATTTATCTGCTCTTAAGGACACAAGTTGTCAAACACTTGACTCGGGATCGTATATTTATTAGAAGAAATTAATCAAGTAGTTATTTAATTTATTATCTTCTGCTTTTATTTGTTTATTAAATCATATTTTAATTTTGTTTTCAGTAACAAAATAAAATCCGCTGGCTTATTTATTTATTTATTTCTAGTTTGATTTTTGTAATCAAACAAATTCTCTCATTTCATTCTATTATTTTTATATTCTTGTTGTTGTTTAGTACACAATGTAATTTAATCTATTTAAATAACATAAAGGAAGATTGTCCAACACAAATTACATGGAAGACTTTCTCCTACCATTGGCCATGTATAAATGGAGAGGGTGAGAGACGGGGAAGAGAGAGATAGAGCAAACAAGAGAGAGTGAGAGATGTTGAGGTTAGAGAGACTCGCTCTCTCTTGCAAGTGTGAGAGAGGGAGATGGATGAGTGGTTGAGTAAGAGAGTGTGAGCTCCTCCCTCTATTGTAAATCTTTCTAAGAATCCCTCAATCACATAGTGATAACTAGCTATTCTCCAACTGGATGGTAGGCACTTGGAGGCCAAACCACGTTAAATATGGTGTCTCATTGCTGTAGTGTGTGTTTTTCCTCTGCTTGGTATAATTTCTGAAGGTCTTGGCATGCGATCCCCCGATCCCTCTAACAAGTGCTATTGGGAGCCTCATGTTGTTGTTTTCAAATATAAATAGCAAAGGTGATTTTCAAACTCGCCGTAAATCAAGTTGCTCTAAATTAGATTTTGACATATTAGTATAAGTGGTCTCACACGAGAGGAATGCAAAAATGCAAAGCAGAGCCCCTCGAGGACATCGACGAGCCTTTTTACACGCCTCAAGATGGCGCCAGAAGGCCCGCCTCTCGGGCTATGCGCTTCACTGGCTACCGCTCAAAGGGTAATCTCGACATCGCCAATTCACTCTCAAATTACGTACCATGCTACGCTACGCTACAAGGCGAAAGCGGAAGAAGAGAGTGTGGCGCGATGATGAGTGATCGCTGCAATACCACTATCGCGACTGTTATAGCGCCCACGCGGGCACCGGTCAGATGATCACGCTATGAGGTCGTTACATCGAGTACATCGAGACCGGGGCCATTGCCACACATCCCGCTAATCGCCACGCCGCCATTATAGGAGGAGTGATTCAGGTGATGCGCGGGTTAAGGTGTAGCCGCAGGAGATAGTGATCCGAAGAGCCATACGGCTAAGGTCTAGCCTATTGTATCTAAGGCTACGCCCAAAATGTTTTTTGCCCGGGATGGCTTCATTTGGAGTCCGGTTGATGAGCCAATAGTGTTTTTCAACCATTTGGAGTATTCTGGATGACACATTTGTACAATGGATTTTTGAATGAGAATTTTTGTAAAATGAAAGAAGATCAAAGTAAGGCAGATTTCAAGGCCGTGTAGTGATGCATAATATTCGTTGGAACATGAAAAATTTCCACCTTCCTAAAAATTGCAATTTGGCTTAGAATATTCTTAAATTGTGGATGTGGCTCCAACTTCGAGAATGTTTTTCGCATGAGGCCCCCCAAGCATCAAGGGCTGCCAAAGAAAGGTTGTTCCTAGCTAAACGGATTGTTTCTCAAAGCAATCATGTAGGTCATGGCCACATAGTGAAATTTCGAATTCATGGTTTTAAAGATTGTCAAAACATGGGGCTTGTCATCTTCACATAGCTCTTCCAATGAAGGTTATCGGATATTGTGAACGCCATGATTCATCAAGAGGTTAGAATGGGCGTATTCTCTAAACTGCGTATTGGACAACCGACACATGCATCGGCTAGATCATTGAAGTTACTCAAAAGATCAAAGCTGATCAAATAAAAATCGGTAGGAGACTGTGGTGATATTGGTCGGTGATCGTATTGGGAATAGAAATGGATTATTCTCGAAAGTTAATCGTAAGATTCAAGATCTGGTTCAATCAAAAGTTCATTCATCAACGAAAACAGATGATTTGGCAAATGCGTAAGTACAAAGCTCAAGGAAGGAAATGCTGCGGGTCAAGTAGAGCTTGTATACGACGAGTAGGTAACGAGTAGTATATGGATGTGTAGAAACAATAGCTGGGTAGCAGAGCATACTAAGCGCGTATACAAAATGCGTGCATGCACAAAGCAGCAAGGGGCATGCGTTAGGAGTATCGCATGTAGAGGCGCCGCGCTGAAGAAAAGCCGCCAGCGGTAAGCAACGTTGTCGAAGTTCACTTCGAACTACCAAACAGTAGAAATCAAGATGGATAAAACGCAAGAGTGTGCTACCAAAGCGAGAGCTGACTAGTCTTTTTTTTCTATTGTGGTTTCTTTTAGTCTCCACGGCAAAGGCAGGAGGATAGAGAGTTGATGTGGGATCTTCTGCCGTAGCCCGACGTGGAGACCAGAATGGTCATGGCTCGGTTCGGAAAGCATCTATGCAAGTAATTGCATAAATGGCGATGCTTTGACAGATAGAAAGCCATCACAACCATCAATCTAATCGGACAAAGAAATTAGGGATTAAAAAGTACGTATAACGTATTAACGAAAGCATAGCGTGGGAAATTACACTAAGAGGTTGTCTGGCGTATGCAAAGGGTAAAGGCCGATAGTTCAGAGAGGGGAAGAGCTCCGAGCAAAGAAAATCCTAAGGTGCTGAAAAACCGAGGATGTTGATGGAATAAATGACGAAGTTTTCTATTGCTTCCAATGGTCCGGTCTCATCGGGCGGTAATGATAATGCATTAACAACAAGGGCATCTCCCAAATAGAGTGGTGCGGTGACATTTAATCAGGGGGTGTTTGATATCTTGGTTACGCAAGTTCAAGCATAGCAAGTGAAGACATCGGTAGGCCAAGAAGCTGCAGAGATCTGCAGGAGATAGAGTAGAAGCTCTCCAAATCGTAGAGTGGTGTGAGTTGTTGAGTCGAGGATGTAGGATTCCTCTCCTCTTGTATCTCTAGTGTATTATCTTTTAGCTTTAGGGGACGGAAGCGCTCATGAGGAGATGCAGATTTTTTGGGCATGACAGAAAGTATGACAACATTAGTAACAATGTGTAAAAGTGATCACCCACATTGGCTGGCCGAGGGGTGATTTGTTAGATATCAATCACTCCCATGCGAAGGATTCTCTTTCTCCACGTGTCAGAAAGCATGTGCCAACCTGCCAACCCATGTCGTGAAATGGATGGGCCACTGTGCAGTGTACAGAAGTAAAGCCACCACAAGGCTAGAAGCCACTGACGCCGGAAGACTCCTCTCCTCCTACCATTATGTATAAATTGAGAGGGTGAGAAAGGAAGAGAAAAGATAGAGCAAACAAGAGAGTGATAGGATAATGAGGTAGAGAGTCGCCTTCTCTCAGTGTGAGAGAGGGTATTTGAATTTGAAGTAAGTGAGCGCAAGAGAGGTGAGTTCTTCCTCTATTGTAATCTTTTCTATAATCTCTCTCCATTGTTATAGTGATAACCCACTACTCACTCCCATGGGCGAGAGATGAGGGCGCCTAACCACGCGCAATCATGGTGTCTCCCTTGAGCGTGGTGTGTTTTTCTGGCTGGTATAATTTCTAGAAAGTTTCAAGGTGATCCCCAATCCTCAACACACTTAACTCACTAGCTAGAATACCAAAAGCTGCACTCCAGACCCATATATGGGGTGCCTTATTTTTATAGCCCAAAGACTAACCCTCGATCCCCTCAGAGAAGCCTTCAGCTTCCTTGGACTCTAGCTCATCGCTCATCTTTAGACACTCTCTATGGATAAAGATAAACTCCCAAGAGCTTTTATTCCTTATCCAGTCGAGTGCCTTCCTCTGCATCTCCTTGACTTTTTATAGCTTATCCATGATCCCGTGATTCCAAGATTTATGGCGCAGATAATCCCTAAAGATTACCGAGATCATCCTCTAAGATCATGACCGTGACACATGGCACCCTACCTGCATAACTTCCTAAGTGCCGCCTTGGCCACGTGTTGTTATTAAAAAAATGCCCTCATTATCCGCCTCAGGTTCTATTACCCTCTCGTGATCCCTGAGGTGATAACCTATATCATTTGAACCTATAGCACGCCGGGCTTAGTTTGCTCTATCATTCATTATCAAGGTCATCAAAGACTTGTAGCTGCCTTGAAGGCCTGCCTCAATGTTTAGCAAAAAGTTCACTTTTCACCGACCATCAAAGGAAAAGTACTCGGCGCTCGAGTCGAAAATGGTGCAATCGTTTTACCTCTCTACTCTCCATGAGGTAGTCTTCGTTCGATTCTTTGTTCTCTGCCTTGGTAGAAACCTCCTTTCGTGCATCCTATACATCTGCTGAAGCGATTAAGTTGAACATTAAGATGTAGCTCACTCGTTACATTTTGCGGGGAGACAAATTAATGTGAACAAGGGTAATATTTTCTATTAATTTTTTAAAGAAAATTACAAATTTTTTATTTGTTTCTCTGTATTTTTCTCACAAAAAAAAATAGCTCCATTAATTAACTTTTTTTTTTTTTTTTTTTTGTTGCGAGAGAGGTTTTGACCTTGATTTTTACGAAATGAGTGTTCTAGATGCGAAATGATAGAGTTGGTTGGAACAATGAGAAAAAAGTGCTTTGCATGCAAGCGGCCTTCCTTTGTGAGAAAGAATAGTGGGTTTGCATAGGGTACCTTCTTGGATAATAAGCTTTAATGCTAAGCATGTCTGAAAGGGCAGTGTGAGAGCCGAAGAAGAGAAGGGCTTTAAGCCAGGAATAGAAAATGGTTTTACAAAGTGTCTTCTTGAGTCCGACTTCAATACTTGTGACGAGGAGTAGACTCAGAGTCTTGAGAAAGAAGAAATGAGGGTTTGTAGAAAATGTTTTCTTGGGTCACGACTTCCAAGGTCCGTGTACATGAAAATAGGTGATAAGCATGAATGTATCTCTTGGGATCCTTCAATGCTTTGAAACACAAAACCCTGACAAAACCAGCATTTTAATAAGAAATGATTAGTGATAAAATATTTTGTATCCTTCAATACGAGAACAAAGAATTTATTATTGGTGATGAAATATTTTTATGTTCAACTTAACCTTATAAGGCGAAAATATATTAGTCAGCAATTAATTAGAAATTTATTAGTGGATGAAATATTTTAGTCTCCTAACTTTATTACTTGAAACAAAAATATATTTATGCAGCCCTATTTAATAGAAAGATGAAATGACATTGTGCATGATGGAGTGTTTATTGGTGGCTGAAATATTTTTAAGTCTTCAATAACTTATCATACAGAGACAAAAATATATTTATAAGCCTAATAAATGGAAATATGCAGCGACATCGTTTAATAGGTATGGAATTTATTGGCAGCGAATTACGTTAAGTCACAAAAAAAATTATATTTTGTGACAAAAATGTTATCTCAATGAGCTAAAAATAATTAGTGCCAATACTGAATAAAATTAGGCGCCTCATTTTTACACCACGAAATTTTGTTTTTGTCTCCTATACTTTTGAAAAAAGAATTAAAACAAAGCGACAAAATTAATATTTAAGTCATCTTTGGGTTAAATTTTAAAACAAATTTTTTTTGTCACAATGGCTTGGAATTTCTTGTATTTTTATTGATTTTAAGTATTTGGTGCCGAAATTTGGTTTTCCTCTCTAAAAATAATACATTTGGAGGCGAAATTATTTCCTCTCTAAAATTTTTTACAATGGTGACGACAAATTTAAGTCTCTAAAATGATGCGTAAATCTTCCACCAAATTTTTCCAAGGAGGCGGGGAAATTGTTTTTGTGACGAAAAATAAAAATTTAGAGCCGAATAAAATTTTTCACGTCACCTATTGTTTTATTTGATTTTAAGCATTTGGTAGCGATGAAATTTGGTTTTCCTCTCTCTAAAATAATACATTTGGAGCCGAAATTATTTCCTCTCTAAAATTTTTTACAATGGTGACAACAAATTTAGGTCTCCCAAAATGGGCGCCCAAATCCTCCACCAAATTTTCCAAGGCGGAAATTGTTTTGTGATGAAAAAATAAAATTTAGAGAGCGAATAAATTTTATCACCTATTGTTTTATTGATTTTAAGCATTTGGTAGAAATTAAATAATACATTTGGAGCGAAATTATTTCTCTCTAAAATTTTTTACAATGGTGACGACAAATTTAAGTCTCCAAAATGGCGTAAATCTTCCACCAAATTTTCAAGAGTAGGAAATTGTTTTTGTGACGAAAAATAAAATTTAGAAACCGAATAAAATTTTAGTCACCTATTGTTTTTATTTGATTTTAAGCATTTGGTGGCGAAATTTGGTTTCCTCTCTGAAAATAATACATTTGGAGGCGAAAGTATTTCCTCTCTAAAATTTTTTTACAATGGTGACGACAAATTTAGTCTCCAAATGGCGTAAATCTTCCACCAAAATTTTCCAAGGGGCGGAAATTGTTTTGTGACGAAAAAATAAAATTTAGAGGCGAATAAAATTTTAGATCACCTATTGTTTTATTTGATTTTAAGCATTTGGTGGCAGAAATTTGGTTTTCCTCTCTGAAAATAATACATTTGGAGGCGAAATTATTTCCTCTCTAAAATTTTTTTACAATGGTGACGACAAATTTAGGTCTCCAAAATGGCGTAAATCTTCACCAAATTTTCCAAGCGGGGAAATTGTTTTGTGACGAAAAATAAAATTTAGAGGCGAATAAAATTTTTCGTCACCTATTGTTTTATTTGATTTTAAGCATTTGGTGGCGAAATTTGGTTTCCTCTCTCTGAAAATAATATATTTGGAGGCGAAATTATTTCCTCTCTAAAATTTTACAATGGTGACAACTAAAAATTTACGTCTCCAAAATGGTAGCCAAATCTTCCACCAAAATTTTCGGGGCGAGGAAATTGTTTTGTGACAAAAAAAATAAAATTTAGGCGTGCAGAATTTTTAAAGTCTATTGTTTTATTGATTTTGACATTTTAGTGGCCTGGTTTATCACTAATCCCCGAAAATAATACATTTGGAAGCGAAATTATTTTACTCTCTAAATTTTTTACAATGGTGGCGAAATAAATTTAGATCTCCGAAAATGGCGCAAATCTTTAAATTTATCCAATAGAAGCGGTTTTGTGGCAAAAAATAAAAATTGAGAGCGAATAAAATTTTAGGCATCACCTTGTTTTGCGCGGTTTGATTCGCCGGTTTAAGCATTTGGTAGCCCGAAATTTCTCGCGCGGTTTTGCCGCGCTCGCATCTCTGAAAATAATCGCCGCGTAGTGGAGAGCCGTCTTATTTTTCATCACTAAAACATGCATATTTGACTAAACGTATTTGCCACGGTTTCACGCGTGCTTTTACGTCACCATAAACCTTTTTTGTTGTAAGTGGTTTGCGCAGTTTATCAATCGCGCCGTTTTGCGCATTGCACGGTTTTTCGCAGTTTATCACTTGTCCCGTTTTGCGCATCGCACTGTTTTACGCGATTTATTACTCTCGCCGTTTTGCGCATCGCACCGTTTTGCGCAGTTTATCACTCGCGCCGTTTTGCGCATCGCACGATTTTGCGCAGTTTATCACTCGCGCCGTTTTGCACAGTTTATCACTCGCGCCGTTTTGCGCATCGCACCGTTTTGCGCATCGCACCGTTTTGCGCATCGCACCGTTTTGCGCACCGTTTTACGCAGTTTATCACTCGCGCCGTTTTGCGCATCGCACCGTTTTGCGCAGTTTATCACTCGCGCCGTTTTGCGCATCGCACGGTTTTGCGCAGTTTATCACTCGCACCGTTTTGCGCATCGCACGATTTTGCGCAGTTTTTCACTCGCGCCGTTTTGCGCATCGCACCTTTTGCGCAGTTTTTCACTCGCGCCGTTTTGCGCATCGCACCGTTTTGCGCAGTTTATCACTCGCGCCGTTTTGCGCATCGCACTGTTTTGCGCAGTTTATCACTCGCGCCGTTTTGCGCGTCGCACTTTTTGCGCGGTTTATCACTCGCGCCGTTTTGCGCGCATCGCCGCGATTTTTGCGCGATTTATCACTCGCGCCCTTTTGCGCATCGCACTCTTTTGCGCAGGTTATCACTCGCGCCGTGTTGCGCATCGCACTGTTTTGCACAGTTTATCACTCGCGCCGTTTTGCGCATCGCACCATTTTGCGCAGTTTATCACTCGCGCCGTTTTGCGCATCGCACCGTTTTGCGCAGTTTATCACTCGCGCCGTTTTGCGCAGTTTATCACTCGCGCCGTTTTGCGCATCGCACCGTTTTGCACAATTTATCAATCGCGCCGTTTTGCGCATCGCACGGTTTTGCGCAGTTTATCACTCGCGCCGTTTTGCGCATCGCACCGTTTTGCGCAGTTTATCACTCGCGCCGTTTTGCGCATCGCACCGTTTTGCGCAGTTTATCACTCGCGCCGTTTTGCGCATCGCACCGTTTTTCGCGATTTATCACTGCGCCGTTTTGCGCGCGCACCGTTTTGCGATTTTGCGCGATTTTCACTCGCGCCCGTTTTGCGCGCCGCCGCGATTTTGCGCAGTTTATCACTCGCGCCGTTTTGCGCATTGCACCATTTTGCGCAGTTTATCACTCGCGCCGTTTTCCGCATCGCAAAGTTTTGCGTAGTTTATCACTCGCGCCGTTTTCCGCATCGCACTGTTTTGCGCAGTTTATCACTCGCGCCGTTTTGCGCATCGCACTGTTTTGTGCAGTTTATCACTCGCGCCGTTTTGCGCATCGCACCGTTTCGCGCAGTTTATCACTCGCGCCGTTTTGCGCATCGCACTGTTTCGCGCAGTTTATCACTCGCGCCGTTTTGCGCATCGCACGGTTTTGCGCAATTTATCACTCGCGCCGTTTTGCGCATCGCACCGTTTTGCGCAGTTTATCACTCGCGCCGTTTTGCGCATCGTACGATTTTGCGCAGTTTATCACTCGCGCCGTTTTGCGCATCGCACGGTTTTGCGCAGTTTATCACTCGCGCCGTTTTGCGCATCGCACCGTTTTGCGCAGTTTATCACTCGCGCCGTTTTGTGCATCGCTCTGTTTTGTGCAGTTTATCAATCGCGCCGTTTTGCGCATCGCACGGTTTTGCGCAGTTTATCACTCGCGCCGTTTTGCGCATCGCACCGTTTTGCGCAGTTTATCACTCGCGCCGTTTTGCGTAGTTTATCACTCGCGCCGTTTTGCGCATCGCACCGTTTTGCGCAGTTTATCACTCGCGCCGTTTTGCGCATCGCACGGTTTGGCGCAATTTATCACTCGCGCCGTTTTGCGCATGGCACCGTTCTGCGCAGTTTATCACTCGCGCCGTTTTGCGCATCCCACGGTTTTGTGCAATTTTTCACTCGGGCCGTTTTGCGCATCGCACCGTTTTGCGCAGTTTATCACTGGCGCCGTTTTGCGCATCGCACGGTTTTGCGCTTTTTATCACTCGCGCCGTTTTGCGCATCGCACCGTTTTGCGCAGTTAATCACTCGCGCCGTTTTGCGCATCGCACTGTTTTGCGCAGTTTATCACTCGCGCCGTTTTGCGCATCGCACCATTTTGCGCACTTTATCACTCGCGCCGTTTTGCGCATCGCACCGTTTTGCGCAATTTATCAGTCGCGCCGTTTTGCGCATCGCACCGTTTTGCGCAGTTTATCACTCGCGCCGTTTTGCGCATCGCACTATTTTGCGCAGTTTATCACTCGCGCCGTTTTGCGCATCGCACCATTTTACGCAGTTTATCACTCGCGCCGTTTTGCGCATCGCACTATTTTGCGCAGTTTATCAATCGCGCCGTTTTGCGCATCGCACAGTTTTGCGCAGTTTATCACTCGCGCCGTTTTGCGCATCGCACCGTTTTGCGCAGTTTATCACTCGCGCCGTTTTGCGCATTTTATCAGTCGCGCCGTTTTGCGCATCGCACGGTTTTGCGCAGTTTATCACTCGCGCCGTTTTGCGCATCGCACGATTTTGCGCAGTTTATCACTCGCGCCGTTTTGCGCAGTTTATCACTCGCGCCGTTTTGCGCATCGCACCGTTTTGCGCAGTTTATCACTCGCGCCGTTTTGCGCATCGCACCGTTTTGCGCAGTTTATCACTCGCGTCGTTTTGCGCAGTTTATCACTCGCACCGTTTTGCGCATCGCACCGTTTTGCGCATCGCACAGTTGTGCGCAGTTTATCACTCGCGCCGTTTTGCGCATCGCACTGTTTTGCACAGTTTATCAATCGCGCCGTTTTGCGCATCGCACGGTTTGGTGCTGTTTATCACTCGCGCCGTTTTGCGCATCGCACTGTTTTGGGCAGTTTATCAATCGCGCCGTTTTGCGCAGTTTATCAATCGCGCCGTTTTGCGCATCGCCGTTTTGCGCGATTTATCACTCGCGCCTTTTTGCGCATCGCGCGTTTTGCGCGTTTTATCACTCGCGCCGTTTTGTGCACTGCACCGTTTTGCGCTATTTATCACTCGCGCCGTTTTGCGCATCGCTTTCGCGATTTATCGCTTCGTTTTGCGCACCGCTCTGTTTGCGCAGATTATCACTCGTGCACTTTTGCGCATCGCACGGTTTTGCGCAGTTTATCACTCGCGCCGTTTTTTGCATCGCTCGATTTTACGCGGTTTATCACTCGCGCCGTTTTGCGCATCGCACCGTTTTGCGCAGTTTATCACTCGCGCCGTTTTGCGCATCGCACCGTTTTGCGCAGTTTATCACTCGCGCCGTTTTGCGCATCGCGCTGTTTTGCGCAGTTTATCACTCCCGCCGTTTTGCGCATCGCAAGGTTTTGCGCAGTTTATCACTCGCGCCGTTTTGCGCAGTTTATCACTCGCGCCGTTTTGCGCATCGCACCGTTTTGCGCAGTTTATCACTCGCGCCGTTTTGCGCAGTTTATCACTCGCGCCGTCTTGCGCATCGCACCGTTTTGCGCAGTTTATCACTCGCGCCGTTTTGCGCATCGCACGGTTTTGCGCAGATTATCACTCGCGCCGTTTTGCGCATCGCACCGTTTTGCGCAGTTTATCACTCGCGCCGTTTTGCGCATCGCACGATTTCGCAAAGTTTATCACTCGCGCCGTTTTGCGCATCGCACCGTTTTGCGCAGTTTATCACTCGCGCCGTTTTGCGCATCGCACGATTTTGCGCAGTTTATCACTCGCGCCGTTTTGCGCATCGCACCATTTTTTGCGCAGTTTATCACTCGCGCCGTTTGCGCGCCGCCGCGTTTTGCGCCGTTTATCACTCCCGCCGGTTTGCGCTGCACCGTTTTGCGCAAATTATCACTCTCGCCGTTTTGCGCATCGCCGCGCGTTTGTTTCGCGATTTATCACTCGCGCCGTTTTGCGCATCGCACCGTTTTGCGCAGTTTATCACTCGCGCCGTTTTGCGCATCGCACCGTTTTGCGCAGTTTATCACTCGCGCCGTTTTGCGCATCGCACCGTTTTGCGCAGTTTATCACTCGCGCCGTTTTGCACATCGCACGGTTTTGCGCAGTTTATCACTCGCGCCGTTTTGCGCATCGCACGATTTTGCCCAGTTTATCCCTCGCACCGTTCTGGGCAACGCACCGTTTTGCGCAGTTTATCACTCGCGCCGTTTTGCGCATCGCACCGTTTTGCGCAGTTTATCACTCGCGCCGTTTTGCGCATCGCACTGTTTTGCGCAGTTTATCACTCGCGCCGTTTTGCGCATCGCACTGTTTTCGCCAGATTATCACTCGCGCGCTTTTGCGCATCGCACTGTTTTGCGCAGTTTATCACTCGCGCCGTTTTGCGCAGTTTATCACTCGCGCCGTTTTGCGCATCGCACTGTTTTGCGCAGTTTATCACTCGCGCCGTTTTGCGCATCGCACCGTTTTGTGCAATTTATCACTCGCGCCGTTTTGCGCATCGCACGGTTTTGCGCAGTTTATCACTCGCGCCGTTTTGCGCATCGCGCCGTTTTGCGCAGTTTATCACTCGCGCCGTTTTGCGCATCGCACCGTTTTGCGCAGTTTATCACTCGCGCCGTTTTGCGCATCGCACCGTTTTGCGCACTTTATCACTCGCACCGTTTTGCGCACTTTATCACTCGCGCCGTTTTGCGCATCGCACTGTTTTACGCAGTTTATCAATCGCGCCGTTTTGCGCATCGCACAGTTTTGCGCAGTTTATCACTCGCGCCATTTTGCGCATCGCACCGTTTTGCGCAGTTTATCACTCGCGCCGTTTTGCGCATCGCACCGTTTTGCGCAGTTTATCACTCGCGCCGTTTTGCGCATCGCACTGTTTTGCACAGTTTATCACTCGCGCCATTTTGCGCATCGCACGGTTTTGCGCAGTTTATCACTCGCGCCATTTTGCGCATCGCACCGTTTTGCACAGTTTATCACTCGTGCCGTTTTGCGCATCGCACGGTTTTGCGCAGTTTATCACTCGCGCCGTTTTGCGCATCGCACTGTTTTGCGCAGTTTATCACTCGCGCCGTTTTGCGCATCGCACCGTTTTGCGCAGTTTATCACTCGCGCCATTTTGCGCATCGCACGGTTTTGCGCAGTTTATGACTCGCGTCGTTTTGCGCATCGCATGGTTTTGCGTTGTGTAACACTCACGCCGCTTTCCGCATCGCACGGTTTTGCGCAGTTTATCACTCCCGCCGTTTTGCGCATCGCACTGTTTTGCGCAGTTTATCACTCGCGCCATTTTACGCATCGCACGATTTTGCGCAGTTTATCACTCGCGCCGTTTTGCGCATTTTATCACTCGCGCCGTTTTGCGTTTTGCGCAGTTTATCACTCGCGCCGTTTTGCGCATCGCACTATTTTGCGCAGTTTATCACTCGCGCCGTTTTGCGCATGGCAGTGTTTTGCGCAGTTTATCACTCGCGCCGTTTTGCGCATCGCACCGTTTTGCGCAGTTTATCACTCGCGCCGTTTTGCGCATCGCACGGTTTTATGCAGTTTTTCACTCGCGCCGTTTTGCGCATCGCACCGTTTTGCGCATCGCACAGTTTTGCGCAGTTTATCACTCGCGCCGTTTTGCGCATCGCACGGTTTTGCGCAGTTTATCACTCGCGCCGTTTTGCGCATCGCATTGTTTTGCGCAGTTTGTCACTCCCGCCGTTTTGCGCATCGCAGTGTTTTGCGCAGTTTAACACTCGTGCCGTTTTGCGCATCGCACCGTTTTGCACAGTTTATCACTCGCGTCGTTTTGCGCATCGCACCGTTTCGCACAGTTCAACACTCGCGTCGTTTTGCGCATCGCACAGTTTCGCGCAGTTTATCACTCGCGCCGTTTTGCGCATCGCACTGTTTCGCGCAGTTTATCACTCGCGCCGTTTTGCGCATCGCACTGTTTTGCGCAGTTTATCACTCGCGCCGTTTTACGCATCGCACCGTTTTGCGCAATTTATCACTCGTGCCGTTTTGCGCATCGCACGGTTTGGCGCAGTTTTTCACTCGCGCCGTTTTGCGCATCGCACGATTTTGCGCAGTTTATCACTCGCGCCGTTTTGCGCATCGCACGATTTTGCGCAGTTTATCAATCGCGCCGTTTTGCGCATCGCACCGTTTTGCGCATCGCACGATTTTGCGCAGTTTATCACTCGCGCCGTTTTGCGCATCGCACGGTTTTGCGCAGTTTATCACTCGCGCCGTTTTGCGCAGTTTATCACTCGCGCCGTTTTGCGCATCGCACGATTTTGCGCAGTTTTTCACTCGCGCCGTTTTGCGCATCGCACGGTTTTGCGCAGTTTATCACTCGCGCCGTTTTGCGCATCGCACGGTTTTGCGCAGTTTATCAATCGCGTCGTTTTGTGCATCGCACCGTTTTGCGCAGTTTATCACTCGTGCCGTTTTGCGCATCGCACCGTTTTGCGCAGTTTATCACTCGTGCCGTTTTGCGCATCGCACTGTTTTGCGCAGTTTATCACTCGCGCCGTTTTGTGCATCCCATCGTTTTGCGCAATTTACGACTCGCGCCGTTTTGCGTGACGCACCGTTTTGCGCAGTTTATCACTCGCGCCGTTTTGCGCAGTTTATCTCTCGCGCCGTTTTACGCATCGCACCGTTTTGCGCAGTTTATCACTCGCGCCGTTTTGCGCATCGCACCATTTTACACAGTTTATCACTCGTGCCGTTTTGCGCATCGCACCGTTTTGCGCAGTTTATCACTCGCGCCGTTTTGCGCATCGCACGATTTTGCGCAGTTTATCACTCGCACCATTTTGCGCATCGCACGATTTTTTGCAGTTTATCACTCGCGCCGTTTTGCGCATCGCACGGTTTTGCGCAGTTTATCACTCGCGCCGTTTTGCGCAGTTTATCACTCGCGCCGTTTTGCGCATCGCACCGTTTTGCGCAGTTTATCACTCGTGCCGTTTTGCGCAGTTTATCACTCACGCCGTTTTGCGCATCGCACGGTTTTGCGTAGTTTATCACTCGCGCCGTTTTGCGCACTTTATCACTCGCGCCGTTTTGCGCATCGCACCGTTTTGCGCACTTTATCACTCGCGCCGTTTTGCGCATCGCACGATTTTGCGCAGTTTATCGCTCGCGCTGTTTTGCGCATCGCACTGTTTTGCGCAGTTTATCACTCGCGCCGTTTTGCGCATCGCACCGTTTTGCGCACTTTATCACTCGCGCCGTTTTGCGCATCGCACCGTTTTGCGCACTTTATCACTCGCGCCGTTTTCCGCATCGCACCGTTTTGCCCGGTTTATCACTCGCGCCGTTTTGCGCATCGCACCGTTTTGCGCAGTTTATCACTCGCGCCGTTTTGCGCGTCGTACACGTTTGCGCAGTTTATCACTCGCGCCGTTTTGCGCGCCGCGGTTTTGCGATTTATCACTCGCGCCGTTTAGCGCATCCCACCGTTTTGCGCACTTTATCACTCGCGCCGTTTTGCGCATCGCACCGTTTTGGCACCGTTTTGCGGCTCGCACCATTTTGCGCAGTTTATCACTCACGCCGTTTTGCGCATCGCACCGTTTTGCGCAGTTTATCACTCGCGCCGTTTTGCGCATCGCACGGTTTTGCGCAGTTTATCAATCGCGCTGTTTTGCGCGTCGCACGATTTTGCGTAGTTTAACACTCGCGCCGTTTTGCGCATCGCACCGTTTTGCGCAGTTTATCACTCGCGCCGTTTTGCGCATCGCACGGTTTTGCGCAGTTTATCACTCGCGCCGTTTTGCGCATCGCACCGTTTTGCGCAGTTTATCACTCGCGCCGTTTTGCGCATCGCACCGTTTTGCGCAGTTTATCACTCGCGCCGTTTTGCGCATCGCACCGTTTTGCGCAGTTTATCACTCGCGCCGTTTTGCGCAGTTTATCACTCGCGCCGTTTTGCGCAGTTTATCACTCGCGCCGTTTTGCGCATCGCACGGTTTTGCGCAGTTTATCACTCGCGCCGTTTTGCGCATCGCACGGTTTTGCGCAGTTTATCACTCGCGCCGTTTTGCGCATCGCACCGTTTTGCGCAGTTTACCACACGCGCTGTTTTGCGCATCGCACTGTTTTGCGCAGTTTATCACTGGTGCCATTTTGTGCATCGCACTATTTTGCGCAGTTTATCACTGGTGCCGTTTTGTGCATCGCACTGTTTTGCGCAGTTTATCAATGGTGCCATTTTGCGCATCGCACCGTTTTGCGCAGTTTATCAATCGCGCCGTTTGGCGCATCGCACGGTTTGCGCAGTTTATCACTCGCGCCGTTTTGCGCATCGCACCGTTTTGCGCAGTTTATCACTCGCGCCGTTTTTGCGCATCCCACCGTTTTGCGCAGTTTATCACTCGCGCCGTTTTGCGCATCGCACCGTTTTGCGCAGTTTTTCACTCGCGCCGTTTTGCGCATCGCACCGTTTTGCGCAGTTTATCAATCGCGCCGTTTTGCGCATCGCACGATTTTGCGCTATTTTTCACTCGCGCCGTTTTGCGCATCGCACCGTTTTGCGCTGTTTATCACTCGCGCCGTTTTGCGCATCGCACCGTTTTGCGCAGTTTATCACTCGCGCCGTTTTTGCGCGCATCACCGTTGTGCGCAGTGTATCACTCGCGCCGTATTGCGCATCGCCGCGGTTTTGCGCGATTTATCACTCGCGCCGTTTTGCGCATCGCCGCATTTTGCGATTTATCACTCGCGCCATTTTGCGCGCCGCACTGTTTTCGCGATTTATCACTCGCGCCGTTTTGCGCATCGCCGTTTTTGCGCGATTTATCACTCGCGCCGTTTTGCGCGCCGCCGCGTTTTGCGATTTATCACTCGCGCCGTTTTGCGCATCGCCGCGTTTTCGCGATTTATCACTCGCGCCGTTTTGCGCGATTTATCACTCGCGCCGTTTTGCGCGCCGCCGTTTTGCGATTTATCACTCGCGCCGTTTTGCGCATCGCCGCGTTTTGCGCTATTTACCAATCGCGCCGTTTTGCGCAGTTTATCACTCGCGTCGTTTTGCGCATCGCACCGTTTTGCGCAGTTTATCAATCGCGCCATTTTGCGCATCGCACGGTTTTGCGCATTTTATCATTCGCGCCGTTTTGCGCATCGCACGGTTTTGCGCAGTTTATCACTGGCGCCGTTTTGCGCATCGCACTGTTTTGCACAGTTTAGCACTCGCGCCGTTTTGCGCATCGCTCTGTTTTGCGCAGTTTATCAATCGCGCCGTTTTGCGCAACGCACGGTTTTGCGCAGTTTATCACTCGCGCCGTTTTGCGCATCTCACCGTTTTGCGCAGTTTATCAATCGCGCCGTTTTGCGCAGTTTATCACTCGCGCCGTTTTGCGCATCGCACCGTTTTGCGCAGTTTATCACTCGCGCCGTTTTGCGCATCGCACATTTTTGCGCAGTTTATCACTCGCGCCGTTTTGCGCATCGCACCGTTTTGCGCAGTTTATCACTCGCGCCGTTTTGCGCATCGCACCGTTTTGCGCAGTTTATCACTCGCGCCGTTTTGCGCATCGCACCGTTTTGCGCAATTTTTCACTCGCGCCGTTTTGCGCGCCTTTTCGCGATTTATCACTCGCGCCCGTTTTGCGCGCGCCGCCGTTTTTGCGATTTATCACTCGCGCCGTTTGGCGCATCGCCGCGGTTTTTGCGCGATTTATCACTCGCGCCGTTTTGCGCATCGCCCGCGTTTTGCGCGATTTATCACTCGCGCCGTTTTGCGCGCCGCCCGTTTGCGATTTATCACTCGCGCCGTTTTGCGCGCCGCACCGTTTTGCGAGGTTTATCACTCGCCCCGTTTTGGGCATGGCCCGATTTTCGCGATTTATCACTCGCGCCGTTTTGCGCATCGCCGTTTTGCGCGATTTATCACTCGCCGTTTTGCATCGCCCGGTTTTCGCGATTTATCACTCGCGCCGTTTTGCGCGCGCACCGTTTTGCGATTTATCACTCGCGCCGTTTTGCGCATCGCGCGATTTTTGCGCGATTTATCACTCGCGCCGTTTTGCGCGCCATCGCCGGTTTTCGCGATTTATCACTCGCGCACTTTTGCGCATCGCACCGTTTTGCGCAGTTTATGACTCGCGCCGTTTTGCGCATCGCCCATTTTTGCGCAGTTTTTCACTCGCGCCGTTTTGCGCATCGCACCGTTTCGCACATATTATCACTCGCGCCGTTTGCGCGCCGCGCGTTTTGCGCGATTTATCACTCGCGCCGTTTTGCGCATCGCCGTTTTGCCGATTTATCACTCGCGCCGTTTTGCGCCCGTTTTGCGCGCCGCCGCGGTTTTGCGCGATTTATCACTCGCGCCGGTTTACGCATCGCGCACCGTTTTGCGCGATTTATCACTCTCGCCGTTTTGCGCGCCGCGTTTTGCGCAGTTTATCACTCGCGCCGTTTTGCGCATCGCACCGTTTTGTGCAGTTTATCACTCGCGCCGTTTTGCGCATCACTCTGTTTTGCGCAATTTATCACTCGCGCCGTTTTGCGCATCGCACGATTTTGCGCAGTTTATCACTCGCGCCGTTTTGCGCATCGCACTGTTTTGCGCAATTTATCACTCGCGCCGTTTTGCGCATCGCACCGTTTTGCGCAGTTTATCACTCGCGCTGTTTTGCGCAGTTTATCACTCGCGCCGTTTTGCGCAGTTTATCACTCGCGCCGTTTTGCGCATCGCACCGTTTTGCGCAGTTTATCACTCGCGCCGTTTTGCGCATCGCACCGTTTTGCGCAGTTTATCACTCGCGCCGTTTTACGCATCGCACCGTTTTACGCAGTTTATCACTCGCGCCGTTTTGCGCAGTTTATCAATCGCGCCGTTTTGCGCATCGCACTATTTTGCGCAGTTTATCACTCGCGCCGTTTTGCGCATCGCACCGTTTTGTGCAGTTTATCACTCGCGCCGTTTTGCGCATCGCACGGTTTTGCGCAGTTTATCACTCGCGCCGTTTTGCGCATCGCACCGTTTTGCGCAGTTTATCACTCGCGCCGTTTTGCGCATCGCACCGTTTTGCGCAATTTATCAATGGCGCCGTTTTGCGCATCGCACCGTTTTGCGCTGTTTATCACTCGTGCAGTTTTGCGCATCGCACCGTTTTGCGCAGTTTATCACTCGCGCCGTTTTGCGCATCGCATGATTTTGCGCAGTTTATCACTCGCGCCGTTTTGCGCATCGCACCGTTTTGCGCAGTTTATCACTCGCGCCGTTTTGCGCATCGCACGGTTTTGCGCATTTTATCACTCGTGCCGTTTTGCGCATCGCACTGTTTTGTGCAGTTTATCACTCGCGCCGTTTTGCGCATCGCACCGTTTTGCGCAGTTTATCACTCGCGCCGTTTTGCGCATCCCACCGTTTTGCGCAGTTTATCACTCGCGCCGTTTTGCGCATCGCACGGTTTTTCACAGTTTATCACTCGCGCCGTTTTGCGCATCGCACTGTTTTTGCCAGATTATCACTCGCGCCGTTTTGCGCATCGCACCGTTTTGCGCAGTTTATCACTCGCGCCGTTTTGCGCATCGCACCGTTTTGCGCAGTTTATCACTCGCGCCGTTTTGCGCATCGCACGGTTTTTCACAGTTTATCACTCGCGCCGTTTTGCGCATCGCACCGTTTTGCACAGTTTATCACTCGCGCCGTTTTGCGCATCGCACCGTTTTGCGCAATTTATCACTCGCGCCGTTTTGCGCAGTTTATCACTCGCGCCGTTTTGCGCATCGCACTGTTTTGCACAGTTTATCACTCGCGCCGTTTTGCGCATCGCACGGTTTTGCGCAGTTTATCAATCGCGCCGTTTTGCGCATCGTACGATTTTGCGCATTTTATCTCTCGCGCCGTTTTGCGCATCGCACCGTTTTGCGCAGTTTATCACTCGCGCAGTTTTGCGCATCGCACCGTTTTGCGCAGTTTATGACTCGCGCCGTTTTGCGCATCGCACGATTTTGCGCAGTTTATGACTCGCGCCGTTTTGCGCATCGCACGGTTTTGCGCAGTTTATCAATCGCGCCGTTTTGCGCATCGCACCTTTTGCGCAGTTTTTCACTCGCGCCGTTTTGCGCATCGCACCGTTTTGCGCAGTTTATCACTCGCGCCGTTTTGCGCATCGCACTGTTTTGCGCAGTTTATCACTGGGGCCGTTTTGCGCATCGCACCGTTTTGCGCATCGCACCGTTTTGCGCATCGCACCGTTTTGCGCAGTTTATCACTCGCGCCGTTTTGCGCATCGCACCGTTTTGCGCAGTTTATCACTCGCGCCGTTTTGCGCATCGCACCGTTTTGCGCAGTTTATCACTCGCGCCGTTTTGCGCATCGCACCGTTTTGCGCAGTTTATCACTCGCGCCGTTTTGCGCATCGCACCGTTTTGCGCCGTTTTGCGCATCGCACCGTTTTGCGCGATTTATGACTCGCGCTGTTTTGCGCATCGCACGGTTTTGCGCAGTTTATCACTCGCGCCGTTTTGCGCATCGCACGGTTTTGTGCAGTTTACCACTCGCGCCGTTTTGCGCATCGCACAGTTTTGCGCAGTTTATCACTCGCGCCGTTTTGCGCATCGCGCCGTTTCGCGCAGTTTATCTCTCGCGCCGTTTTGCGCATCGCACGGTTTTGCGCAGTTTATCACTCGCGCCGTTTTGCGCATCGCACGGTTTTACGCAGTTTTTCACTCGCGCCGTTTTGCGCATCGCACTGTTTTTTCCTAGTTTATCACTCGCGCCGTTTTGCGCATCGCACTGTTTTCAGCAGATTATCACTCGCGCGCTTTTGCGCATCGCACTGTTTTGCGCAGTTTATCACTCGCGCCGTTTTGCGCATCGCACCGTTTTGCGCAGTTTATCACTCGCGCCGTTTTGCGCATCGCACCATTTTGTGCAGTTTATCACTCGCGCCGTTTTGCGCATCGCACTGTTTTGCGCAATTTATCACTCACGCCGTTTTGCGCATCGCACTATTTTGCGCAGTTTATCACTCGCGCCGTTTTGCGCATCGCACGATTTTGCGCAGTTTATCACTCGCGCCGTTTTTTCGCGCCGTTTTGCGCATCGCAGGGTTTTGCGCGGTTAATCACTCGCGCCGTTTTGCGTTTGCGCATCGCGCACCGTTTTTGCGCGATTTATCACTCGCGTCGTTTTGAGCGACGCACCGTTTTGCAAAGTTTAGCACTCGCGTCGATTTGCGCATCGCCGATTTTCGCTATTTATCACTCGCGCCGTTTTGCGCATCGCAACGTTTTGCGCAGCTTATCACTCGCGCCGTTTTGCGTATCGCACCGTTTTCCGCTGTTTATTACTCGCGCTGTTTTGCGCGCCGCGTTTTCTTGCGCAATTTATCACTCGCGCGCCGCTTTGCGCATCGCACAGTTTTCGGCAGTATACCACTCGCGCCGTTTTGCGCATCGCCGCGATTTTCGCGCGATTTATCACTCGCGCCGTTTTGCGCATCGCCGCGTTTTGCGCGATTTATCACTCGCGCCGTTTTGCGCATCGCCGGTTTTGCGATTTATCACTCGCGCCGTTTTGCGCGCCGCCGTTTTCGCGATTTATCACTCGCGCCGTTTTGCGCATCGCGGTTTTGCGCGATTTATCACTCGCGCCGTTTTGCGCATCGCACGTTTTGCGCGATTTATCGCGCCGTTTTGCGCATCGCCGTTTCGCGATTTATCACTCGCGCCCGTTTGCGCATCGCACGCTTTCGCGATTTATCACTTTCGCGCCCGTTTTGCGCGCGATTTATCACTCGCGCCGTTTTGCGCATCGCCGATTTTTGCGATTTATCACTCGCGCCGTTTTGCGCGCCGCGTTTTGCGATTTATCACTGGGGCCGTTTAGCGCATCGCACTGTTTTGCGCAGTTTATCAATCGCGCCATTTTGCACATCGCACGGTTTTGTGCGGTTTACCACTCGCGTCGTTTTGCGCATCGCCGCAATTTGCGCAGTTTATCAATCGCGCCGTTTTGCGCATCGCACGGTTTTGCGCAGTTTATCACTGGCGCCGTTTTGCGCATCGCATGGTTTTGCGCAGTTTATCACTCGCGCCGTTTTGCGCATCGCACCGTTTTGCGCATCGCGCCGTTTTGCGCATCGCACAGTTTTGCTCAGTTTATCAATCGCGCCGTTTTGCGCATCGCACGGCTTTGCGCAGTTTATCACTCGCGCCGTTTTGCGCATCGCACGGTTTTGCGCAGTTTATCAATCGCGCCGTTTTGCGCATCGCACGATTTTGCGCAGTTTATCACTCGCGCCGTTTTGCGCATCGCACGGTTTTGCGCAGTTTATCACTCGCGCCGTTTTGCGCATCGCACGATTTTGCGTAGTTTATCACTCGCGCCGTTTTGCGCATCGCACGGTTTTGCGCAGTTTATCAATCGCGCCGTTTTGCGCATCGCACGATTTTGGGCAGTTTATCACTAGCGCCGTTTTGCGCATCGCACCGTTTTGCGCAGTTTATCAATCGTGCCGTTTTGCGCATCGCACCGTTTTGCGCAGTTTATCAATCGTGCCGTTTTGCGCATCGCACGATTTTGCACAGTTTATCACTCGCGCCGTTTTGCGCATCGCACCGTTTTGCACAGTTTATGACTCGCGCCGTTTTGCGCATCGCACCGTTTTGCGCAGTTTATCACTCGCGCCGTTTTGCGCATCATACGGTTTTGTGCAGTTTATCAATCGCGCCGTTTTGCGCATCGCACGATTTTGCGCAGTTTATCACTCGCGCCGTTTTGCGCATCGCACCGTTTTGCGCAGTTTATCACTCGCGCCGTTTTGCGCATCGCACCGTTTTGCGCAATTTATCACTCACGCCGTTTTGCGCATCGCACGGTTTTGCGCAATTTATCACTCGTGCCGTTTTGCGCATCGCGCCGTTTTGCTTATCGCATTATTTTGCGAAATTTATCAATCGCGCCGTTTTGGGCATCGCATAATTTTTCGCAGTTTATCAATCGCGCCGTTTTGCGCATCGCACCGTTTTGCGCAGTTTATCACTCGCGCCGTTTTGCGCATCGCACCATTTTGCGCAGTTTATCAATCGTGCCGTTTTGCGCATCGCACGATTTTGCGCAGTTTATCACTCGCGCCGTTTTGCGCATCGCACCGTTTTGCGCAGTTTATCACTCGCGCCGTTTTGCGCATCGCACGGTTTTGCGCAGTTTATCACTCGCGCCGTTTTGCGCATCGCACGATTTCTTGATTTATCACGCGCCCGTTTTGCGCCGCCGCACCGTTTTTGCGCGATTTATCACTACCGCCGTTTTTGCGCGCATCGCGCGTTTTGCGCGATTTATCACTCGCGCCGTTTTGCCCGCCGCACCGTTTCGCGCAATTTATCACTCGCGACGTATTGCGCATCGCGCGATTTTTGCGCGATTTATCACTACGCGTTTGCGCATCGCCGCGTTTTGCGCGATTTATCACTCGCGCCGTTTTGCGCATCGCCGCGATTTTCGCGGATTTATCACTCGCGCCGTTTTGCGCGCCATCGCGGTTTTGCGATTTATCACTCGCGCCGTTTTACGCGCCGCACCGTTTTGAACAATTTATCACTCGCGCCGTTTTGCGCATCGCACGGTTTTGCGCAGTTTATCACTCGCGCCGTTTTGCGCATCGCACCGTTTTGCACAGTTTATCACTCGCGCCGTTTTGCGCATCGCACCGTTTTGCGCAGTTTATCAATCGCGCCGTTTTGCGCATCGCACGGTTTTGCGCAGTTTATCACTGGCGCCGTTTTGCGCATCGCATGGTTTTGCGCGGTTTATCACTCGCGCCATTTTGCGCATCACACCGTTTTGCGCAGTTTATCACGCGCAGTGTTTTGCGCATCGCACGATTTTGCACAGTTTATCAATCGCGCCGTTTTGCGCATCGCACGGTTTTGCGCAGTTTATCACTCGCGCCGTTTTGCGCATCGCACGGTTTTGCGCAGTTTATCACTCGCGCCGTTTTGCGCATCGCACGATTTTACGCAGTTTATCACTGGCGCCGTTTTGCGCATCGCACCGTTTTGCGCAGTTTATCACTCGCGCCGTTTTGCGTATCGCACGGTTTTGCGCAGTTTATCACTCGCGCCGTTTTGCGCATCGCACCGTTTTGCGCAGTTTATCACTCGCGCCGTTTTGCGCATCGCACCGTTTTGCGCAGTTTATCACTCGCGCTGTTTTGCGCATCGCACTGTTTTGCGCAGTTTATCAGTCGCCCTATTTTGCGCAAGGCACTGTTTTGCGCAGTTTATCACTCGCGCCGTTTTGCGCATCCCACTGTTTTCGGCAGATTATCACTCGCGCGCTTTTGCGCATCGCACTATTTTGCGCAGTTTATCACTCGCGCCATTTTGCGCATCGCACTGTTTTGCGCAGTTTAACAATCGCGCTGTTTTGCGCATCGCACTGTTTTGCGCAGTTTATCACTCGCGCCGTTTTGCGCATCGCACGGTTTTGCGCAGTTTATCACTCGCGCCGTTTTGCGCATCGCACGGTTTTGCGCGATTTATCACCCGCGCCGTTTTGCGCCGCGCGATTTTGCGCGATTTATCACTCGCGCCGTTTTGCGCGCCGCACTGTTTTGCGCAATTTATCACACGCGCCGTTTTGCGCCGCGCTTTTTTCGCGATTTATCACGCGCCCGTTTTGCGCATCGCGCCGTTTTGCGCATCGCACCGTTTTGCGCATCGCACTGTTTTGCGCAGTTTATCACTCGCGCCGTTTTGCGCATCGCACCGTTTTGTGCAGTTTATCACTCGCGCTGTTTTGCGCAGTTTATCACTCGCGCCGTTTTGCGCATCGCACCGTTTTGCAAAGTTTATCAATCGCGCCGTTTTGCGCATCGCACCGTTTTGCGCAGTTTATCACTCGCGCCGTTTTGCGCATCGCACCGTTTTGCGCAGTTTATCACTCGCGCCGTTTTGCGCATCGCACCGTTTTCCGCAGTTTATCACTCGCGCCGTTTTGCGCATCGCACCGTTTTTCGCAGTTTATCACTCGCGCCGTTTTGCGCATCGCACGATTTTGCGCAGTTTATCACTCGCGCCGTTTTGCGCAGTTTATCACTCGCGCCGTTTTGCGCATCGCACTGTTTTGCGCGGTTTATCAGTCCTGTCGTTTTGCGCATCGAACTGTTTTGCGCAGTTTATCACTCGCGTCGTTTTGCGCATCGCACTGTTTTTCGCAGTTTATCACTCGCGCCGTTTTGCGCATCGCACTGTTTTGCGCAGTTTATCACTCGCGCCGTTTTGCGCATCGCACTGTTTTGCGCAGTTTATCACCCGCGCTGTTTTGCGCATCTCGCCCTTTTGCGCAGTTTATCACTCGCGCTGTTTTGCGCATCGCACTGTTTTGGGCACTTTATCACTCGCGCTGTTTTGCGCAGTTTATCACTCGCGCCGTTTTGCGCATCGCACTGTTTTGCGCAGTTTATCACTCGCGCCGTTTTGCGCATCGCACTGTTTTGCGCAGTTTATCACTCGCGCTGTTTTGCGCGTCTCGCGCGTTTGCGCAGTTTATCACTCGCGCTGTTTTGCGCGTCTTATCACTCGCGCCGTTTTGCGCATCGCACCGTTTTGCGCAGTTTATCACTCGCGCCGTTTTGCGCATCGCACCGTTTTGCGCAGTTTATCACTCGCGCCGTTTTGCGCATCGCACCGTTTTTGCGCAGTTTATCACTCGCGCCGTTTTGCGCATCGCACCGTTTTGCGCAGTTTATCAATCGCGCCGTTTTGCGCATCGCACGATTTTGCGCAGTTTATCACTCGCGCCGTTTTGCGCATCGCACCGTTTTGCGCAATTTATCACTCGTGCCGTTTTGCGCATCGCACTGTTTTGCGCAGTTTATCAATCGCGCCGTTTTGCGCGTCGCACGATTTTGCGCAGTTTACCACTCGCGCCATTTTGCGCATCGCACCGTTTTGCACAATTTATCACTCGCGCCGTTTTGCGCATCGCACCGTTTTGCGCAGTTTATCACTCGCGCCGTTTTGCGCATCGCACCGTTTTGCGCAGTTTATCACTCGCGCCGTTTTGCGCATCGCACGGTTTTCCACAGTTTATCACTCGCGCCGTTTTGCGCATCGCACCGTTTTGCGCAGTTTATCACTCGCGCCGTTTTGCGCATCGCACCGTTTTGCGCAGTTTATCACTCGCGCCGTTTTGCGCATCGCACGATTTTGCGCAATTTTTCACTCGCGCCGTTTTGCGCATCGCACCGTTTTGCGCAGTTTATCACTCGCGCCGTTTTGCGCATCGCACGGTTTACCGCTGTTTATCACTCGCGCCGTTTTGCGCATCGCACCGTTGTGCGCAGTTTATCACTCGTGCCATTTTGCGCATCGCACCCTTCTGCGCAGTTTATCACTCGCCCCGATTTGCGCAGTTTTTCACTCGCACCATTTTGCGCATCGCCCCGTTTTGCGCATCGCACCATTTTGCGCAGTTTATCACTCGCGCCGTTTTGCGCATCGCACGATTTTGCGCAGTTTATCACTCGCGCCGTTTTGCGCGCCCCGCGATTTTTCGCAATTTATCACTCCCGCCGTTTTGCGCATCGCCGCGGTTTTTCGCGATTTATCACTCGCGCCGTTTTGCGCGCATCGCATTTATCACTCGCGCCGTTTTGCGCATCGCACCGTTTCGCGCAGTTTTTGCGTTTTGCCGTTTTTGCGATCTATCGCGCCGTTTTGCGCATCGCACCGTTTTGCGCAGTTTATCACTCGCGCCGTTTTGCGCATCGCACCGTTTTGCGCAGTTTATCACTCGCGCCGTTTTGCGCATCGCACTGTTTTGCGCAGTTTATCACTGGTGCCCTTTTGCGCATCGCACTGTTTTGCGCAAGTTATCAATCGCGCCGTTTTGCGCATCGCACGATTTTGCGCAGTTTATCACTCGCGGCGTTTTGCGCATCGCACCGTTTTGCGCAGTTTATCACTCGCGCCGTTTTGCGCAGTTTATCACTCGCGCCGTTTTGCGCATCGCACCGTTTTGCGCAGTTTATCAATCTCGCCGTTTTGTGCATCGCACGGTTTTGCGCAGTTTATCAATCTCGCCGTTTTGCGCATCGCACGATTTTGCGCAGTTTATCACTCGCGCCGTTTTGCGCATCGCACGATTTTGCGCAGTTTTTCACTCGCGTCGTTTTGCGCATCGCACCGTTTTGCACAGTTTATCACTCGCGCGGTTTTGCGCATCGCACCGTTTTGCGCAGTTTATGACTGGCGCCGTTTTGCGCATCGCACTGTTTTGCGCAGTTTATCACTCGCGCCGTTTTGCGCATCGCACGGTTTTGCGCAGTTTTTCACTCGCGCCGTTTTGCGCATCGCACGGTTTTGCGCAGTTTATCACTCGCGCCGTTTTGCGCGTTTTGCGCAGTTTATCACTCGCGCCATTTTGCGCATCGCACCGTTTTTCGCCATTTATCACTCACGCCGATTTGCGCATCGCCGCGTTTTCGCGATTTATCACTCGCGCCGTTTTGCGCATCGCCGCCGGTTTTGCGCGATTTATCACTCGCGCCGTTTTGCGCATCGCGCGATTTATCACTCGCGCCGTTTTGCGCGCCGTTTTGCGCGATTTATCACTCGCGCCGTTTTGCGCGCCGCGGTTTTGCGCGATTTATCACTCGCGCCGTTTTGCGCGCTCGCACCGTTTTCGCGATTTATCGCGGAGTTTTGCGCATCGCACTGTTTTGCGTAGTTTATCACTCGTGCCATTTTGCGCATCGCAGGGTTTTGCGCAGTTTAACACTCGCGCCGTTTTGCGCATCGCACCGTTTTGCGCATTTTATCAGTCGCGCTATTTTGGGCATCGCACTGTTTTGCGCAGTTTATCACTCGTGCCGTTTTGCGCATCGCACGGTTTTGCGCAGTTTATCACTCGCGCCGTTTTGCGCATCGCACCGTTTTGCGAAGTTTATCACTCGCGCCGTTTTGCGCATCGCACTGTTTTTTGCAGTTTATCACTCGCGCCATTTTGCGCATCACGCCATTTTGCGCTATTTATCACTCGCGCCGTTTTGCGCATCGCACCGTTTTGCGCAGTTTATCACTCGCGCCGTTTTGCGCATCGCACCGTTTTGCGCAGTTTATCACTCGCGCCGTTTTGCGCATCCCATCGTTTTGCGCACTTTATCAATCGCGCCGTTTTGCGCATCCCACCGTTTTGCGCAGTTTATCACTCGCGCCGTTTTGCGCATCGCACCGTTTTGCGCAGTTTATCACTCGCGCCGTTTTGCGCATCGCACCGTTTTGCGCATCGCACCGTTTTGCGCAGTTTATCACTCGCGCCGTTTTGCGCATCGCACGATTTTGCGCAATTTATCACTCGCGCCGTTTTGCGCATCGCCGCGATTTTGCGTTTATCACTCGCGCCGTTTTGCGCGCATCGCCGTTTTGCACGATTTATCACTCGCGCCGTTTTGCGCATCGCCCGATTTTGCACGGTTTATCAATCGCGCCGTTTGCGCATCGCCGCGTTTTACGCAATTTATCACTCGCGCCGTTTTGCGCATCGCCGCGGTTTCGCGCCATTTATCACTCGAGCCGTTTGGCGCATCGCCGCGATTTTGCGATTTATCATCTGCGCCGTTTTGCGCGCCACACCGTTTTGCGCACTTTATCACTCGTGCCGTTTTGCGCGCCGCCGTTTTGCGCAGTTTATCACTCGCGCCGTTTTGCGCATCGCACCGTTTTGCGCAGTTTATCACTCGCGCCGTTTTGCGCATCGCACCGTTTTGCGCAGTTTATCACTCGCGCCGTTTTGCGCATCGCACGGTTTTGCGCAGTTTATCAATCGCGCCGTTTTGCGCATCGCACCGTTTTGCGCACTTTATCACTCGCGCCGTTTTGCGCATCGCACCGTTTTGCGTAGTTTATCACTCGCGCATGTTTTGCGCATCGCACTGTTTTGCGCAGTTTATCAATCGCGCCGTTTTGCGCATCGCACGGTTTTGCGCAGTTTATCACTCGCGCCGTTTTGCGCATCGCACTGTTTTGCGCAGTTTATCACTCGCATCGGTTTGCGCATCGTACGATTTTGCGCAGTTTACCACTCGAGCCATTTTGCGCATCGCACCATTTTGCGCAGTTTATCACTCGCGCCGTTTTGCGCATCGCACCGTTTTGCGCAGTTTATCACTCGCGCCGTTTTGCGCATCGCACCGTTTTGCGCAGTTTATCACTCGCGCCGTTTTGCGCATCGCACCGTTTTGCGCACCGTTTTGCGCAGTTTATCACTCGCGCCGTTTTGCGCATCGCACCGTTTTGCGCAGTTTATCAATCGCGCCGTTTTGCGCGCCATGTTTTGTGCAGTTTATCACTCGCGCCGTTTTGCGCGTCGCCGTTTTGCGCAGTTTATCACTCGCGCCGTTTTGCGCATCGCACCGTTTTGCGCAGTTTATCACTCGCGCCGTTTTGCGCATCGCACGGTTTTGCGCAGTTTTTCACTCGCGCCGTTTTGCGCATCGCACCGTTTTGCACAGTTTATCACTCGCGCGAGTTTGAGCATCGCACCGTTTTGCGCAGTTTATGACTCGCGCCGTTTTGCGCATCGCACTGTTTTGCGCAGTTTATCACTCGCGCCGTTTTGCGCATCGCACGGTTTTGCGCAGTTTATCACTCGCGCCGTTTTGCGCATCGCACCGTTTTGCGCAGTTTATCACTCGCGCCGTTTTGCGCATTGCCGCGTTTTGCGATTTATCACTCGCGCCGTTTTGCGCGCTGTTTTGCGCATCGCACAGTTTTCCGCTATTTTTCACTCGCGCCGTTTTGCGCATCGCACCGTTTTGCGCAATTTTTCACTCGCGCCGTTTTGCGCATCGCACCGTTTTGCGCAGTTTATCACTCGCGCCGTTTTGCGCATCGCACTGTTTTGCGCAGTTTATCACTCGTGCCGTTTTGCGCATCGCACGGTTTTGCGCAATTTATCACTCGCGCCGTTTTGCGCAGTTTATCTCTCGCGCCGTTTTGCGCATCGCACCGTTTTATGCAGTTTATCACTCGCGCCGTTTTGCGCATCGCACCGTTTTGTGCAGTTTATCACTCGCGCCGTTTTGCGCATCGCACCGTTTTGCGCAGTTTATCACTCGCGCCGTTTTGCGCATCGCACGGTTTTGCGCAGTTTATCACTCGCGCCGTTTTGCGCATCGCACAGTTTTGCGCAGTTTATCACTCGCGCCGTTTTGCGCATTTTATCATTCGCGCCGTTTTGCGCATCGCACTGTTTTGCGCAGTTTATCACTCGCGCCGTTTTGCGCAGTTTATCACTCGCGCCGTTTTGCGCATCGCACTGTTTTGCGCAGTTTATCACTCGCGCCGTTTTGCGCATGGCAGTGTTTTGCGCAGTTTATCACTCGCGCCGTTTTGCGCATCGCACCGTTTTGCGCAGTTTATCACTCGCGCCGTTTTGCGCATCGCACGATTTTGCGCAATTTATCACTCGCGCCGTTTTGCGCATCGCACCGTTTTGCGCAGTTTATCACTCGCGCCGTTTTGCGCATCGCACCATTTTGCGCAGTTTATCACTCGCGCCATTTTGCGCATCGCACCGTTTTGTGCACTTTATCACTCGCGCCGTTTTGCGCATCGCACCATTTTGCGCAGTTTATCACTCGCGCATGTTTTGCGCATCACACTGTTTTGCACAGTTTATCAATCGTGCCGTTTTGCGCATCGCACAGTTTTGCACAGTTTATCACTCGTGCCGTTTTGCGCATCGCACCGTTTTGCGCAGTTTATCAATCGCACCGTTTTGCGCATCGCACCGTTTTGCGCAGTTTATCACTCGCGCCGTTTTGCGCATCGCACCGTTTTGCGTAGTTTATCACTCGCGCCGTTTTGCGCATCGCACTGTTTTGCGCAATTTATCACTCGCGCCGTTTTGCGCATCGCACCGTTTTGCGCAGTTTATCACTCGCGCCGTTTTGCGCAACGCACCGTTTTGCGCAGTTTATCACTCGCTCCGTTTTGCGCATCGCACCGTTTTGCGCAATTTATCACTCGCGCCGTTTTGCGCATCGCACGGTTTTGCGCAGTTTATCACTCGCGCCGTTTTGCGCATCGCACCGTTTTTCGCAGTTTATCACTCGCGCCGTTTTGCGCATCGTACCGTTTTACGCAGTTTATCACTCGCGTCGTTTTGCGCATCGGACCGTTTTGCGCAATTTATCACTCGCGCCGTTTTGCGCACCGCACTGTTTTGCGCAGTTTATCAATCGCGCCGTTTTGCGCATCGCACGGTTTTGCGCAGTTTATCACTCGCGCCGTTTTGCGCATCGCAGCGTTTTGCGCAGTTTATCACTCGCGCCGTTTTGCGCATCGCACGGTTTTGCGCAGTTTATCACTCGCGCCGTTTTGCGCATGGCACCGTTTTGCACAGTTTATCACTCGCGCCGTTTTGCGCATTGCATGGTTTTGCGCAGTTTATCACTCGCGCCGTTTTGCGCATGGCACCGTTTTGCACAGTTTATCACTGGCACCGTTTTGCGCGTCGCACCGTTCTGCGCAGTTTATCTCTCGAGCCGTTTTGCGCATCGCTCTGTTTTGCGCAGTTTATCAATGGCGCCGTTTTGCGCATCGCACGGTTTTGCGCAGTTTATCACTCGCACCGTTTTGCGCATCGCACGGTTTTGCGTAGTTTATCACTCGCGCCGTTTTGCGCATCGCACGGTTTTGCGCAGTTTATCACTCGCGCCGTTTTGCGCATCGCACCGTTTTGCGCAGTTTATCACTCGCGCCGTTTTGCGCATCGCACCGTTTTGCGCAGTTTATCACTCGCGCCGTTTTGCGCATCCCACTATTTTGCGCAGTTTATCAATCGCGCCGTTTTGCGCATCGCACGGTTTTGCGCAGTTTATCACTCGCGCCGTTTTGCGCATCGCACCGTTTTGCGCAGTTTATCACTCGCGCCGTTTTGCGCATCGCACGATTTTGCGCAATTTATCACTCGCGCCGTTTTGCGCACTTTATCACTCGCGCCGTTTTGCGCATCGCACCGTTTTGCGCAGTTTATCACTCGCGCCGTTTCCGCATCGCCCGATTTTGCGCATTTTATCTATCGTGCCGTTTTGCGCGCACGCGTTTTCGCGCGATTTATCACTCGCGCCGTTTTGCGCATCGCAGGGTTTTGCGCAATTTATCACTCGCGCCGTTTTGCGCATCGCACCGTTTTGCGCACTTTATCACTCGCGCCGTTTTGCGCATTGCATTGTTTTGCGCAGTTTATCACTCGTGCCGTTTTGCGCATCGCACCGTTTTGCGCAGTTTATCACTCGCGCCATTTTGCGCATCGCATCGTTTTGCGCAATTTATCACTCGCGCCGTTTTGCGCATCGCACCGTTTTGCGCAGTTTATCACTCGCGCCGTTTTGCGCATCGCACCGTTTTGCGCAGTTTATCACTCGCGCCGTTTTGCGCATCGCACGGTTTTGCGCAGTTTATCACTCGCGCCGTTTTGCGCATCGCACTGTTTTGGGCAGTTTATCACTCGCGCCGTTTTGCGCATCGCACTGTTTTGCGCAGTTTATCACTCCCGCCTTTTTGCGCATCGCACTGTTTTGCGCAGTTTATCACTCTCGCCGTTTTGCGCATTGCACTGTTTTGCGCAGTTTATCACTCGCACTATTTTGCGCATCGCACTGTTTTTCGCAGTTTATCACTCGCGCTGTTTTGCGCATGGCACTGTTTTGCGCAGTTTATCACTCGCGCGGTTTTGCGCATGGCACTGTTTTGCGCAGTTCATCACTCGCGCCGTTTTGCGCATCGCACGGTTTTGCGCAGTTTATCACTCGCGCCGTTTTGCGCATCGCACCGTTTTGCGCAGTTTATCACTCGCGCCGTTTTGCGCGTCGCACGGTTTTGCGCGTTTTATCACTCGTGCCGTTTTCGCGCATCGCCGTTTTTTCGCGATTTATCACTCGCGCCGTTTTGCGCATCGCCGCGATTTTCGCGATTTATCACACTCGCGCCGTTTTGAGCATCGCCATTTTTTGCGCGATTTATCACTCGCGCCGTTTTGCGCGCGCACGCCGTTTTGCGCGATTTATCACTCGCGCCGTTTTTGCGCATCGCCGCGGTTTTGCGCGGTTTATCACTCGCCCCGTTTTGCGCGCCGCACCGTTTTGCGCAGTTTATGACTCGCGCCGTTTTGCGCATCGCCCTGTTTTGCGCAGTTTCTCACTCGCGCCGTTTTGCGCGCCTTTTGCACATCGCCGCGGTTTTGCGCGATTTATCACTCGCGCCGTTTTGCGCGCATCGCCGCGGTTTTTCGCGATTTATCACTCGCGCCGTTTTGCGCATCGCCGCGATTTTCGCGATTTATCACTCGCGCCGTTTTGCGCGCCATCGTTTTCGCGATTTATCACTCGCGCCGTTTTGCGCGCCGCCGCGGTTTTTGCGCGATTTATCACTCGCGCCGTTTTGCGCATCGCCGTTTTGCGCGATTTATCACTCGCGCCGTTTTGCGCATCGCCGTTTTCGCGATTTATCACTCGCGCCGTTTTGCGCATCGCCGCGTTTTCGCGATTTATCACTCGCGCCGTTTGCGCATCGCACCGTTTTTGCGCGATTTATCACTCGCGCCGTTTTGCGCGCATCGCGCGATTTTCGCGATTTATCACTCGCACCGTTTTGCGCGTCGCGCCGTTTAGCGCATCGCGCGTTTTCGCGCGATTTATCACTCGCGCCGTTTTGCGCATCGCCGTTTTCGCGCGATTTATCGCGCCGTTTTGCGCATCGCCGTTTTGCGATTTATCACTCGCGCCTTTTTGCGCATCGCGCGTTTTCGCGATTCATCACCCGCGCCGTTTTGCTCATCGCACGGCTTGGGGTAGGTTATCACTCGCGCCGTTTTTTGCATCGCACGGTTTTGCGCAGTTTATCACTCGCGCCGTTTTGCGCATCGCACCGTTTTGCGCAGTTTATCACTCGCGCCGTTTTGCGCATCGCACCGTTTTGCGCAGTTTATCACTCGCGCCGTTTTGCGCATCGCACTGTTTTGCGCATCGCACTGTTTTGCGCAGTTTATCACTCGCGCCGTTTTGCGCATCGCACCGTTTTGCGCAGTTTATCACTCGCGCCGTTTTGCGCATCGCACCGTTTTGTGCAGTTTATCACTCGCGCCGTTTTACGCATCGCACTGTTTTGCGCAGTTTATCACTCGCGCCGTTTTGCGCATCGCACTGTTTTCGGCAGATTATCACTCGCTCCGTTTTGCGCATCGCACTGTTTTGCGCAGTTTATCACTCACGCCGTTTTGCGCATCCCACTGTTTTGCGCAGTTTAACAATCGCGCTGTTTTGCGCATCGCACTATTTTGCGCAGTTTATCACTCGCGCCGTTTTGCGCATCGCACTGTTTTGCGCAGTTTATCACTCGCGCCGTTTTGCGCATCGTACCGTTTTGCGCAGTTTATCACTCGCGCCGTTTTGCGCTTTGCACGCTTTCGGAAAGTTTTTCACTCGCGCCGTTTTGCGCATCGCATCGTTTTACGCAGTTTATGACTCGCGCCCTTTTGCGCATCGCACATTTTTGCGCAGTTTTTCACTCGCGCCGTTTTGCGCATCGCACGGTTTTGCGCAGTTTATGACTCGCGCCATTTTGCGCATCGCATTTTTGCGCAGTTTTTCACTCGCGCCGTTTTGCGCGCATCGCGATTTTTTCGCGCGATTTATCACTCGCGCCGTTTTGCGCATCGCCGCGTTTTGCGCGATTTATCACTCGCCGTTTTGCGCGCCGTTTTCGCGCCACGCGTTTTGCGCGATTTATCACTCACGCCGTTTTGGGGATCGCCGCGTTTTGCGCGATTTATCACTCGCGCCGTTTTGCGCGCGCCGTTTCGCGATTTATCACTCGCGCCGTTTTGCGCGCCGCGTTTTGCGCAATTTTTCACTCGCGCCGTTTTGCGCGTCGCACCGTTTTGCGCATTTTATCACTCGCTCCGTTTTGCGCATCGCCGTTTTTGCGAAGTTTATCACTCGCGCCGTTTTGCGCGTCGCACTTTTTGCGCAATTTATCACTCGCACCGTTTTGCGCGTCGCATTGTTTTGCGCAGTTTATCACTCGCGCCGTTTTGCGCATCGCACCGTTTTGCGCAGTTTATCACTCGCGCCGTTTTGCGCATCGCACCGTTTTGCGCAGTTTATCACTCGCGCCGTTTTGCGCATCGCACCGTTTTACGCAGTTTATCACTCGCGCCGTTTTGCGCATCGCACGGTTTTGCGCAGTTTATCACTCGCACCGTTTTGCGCATCGCACCATTTTGCACAGTTTATCAATCGCGCCATTTTGCGCATCGCACGATTTTTCGCAGTTGATCACTCGCGCCGTTTTACGCATCGCACAGTTTTGCGCAGTTTATCACTCGCGCCGTTTTGCGCATCGCACCGTTTTGCACAGTTTATCGCTCGCGCGGATTTGCGCATCGCACCGTTTTGCGCAGTTTATGACTGGCACCGTTTTGCGCATCGCACTGTTTTGCGCAGTTTATCACTCGCGCCGTTTTGCGCATCGCACGGTTTTGCGCAGTTTATCACTCGCATCGTTTTGCGCATCGCACCGTTTTGCGCAGTTTATGACTGGCGCGGTTTTGCGCATCGCACCGTTTTGCGCAGTTTATCACTCGCGCCGTTTTGCGCATCGCACCGTTTTGCGCAGTTTATCACTCGCGCCGTTTTGTGCAGTTTATCACTCGCGCCGTTTTGCGCATCGCACCGTTTTGCGCAGTTTATCACTCGCGTCATTTTGCGCATCGCACCGTTTTGCGCAGTTTATCAATCGCGCCGTTTTGCGCATCGCACGGTTTTACGCAGTTTATCACTCGCGCCGTTTTGCGCATCGCACGGTTTTGCACAGTTTATCACTCGCGCCGTTTTGCGCATCGCACGGTTTTGCACAGTTTATCACTCGTGCCGTTTTGCGCATCGCACCGTTTTGCACAGTTTATCAATGGCGCCGTTTTGCGCATCGCACGATTTTGCACAGTTGATCACTCGCGCCGTTTTGCGCATCGCACCGTTTTGCGCAGTTTATCACTCGCGCCGTTTTGCGCATCGCACCGTTTTGCGCAGTTTATCAATCGCGCCGTTTTGCGCATCGCACCGTTTTGCGCAAGTCATCAATCGCGCCGTTTTGCGCATCGCACCGTTTTGCATAGTTTATCAATGGCGCCGTTTTGCGCATCGCACGGTTTTGCGCAGTTTATCACTCGCGCCGTTTTGCGCATCGCACGGTTTTGCGCACTTTATCACTCGCGTGGTGTTGCGCATCGCACCGTTTTGCGCAGTTTATCACTCGCGCCGTTTTGCGCATCGCACTATTTTGCGCATCGCCCATTTTCCGCAGTTTATCACTCGCGCCGTTTTGCGCATCGCACGGTTTTGCGCAGTTTATCAATCGCGCCGTTTTGCGCATCGCACGATTTTGCGCAGTTTATCACTCGCGCCCTTTTGCGCATCGCACCGTTTTCGCGATTTATCACTCGCGCCCGTTTTGCGCGCGCCGCCTTTTTGCGATTTATCACTCGCGCCGTTTTGCGCGCGCCGCGGTTTTCGCGCGATTTATCACTCGCGCCTTTTTGCGCATCGCGCGGTTTTGGGCGGTTTATCACTCGCGCCGTTTTGCGCGCCGCCGCGATTTTTGCGCGATTTATCACTCGCGCCCGTTTTGCGCGCCGCAGTTTTGCGCGATTTATCACTCGCGCCGTTTTGCGCATCGCCGCGTTTCTTGATTTATCACTAGCGCCGTTTTGCGCATCGTGCCATTTTACGCATCGTGCCGTTTTGCGCAATTTATCACTCGTGCCGTTTTGCGCATCGCACCGTTTTGCGCAATTTATCACTCGCGCCGTTTTGCGCATCGCACTGTTTTGCGCAGTTTATCACTCGCGCCGTTTCGCGCATCGCACCGTTTTGCGCAGTTTATCACTCGCGCCGTTTGGCGCATCGCACGGTTTTGCGCAGTTTATCACTCGCGCCGTTTCGCGCATCGCGCCGTTTTGCGCAGTTTATCACTCGCGCCGTTTCGCGCATCGCCCCGTTTTGCGCAGTTTATCACTCGCGCCGTTTTGCGCATCGCACGATTTTGCGCAGTTTATCACTCGCGCCGTTTTGCGCAGCTTATCACTCGCGCCGTTTTGCGCATCGCACCGTTTTGCGCAGTTTATCACTCGCGCCATTTTGCGCATCGCACCGTTTTGCGCAGTTTATCACTCGCGCCGTTTTGCGCATCGCACCGTTTTGCGCAGTTTATCAATCGCGCCGTTTTGCGCATCGCGCGGTTTTGCGCAGTTTATCACTCGCGCCATTTTGCGCATCGCACGGTTTTGCGCAGTTTTTCACTCGCGCCGTTTTGCGCATCGCACCGTTTTGCGCAGTTTATCACTCGTGCCGTTTTGCGCATCGTACGGTTTTGCGCAGTTTATCAATCGCGCCGTTTTGCGCATCGCACGATTTTACGCAGTTGATCACTCGCGCCGTTTTGCGCATCGCACCGTTTTGCGCAGTTTATCACTCGCGCCGTTTTGCGCAGTTTATCACTCGCGCCGTTTTGCGCATCGCACGATTTTGCGCAGTTTATCAATCGCGCCGTTTTGCGCATCGCACGGTTTTGCGCAGTTTATCACTCGCGCCATTTTGCGCATCGCACGATTTTACGCAGTTTATCACTCGCGCCGTTTTGCGCATCGCACCGTTTTGCGCAGTTTATCAATCGCGCCGTTTTGCGCATCGCACGGTTTTGCGCAGTTTACCACTCGCGCCGTTTTGCGCATCGTACGGTTTTGCGCAGTTTTTCACTCGCGCCGTTTTGCGCATCGCACCGTTTTGCACAGTTTATCACTCGCGCCGTTTTGCGCATCGCATCGTTTTGCGCAGTTTATGACTGGCGCCGTTTTGCGCATCGCACGGTTTTGCGCAGTTTATCACTCGCGCCGTTTTGCGCATCGCACGGTTTTGCGTAGTATTTCACTCGCGCCGTTTTGCGCATCGCACCGTTT